>JAJHSJ010000005.1:71322459-71466668 GCA_021015155.1 Magnolia officinalis
GCGATTGATTTCAGGGGTAGCTGAGAAGAGCATCTGCAATTGGCTGAGTTCGTATACAACAACATCTATCAGCAACCATTGACATGACTCCTTTTAAGGCATTATATGATAGATCATGCAAATCTCTGAGTTGTTGGACCGAGGTCAGAGAGCGGCATCTCCTAAGTCCCGAGCTTATGCATCCAAACGTCAGAGGCTATCAGTATCATCAGGCAGAGGATGCACACATCTTAGAGCCGGAAGAAGAGTTTTGCTGATTGCCGGCGTCATCCCTTGATGTAGGGGACCATGTGTATCTCAAGGTCTCGCCCATGAAGGGCGTAGTTCGATTTGGAGCGAAGGGCAAGCTTGCCCCGACATTCATAGGACCTTTCGAGATCACTAAGTGCATTGGCACTGTAGCATATCGGCTTGCCTTACCATCTCAGTTGTCTAGCATCCACAATATTTTTCACGTCTCTATGTTGAGGAAGTGTGGGTCAGACGTAGTTCCTGTTATCGATCGACAGCTGTTGGAGGTTCATGAGGGTGCTTCTTACATCGAGCAACCAGTACGTATCCTTGATCAGAAGGAGCAGGTCCTCCGGACCAAGGTCATTCACTTGGTGAAGGTTCAGTGGGGTCACCATTCTGTTGATGAGGCGTCTTGGGAGCGTGAGGCCGAGATTTGAAAGCGCTATCCCCATCTCTTTGATGATTGATAATATGTTGTATCTTGTATGTTGTCTTCGATTTTTATGACGATGTTATGTTTCCTCTTTCTTTATGGTTATATCTATTGTGCGATGATTGTGTAAATTTTGAAGACAAAATTTTTGTTTGGAGGAGAGAGTTGTAAGACCAGTATCCGAGACCGTACCGTTTCGTATGCTTCCGCGGTTGTCCTGGTTGAATTCCAGCAACCCTCGACCCATATCTGACGTTTGCGCACGATCCTAAGCCGAGTCCTGCATACCGAAGTCAGCTCGACCCGAAACTTGTATCTTAGCGATTGCGCCGTCACTGCGGTTCCAACGTTGCGACTCGCGTACCGATCCGATACCCGGGCTAAAAGATGTGGGCCCACATTCATTTCGAGAAAAATGCTGCGCATTGCGAACTTCAATGGAATCTCTACAACATGTGCCATCAATCAATCATCAAGTCAAGTACAAGCCATACCCCAAGTACAACAACCCATCCATTCCTATTCCCAAAGTCAACTCTCTCTCTCTCTCTCTCTCTCTCTCTCTCTCTCTCCACCCATCACTTTCTTACAACCCTATCACTCCACCCATCACCCATCACACCTCATCGCATCCCATTTCACCGATCACTTCTCTCTCTCTCTCTCTCATTCCCTCTTTTCACTCCCAAGCAACCCACAATTTCATAGGTCCAAGCCACCTCTCTCCCAAAGCCAAGTGGTGGCCCAGTTTCCCTACCCTCTCACCTCTCATCCCCACCATCAAAATTCTATCATCCACTATCAAAAGTTGAGCATAGGATCCAAAGAGGATAAGGGAGAAAGGAGGCCAATAGGTGAGTGATCTAACCATCAATTTTGTTATTTGAGGGCCCACATATGGTGGGACCCATCTTGATGTATGCTTTGTATTTAGGGAGGGCCCGTAGTGGCGGGGTCCCTCCTATTCTCACCGATCCCTTTCTCTCTCTCTCTCTCTCTCTCTCTCTCTCTCTCTCTTGTAACGAGCGTGACCCACTAGATCCATGCCGATCGTGGACCCACCATGATGGATGTGTTTTATCGACGCCGTCCATCTGTTTTATCCAGGCCATCCAGTGGGCCTAGATGGTGAGAAAACACAAATGTCAGAATCATCAAGTGGGACCCCCTTGACCTTGACGTAAACGTGGGCACGCACATGTGGGACCCTCCATGATGCTTGTGTTTATCCATGCCGTCCAGCGTCCCTGGACGTGAGGCAGGGTGTGGCTAACATGGAGTGCGTGTACTGACATGGGCGTACACTAACAAGCTAACAAAAAACATATAATATATATATATATATATATATATATATATAATATATATATATATATATATATATATATATATATACTTGAGTTTTTGGGGTGGGCTGCTCATGCAGGCCCCACCTTGATGTATGAAGTTAATCCACGCCATCCATTCCACTCTCCAACTCATTTTAGGCGTTGAGCCAAAAAATGAACCTAATCCGATTTTCTGGCGGGCCATAACATAGGAAATATTGATTTTTACTGTTAAAATTGACTAGGACCCACCTTGAGCCAAAGCATATTGAATATTGGACTTGATTGGTCTGTCTTGAGCCATGGAATGCAATGGCTGGAGTGGATCTGCCTGACGCAGGCCGCCTAGGAAAACTGCAGAAAACATGATTTTTAAAAGAAAAAAAATCAAAAACCAAGCAGCAAACGTCGCTGCTGCCATCCAGAGGACGACGCAGTAGCGTACTCTGCACTGTGGACGGTGGCCAGGGACCGTGTGTCCCAGCCGTGGGCCTCACAATGATGTGTTTTGAGCATCAACATCGTGCATTGGGTGGCCCTCCTTCTAGGTGTGGGCCTCCCTAAAACTCAGTCGTATGTGAAACTCAGGTGGCCCACATCAAATGAAACAGTGGGATTGAACGACTACCATTGAAACCCTTTTTGGGGTTGTCACAGAAGTTTGGATCATTATAAAATTTGTTTTTCCTCTTCATCTAGGTCTACGTGACCAAATCAACAGATTGGGTGGAAAATAAACATTATGGTGGGCCCCACGTGGGACCCATTGATGTATGTAGTGTATCCACACCTTTCATCAGTGTGGACCCCCACCATGAGGTATGTGATTTATCTTTTTCGTCCATCCCTATGGGATCCACCATGATGCATGTGTTGCATCCAAATTATCCAACCATTTTAAATGGGAAATAAATGTTATGGTGGGCCTTGGGAATTTTAATGGTGGAAATCATTATTATCACTTATATTTGGATGTGGCCCATTTGATGTACGTGGGTCCAGTGGTGTATCCCATTTGGTGTACATGGGCCCAGTGGTGTATCCCATTTGATGTACATATGGCCCATGTGATGTGGCCCACTTGACATATGAGGGCCCAGTGTGATGTATTCAAGGCCCATGGGTTATGGCCCATTGCAATGTACATAAGGTCCATTGGTGTGGCCCATTGATGTGGCCCACCTGATAATATAAGGCCCCTATGATGCGGCCCATTTGATGTAACTAAGGCCTATTGGGATGTATTTAGGTCCATTGCAATGTGTGATTTCACCGTGGTGTATATAATGATGTTTATAACGGGTCGTGCCCTGGGAGCAATGATGGTTTGACGTCCACATTGTAAGGATAATGTTGGTTAAATGTCCGCATTATGACTCTCCCTAGGGCCCATTGATAGGCCCATACTTGTAGTGTGTAGGCCGTCTAGGCCCATCTTCGTTATGAGTAGAGTCCATCGCCATATAACTTGTTTATTATAGTTCCATGATTCATGCTGATACGCATCATATGTTTGCTTGATATGAAGTGTGACTGATCATAGCATGTGCCTTCGGACAGATTGTTTACGGGCTCCCTGATAGGTGGAGTTGCCCTTCATGAGCACGCGGTATGCGCAGGATTGTTGCATGACTGGTAGTGTGATTCATGCACTTTGCATTTGTGTGACATGATTACTATACGCTCTAGCGACATTAGGGCTATAGCCTCCACAGACAATCATGGGTGACCGAATTGGATACCGAAAATACCGTTTTTAGCATCGGGGCACCATAGATGTTTCTGGGTGAAAATCCCTAAACCCGATGGTACCAGAGGATGACGCCAACGTCTAGACCGAATGGATTATGAGCGCACGAGGGTCGAATACCAGGAGGCCACATCTCCTACCGTGTCGTGGTCAGTTGGAAAGGGGTGTGGCCTTACTCGCCCTAGGGTAGGGGGCATTGCATAGGCTGAGTTTGACTAGCTCGTGAATGGGTTCGCTATCGACGTGCTGGATAGATATTGGCAGACTATTGGCCAGGCGGATAGTGAGGTTTCTTACGATCACTTGGACTGCGTGTCTAGGAAAGGGGCAGTGCCATTTGGAGTGTACTAAACCCCAATGATTATCCTGAATGAGAACTGTACTGATATTTGATGAGCCGTATTGATATGTGGATTTGGATGAGGATTGGTATGCTTGAGTTGCATCCCGCATTGTATGGTCTTGATATGGCCGATAACATTCATATCCTGCACTGCATAGCCTTGGTACGGCTGATTGCATTCATGTACTCATCAGCATGATTCTGCATTATTCTGACCTTGCATTCTGAGCACGCTCATATTGTGCACACACTTACACCGCCCTCTAAGTTTTTTATAAGTTTATGCATGATTGATGCGTGTACGTGACGCCCGGAAGCAGCCGTAGCCTCGTCACAGTTGGAGTGTGCAGTCGAGCTTTTGGAGTTTCTGTTATTATCATTATCTTGCATTTCTCTTCATAGGCACTGTACTCAAAGTTTTTGTTTTTATCATAGTGGATTTTGTGATGATGTTCTTGTGGTTATTGTTCATGGGTTATGCTATGGTTATGCTTATACTGAAACAAAATCATGTTTGAAATCCTCCTTGTAGGATCCTAGGATCGGAACCTGGTGTATGGGTGTCAGGAGCCGAGAATGTGGTACTACGGAAGCTGTCTGCGCCGGATTTGGCAATCGGGAATTTTGTGTGCTTGGTTTCCGAGTTCGGGGTGTGGCATCAGTTGGAGAAATCATCCAAACTTTATTTGGAGGAATGGACAAACGGCTAACCCTCAAGGTTTCTGCAATCAAATTCCAAATCAAGTGAAACCTCAAGAGGATCCCGTTCAAAAACATATTCGAGACCAAGAGCTACTCAACTAGGACATCAGAGTGGCTTTGGGATCACTTATGACATCAATTTAAAGAATAGAGTCGCAATTAACAATTGGGGGAAAGGGAATGCTTCCTGCTCAACCTCTCCCCAATTCTAAACCATAATATGAGATAAGTGATCCAAGCACTTCAAATCAGATGGAGCAAGCTAAGTCTATTATCACTCTTAGGAGTGGGAAGATAATTGACAAATCTATTTCGGTAAGGGCTGAAAAGCCTAAGGACCTGGAAGAGGATAACGATGATAGACCTAGCACTGCTCCACAAGAATTAGACCCGGAACCTCAAGGGAAGCCAATTGCTCCATTTCCCCAACGGTTGGTTGCACCAAAACCTCTCTCTAACTCTCAGGACATTTTATAGGTGTTGAAACAAGTGAAGGTCAATATTCATTTACTTGATGCCGTAAAACAAATACCTTCATATGCCAAATTCCTAAAAGACTTGTGCACGACTAAAAGACGGCAAAATATTCAAAAGAAAATCTTCTTGACTGAGAAAGTGAGTGCCATCCTAAAGCAAGATGTGTCACAGAAATTCAAAGATCCCTGTTGCCCAACCGTATCTTGTGTAATTGGGAACTATTGAATTGAGCACGCACTTCTTGACTTAGGAGCGAGCGTCAATCTGATTCCCTACTCTGTGTACAAGCAGTTAGAATTAGGTAAATTAAAACCCACCTTAACCACATTACAACTTGCTGATTGCTCTGTTCGTGTATCAAGAGGGATAATTAAGGATGTGTTGGTCTAAGTTGACAGATTCTATTACCCTGTAGATTTTATCGTCCTGAATACCGAACCCATCAGTAACATGAGCACTCAGATTCCCGTCATTCTTGGTCGCCCATTCCTTGCCACTTCAAACACAATTATCAATTGCAGGAATGGTGTCATGAGTATGTCTTTCGGGAATATGACATTGGAATTAAACAACTTTTTCAACACGGGCATATGGTTAGAGGATGATGACTATTTCCACGACATTAACATGATTAACTCTTTCGTGGAAGATAAGATACCTTTGACCTTATCCTTTGAACCTCTAGAGACATGCCTGGCTCACTCTCATGATTTCGATGATGAGATGATTAGGGAGATGGTTGTCATGCTTGATACTGCGCCGGTACTTGAAGTTAACCGGTGGAGGCCACTATTTGAAGAATTGCCCCAAACCAAAGAAGTGCATCTGCCGTCTAACCTCAAGGCACTAAAGCTTGACCTAAAACCTTTGCCCTCTAATTTGAAATATGTCTATTTAGGTCAAGATGAGACATACCCGGTGATAATCTTTGCCCCCTGGAGAAAGAACAGAAGAGTATGCTCATATCCACTCTCATTGAGCATAAGAGAGCCCTTGGATGGATGATTGAGGACCTCAGGGGAATCGACCCTTCGATTTGTACTCACTGCATTTATCTTGAGGTTAATAAGCAGACTTCTCGGTAACCACAACGTAGACTAAATCCAAACATGAAGGAAGTGGTTAAGGCCAAGGTTCTTAAACTGTTGGATGTGGGTATCATATACCCTATATCCGATAGTCAGTGGGTGAGTCCAACTCAGGTGGTCCCTAAGAAGTCCGGAATCACCATCGTAGCTAATACCAATAATGAACTCGTGCCAACTAGAGTTTACTACTGGTTAGAGAATGTGCATTGACTACAGGAAGTTGAATACCGTCATGAGGAAGGACCACTTTCCTTTGTCCTTCATTGATCAAATTCTGGAAAGGTTAACTGGTCATTCCTATTATCGTTTCCTTGACGGGTATTTAGGCTACAATCAGATAGAGATAGCCCCTGAAGATCAATAAAAGATTACGTTTACATGTCCCCATGACACCTTTGCTTACCGAAGGATGCCATTCGGACTATGTAATGCTCCTACCACTTTTCAGCGATGTATGATGAGTATCTTTTCTGATATGGTGGTGTAATAACTAGAGGTCTTCATGGATGATTTCTCTTTCTTCGGTCCATCTTTCAGCGAGTGCTTAGAGAGTCTTAAATGTGTGCTAAAAAGATGTGAAGAAAAAAACTTGATACTTAATTGGGAGAAGTGTCATTTCATGGTTTGTAAGGGAATTGTCCTTGGACATATCATCTCGTCTAAAGGAATCGAGGTAGATAAGGCTAAAATTGATCTTATCTCTAACCTACCTCCACCCAAGAACATACAAGACATGTGATCCTTCTTAGGACATGCCGAATTTTACATACGATTCATAAAGGACTTTAGTCTCGTCTCTCGTCCTCTATGTAATCTACTTCAAAAGGATACACCATATGAGTGGACTGAGCCATGCCAGGAAGCTTTCATTAAGCTTAAGGGCATGTTGACCACTGCATCTATCATACAGCCACCCGACTGGAGCCTTCCTTTTAAACTTATGTGCAACATGTCTAATTATGCTCTTAAGGCGGTTTTAGGCCAGAGAAAAGAAAAGAAGCCTTACGTTATTCATTACGCAAGTAAGACTCTAAATCCTGCCCAAGTGAACTACTCGACTACGGAGAAGGAACTCTTAGCTGTAGTGTTCGCTTTGGACAAATTTAGGTCTTACTTAATCGGATCCAAGATCATCATTTATACAGATCATGCGATGCTCAAGTATCTTCTTACTAAGAATGATGCTAAGCCCCGCCTGATAAGATGGATCCTTCTACTTAAATGAATTTGATTTAGAAATTAACGGTAAAAAAGGAGTAGAGAACGTAGTGGCTGACCATCTTTACGCCTTAATCCCTTTGATTCCCTTGAGACGGCACATATCAATGACATGTTCCCTGATGAACAATTGTTCAGAGTCTCCCATTCACCTTGGTTCACTGATATTGTTAATTATCTTGTCATAGGTTTCATACAGACACATTGGACTGCACAAGATAAGAGGAAATTTTTCACCGAGGTGCGCAAATTTTTCTGGGACGATCCATATTTGTTTAAATATTGCCCAGACGAAATCTTAAGGAGATGTGTGTAAGACGATGAGCATTAAAGTGTCATCTCCTTCTGTCACTCACAAGCCTATGATGTCACTTTTTTGCTAAAAAGACCACGACTAAGATTCTGCAGTGTGGCTTTTACTGGCCGATTATGTTCAGGGACACTCAAGAGTTTTTCAAGGCTTGTGAGCATTGTCAGAAATTGGGAGCATTGTCCCTTCGAAATATGATGCCCTGTTCTTATTATAAAGGCATTTGATTGCTGGGGCATCGATTTCATGGGACCATTCCCCCAATCCTTTGAAAATCTATATATTTTGGTCGCCGTAGATTATGTCACTAAATGGGTTGAAGAGATTCTGTGCCGGAACAATGACCATCGCACGGTCATTAAATTCCTAAAAGAGTACATCCTTTCCCGATTCAGAATGCCTCGAGCCATCATTAGTAATGGGGGCTCACACTTTTGTAATAGACCATTCGAGAGTTTAATGAAGAAATATGGTATCTTCATAAGGTGAACACCCCATACCACCACAGGACAAGTGGGAAGATAAGATTTTCAATAGCGAGATTAAACACATTTTAAAAAAAACGGTTAACCCCGATCGTAAGGATTGGTCAATCCGATTAACCAATGCCTTATGGGCTTACTGTACCATATTTAAGACCCTTATTGGAATGTCTTCCCTTAGACTTGTCTATGGGAAAGCTTGCCTGTGGAGTTGGAACATAGAGCCTACTGGGCGATAAAAAATCTGAATTTCAATCTGGACAACGTTGGCTCACTGCGCAAACTTCAATTAAATGAACTTAAAGAAATCCGAAATGATGCGTACGAGAACTCGAGAATTTACAAGGACGGGATGAAAGCGTTTCATGATCAACGCATTCTACAAAAATCATTCACACCAGGTCAGAAAGTCCTTTTGTATGATTCTCGGTTACATCTTTTTCTGGGTAAGCTCCGATCTCGTTGGATCGACCCTTTTACCATTATCACTGTTTATCCTCATGGGGCTATCGAGATTCGGAATCCAGACAATGACAATGAGTTTAAAGTAAATGGACATCGATTAAAGCCATTAGTTAAGAAATTTGATTCAGAGGACATGTCCATGCCTCTGAATGATCCTGTTTACCAAGATTGATCTCTTAGTCTGATGGAGGTATAAACAGGTTTATTGCTTTCATAAGACTAGGGTAGTTTTCCTTTTGTCGTTCTAGGTTAGTTAGCTTTATGCTGTTAGGTTAGTTTGCTTTTTCGTTGTTTTAGGATAGTTTTCTTTCGTTGGATTAACTCTTGTGCCTAACCGCCTTCACACTGACATCTCTCTGAGAAAAAGCCGCTTAACTCCGTCATCAAGTACTATCTTTCCATCACTTCTCCTTTACTTTTATTGTCTCACATGCATTGCATGCTTATCTCTTTTATATTAAGGACAATGTAGATTTTAGGTTGGGGATGGGAGATTAGGTTGCTTAATCAGTGTTTTCTCAGTCTTGAGCAATTGTGAAAATTTTAAAACTTTTCTGAAAATTTTTGTGAATTCGAAGTGATTTTGACAACCATCTTTGATTTAGACGTATAAGATACGTAATGTTGGTAATTTATGACTCTTGGATTCAGTTATCTATTAGATTTCCCAGTTAAGTCGAATTGTTAATCCATGATTAAAGTTTTAAACATTGATTGAGTCATGATTCACATGTCACACCTATATTACACATTAAGGTTTCAGTTCGATATTGACTTATTAACCTGGTAATCACTAAGCATGGAAGGAACCAGCCTGGGGAATTTGTCCATCGTATTCATTGAGAAAAGAAAACAAAAAAAGAGAATACTTAGCTAAAAAACAGTTGCGTTCGAAAATGACTACCTGTTAAAGATTTTTAAAAAGGTTGACACAGCGTGAAGCTATCGATGGAAAAATCAAAAGCTGGAGGAATAAAAAGGTTGAACTATAAAGCAAGTTTCGGTTTAGGTTGGCTATCCAGGAATGCTCTGTTTGATTATCAATGTTATCATGAAAATTGACGATTGAACTCTTAATGTTTGATAAGCCGAGATTACACTATATACCCATGGAAGTCAATGTTTAGAATTGTTCTAATCAATGGATTAATACTTTAAACTTGACTATGAAGTTTACTGTGCGCATGAGTCCAGGAGAAAGTAATGCCCAACATTCATGAATCATAGAATTCTAGTATCTGGATTGTTTTTCAAAAATCACTCGAGTTTATAGAATTTGTCCTGTGGTTCTCAGCTTATTTTTCGTATACTTTGTTCGAGACTAGCAAAATGCTGGTTGGAGTCGAATATTGCATATTATACCCCAGTTATTACCTGATTTTACGTACATGATAATGTTTAACATTCTATTTTAATCGTGTTTGTGTTGCAAGGTGAATTTAAGAGCTTGGGCTAAAGATGGGTGCTACAAGCATGGATTTGACGTTCCAGAATCACCAAGGCGAGGGACGGATCCTAAGGGACCGATATCGAAGAATTTACATGCCAAGGATTTGAGAAAATCAAGTAATTGGATCACAGGGTTCTCATCATCCATTCAGCTCAAAACTTTATATCTAGCCTGAGGACCCTAAATTAACCGTATATGTTGAAATTCAGTCCTTGGATCCCTCTGAAAGTGGCCCAATGGATAGATTAGTCCACATATCAGTAATTTGGGGCCCACTTGATCTTTGGATATGCTTCAATTTTGGTCTCAACTCCTTAAATTAGATGAGGAAGCGGATGAACGGTGTGGATTTAACTAAACATCACTATGGACCCCACCCTGATTGGTGCGCGTTGGCATAGCACACGTGCACTCGCGGTGCACCAAACACACTAAGTTGGTCATCATGCACTGACTCGACTATTTTCAAAATTCTGAAATCCCCTCCCGCGTATTAGTGAGCAGGGACTTGCGGTCGGGTGCAGGTGGGCCACCATCATCATCGAGGTGGATGATCCGTACCGTTCATTTCCTTCAGAGGGCCAAACCGACCGTACCATGATCGGCGACCTGTATGCCTCAGACATTACATGTATATGGGGATTCAAACGTAGGACGGACGACGGAGTAAAATATTCTGTGGGCCACACCGAAACCAATCCAAAACTCTTCATTCCTGACTGGTTTTTTGCCACAAATTCAATGAACGGAGTGGATTTCTCTTCCAGAGCTGATTAGGGGCCCATCGATCATAGCAGCAGCCCTCCGTTCGCAGGTGCGTGCGTCCGTGAAACTCGTGCCGTTCTGTAACCTTAGCTAGGATCGGACCGACGATCCCAGCCATCCAAACCCTTCACATGGGGCAAACGATCACTATCAAGGAGTTTGAATGGGATGGATCAGCCGATCAGATCCCTTTTTATGCAAAAACTCAGTCCAAAACGAAGTTGTTTGTGCGTTTCTCGCTGTCCAAAACAGAGTCCGCTATTGCTGCGTAAACTCCACCGACTTCAGCACGCACCGCCTCTTGTGCGTGAAACCTAGCCACCGACCTCTCTTAGCTATAAAGAAAAGAAGAGAAGAGAGAAAGGGGATCGGACGTGCAAAGGCAGAAAGGAGAGAGAGAACAGGGAGTAGCAGTGAGAGTTTGTTTTTTTATTTTCTGTTTAATTTTCCTAGGAGTTTTTAGTTTCATTATGCCTATGATAGGCTAAATCCCTTAGCTAGGGCTAAGAGGTGAAGCTTGTAGTGTGATGGGAGAATTTTTGTTTATGCCTTTTGATTCATGTTTATTTTGAACCAATTTTGATCCTAGTTTGATTATAAGGAATGCTTTTAGTTTTTAATGGTTTGTTGTGACTTTAATTACAATAGATCTGCGATAGGTTTGAGCATATTCTTTTCATTATTATGATTATGAAGTTAGGAGGCCCTGTTATTCACCATCGTCTCCTAGGCATGGTTGGATGATGGAACCCTTCCTAATGTTCATAACTCTCTCAGATGGATGTGGATTGGTTAGATTCTATTGTTTGCTTTGTCTCATGGGCATAGCCTTGTGATGGAATCAAGTCTAATTCTCATACCTCTTATCCATTGATGACTAGATCAAAGGACATTCATAATTGTTTTTAATGAAGTATCTTCCATCTGTATGAGGATAGGACTCTGAATCCAATTGTGTTTGTGAATCAAACATAAATCTCCCTGATTGCTACAAGTGGATCCTTGGCACCCTAGTTTCCCACCTTTGAATTTTCCAAATTTTAGTTAATTAAATTCGAAATTATTCCTTTAATTTTCCCTGGTCTATATTACATCTTGGTCTAGTTTTAGTTCTGGTTACTTTCATATTACGTACAAGGTTCAGTCCCTGTGGATTCGACTTCGGTTTTACTGAAATTATTACTACATCACAACCCTATACTTGGGGTGTGAACAAATATAACACTTCAACTTGCATTTACCCTTCCCCTTGGATTTGGACCTCGATCGTGAAGATCCACTGTCTCGCTCAGAAATATATCTCCCCTCTCGTAACTAGTGCATTTGTAGAAGCACTCACGTATCCATTTTCTTTCTCCTCATTTTCGACTGAAGGGCAGAGATAATAGTCTTAACGATAATGCTCATTCTTCTGGTTTATAAAGAGTCTTTGAATGACTCATATGAGGTTGGAAGAGAATTCAGTAGTATACATGCCTGATCGTCATCTTTCGTCATTTCTTCCACATCAACAATTTGCAAATCAACCTATTGAAGTTACTAATGTGGGCCTCAATGTCAGCCCCCTGCATCATCTTCAGATTGGACAACTGTATCTTCAAGTGGAAATGATTCTTAAGTGATTTCTTCACATAGATATTTTCTAATTTCGCCCATCATCCGTTAAGCACAATTGGATAGATGTTCTAGCTTTGTTATCCATCTTGTTATATTCTTCTTCTGTCATAGATTTCGTTTGCTTTTCAAGGAGAGCTTCATCTAATCCTTGCTAAAACAGGATACCATTCATCTTAACTTTCCATAGTTCAAAATTGTTTTTGCCGGAATATTTTTCTACATCGAACTTTCGGTTAGATGTCATTGATACATTGCTTTCAGATTCGATCTGCTTCCCAACATTAGCTCTGATACCAGTTGTTGGGGAACCGTGGAAACACTCAGAGATTAATTAAGTACTCGCAATCGCACAACCAAGTCCAAACAAGAATAATTTGAATCTTACATGGAAAAACCCTTCGGAAAAAAAACCACGGCACAAAGCGATAAGTAATGCGCTATGAAAGAAAAAATTACAAGAGATAGAGTCTTACCTATTTAAACAAGCCTCGAATCTACTTCCTTAAACCTAAGTTATGCCCTTAAACCCTTAGGAACGAATTAGAAAGCCCTGGAACACCTCCTCTCTTTCCCAAATCCCAATTACACCCAATATATAAACTATCACAACTGGAATAAGAAACAAATCCCGTACTCACACAATTCTGTGCGTGATCTCGATAGGACCTTCGATGACATCGACCACCCATCGAAGACCTTGATGGCAACAAACACCTTTGATGACATCAAGTAGCAACAACAAAATGTTCCAGCAACCAACATGGATTTTCTGGATTTTTCTGATGGGATTAAGCGCCCGTCAATGGCATCGACATCTTCTTAATGGCATCGACAGACCCTGTTATTAACATATTTAGACACCAACAACAATTTTGTCATTTAATAATGGTATGTATTTGAACTTTTTTACGTATGTTGATATGATTATTTCTTCTCATAATATAAATTGTTACATTCATACATTCATTACTTTATTTGTTATCCTTGGTTCCAGGAGATGGGAAAAGTTTACGTGGTTTTTTATGGTTAAAATCTTGGTATTTATTATACTTTGGAGGAATGCAACACATAGGTTGAAGAATACAATAGAGCTAGGTTCAAATCATATTGCACAGTGGATGAGGCTAGACTCACCTAGGGTGCTTTTATTAGGAATATTCAATATCCCGACATCGCTGCTAGTCAACTACTGGGCAATCCTCGAGATGACCATCTTGAACACTCCCATGCTTCACTGCAATCTGCCCATGTGTTGGAGGTCGGAGAGAGCAACCGATCAGGTGAGGATGGCAACACGATGCTTGGATTTGTATGCGCCATGCTTGTCTTTGTACTCACAATCCACCTTATGCTCTATTGCTAAAAATATATACATAATACAAATTGGGATGTGCCATTTTGTGGTTATGATGGTACTTGGTGCTCCACGGATTTGTTTCCTTTTCCAAATAGCTGCACCGATGCATGCCTCTATGGACTTTTTGAATCAAGTCCATGAAATTTATGGAGTAATTGGATAACCCTTGGTTTAAAATCCACGTTTCCTGCATTGGTTGGAAAAATTATGCAGGAATGTATACTTTTTCTCGCTGGTTGTGAATAATCACGTAAGGTCTGAATCAGTGGAACTTGGTCTACCTTATTCTCTTCACGCACAGTCCTAACCGGTGGAGTGTTCTGCATAGGATTCTTATCAAAATTTTGTTCACTTTCAACCATGATTCTAGATGATGTTTCAAAAGCATTTGGATATTTTCTAACTCATCAATGGATTGTGAGCCCATCGACCAAACCACATTCACCTTGAAGTCTCAATGTATAATCCCTTTCCCAATTGGGCATGAACCATGCACACATCAACTAGAGTCAAAACCTAACCTAAAAAAATCAAAAATTCTAAAGTGAAATAACAATTCTACAACAATTAGAGAGAGAGAGAGAGAGAGAGTGAAAACGCCAACCTATATGTCCTGGGGGGGGGGTGAATAAGACTATGCCAAATTAAAACTTTAACACAAAATTTAAATGAATAAGATAGCCTTATAAACAAATAAATGAAAGATAGAACTTTAAACAATTCACA
This sequence comes from Magnolia officinalis, assembly GCA_021015155.1. Classification (NCBI taxonomy): domain Eukaryota; kingdom Viridiplantae; phylum Streptophyta; class Magnoliopsida; order Magnoliales; family Magnoliaceae; genus Magnolia; species Magnolia officinalis. Next base: position 71,337,205 of record JAJHSJ010000005.1, read on the forward strand.
GTACTGAAATGTAAAGCAACCTCAATATTCTAGTATTGAGAGGCTGATACGAATGATGTTCTAAGGACAACCGTGCACCATAAAAACCAAGGGTTTATGGAAGGACAACCTTACTAGAATGGTATAAGTATCAATATCTCAAACTGAAGAGGAATAAAGGAAATAGCAAGAATTGAAATTCTAAACTATTACAACATTCCCACAATGCTTGAAATGTAAAAGATTACAACATTAACATCCACACATACATTCCACAACTTTGAATGATAAAAGATAGAAATTAAATAAACATTCAAAACCACAAGATAAAGAATTATAGTGGTTCGCCTGTGTGTACACCAACTGTTAAACAACAGCCACACAATTGCTACTCCACTCCTAATATCCTCACACAGGGGATATCAACGTTCACTATGAAAATAGGTTTCACAGGTTCACCTAAAACCTTCACAATTGTGTCTTTCAAACGGGCTTACACAATTCAAAAAACCCCACTTCTGAGTTTTCTGGCTCTCCTCAGATAACCACTAGATTGAGATTTTTTGGGCTTAATCTCAAACAAAAACCAAAAACTAGAAAATTTACAATAAAGTAAAATACTTGGATTTCTCCTTTCGTTGTAGCCCGGAAGAACCAATCGGAGTAGAAGTTCGAATATAGAAGTTCAATGTCCAATTATTCACTTTGATATGGTTCTAATTTCTAATTGATTTTAAATTAAACCAGTTGGGCTAGCTCTATTTGATTTTGATTCTAAAAAGAAGAAATATAGTAATTCCTCTTTTCAATTCAGATTGGAATGCAAAAACAAAATCAAATAAATAAAGTTAACAAAAGAGAATATTAAATATGCACAGCGTAACTTAAAAATTAATACAAACTTATCTCAAAGTGATGCCTTGATTTTTCTTAAAAAATTGAATTGAGAAACTCTGAAATTCGTGTTCTATTTATAGTTACAGAAATCGCATCTTCGACCGGTCGTGCGGCCACCATGACTGGTCGTAGGTCGAACTACATTTTGAAATTTTAAGTGCGATCGGATAAAACCGTTACATGACTGGTCGTAGGGTGTCTACGACTGGTCGTGAGGCCTCCACGACTAGTCGTAACCATCCCACGACTGGTCGTGAGGAACCAAGAATGGTTGCTAGAGTTTGAGTCATAACTGCAAGACTAGTCGTGAATGAGTCGGCACTGTTCCTACGACCGGTCGAGTAGACTCCAGGACTGGTTGAAGCTCAACCAAAAAATTCCAAAAGTTTGCAACAACTTAGGACTGGTCTTGGAATTTCTTGGACTAGTCGAGCCAGTTCTAGGACTAGTCGAACAGAGTCCAGGACTAGTCGAAGAACAGACCAAACACTTATAAAAATATTGGATTTGAATTATGTATACAAAATGACTTACCCTAAGGTCAAACTAAGGTCACTTATACCTTAAATATGAAGTATGGACATTGAGTCTTCATTTCTTAAGATGTTGGTTGACCTTGAAGATTGTGAAGCTTGAGATCTCTGATGTAGCTTGAACTTGAGATCTTATAAAGCTTGGACTTCATCTTGTACTTAGCTTGTAGCATTGATGCAGTGACTTGAACATATAAATCAACATGCGACACAAGACATAAATTGTGTTTTTGGCACCACAAAATTTGACAACCAAAGGGGCAAATAACTATCGCACTTACAATATCCCCCTTTATCAAATTTGTGACAAAACACACTTAACAAAAATATGATCAATATGAACACAAAAGAAATCATGCACCAGTTATAAAAGTAAACCAGTTATAAACTGATTAATGAATCATGCACCAGTTGTCATTCACAAATTCTTCATTACTTACTCCCCCTGAGTAACACACATAAATCCACCATTAAAAAATGATGCTACTCTACTCCCCCACAATCCATATTTATCTCCCCCATATATCCATATTTAGCAAACTTAAATTATTCGCCCCCTTTTTGTCACAATATGACAAAGGAAGAAAGGAATAAAATGGAAGTGGAAGACCAATAAGAGAGTAATTAAAGGAATAACTAGTTAAGATATGCAAAAAAAAATTAAGTAAATTTAAAGTTCACATAGCATTAACCAGCTGAACCAAAAGTCAGTCATACAAACTAAAGTAAACTCAAAGTCACACACTAAAAAAAAATATTACAGACCAAAAGATAAACCAATTAATCAGATCGTGAAGAAGGAGCAAGTATGGTAGGATCAAGTTGATGAAGGCCCTTGTTAATGTGCCTAAGATACTTGCGCGTATATTTAAATTACAAATTATGGGCAACATTTATGTTCACTACCTTTTTCTCAAGTGCACGAAGACGAGCATCAAAATCAGATGGCTCATAATTAGGATCATTTCCAGAGTCTAATTCAATTTCATTAAAAATATCATCCATATTTATATCATCAGGAGGAAGATCGCCACCTTCTTCATCACTCCCTGCTTCAGCACCACCACCACCCACATCTCTTTGGCCAGGAGCCAATTCTAAATTCATCTTATTTATATTAGTATTGTTAAACAAAAGATGATGAATAAGAGCCTCTCCAACAAGCATAACAACTAGCATGTGAGTAGCTAACACAGTCATAAGATATGCAAATGGAATATCACTATGTCCAGGATGGAGTCGAAACTGAATGATGAAATGACATATCAAAAAGGCAGATAGACTTTAATAACAGTGACAATGAATGTAAAACTCGAACCATATAGGAAGTCAGTTCTGTTTTGTTACCAGAACGTGGATACAGATTTGAAGTAAAGATTCTGTGGAGAACCATGTATTTGAGTAACAAATACTTTGCGGGGAGCGCATTCCCTTTATGAGTCCATTGAACGTCCATATTACATAAATCTCTGGTTAACATACATTTTTATGATTCTGACGGTTTTTCCACTAGAGTCTGAATAGGAATACCTTCGTCATTAACAGGTATGTCCATAAGATCCGAAATCAGATGACGGTCTACTGTAAATGGTCCTTCTCTAGTATCAATATTTAACGTTAAATTATCATATGAAAATTCAGAGATACATGCAATCATGGCCTGTGCAATGGATTGGTATGCCGGCCCACCCCAATGTAAGATGTTATCCCAACCTACAGATTAGAGAAGAGGAAGGATACCAAAAGGAGCAATGTGGTTAAGACTAAAAACTTTTTCAACAATAACATTGCGCATATGCAAATCCAGTACATGAGCGGGATCATCTTCAGATGACCGAAGATGGCGCCTAGAATAGGAGATGATCCGGAGGATGATGGACCACGGGCAATTTTCTTTTTCCCTCTAACATACATTTTCTTAAAGAAAACCAAAGCAACAAGAAATCAAAAAGGAAGTAGAGATAAGTTTTATAAGATCAGCAAATGAAGAAGAAAAACCCCAAAATCTCAACAAAGCTTGAATCAAGTACTCAAATGACAAAAATGAAGAGAATAGAACATTAATCTATAAGATTGACTAAAAAAATGCACTAACCTTGACGAATCAAACGGTTGGGTACGACTGGTCGTGCTTATGCCCGTTGGAGAAGAAATAGGAAATGAAGAAGATGAGTTTTTTTCCCATATGAAAAAGGTCCAGCGTGCTACACGACTGGTCGAGGACCGTTCTCAACCGGTCGTACCACGACTAGTCGAGAACGTCTTCGACTAGTCGTGTATCAAAAAAAATATGCATTTTTCATAAAAATTTAAAATTTAAACCAATAAATTATCAAATATATATAAACTATGATACACATATGCATGAATAATCAATTTAAATTGCACATACCAAGATCAAATTTCAATTTATTAAACCTGCTTTTGTTGAGTGGTTTAGTGAAAATGTCAACAAGTTGAGTCTCGGTCGGAATGTAATCTAAAGAGATTAATTTTTCTTCCACTAATTCATGAATGTAATGATACCTAATGCCAATGTGCTTGGTACGTGAATGCTGGATTAAAATTTTGAAATATTTATAGCACTGGAATCATCACAATATAATATCATTGATTCCTGTGCAATTCCATAATTGCTTAACATACGTTTCATCCAAACAAGCTGAGTACATCCATTTTCAGCTGCGATGTATTCAGCCTCAGCAGTAGAGAGCGATATAGAACTTTGCTTCTTGCTAAACCAAGAAACTAAACAATTTTCGATATAGAAACAACCACCACTGGTTGATTTTCTATCATCGATATTACCAACCCAATCAGCATCTGAATACTCAGCCAACTGAACACTAGTATCATATGGATACCAGAGACCCAAATTAGCAGAACTTGCGACATATCGCATAATCCGCTTAACAGCAGTTAGATGAGATTCTTTAGGGTTAGATTGATATCTAGCACAAATACCAACACTTAAAGCAATATCAGGTCTACTTGCATTTAAATAAAGTAAACTGCCAATCATGCTACGATATAGTTTAGGATCTACAGTTTTACCTGTAGAGTCTTTTGAGAGTCTTAAGGTTGTACTCATAGGAGTATAAAAATTCCTACCATTCTCAAATCCGAACTTTTTAAACAAGTTCAAAGCATATTTGGTTTGAGAAATAAAAATACCATCAGGTTGTTGTTTTACTTGCAACCCTAGGAAATAATTCAATTCCCCAACCATGCTCATTTCGAACTTAGATTTCATTAAATCTGCAAATTCAACAGTCATGTTAGTACAGGTAGATCCATAAATAATATCATCAACATTGATTTGTACCATTAAGTTAGGATCGTTATGCTTCTTAACAAACAGAGTTTTATCAACACTTCCCATTAGAAAATTATGACTTAGTAAAAACTTAGTCAATTTTTCGTACCATGCTCTGGGAGCTTGTTTTAAACCGTAGAGAGCCTTTTTAAGGCGATAGACATGATCAGTGTTCTTAGGGTCTTCAAAATCCATTGGTTGTTCAACATACACTTCTTTATGTAGATCACCATTTAAGAAAGCACTCTTTACATCCATTTGATAAATTTTGAATTTTCTAAGGCATGCAATGGATATGAATAGTCTGATTAATTTAAGACGAGCTACTGGGGCAAAGGTTTCATCATAGTCGATGCCTTCAATTTGAGTGTACTCTTGTACAACCAGTCTAGCCTTGTTTCAAATTATATTACCAAGTTCATCAGACTTATTTTTAAAAATTCACTTAGTTCCTATAATATGTTTATCTTTAGGTCTAGAAACAAGATACCAAACATCATTTCTCACAAATTGGTTAAGCTCTTCTTGCATCGCAACTCTCCAGTTTTCGTCAGTAAGAGCTTCTTTCACGTTAGCCAGTTCTATCTGGGATGTAAAGCAGACGTAATTACATATGTCTTCTAGTTGACTACGAGTACGCACACTAGTGAGAGGGTTTCCAAGAATTTGAGTGGTTGGATGATCTTTAACAGTCCTCAATTCAGAATTAGTTTGATTTGATGAAGTATCTGGTTTGTCAATTAAAAGAACTTCATCATTATCTGAAAATGGGGCAGTTGTATTCAAGTGATCGTCAATGACCACATTGATGGACTCTTGAATAACACCGGTCCTTTTGTTTAATACTCGATATGCACGACTGTTTAAGAATACCCTAAAAAGATACCTTCATCACTTTTAGTGTCAAACTTCCCCAGATTTTCACGGTAATGTAAAATATAGCATTTGCTGCCAAAAACTCGAAAGTATTTGACAATAGGCTTCTTGTCGAACCATAGTTCATAAGCAGTTTTATTATTTGACTTACTTGTATAAACATGGTTGATTGTATAGCAGGCAGTATTTATGGCTTCAACCCAAAGATTTTTAGGGAGCTTCATACTATTTAACATTACATTAGCCATTTCTTGAAGCACTCTATTTTTTCTTTCAACAATTTCATTTTGTTGTGGTGTTTTGGGTGTAGAGAATTCATGAGATATTCCCTGATCGCAACAAAATTTTCTCAAAACTGCTATTTTCAAATTCTAATCCATGATCACTACGGATCTTACTAACTTGAGAACCATTTTTAATTTGGATCCGTTTGAGAATCCTTTTTACTTCATCAAGGGTTTCTGATTTATCTCTTAAGAAGGTTACCCAAGTGAATCTGGTATAATCATCTACGATCACTAGTATGTATTTCTTGCCACCTCGACTCTCCGTCCTGGTTGGTCCTACAAGATCCATGTGGAGAAGTTCGAGCGGTTTTGATGTGGCATTGGAGTTCACCTTTTTGTGAGAACTCCTCGTTTATTTGCCAATCTGGCATTCACCACATATTTTGTCTACTTTTTGAAGTTTAGGTAGACCTCTTATTAGTTCTCTTTTGCTCAATCTATAGAGATTGCGGTAGTGTACATGTCCAAGGTGTTTATGCCATAATTCGGTCTCATCGGTATGGACCATGTAACACAGTTGATTAGATGAGCTAGAATTACTCACGATGTAGCAGTTTTCAGAAGTTCTACGACCAATTAATATTATAGAACCATTTTCGTTTAATATTTTACACCCTAGGTTAGAAAATTTAACACTATGATTTTATCACAAATTTGAGAAATGCTTAACAAGTTATGTTTTAAACCTTCAACATACAGAATATTCTCAAATAAGGGGAGGTTAGAAAGTTGAACTGTACCTTGGACAATAATCTTACAGTTGCTACCATCACCAAATGTGACTGAATCATCAGTCATGTCAATAAGAGTGGTGAACAAACCTTTGTCACTAGTTATGTGCCTGGAACATCCACTGTCTAGGTACCACTTTGAATGACTTGAAGTTTTGAAAGTTGTGTGGGCAACTAAGCAAGTAACTTTAGGAACTCATTTCATAACTATTTTGGGTTTAGGAGTATAGTTGGTCTTCTTATGTTTGTAGTTGTTGTAATATTGACCCACTAAGTTAGATTTTAAGAGCTCTTTAAGTAGATAAACTATTTTCTCAGTTAAAGGGTTTCGGTTCTGATTTTTATAGTTGATATGATTACTTTTAGTTTTGAAAGATTGAAAAGTTATAGCATTTTTAGAAGACTTTTGATTAGAACTTTTCTCTCTTGAGTTTGAGGATTCTCCTTTTACAAACTTAGGAGGAGTATTCTTCTGTTTTGGAGGAATATTTTTATCATATCTTAAACCAGATCGGTCGCCACATTTTCTTGATCCAATTAAAAGTTTTTCTAATTTTGGATCACCTTGGGCATACCTTCATGTATCCTTTAAACTCAAAAGGGAAGAGACTTCAAGTTTAAGTTTATCATTTTTAGATTTCAGATTTTCAATAAGGGTGGTTTTGAAATCTAGATCACATTTGCATTTTTCAAAACAATCTGAAAGATGAGATTTTTCTAAAACAATAGTTTCAAAATTATCTTTAAGCTTTGAAAACTTTTCTTTTTTAAGCTTTAATTTTACTGCAATCTTACAACTTTGCTTGTATAGGGTATTGTAAGCATCTTGAAGATCTTCTTCATTTTCATGATCACTATTCAGATTTTCTTCACTAGTAGAATCATCATGATCTGAAAAAGTGAACTTGGCTAGAGTCATAAGAGCTTTGACTTCATTGCTCGACTCGATTTCAGAAGCTTCTGATTCAAAAGAGGCTTCAGTGCCAGAAGATTCATCCCAAGTAGCCAACATTCCTTTCCTTTTAAGTTTGTCCTTTTTAGGACGCTTGTTTGCTAAATGCCCATATTCTTGGCAGTTGTAACATTGACTATCTTTTAAAGATTTCCAAGTTTTAGATTTAGATTTAGATCTTTTCTTATCATTTGATTTTTGAAAGTCTACCTTCTTTTTACTTTTGAAAATCTTATAAAAGTTTTTCACTAAGAGAGCCATATCATCTTTAGAATTTTCGAAATCAAAATTTTCTTGAGAAATACATTTGGAAGACTTAAGGGCTATAGATTTACCTTTAGGAGCTTTAAAGTTTAACTCATAGGTTTGGAAAGACCCAACTAATTCTTCTACCCTCATATTGTCCGTATCACGAAGTTCCTGGATCGCAGTCACCTTTGAGTTGAACTGTTCAGGTAGTGAGCGTAGTATCTTTGCACACACTTTACTTTCTGAAATTTTATCGCCAAGACCCCACATAGAGTTCACAATGTCATTTAGTCTTGTATAGGACTCCATAAACTGGGATTTCATTTTCTTCCATATGAATTTCCTCAAATTTGGTTGTGAGGATTTAGACTTTAGACTTTTTGACAATTGATATACCATAGTGTGTCATTTTTAAAATATTCCAAGCTTGCTTTACAGTATCACAGAATATAATCCTTTTGAATTCATCCAGCGATAGTGCGCAAGTTATTGCCTTTAGCGCCTTTGCATTTACACTACTCTCACTTTTCTGAAGAGTGGTCTAAGAAAAATAAGGTGAAATTCTCATTGATTTTGATCCATCGATACCAGTCACTTCAGTGGTAGGAGGGATCCATTCGGTCACTGTGGCTTGCCACACGCACTCATCCATGGATTTAAGGAAAATCCTCATCCTGGCTTTCCAATAAGCATAATTTGAGCCATCAAATAGTGGAGACCTAATGACTGAAAGGCTATCAAAATTTGACATCTTATAAATAGCTTAAATCGATTAGCCCAGGAAATTAATCCAAATAACAATAAAAATGATCTATTAGGCTTTGATACCACTTAAAAAGGCCTAGATATATGTTCTAGAAAGGGGGGGTGCATAGTACTATGCCAAATTAAAACTTTAACAGTGGAATTTAAATGAATAAGATAGCCTTATAAACAAATAAATGAAAGATAGAACTTTAAACAATTCACAGTACTGAAATGTAAAGCAACCTCAATATTCTAGTATTGAAAGGCTGATATGAATGATGTTTTAAGGACAACCTTGCACCATAAAAACCAAGGGTTTATGGTAGGACAACCTTACTAGAACGGTATTAGTATCAATATCTCAAACTGAAAAGGAATAAAGGAAATAACAAGAATTGAAATTCTAAACTATTACAACATTCCCACAATGCTTGAAATGTAAAAGATTACAATATTCACATCCACACATACATTCCACAGCGTTGAATGATAAAAGATAGAAATTAAATATACATTCAAAACCACAAGACAGAATTATAGTGGTTCGCCTGTGTGTACACCAACTGTTAAACAACAGCCACACAATTGCTACTCCACTCCTAATATCCTCACATAGGAGATATCAGCGTTCACTATGAAAATAGGTTTCACAGGTTCACCTAAAACCTTCACAATTGTGTCTTTCAAATGGGCTTACACAATTCAAAAAACCCCACTTCTAAGTTTTCTAGCTCTCCTCAGATAACCACTAGATTGAGATTTTTCTAGCTTAATCTCAATCAAAAACCAAAAACAAGGAAATTTACAATAAAGTAAAATACCTGGATTTCTCCTTTCGTTGTCGCCCGGAAGAACAAATCGGAGTAGAAGTTCGAATATAGAAGTTCAATGTCCAATTACTCACTTTGATATGGTTCTAATTTCTAATTGATTTTAAATTAAACCAGTTGGGCTAGCTCTATTTGATTTTGATTCCAAGAAGAAGGAATACAACAATTCCTCTTTTCAATTCAGATTGGAATGTAGAAACAAAATCAAATAAATAAAGCTAACAAAAGAGACTATTAAATATGCACAGCGTAGCTTAAAAATTAACACAAACTTATCTCAGAGTAATGCCTTGATTTTTCTTAAAAAATTTAATTGAGAAACTCTGAAATTCGTGTTCTATTTATAGTTGCAGAAATCGCATCTTTGACTGGTCGTGTGGCCACCACGACTGGTCATAGGTCAAACTGCATTTTGAAATTTTAAGCGCGATCGGATAAAACTGTTATACGACTGGTCGTAGGGTGTCTACGACTGGTCGTGAGGCCTCCACGACTGGTCGTGACCATCCCATGACTGGTCGTGAGGAACCAAGAATGGTTGCTGGAGTTTGAGTCGTAGCTACAGGACTGGTTGTGAATGAGTCGGCACTGTTCCTACGACCGGTCGAGCAGACTCCAGGACTGGTCGAAGCTCAACAAAAAATTTTCAAAAATTTGCAACAACTTAAGACTAGTCTTGGAATTTCTTAGACTGGTCGAGCTAGTTCTAGGACTAGTCGAACAGAGTCCAGGGCTAGTCGAAGAACAGACCAAACACTTATAAAAATATTCGATTTGAATTATGTATACGAAATGACCTACCCTAAGGTCAAACTAAGGTCACTTATACCTTACATGTGAAGTATGGACATTGAGTTTTCATTTCTTAAGATGATGGTTGATCTTTGAAGATTGTGAAGCTTGAGATCTCTGATGTAGCTTGAATTTGAGATCTTCTAAAGCTTGGACTTCATCTTGTACTTAGCTTGTGGCATTGATGCAGTGACTTGAACATACAAATCAACATGCTACACAAGACATATATTGTGTTTTTAGCACCACATAATTTGACAACCAAAGGGGCAAATAACTATTGCACTTACAGTGAGGAAGGATGTTACCCATGGAGACGAACTACTTGTGAACCCTACAAAACAAAACGAAAGAAACAGTCTTAGTAAAATTGAGGAAAAAAGCCCTAATCTAAACCTGAGTATCTGAGCACAATTTCCCATCAATGGTGACAAAAACTTGATTGAAACCAAGGGTTGACAACCCTAAGTGCAAAGATGCGATGCAATAATAACTTGGTGAGACCGATGTCGATCCGTAGGGAAATTGGAGAGAGCACAATTAGAACTAGTCTAAAGATAACAGTTTCTCTGGGTTGTTAATCCAACGAAGTAGAATGGGTTTTTAAATAAATAATAAAAGACTAAGGATTCATGAATCTACTTATAGCAATCACAATATCTAATTCATTGATGCAACTCTTAAAATTCAATTGGAATCGAAGTCCTATCATTTCTATTAAACCAAAAATCAACACCAATAAAACATGAATTCAATCAAACGATCCTCTCATTAAGTACTCAAACATCAATCACATGGGATCAAAAGCATCTACTGTAACTAGCATTTATGATAGATCAATCAATTATACATATTAATTCATTCTCTAATCAAGCTAAGCAATTATTAAATCAAAGTATTCATCGTAACCGTAGTTCATAAGTAATTCAGAAATAAGCAACTCAAAGACTTTTATAAAGTTAAATTCAAACTAATTCAATCTACCATCATCATTCAAACCATTGTTGTTTAATCGAATAAAATAAATACCGTAATCAATTACAGGCTTCATCCCTTAGCCTTAGCTAAGAGATTATCTTAGTATGTCTTGTTAGTGCATTGATTTTTTTTACCCTATTTGTCAATCACGTGAGTTATTGTGTCAAGTAGTCGGTTGAGCCTTTAGAAAGTGAAGACCAAAGACACAAGCGAAGACGAAGCATCAAGGAGCAAAGAACAGGTAAAACAAGTGCCCTGGTGACCCTAACCCTTGACCCAAAACAACCCATATACCTCTAGATGATCTTGACCTAATAGGAATACCTAATTGATCATCACTTAGCCTTAGGAGACCAAGAAAAATATGATAAATAAGGCTAGAAGAGGTTCAAAGCAGCTGTGTAAAAGATTGCCCAAAACAGTAGTTTTCAATTGATGTTCGATGTCATCGAGCTGCCATCAAACATCCTTTGATGACATCGAAGACCTGTTCAATAACATTGAAAAAGAGTCAGAAATGTCCAACAACCAACTAGATTTCTCTCTGATTTTCTCGATGGCATCGAGGTCACATTGATGACATCGAAGACTCATCAATAACATCGATTGAGTCGGAATTATTCAGCAAGAAATTGAATTTTGTTCTCTAACTTTCTCGATGGCATCAATGACCTTTCGATGACATCAAAACTTGAAGTTCGATGATATCAAAGGTCAGTTCAATGTCATCAGAAATGGTCCAGAACTGTCAAGCAATAAAACTCATATTTTATCTAGATTGTTTGACCGAATCGAGGAACCTTCGATGACATCGATAGAGCTATTTTATGCTCTCTCTCTCTTTTTCTTTTTTCTTTTTTTTTTTTCTTTTTTCTTTTTAATTTATACCATTGGATCCTAAATTTTATATAAATAACATTCGGTTCTTGGGCATTTGTATGGGTTTTTAGAGGAACAGAAGGTAGGGTGATTCCATATCCATATCCCTCATCCCTAGCCTCTATTCCATTGAGTTCTAAGCAATCTCCCTTGATATTACAACTCTAATGAGGATTCCAACCTCAACATTGAAATGTTCTTGAAATCTTCCATTTCCTAGAGATTGGACTAAAGATATCCTGGCAAACTATTGTCCAGATCATCTAGGAGACCCATCTAGGTGAATCCCTTAGGAAAAACTACTTCCCACTAGTTTTAGGAGATTCAAGCAACCTCCCATCACCTTGGTCACATCGGAGGAGCATCACATGGAAGATTATTGATTTTGGAGCTGAAGCCTTGACAAAGCAGTAGCAACATGATCGGGAGATCATCGAGGGAGCTGATTGAAGCACAAGAGAGTGGAGATTAAGCAACCTGAGAAGGTGCTACAAAATGGACTCAATCCGACAAGTAAGTTATCATTTTAGGAGTTTAAGTTTAGTCTTTTCCTTGTGTAGGATTGAGGCTAGAGTTTGTAAACCCAAAATCGAACTAGGTTCTTTCGTAAGACCTTGACTCTTGTGTAGGGCCTAAACCTTTGGGTACTTATGTAAGACCTTAACTCGGGAGTAAAGTCTAAATTTTAGGTTATTGTGTATGACCTTGGCTAGGGAGTAGAGCCTAAATTTTCAGATTATTGTGTCGGACCTTTGCTCTTGCGTAGGACCTAAATTACCAGGTTCTTATGTAGGACCTTGGCTCGGGAGTAGAGCCAAAATCTTAGAGTCCTTGTGTAGGGCTGTAAAGGTTAGAGGTGAACCTGATTTAAAATCTTCGATAGTGAAATCCGACACACTTATGGGTTGCGTGCGTTTGCCGAGAGCGGAGTAGGTAAGTAGCCGAACCACTATATATGATTGTGTTTGGGATTGGCTTTTGTGCAATTATTTAATTATGCTTTTGAGTTTGAATGTTTACATTTTACATGCAGATTGGATGAATGCCTAACTGTTGATAGGTAGTACATCTCACACACACATCTACACTATCTTAATATAAACTAGTTGCTTATTTGCATATCTCTTATAGTCTATATGATTGGACCCTCTATTAGCTTGAAAGCTTTATAGTTATATTGTCTTGCTTAGTTTAAGTTAGGCAATTATTGTTTTAAATATGCATAATTTTTAAATAGGTCCTAATCACCTTCCCTTTAGGACATAGCCTTCATTCCTTAGCTCCGCCAAGCTTCCGCAAAGCGCAGCCATGGTAATCGCATTATGCCACATTTTCACATTTTCATGGCTAACATCTTAGAATAAAAGAAAAAAAATGAAAAATATACTAGAACTAAAGGATTGAAGAAAAAGAAGAATGACTCCGTAGAAGCTCTGCTTGTTCTCTCCCAAGCCCTAATTCATACTTAGAATAGCCTAAAACACCCCTTTAAATAGGAAATTTCCACACCGACATTGAACCGACTTTAAAATCGTGCACTTTTATTACGCTTTAGTTGCACTGATGATCACCTTCGGTCGCACTGAAGTTGCACCAAATACAGATGAAGGGTCTTCCGGTTGTAGTCGAATTTCCTCAATACATGTCTCAACTCTCTGTCTCGTTTCAGTCGGACGGAACCCACCTTCGGTGGCACCAAACATCACTTTGGTTTCACCTCTCAGTCGAGCCAAATTAAGTCTGAAAATCAATGTTTCTTGCTGGACTGTTTTTGACACCTTCGGTCGGACCGAACCTCTCTTAGGTGAGACTGAATAGTCTGTTATTTTTGTTACTTGACTCTGTGATTTTCTAGACCTTACTCATCTTCAGTTCTTGTTTTCTAGGATATTTAGCATGTCAAGTCTTTGCCTTCTTTCCTCTAATCATCCATTCTTCCACTTAATTATCTTTTGAGCTTTAAATTGTCTTTTAACTCATAATTTTGATATTCAACTTCAATTCTTTCCTTGCACATGAAACACACAAAGTTATGACTAATTAGCATGATATATATAATAAAAGTAATACAAAAGAGGGGATAAATAAACAATATTTAGGCATTATTAGTTTTTTATTTTTTATTTTTAACACACACCCCCACACACTCACATTGTAGTGGGATTTCACCACCTATGATACTCGAACCCTTGACTGTGTGTTGAAACTCCTGAGAGTCTACCACCGAAGCAAGAGTAAGGATCCAGGCGTTATCAGTTTGTTATGCATGCACGGGTTGTGTATCTCAGTTGTGTTTCATACTTGTGGACTAACATAAGATGGTTTATAAACCACTCTTTGGTTAGGGTGTCCAATGGCCCACCCAATGTACGTGTTTGATATGTTGAAAATCGATTATATCGGCATTTGTTTACTTAGGTGCCTTAGACATGTTTTAATTAAAAATCAAAGGCTAGATAACATTAGAATCGGAGATTAAGTGTCCACATGTCTAAGAGTATATATGTGGACTGTCTTTGTAATGAGTGGTTGGATTGTGGATTTTTTTAGTAGAGGGTGTATGATACGAGGTATACATACAATCACCAAATCATTCTAAAAAAACAAGAGATTCTGTGGGATTCTTCATATAGCACCTGAAAACTTCAAAAATAGGTCCAGACATGTCCTGGTGTGAATAGTAAACAGATAGATTCATCGGGTGTTGTTTGTGGATCTCTATGGTGGTCATTTTGTGATTTTCAAATGGATCCTCTAGCAAAAATGATGTGAAATGCAATGGACGGTGAATCTGATGAGTTAGGTCTTAAAATTGATAATTATTGCTCAATTGGGCTATACAAGCATTTAAAAAAAAATAAAAAATTTTAAGATTTTTATTGTGATCAGGCTTCTACAAGTAGGTTTTTTGAAGATCGGTATTGGGCAGGGATGTGTACACTATAGAAAATTTTAGACAGTCATTGGTGTTTAGGTAGTCATTGTAATTGGACTCAAATGATGTAAAGCCTTCCTTAGTGTACTAGGATTAAGATGATAGGATCAGTTAAGAATAATCAGATACAAATTGCTTATATGGACTATGGGTCTATTTAATGATGATGTAAGCATCTGGATTGAAATCTAATATTTTGATAGCTTAATTAGCCCACGGGAAGTTATCTTGATGGTTTGGATTGATATAGGATCAAGTGGTTAATGAAATGTAGGCCCGGGATGTGTAGAGGTATGTATATTTATACATACATGCAATTTAGGGTCCTTAGATTGTGATCTTGATGATTGGTTAAACATGTACATAGTTGATGATCAATATGAATGGATCAGATTCTTGAATGGAAGCATGTACGGGTGGATATGGAGATATCGTAGTTAGTTTGCCATTATTGGGTGGTCCAAACTTGAAGTGGACAATCATATATATTCAGCTAGTGATAATAAGTCATTTCAGCGATTGTTTAGTTAACCATCGAGTACATTAGGATATATGGGGACATACATTTTATTATAATATGGATGTGAGAGTATAAGAGTGTGTAGACACATATTCATCTAAGCATGTCTAGGAGAAAATTTTCTACTCACTAGATTACACATATGGGAGAGTACTCGTGTATATACTCGTGCATGTAAATTTTTGGGTTATTACATTTACTCTCTCTACCCTTACTCTCTTGTAGAGAAAAAATGGTGTTTGAAATGTGAGAGGTTGGGCTTTTATAGAAGAGCCTATCGCATTTTTGTAATAAGTGGGACCCATAAGAGTGTACATGCCATGCGGAGAGATGTGATTGGTTAGAGGACACGTAGTAATTTAAGTTAGCTCGATAAGTAGTAAATTTTATAATTTCAACACATTAGGAGGAAATTGATTTTTTTACCCTTGGGCGGCATTCCCAACTACTGAATCTCTCTCGTAGACACCATAGAGATCCTAAATATCTATGCATAGAGTATGGAGTGATGTTGACATGGGGGCGGCAATTGGATTGCCACCCCTTCATAAATTTGCACTCTGATCATCTTTATAACTCTCTGATGATCTCTGGTGAGCCCGGATTTATTATTATAGTACTTTGGCCTTTTCTATTGGATTTCAATGGTTTTGTAGGGTCCCTATGCCACTTTTGGTTGGTTCCTGAAGTGTTTGGGTGATTTCCTAAGGGCTTTACGGTTTGGGTTAGCCATTAGTTTTGGTCTAAGATGAGTGCACGATTGTTGGGGGTAGGGTGTCTATAGTATGCCAAATGGAAAAGAGAATGAGGTGGCTAAGATATACATATTGGCCTTCGTTACTGATGTGCCTCACAATTAGACGTGGAACAAATTACATGCTAAGGATATCTACCTTCACTGGAAGGAGAAGTTTGATGCTCATATCATACCTAGATCCAAATTCTCGAGAGAAAACTATACAATATGAGAATCAAGGAGGGAACCTCTATAAATGAGCATGTCTTAAGATGCCGAAGATAGTTAATGACCTTCAAAAGATTGGGTTGTTAAAGAAGAGGATATGATCATAAATGCCATCCTCATGTCATTGGCACCTATGTTCATTTACAATTATAACATGAACAAGCTTAAATACTTTGAGAAAAAGTTGCAAATGCAGTTGGTCCTTTGCAAATCCAACAATATGAGAAGATAGAAAAGGCATGTAGAATTATTGTTTGAGGCATCCTCTGACAATAAGCCCAATCCCTATAACCACAAGAGGGACAATGACCATGGAAAAAAGGACAACAACCCTAAGGGAGTAGATAATCCTGCTAACAAGATAGGCCAAGGCAAGGATAAATAAAAAGGAAAGAAGGGCTGCTGGCATTGTGGAAAGCTAGGGCACTTCAAGGACAAGTGCAAGGTGTATAAGAAGCAACTTGCTCGAGAGGCCAATGCATGTATGACTCTCTTCTCTCACTTTCCTTGGTTCCCATGATATAAATGCTTAACATGTGAACTGGAGGATTCCTAAACTATTGTTTGAGTAGATGGTTAGAAGGGACAATGAGGAAAGTGAGGCAGAGGATGGGTGTGCATGTGGATGACAAGCATAGCGTAGAGTAGAGATTGGAGGAATGATTCAGGGTCCTTGACCCGATTTAGATATATTGGTTTGTAAAGTTGTATAATTATTTGTTTGTTTGAGAAATTGAATTTAATCTTTAGATGATTGGTTTTATTTCCTCCTAATGATGCTGATACTCTATACTTTATTTATTTCCTGTATATGTGTGTGGTTCATATATGGACATATTGTGATTGGTTTTTCTTCACTCTTTAAGAGATTCATGTATTAGGGATTGGGTCTTATATGCTATACATAGATCTTGGAGAGATGTTGTTGTAAGACCCGTATCCTAGTTCGTACTGTTCCGATGAATCCTGCGATTATTTCCGTCGAAGTCCGGCAATCCACGACCGATAATCGACGTTGCGATCGATCGTAAGTCGTATCCTTTAAATTCGAGTCGGTTTAATCCGAAACCCATACCACTGTGACCGCGCCACCACCGCGATTCTAACGCCGCGTCTCATGCGCCAATCCGACGCTTAGATCATAAGATGCGGACCATACATTATAATAACCGTGGACCGCACATTGCGGGACCCACCCATCCCATGTGGCACCAATCCCTAGGTAATTATGAGGGTGATGGATGACATCACCCTAAGCTATAGCCACCCTACACCCCTAGCCTAAGCTATAGCCACCCTACACCCCTAGCCTAAGCTATAGCCACCCTACACCCCTAGCCCTCTTACAAGCATTTAATGCTAGCCACCCTCTCTTACAAGTCATCATTGCCTACCTAAGCTACTCTCCCTCTCTCTTATCTCTCTCTCCCTCTCTTTCCATTTACATATTTCCAAGCAACCCAAGTGAGAGAAAAATCCCACGTTGGGAGCCTTCCATGAGAAAGAAAATAATGCATGTGTAAGGCCCACCTTTCCCTTCCCAAAACCTCTCATCTTAGCCCTTGATTTCCCATCTCCACCGTCAAAGAGGAGCACAAGAAGGTTGGCGTTCCAATGGACCGAAGAAGATCGACGGTGGGTGCTTTGATAGGATAGATTTCTATGTTTTTATGATGGGCCAAGTGAGGCCTACCGATCAATGGTATGGATCTCACTTGGGACCCTAAGAGGTAGCCAATGTCCCACTTTGATTACCGTTTGATGTATGATGGAATGCAAGGGAGGGCCCATAGTATCGGGGTCCCTCCATCCCACGTGTGTCCCACTTTCTCTTTCCCTCCCTCTCTCTCTTTCCTTTTATTCTTCTTTCATGTGATGTTGGTGTGATTGTGTGGCTCACTTGGATGGACCCCACCATGAGGCATGGTTTTTTTTATCTAAGCCATTTATAAGTGGGGCCTACCTTATATGTGTTGACCCACACCATCCTCTATGTGGTGGCCCACCTAAACCGGGTCCACCTTGAATGTATGTGTTCAGTCCAGCCGTCCAGGGTTCCTGGACGCTGGACGTGGGAAGGAAAAAAACACAAATATTGGCTTGATTCTCAAGCCTTGGAGAATGACCACTCATATAGGCTCCATCTAGATGTATGTAACCAATCCACGCCGTCCATCTTATTTATTAGCTCATTTTAGGCGTTGAGCCGAAAAATGAGATTGATCCAAGTACCTGGTGGGCCATAGTGTTGAAAACAATATCATTACCGTTGAGATCTACCTCGATAGTACTATGCACTGAAAAATATCCAATATTGGACTTGTTTGGTCCATATCAGGCCATGGAAACCAGTGGCTGGGGTGGATTTGACGGATGCGGGCCACGCACATGAAAAACCTCAGAATTACAGATTTTCAAAAAAAAAAAATTAAAAAAAAAACATAGGGGCAGCAGCTCTGCCGCTGCCGCTGACAGCGCCAGAGGCGCAGGCGCTGCCTGCACTGCTGCGGGCGGACGGGCTGGTCCCACGGCCCTCAGCCGTGGGCCCCACCATGATGTATATGTTGTATCCACACCGTCCATGAGGTGGACCACCCTCTGAGGTGGGTCCCCTCCAAAGATCAGCCCAATCCAACGCTCAGGTGGCCCACACCACAAGAAACAGCGGTGTTTGCACTCTACCATTGAAACCTCTCCTGGGCCTACTGAAGTTTGGATCGATCTGAAATTTATTTTTCCTCTTCATTTCCAGGTCCGAGCGACCTTATTAACGGGTTGGATGGAAAGTAAACATTATGGTGGGCCCCACATGGGACCCACAGTGAGGTGTGTGCCTTGCTACCACCATCCAGGTGGACGGTGGAAGCCCACTGTGATGTTTTTTATCCCATCCCACCGTCCAGACGGACGGTGGGGCCCCGGTGACATGTGTGTGCACGTGTGTGGGCGTTTGGGTGGTTGCATGCGTGTGTGTGTGAGTGTATGTGGGTGCCTGTGTGTACGTGTGTGTGTATATATATATATATATATATATATATATATATATATATATATATATAACATTATATCATATATAATATTGTAGGTATATATTATGTATAAATTATATATTATATTATTTATATTATTCTGGATGGTGGGCCTTCATGTGGACCCCCCACCATGATGCAGGTGTTGCATCCAATCTGTCCATCCATTTTAAAAGCTCATCTTTTGTGTGGCATGAGCTAAAGATGAGCCAGATCCGTAGTTCGGTGGGCCCCACCTTTGATGCATGTGTTACATCAAAATAATCTAACCATTTGATTTAACTGTGGACGTCCATTGAGGCCCACCTTGGTATGTGGATGAGACTCATCTTGATTTAATTGTGGTCGTCCTTTGAGGCCCACCTGGGTGTATATTTAAGGCCCAAGTGATGAGGCCATCTTGTTATGTTTATGACCGTTGTTGAGGCCCACTTTGATGAGGATGTAAGGCCCATGTTACAAGGCCATTATGATGTATTCTAAGACCCATGGGTTATGGCCCATTGCAATGTACATAAAGCCCATTGGTGCGGCCCATTGATGTAGCCTACTTGATGAATATAAGGCCCATGTGATATGGCCCATTTGATGTATTTAAAGCCCAATGAGATGTACCTAAGGTCCATTGCAATGTGTGATTCCCCATGGTTTGTATAATAATATTTTAGTGCGTGCCATGCCGTGGAAGCAATGTTGGTTTGACGTCCACATTGTAGTATAATGTTGGTTAAATGTCCGCATTACGACTCTCCCTAGGCCCACTGGTAGGCTCATACTTGTTGTGTGTAGGCCATCTAGGCCCATCTGCATTGTAAGGATAGTTCATCATCTTATAGCATGCTTAGTGTAACTCCATGACTCATACCCATACGCATCATTTGTATGCTTGATATGAGGAATGTTTGATCATAGCATAAGCCGTTGGGCTGAAACATTTACGGGACTCCTTATGAGACGGAGTGCCCCACATGATCGCGTGGTACGCGTGAGATTGCTGCATGATTGTACGGTGTGAATCATGCATATCGCATATGTGTGACTTGATCACTGCACGCCCTAGCGACATCAGGGCCGTAGCTCCACAGGCACATCGTGGATGGCCGTATCGGATACCGGAAATACTTTGTTCTAGCACTATGGGCACTTAGGATGTCCTTGGGTGAAAGTCCCAGAACCTTTTTGGTACCAGGAGATGCTCCAACGTCTAGACCGAGTGGATACACGAGCGCCCGAGTGCCGAATACCAGTAGGCCGCGTCTCCCACTGTGTCGTGGTCGGTTGGAAAGGGGTGTGGCCTTATCCGCCTGAGTGAGGAGGCTATAAGCTAGGCTGAGTTTGACCAGCTCGCAAATGTGTCCGCTATCGACGAGCCGGGTAGGTATTGGCAGACTACTGGTCAGGCGGATAGTGTGGTCTCTTCCACTTGCTTGACTGTGCAGCTCGGGAGGAGGCAGTCAGTGTGAGGTGTATTAGACCCCGGTGATATCCAGAGAGAAACTGTACTGATATGTGTACATGACGAGGAATGACATGCTTGTATTGCATCTCGCATATGGCATTCGGCTACGTAGGCCTTGCATTACGTCGGTATGGCCGATAACATTCATGTTTCGCATCGCATGGCCTTGGTATGGCCGATATCATTCATGCCTTACATTACATAGCTCTGGTTGTATTCATGGACTTACCGCATATTTCCGCATTACTCTGATATTGTACACTTAGCGTTTGCCTTGTACACACACTTACACCACCCTCTAAGCTTTTGTAAGCTTATGCACGACTGTTGTGTGCAGGTAGCGTTGGACAGCAGCCGCGCTGAGGCAGGAGCGCGTATCAGATCTTTTTGGAGCTTTTTGATCACCTTGTATTTCCTTTTCTGCATTGTACTTAAAAGTTTTTGATATAGTGGATATGTGGTGATGTTGTTTTGTGACTTGGTTATGCTTTTGGTTATGCTCCATTACATTACAAAAAAAAATTCATACTGAAAATCCTCCTTGTAGGATCCCAGGATCGGAATCTGGCGTATGGGCGCTGGAAGCCGAGAATGGGATACTACGGAGGCTGTCGGCGCCGGATTCGGCGATCGGGAATTTTGTGAGCCCGGTTTCCGAGTTTGGGGCGTGACAATTGTGCACCGGTTGCCCAGTTTTATTGATGACATCTAAGAAAACCTTATTGATGCCTTTAGGGATCTTAAGTAAATGGAATACATGAGCATGCATAGTTTGCCGACCTCTTACCAATCACATATGGGGATGCATATCACCACCCATGTGTTTGCTAGTGGTGATGAGAGTGATGGCTCTGGTTATATCACTTGATGATACACGATGAATCACAACTACGTTGAAATTCCGCAATTGCTTGATGAATGAATGTATGACTTGTTTTATCTCACCTTAATTGTGAGCACTAAAGAGAGATGTTGATTACATGATGTGATCAGAGTTCATTGCTAGTGTGGTTGCTTTTCCTACCATAAAAAGTTGAATTCGAAGTATTACACAGATAAAACCAACCTCGAACTGTTACTTATAGACAAAACCCGAAAGATATGTCCAGTATGCTCATAAGGATCCCTGAAGTATAATTATGCGTGCATGAGCTGACTAATGATGGGATGTCTTCGTCAGTGGAAGGAAAAATGCACATTACAATGACACTGACAATTGTAGATGACTTTTGTGTTAGAACAACCTCAAGTTTCCATGTACATAGATGCGATACTTCTTGCGATGATGTGATGAGACTCTAGCATGCTTATGTTGCTTGCATGGTAAGAACTTTCAGTCAAACATGTGACATGTAGGGTAATTTCATGGCAATCCAAGTGTGCTTGATAGCACAAAGCCTACTTTCTCATGGATCATGAGGTTCTTTGGTGTAACGCCATGAATTTCGAGGGTCGAGCAAAGCTCTATTCCCAAGATTCCAAACATCACTTATGTCTTATGGATGATGATATTCAGATTTCTTTCATATTCATGAATTAAACATGCATGGGATTATACTAAACAACACATCATACTCCGGGTTTAATGAAATTAAGCCAATGCAGAATTCTAAAACATGTCACTACAAGAAAGTAGGCCTTTAGCCTCAATTTTTTAGCCTCAGTTGAAAAAATAGAGGCTAAATGTGTTTTTTAGCCTCAGTTGCTATGGAATTGAGGCTAAAAGTTTATTTTTCGCCTCAGTTGCTTTGGAACTGAGGCTAAAAGTCTACTTTTTAGCCTCAGTTGCATAGTAACCGAGGCGAAAAGTCTACTTTTTAGCCTCAATTGCATAGGAACCGAGGCAAAAGGTTTACTTTTTAGCCTCAGTTGCATAGGAACCGAGGCAAAAGGTCTACTTTTTAGCCTCAGTTGCATAAGAACTGAGGCGAAAAGTCTACATTTTAGCCTCAGTTGCATAGTAACCGAGGCGAAAGGTCTACTTTTTAACCTCAGTTGCATAGGAACCGAGGGGAAAGGTCTAACTTTTAGCCTCATTTGCATAGGAATTGAGCCGAAAAGTCTACTTTTTAGCCTTAGTTGCATAGGAACCAAGGCGAGATGTCTAATTTGTAGCCTCAGTTGCATAGGAACCGAGGTGAAAAATCTACTTTTTAACCTCAGTTGCATAGGAACCGAGGCGAAAGGTCTAATTTGTAGCCTCAGCTGCATAGGAACTGAGGTGAAAAATATACTTTTTAGCCTCAGTTGTATAGGAACCGAGGCGAAAAGTCTACTTTTTAGCCTCAGTTGCATGCATTAGAACCAAGGCAAAAGGTCTACTTTTTAGCCTCAGTTGCATAGGAATCGAGGCGAAAGGTCTACTTTTTAGCCTCAGTTGCATAAGAACCGAGGCGAAAAGTCTACCTTTTAGCCTCGGTTTTATAAGAACAGAGGCAAAAAGTCTACATTTTAGCCTTAGTTGCATAGGAACTGAGGTGAAAAGTCTACTTTTTAGCCTTAGTTACATGAGAACCGAGGCCAAAAGTTTACTTTTTAGCCTTCGTTGCATAAGAATCGAGGCCAAAAGTCTACATTTAAGAATATTTAAAAAAAATTGAGAATATTGGAAGAATTAATAATTTTTAAAATTTTTGATAATTGTGAAAAAATTAAGAGTTTTGGAAAAAAATAGAGGCAATTGGGAAAAAATTGAAAATTTTGGAAAAAATTGAGAGTTTTGAAAAAGATTTGAATTTTGAATTTCTTAAGAAAATTTTAAAAATTTTTGAGAACTTTTAAAATATTAAGAATTTTTTTTTGAAAAATTAAGAATAAAAAAATGATAATTATGAAAAAGTATGAATTTCTTTTTTTTTTAAATTAAGAATTTTAAAAAAATTAAGAATTTTGAAAATTTTTGAAATTTTTGAAAAAAATGAGAATTTTGAATTTGAGAATCTTGAAAAAAAAAATATTTTTTTAAAATTGAAAAACTTTAAATAATTGAAAATTCTAAAAAAAAATTAAGAAAACTCAAATGAAACGAGACATTTTAACCTCGGTTGCGTAGGAACGGAGGCTGTACTTTTTAGCCCCGGTTGCATAGGAACCGAGGCTAAAAGTCTAATTCCAGAGCACAACATATATCGATAAGCGCTTTTTCCCCTACTCCTTTTCTCACTCGCTGTACGAGCGAGCGAGAGAGATCTTCGTTCTCTTTCTAGGGTTTTCCACGGGATTTTCGCATCTCGATCGTCCCTCCTTTTTTTGTACAGAAAACCTAGCTCCGACTCCTCTTCCAATACTGAGATTCTCCAACGCCGCCACCTGCCGCAGTTTCCGCCGAAGCAGCTAAAGCAGAACCCTTCCATTGCAGCGGAATCCGTTGCTCCGACTGCAAGAGACGTCCCGCCGGAGGTCTTTGGGACGGAGACTCCGCCGGAAAAGCCCCGGGGTTGGGTTCTCCCATCCAGATGTTCAGCAGATGGCGATGCTGGAGCTCGGACCCTCTCGAGCATAATGCAGAAACTATCCAAGGGAGACGAACTTGAAAGCTCGTATGATCGGTATGAATTGGGTGTGGAATTGTATTGATTTTGCTATTGATTTGCATATTTTGTCTGCACGGTTGAAATGCTCCGAAATCGAGTTCTAAGTTCCTGATGTTTCACATATTTTCATTTAAATCCCTTCCCAAATGCGACCATTTGGTAAGGGATTTAAAATAATAATAATTTTTGTTGACTTTTTGAAATTTTGTTTCCTTCTTCCTGTTTTATTTTTAATTCTTTTGAGGATTTTTTATTTTTTATTTTCTGTTAATGGAATTGGGACTTGTAAATTTGGACTCTGTTTTGAAGTTTGAGAATCTCGGGTGTTGAATATCGTGACCTTTTACCATTTGAAAATTCTGGTTTTTTAAAGATTTTTTGTTACTATCTTTTTCAGGAATAATTTGAGTTATTTTTCTTTTTTGAAAATTGGCTTTTTGCAATGCTTGGTCGCCCCATTTCTCACAATAAAATCAAGGTTGAAATTATGCAGCCCGTATATTGTGTCGGAATCATTGTAATTCTGCTGCGAATCTCAAAAGAAATGGTTTCTGCCAAACATGCCCGTAATTATATTATTCTATTTCCCTGGTTCAAGCTTTTCATTCCTTTTCCTCCACTTTCTTGTTTTCTTGGATTCTTTTTTTCTTTTCTTTTTTCATTTTCATTATAGTAATTTTTTAGAACAGTTTTGAGTGATCATAGGCTTCGCTGCTTTTTCCGCATTAGAAGAATTAATGTCTTATTATTATCCAATTTCCTTTTACTTATCCATGTTTTTCTTTACAATTTCTGATGTAGATGTTTCAACCGACGGGAAATGGTGCTATTTAGTATTATGGGTCATTTCACATTCCTCTTCAATAATGGTGAGATAGGCAAGCTTGAAGAACCGGCTGCTATCTGTCTGCCCTTTGTGTTCTGTTTCCTTCTATTTCGAACCCACTACGCGCTCCACTGCATCGCCAGTCTACCTGTTGAATTTTTTATGTCTTGATCGGAAAGGATTGTTACATGGTATCTCCAAATTCTCCATCTTGCAGTTTGATGTTATGTTAAGGGTGTTGATTGGATCATTGGTTTGGTGCAGATGTTACTCAAGTTCTTTGTGAGCTCGAGCTTACAATTCAGAGAGTCAAGGTCTCAACAACTCCTGATGGCTGAGTCATGGATCTCTTCTTATTTTAAGGGGGCTACTATAGGGGAGGGCTACAAATTTCTTTTTTATTGGTTTATGGTTTAGAGTGCATTTGGTTGCATCAAATATCATGAAATTTCATGATTAGGTGCAATCAAATGCACAGCTAGTGAGAAAAGGGAAGTGCCATTTTTAGGTCTTCCATTTAATTAGTATTGAGAGTTTGCGGAGTTTTAGATCACAAAGATTTGAAATCAGTGTTGATATTACTTCGGATTACAGGTAATGCACTTACATCTTTTTGAAATTTTTATATTTGGTGCTATTTGTTAGGATTTTATAGGGGTGGGCCTCATATTAGTAGCTTAGGATGCTTATGTGTGTGAGGGTGTTGAATCTGCTGGTTTTGCATTGGTCTGATGTTAGATATTATACCTGGGGGCTTGGCATAGCCCAATGTTTTGATAGGCTTGACAGTTGACGACAAGCCAAACCAAACCTACCATTTTTTTATTTTATTTTTTTGCAAAGTCTAATCTATACTTAATCAAAATCTGCAAAAGATGTGAATAGATAAAGGTATTTGACCAACATTTCAGCAATAAAATTCCTCTCCTTTTTTTTTTTCAAAACAGCAGCATGATTTATTTTTTGCGCATATCTTTCAAGATAGCAATGAGAAAATGCAACTTTAATCTGCAAGCCTTGGCTTCTTACCCATCATCATTGTCATCATTTTGACCATCCATAAAAGGCATGTGCTTCTTACCCATCATCATCATATATTCTACCTTCGGGGATGATCTCACATGGGCCACTGCAGTTGCATTGGCTTTTTGGTAGATGTTGTTATATTGGATTTCATGAAACTATCTTATTGTGATAGATTATTGTTTTCATCTGATGCTCTCCCATTTAACGGTGATTTGCAACTTACAAAATGCTTTTCACTAGCATATGCATTTTTCATAAGCACAGTGTTCTTTGTTATTCATCAAACTGTCATCAATAGTAATAGCCTAATAGATTCCTGGGTTTATTCTAGTTTTATGTAAAAGGACATTTTAATTAAATCAAGAGCTATCTTTGTGTGAATCATTTCATCGTCCTTGAATATCCTTTGCTTTGTTGCATATTCACACCGTTCTATTCATAGTAGCTGCCACTAGATCAATTTGTCATAGCTCAAGCTCATGGCAAGCGACTAGGTGGAAACAGATGCCTAACTGTTTTGAAGAGAAATCAACTATTTTAGAGATGGTGTCAGCATATTTATATCAACCAGTTTAAATTATAACCTCCAATGACTAGTACTGAGCTTTTGTTTTTCCATTGCGCCATGGATTCAAGTGTTTATTTCATACCCTTTCTATTCTCAACTATGTTTCTGCTTACTTGTAAGTTGATCAAATTTTTTTCATCATGCAAGTGGTTTCATCACTGGTACAAAAGTTCGTTTCTGAAGAGTCAACTGTATTTCATGATATCAGGATAACTGCACCATCTTGTCATTCAAGTCAAACTCATGCACAACTCGCCCACTAAAATTAAAGAACTCATTTTTTTTTTTACCCATGAATTTTTCATTTCTTGGGGTGTCCCTACTCCCAAGTTTCTAATCCCACTGTTCTCTTGTTTCTCATGGAATTCGTTTGGCAGTTTGGGTTCTTCTTGCCAAGAAAAGAATCTTCAAGATTACATCTTCAAGACATGATTGATCAAGCTTTGGATGTCAACCTCGGACTCGTTAAGGGAATAAATACCATTGCTTGAACCCTGCTTCCTATTTTAGTTAAACGAGCTTTCCTAATGGTGCATATTTCATTATCCTTTTTGGATATTGACTTGGATGGAACTGTCTTCAACATATTTGTGCAGAAAATTGTAGTCTCATTTAGTATTTGTCATAATATTGTTACTACCCATATTCATATGGGTCTTCTGTCTCCGTTGGAAAAGGAGATTTCATTTCTTTTCTGCTTTGCTAGAAAATCACTACTTACCCTGCCCGGTTCCCCTGAAGTTAGTGCCTCTCCTTTTCAGGCCCTTGGGTTTCAAGTAGTGTATACTTGGATTCTCTGTTGCATTTCCATTCTACGTCGAACCTACTACCACTTTCAACTATTTTTGCCATGTCAATGCCTATGTACATGGGCTTGGGCATAATCTCGTGTGTTCTTTATTTCCTTCTTTTAATCTTTTGTAACCTATTATTTTATGAAAAGAAAATATTAATCCATGGAAATGCATTCGATTCTGGAATGTTCCCACTGCCTTCTCTTGTCCCTTATTTGATTCGTAGGGTATTATTTATTATAAGAAACATAAATGTTGTCTAGCGAATTGTCCTCTGACCAAGGAAGGTTCTTCTGGGAGGCCGCAGGGCACATTGCTTGAACGGGCCATTCAGGATTTGGAAACAACAGTTGCAGAATGTAAGCTTGATGGTCACTTCAAACTTCTACCTTGGGTTTATGAGAATTGAATGTTTTCAAAGTTCCATGGATATTTATTCGTCTTTCATTTGTATTTAATGAACACCAGCAAGACCACCAACCATTGAAGTTCAAGAAGCTGATGGTTCATCCCAAGGAGTGAAAAGGAGATTGCCCCCAGAAGTAAAACAAAAGCTTGCTAAAGTTGCTAGATTAGCGGTAATGGATAAGAGCCATTCCAATGGGCCTAGTTCAATGGCAGTTTGATTATTTTAATTGCTTCACTCGTTCAATTCTTTCATACTTGTAATAGCTCTGGTTGACGGTGTTCATGGGAGAAATTGAAGCATTCTGTTTCCATGGTTGCAGCAGTCAAGCCAAGGAATAATATCAGAAGAGTTGATTAATCGCCTCATGAGTATTCTTGGTCACGTAATGCAGCTCAAAACATTGAAGGTAGAGAAGCAAATGAACATGCAGCTCATTGTTGCATCATAGTAAGCAGGAACTATGATTGCAACAAATCCTAGTTAATTTACCTATAGCAGTTGAGAGACTGAGATGGAGTGGTCAGTGAAGAATTTCAGTGAGAAGAGGTTAGAACAATCCCCATGACATAAATAAACAATATAAACAAACACTGGCTGCCAGGAGAGTAAACAACAATATTTATTTGCCTGGTAGCAACATATGCTAGAATGTCCCTGCCCCAGGTAAAGGATGAGGGTTGATATCAGGTAGGCAGCTGATTGTCGAACCTTTGCAACGCAAATCAAAGGAATTTTGTTTCAAATGATTGGTAAAATAGGATACAAAAAGCCAACTCTAAGCAGCTGGAGCGAGGCTATCATTTTACCTTTTGTGTAAGACATTCTTACACATCAGTCGGTAAATCATTTCCTTCGCATGTTTTAATGGCATATGGGATCACCTGTGCTTTTTAAAGTTGCAAGTCAAGATCTTTGTATAGAAACTAACATTTTTTTCCTGATGGAGGTTTTCTGCTTCTGTTAATAAGTTATGAAGTAGCTAATTTCCAAAATTCCTAAGTCTTATGGAATGTTTATGAGAGAAAAAAAATTCCCCTTGCATTTGTTCATTAGGATCTTGATTGCTTTGGTTTATATTTTGAAGTTACTGGAGTCAGCAAATTGTAAAACAATATCTCTGTGACACAGAAACCTGAAGAAGATGGTTGAATTGGGACTATCAGCGGGGCAAGAGAAAGATGATAGGTTCCAGCAACTAAAGAAAGACGTCATTGAAATGATTAGAATACAAACCTGCTTTTTGAGGTCAAACGTAAGCTTTGGAAGTATGCAGGAATATTTACAATGTGCTTTAAGTCCACAGCTAAGCATATGTTTATCCCATATGAAGGGATTTGCTAATGTTTCATGAAATAGTGTCCATTCACTCTTTTTGAAAGGCATGTCACAGTTGAGAATTGTTTACACCCCATTAAATTTGATCACTTCTTGAATTAATGTCACCTTATTGTAAGAAGAGTTTTTATAATGGAAACTATAGAGTCTGTTTCCCAATGATTCTTATGTGACCTCTCTTAAGGAAGATGCCATGCAAGTTATTGCATCTCAATCTATATCTAAGTGCACTGTGTTTTATATTTCATCAGGCAACTATACAACAAGATGGATCATCCGATGATTTTCAGGATGTGCATCATGGTTCAGATGAAAAAGGAAGATATGGTATGGATGATGCAATGGAAGACAAGATCTGTGATCTCTATGATCTGTATGTTGAGGTACAAGATATTCCAAGTTCTGATACCTTCATGACTAGATTCTAGCCCGTCGATATTATGAATTATTATATCGGTCTCTTGATTTTTTTTCTTGGATGGGGAACTGGATAATCGAGGTGAGGGACTCTCGAATCA
Organism: Magnolia officinalis; assembly: GCA_021015155.1. Classification (NCBI taxonomy): domain Eukaryota; kingdom Viridiplantae; phylum Streptophyta; class Magnoliopsida; order Magnoliales; family Magnoliaceae; genus Magnolia; species Magnolia officinalis. The sequence goes on from JAJHSJ010000005.1 coordinate 71,367,167, forward strand.
CGTTTTCTTAGCAGTATTATGTGAGAATCTAAAATATTGGCCGATATGCAACTGAGTCCTATGAAGTTGCCATTACATTGAATGGTGACTATATGAATATCACAAATAGTACAGGAATTCATCTATATTTGTCATCCCTGTTTGTAGTTGTGGGTAGTCTCTTTTCTCTCTCTCTCTACAGTTAGGTTGAATGTCACCTTCAACATGGCTATTTTTTTCTCTATGATTTGGGTGAATGTCACCGCCGACAGGCCTTTATCTCTGTCTACAATTTAGATGCTCTCTCCTTTGTCCCTCCCTTTATTGACAGTCTAATCTTCCAAACCTTGGCAATGTCTGTGTACTCTTTCTACCATTCAATTGCTGCATGCTTGTGCCACATGTACAATGTTTGTGTGCATGCATACAGGTTGATATATTCTGCTAGCATCCATAAACTGACTATTGGATTGAATAACATTTTCCCCCACTGAAGATTTGTACCATTTTTGACAGATACCACAATGATATTGATGTTTATGTCTTATTGCAAAGTAGCAATGAAGGTTTCTTTCATTTCTTTTGCTCTCATATGTTTTTGCTAGAATATCCATATGCTTGTACATGTGTCAAACAAATCTATTTTAGACTTCATATGGTAACTTTGCTTTTTTGACATTTAAATGCTGAGAAAGAATCCTCTAGAGCTGTTAAAAGTAAAATTAGGAGCCAAGGACAAGCCAGTGGAGCGATCTGAACTGTCGATATGATGGACTCCACTATAAATTATTGCTAATGGCATTCTTCTTTGCAGATGCTTTCAGACAACCGAACAAGCTGTAGTTGTTCATCAGCCAAGCAAAAGTCATACCCAGTGGAGCAATCTGAACTGTCGATATGATGGACTCCACTATAAATTATTGTTAATGGCGTTCTTCTTTGCAGATGCTTTCAGACAACCGAACAAGCTGTAGTTGTTCATCAGCCAAGCAAAAGTCATACCCAAATCTTGCATTGTGACTTTGTATTATTTGTGGAACCTAATGTTGTGTAATAGTTTGATTGAGTTTGTTTTGAAAACTTTAAATAGACTGTTGTTAACTATTTTGTTGGTATTATGGCTTTTATGATTGATTGTTTCATGAGTGGATTGAATGAATGGATTTGTAGTTTAAATAAATATTTAAAAAAATTAAACATTTTTAGCCTCAATTTGTAACCAAGGCTTGGATTTAGCCTTGGTTGTTGAGAACCAAGGCTGAAATTTCCGTGGCTAAAGGTTTTAGCCTCGGTTGTTGAGAACCGAGGTTAAAAATAGATTTAGCTTCAATTGGAGGCAACCGAGGCTAAAATTTGGATTTAGTCTCAGTTGAAACAATGGAGGCTAAAATTTTGATTTAGCCTCATTTCGAAAAAACTGAAGCTAAAAAGGTTCTTTTAGCCTCACTTGAAGAACCGAGGCTATAAAACTTATTTTAGCCTCAGTTGCTAAAACTGAGGCTAAAGCCTTTAGCCACGGGGGTTTCAACCTCGGTTTGGATAACTGAGGCAAAACTGAGGCTAAAGGCTTTCGCCTCAGTTTTGAACCTTTTTAGCCACAGTTTTGAACCGAGGCTAAAGCCCCCTTTTCTTGTAGTGTGTATATGTAAGTATGCAGATGTTCCACCAAATTTCTTCCCGAGTATGATTACGTAACCGGGTTTAATATATACATGTATAATTTCAAAATGAATAAAACGTGGAATTGTAAATGTGTTCAACTAAGCCCAGATGCCCAATGATCCCTGCGTAATGGTACGTGGTCTACATCAACCCGCCCGAGAGTTGGAAGTAGGAGAATTCCTCCTCATCTAAAAAGTCCTGCTCCAGAGCATAGACGTCATCTGTAACTGCATCTAAATTAGCGTCTGGTTGGTGTTTTAAAACACCGTCATAGAGTGGGATTGAGTGATCAACTCAGTGGTTCTATAAGGCAAAAGTTACACATGTTATCAAGTCAATCAAAGCAGTAATGATAAGGCAATCATAACAATCACTTCCTAACTACTCTTTTTAATGCAGAAATGGAGTGCAAGTAATGATGCATGCCCTCATTCATCAATAATCCCTCAACACGCGACTCCGACAACCTATTTAGCATATGACAACACTTCCTCAACCATGTAACTCCAACGCCTTTTTAGCACATCCTAACTAATGTAGTGTGATGCATGATCATGTTGGCTAAGTGATTAATTATGCTCATTCACATAGCAAGTTTGGGAAGCTAGGATACCTCCTTTTTTATACATTAACCCAAATCGAACATTAGGCATCGGACAACCGCAGTGGTTCTACTCCTATGTTCTAGATCCATCTAGGTTCATCACTCCTAGTTAAAAACATACGAAAGACAAGTTGCAAGAAGTTGTGCTCGTGGTCACTACAGGGAGGCTCGTCACCCCAGCGTAGGCCGACAGCACGAGCATGGTGTCCCTTACCATTATGCCCAGCTCACAAGTCTTGAGGATCGTGGTACCATGGTTAAAGGCGGATCTTTACATTGGTGAGGGGTACTTTAGATTCAAACACTCGCGCCCATACATGGTAAACACATAATAGGTCAACCGGTTCGTTAGGCAGGCTCAATTGGTACGGGCGCACGTTGACTTAATCGACGTGGAGCGCATCAGCGCCCCTAATGGCCTAGCCACTGCTGGCAGTCGTCGTACGACTCGTATTCATCGAGTTTACCCAAGGTGGTAAGACTAATTCGGCCACCCAAACATGGACGTTTATCAATTGCCTAGACTACGTTTGTAGCCCCAATCCTATCCAAATGCTGCTAACAACCCCGTGTAATATCCATCCCGACATTCAATAAACAATCCAAGTAGATTTCTCATTTGGGCATTTCAACAAACACATAAACCATGTTAAATACAACTTGCATTTTACCAATTGATTTCATAGAGGAAAATATACATATGCATAAGACAATCAAGAATCCTACCTTAATACTAGTAGTAAATACAAATCATCAATAATTTCTCATTTAAACAATTTATCAAACACAGACTACGTTAGTTACAAAATATGTTTTATCAACTCTTTATACAGAGAAATCTATATGCATATGGCAATGATGAATCCTAGGTTAGTAATCATAGCAAGCACTAATCATTCTCTATTTCCCATTTAGATATTTTAACAAACACATAGGTTTCATCATTTACCTATCACAGTTCATAGGCGTATCTCATACAAAAATCAATGTATTTAAGACAATACGGTAGCAATCATGACAAGCATAAATCATTATCTGACATGAAAGCACTGATAAACCGTAACCTAAGCGTTTATAGTCCGCACCTTTCGTTAGTATGCTCAACTCGGACTTGGTCCAAATTCTATGTTTCCAAAAATGGAACGTCGGGCACATAAATGATGAAACTGGTTAGCTAGGTTGACGAAAAACTATCTTGGAGCTCTACATCAACATTAGAGTTGGTATTTCTTACCCGAAATTGTAGCCGAAGGAAGTTTGGTAGCGTGAAAGTGGCAGTGATTAGGCACGTGGGTGCGTGGGAGAAGATTTCCCACAGTTGCAGCGATCCTCCCAAGTTTCCCTTCCTCTTTTCTCTCTTTTCTCTTGTCTCTCCCCTAGGGTTTGCAAAATTCGTATATGAGAGAGAGAGAGGGTGAAATGAGGGATATTTATAGCCCCAGATGTGGTGTAAATGGCCCCAAGGCCACTTTATACTATGTTTCTACCCTATAGGCGGCCGTTTTTGACGAATAGGGCTCTTAGGGAGGCCCACTGCTTATCTACGTCATGGATACACTCCTGACAATGGATCCATTCCAGGACATGATTTTGGTGTGATTGGATGAGCCGATCGACCGTGGAGAGCCTGTGTCAGATCAACGGTCATACGTGTCCAATCGGGGCCACGGTTATACGGATGTGTGCAGCGAAATTTCCTTTCTCTATATGGGAAGTTTGGTCACAAACCAATGGTCAGGAATCCTCAACTTTACGTAAGAGCAAATGACCCAATTCACTTAAGTTTTAGTTCATTTTTAAGGATATTCACGTTTCCCATGCACTTAACTCATGGCTCAAGTTGGGCGTTTCTGGACACTATTTGGGTTTGATTCCCGAGATGATTGTCAAGCCCAGCAGGACGGACATCTTCATATAATTTCACGGTCATCGGACCCTCGACGTGTGGTCTAGGTCCGTTACCAAGTTTCAATGTACTCCCAAGGGCGACAGGCCCTTGGGATTTCTTCTACGTCTTAAGATGACATTGAGCCAGTGGTATTCCTGGTTCTAGACCTTTCCATTTGAGAAAATGGTGTCCTAAACTTAATCCACCGATTATTTAGTACTTAACTAAATCCCGTCTAAATTATATGATAGGATGCGGTCATTGGGTTGTTCTGCCTGAGGTGGTACTTGGGTCTTTGTATGGATTTTTCTGGGACATTACAATCTACCCCCCCTAAAGAAAAATTTCATCCCTGAAATTTGTACCTTTTCATACTCCTCGAGGATTTGTGGGTAGTTCTTATGGACTTCAGCTTCCGTTTCCCAAGTAGCCTCCTCCTCGGTGTGGCGTGTCCATAACACTTTCACGAGTGGGATGACCTTGCTGCGCAATACTTGCTCTTTCCTATCTAGAACACGTGTGGGCCGCAATACATAGGTGGCATCTTCTCCTAGTTGTACTTGCACCCACTTAATAATATGAATAGGGTTGAGAACATATTTCTTTAGCATTGACACATGAAACACGTTGTGTACGCCTGTGAGTGGTGTGGGCAAGGCGAGACGGTATGCCACCACACCCACTCGGTCTAAAATATGAAAAGGCCCAATGAACCTCGGCGTGAGTTTCCCTTTCCTGCCAAAACGGAGTACTCTCTTCATTGGGAAAACTGTAAGGAATACATGGTCCCCAACTTCGAATTCCAACTGTCTCCGTCTCGTATCAGCATAGCTCTTCTGCCTACTCTGGGCCAGAAGGAGTCGACGCCTGATAATATCGACCTTTTCTGAGGTCACCTGAACCAGATCTGGGCTAACCAAGCTCTTCTCGCCAACTTCCGTCCAACAATGCGGGGCCCGACATGGGCGTCCATACAAGGCTTCGTAAAGAGTCATGCCAATGCTTGCTTGGAAACTGTTATTATAGACAAATTCAGCATAAGGGAGACAGTCATCCCAGCTGTCCTTGAAGTCAAGTATGCATGCTCTTAACATGTCCTCGAGTATCTGATTTACGCGATTCGTCTGCCCATCGGTCTATGGGTGGAACGCGGTACTAAATTTCAGCTTCACCCCCATTGCCTCTTGTATTCGAGTCTAGAACATAAACGTGAATCGTGTGTCTCGGTCCGACATAATCTCTAGAGGAACCCCATGTAGCCGTATAATCTCCTTAATGTACAACTTGGCCAGGTCGTTTGCCAAATTAGAAATCGAATCGGGAGGAAATAGGCTGACTTCGTCAACCGGTCCATAATTGCCCAAATGGAGTCATGCCCCTTTCTCGTCTTTGGTAACCTAGAAATGAAATCCATAGATATGAAATCCCACTTCCACTCGGCTATGGGCATGGGTTGGAGTAAACCCAGGGATCGGCGGTGCTCGGCCTTGACTTGCTGACACATGAGGCATCGGGACACAAAGTCTACTATTTAGGCCTTCATGTTGTCCCACCAGTACGAACGCTTCACATCCCGATACATTTTTGTACTACCTGGTTGCATCGCCAACTTTGAACTGTGTGCGGCCTCTAAAACTTCTCTCCTCAAATCGTGAAGGATCGGGACGCATAGGCGGCCATGATATTGCAAACCTCCATCCAAACCAATTCTCCATTCTGATTCTTCACCGTCGCTTGCACTCTCTCTCATCTTCGACAATAGCTCATCTTCCTTCTGAGCCACAATGATTCGATCGCCATTAAGTGGTTGTACGTGGAAGTGTGCGACACTCTCGAATGGATCCTCCACTGTCAGCCTCTGTTTGAAATCTCATACGAACTCCACCATATGCCACTCTCTACCATTAGTGGGGTTGCAAATTCCATGGTTTTCTTGCGGCTCAACGCATCGGCCACAAGGTTGGCCTTACCAGGATGGTAAGAGACTTCAAACTTGAAGTCTTTAAATGTCTCCATCCAACGGCGCTGCCTCATATTCAGGTCCCTCTATGTAAAGATGTACTTGAGGCTCTTATGGTCGCAAAAGAGCTTGAACTCCTCGTCGTAGAGGTAATGTCTCCAAAGCTTTAATACGAAAATGACTGCCGCTAACTCCAAGTCGTGAGTGAGGTAATTTTCTTCATGTTTCCTCAACTGTCATGAGGCATAGGCGATCACCCTATTCTTCTGCATACGTACACACCCCAAACTGACTCGAGAGGTGTCGGTGTAAATAATATATTTGACCCCTTGCTCTAACAGCACTAGCACAGGTGCAGACGTCAGCTTGTCCTTTAATTCTTAAAAGGCTGCCTCTGCTTTCTCATTCCAAGCAAATTTAAGATCTTTCCGAGTAAGTTGAGACAATGGTCGGGCTATCTGTAAGTGCTATGGTTTCCTATTCCTTTGGTTGTCAAATTTTATGGTGCCAAAAACACAATCTACGTCTTTTGTAGCATGTTATTTCATATGATCAAGACACTGCATCTTTTCTTCAAGTCAAGAATGAAAAACTACTTCAAATCATTTCAAGAAATGCAAGTACAAGCTACAACAAAAGAAGTGATATTGTTCAAAACTCAAGTTAGTGTATAACTCAAGATGAATAGTAATTCAAGCTCTAGACGATCTAAAGTTCAATGATACATCAAGTATAGAGATCTCAAGCTTCACAATCTTTAAAGGTCAACTATCATCTGAAGAAATGAAGTTTCAATGTTCTTACTTCACATTCAAGGTATGAATGCCTTAGATTGACCTTAGGGTAGGTCATTTTGTATACACAATTCAAATTGAATATTTTTATAAGTATTTGGTCTGTTCTTCGACTAGTCTTGGACTCTATTCGACTAGTCCTAGAATTGGCTCGACCAGTCCAAGAAATTCCAAAATCAGTCCTAAGTTGTTGCAAATTTTCAGAATTTTTTGGTTGAGCTTCGGCCAGTCCTAGAGTTTGCTCGACCGGTCGTAGGAACAGTGTCGACTCATTCACGACCAGTCCTGCAGCTTCGACTCAAACTCCAGCAACCATTCTTAGTTTCTCACGACCAGTCGTGGGTTGGTCACGACCAGTCGCGGACACCCTACGACCAGTCGTGGAACAGTTTTATCCGATCGCGCTTAAAATTTTAAAATGCAGTTCGATCTAGGACCATTCATGGTGGCCACTCGACCAGTCGTAGACGTGATTTCTATATCTATAAATAGAACACGAATTTCAGAGTTTTTTAATCCGAATTCAAGTAAAATCAAGGCATCACTCTAAGATAAATTTGTGTTAATTTTTAAGCTACGTTGTGCATATTTAATATTCTCTTTTATTAGCTTTTGCCTATTTGATTTTGTTTTTATATTCCAATCTGAATTGAAAAGAGGAATTGTTGTATTCCTTCTTCTTGGAATCAAAATCAAATAGAGTTAGCCCATTTGGTTTAATTTAAAATCAATTAGAACTTAGAACCATTTCAAAGTGAGTATTAGACAATTGAACTTCTATATTCGAACTTCTACTCCGATTGGTTCTTCCAGGCTGTTACAAAAGGAGAAATCCAGGTATTTTATTGTATTGTAAATTTCCTTCATTTTGATTTTGTTTGAGATTTAGCTAGAAAAATCTCAATCTAGTGGTTATCTGAGGAGAGCCAAAAAACTCAGAAAGTGGGGTTTTTTGAATTGTGTGAGCCCATTTGAAAGACACAATTGTGAAGGTTTTAGGTGAACCTGTGAAACCTATTTTCATAGTGAACGCTGATATCCCCTATGTGAGGATATTAGGAGTAGAGTAGCAAGTTGTGTGGCTGTTGTTTAACAGTTAGTGAACATATAGGTGAACCACTATAATTCTCTGTCTTGTGGTTTAAATGTTTATTTAATTTCTATGTTTTATCATTCAAAGTTGTGGAATGTATGTGTGGATGTGAATGTTGTAATATTTACATTTCAAGCATTGTGGGAATGTTGTAATAGTTTAGAATTTCAATTTTACTATTTTATTTATTCCTCTTCAGTTTGAGATATTGATACTTATAGTATTCTAGTAAGGTTGTCCTACCATAAACCCTTGGTTTTTATGGTGCAAGGTTGTCCTTAGAACATCATTCGCATCAGCCTCTCAATACTAGAATATTGAGGTTGATTTACATTTTCGTATTGTGATTTATTTAAAGTTTTATCTATCAATTATTTGTTTATAAGGCTATCTTATTGTTTAATTCTGTTGGTATATTTTTAAACTTGGCATAGTCCTATTCACCCCCCCCCCCCCCCCCTCTCTGACATATAGCTAGGCCTTTTTAAGTGGTATCAAAGCCTAACAGCTCATTTTAATTGTTATTATTTGGATTTATTTCCTAAGCTAATCGATCTAAGCTATTTATATGATGTCAAATTTTGATAGCCTCTCTGTCACTAGGCCTCCACCATTTGATGGCTCTAATTATGCCTATTGGAAAGCCAGGATGAGGATATTCCTTAAATCCATGGATGAGAGGATGTGGCTTGCCACAGTGACTGAATGGATCCCTCCTACCACTGAAGTGACTGGTATCGATGGATCAAAATCAATGAGAGTAACACCTTATTTTTCATGGACCACTCTTTAGAAAAGTGAGAGTAGTGCCAATGCAAAAGCACTATAAATGCAATCACTTGTGCACTATCACCGGATGAGTTCAAAAGAATTATATCCTGTGATACTGCAAAGAAAGCTTGGGATATTTTAGATATGACACACGAGGGTACATCAATTGTCAAGAAGTCTAAAGTCCAAATCCTCACAACTAAATTTGAGAAAATACATATGGAAGAAAATGAAATGTTTATGGACTTCTATACTAGACTGAATGACATTGTAAACTCTATGTGGGGTCTTGGCGATAAAATCTTAGAAAGTAAAGTGTGTGCAAAGATACTACGCTCACTACCTGAACGGTTCAACTCAAAGGTAACTGCGATCTAGGAACTTCGTGATATGGACAATATGAGGGTAGAAGAATTAGTTGGGTCTTTACAAACCTACGAGTTAAATCTTAAAGCTCCTAAAGGTAAATCTATTGCCCTTAAGTCTTTTAAATGTATTTCTCAAGAAAATTCTAATTTCAAAAATTCTGAAGATGATATAGCTCTCTTAGCGAAAAAGTTTTACAAGATTTTCAAAAGTAAAAAGAGAGTTAACTTTCAAAAATCAAATGATAAGAAAAGATCTAAATCTAAATCTAAAACTTAAAAATCTTTAAAAGATAGTCAATTTTACAACTGATAAGAATATGAGCATTTAGCAAACAAGTGTCCTAAAAAGGACAAACCTAAAAAGAAAGGAATGTTGGCTACTTAGGATGAATCTTCTGGCACTGAAGCCTCTTCTGAATCAGAAGATTCTGAAACCGAGTCGGGCAATGAAGTCAAAGCCCTTATAACTCTAGCTAAGTTCACTTTTTCAGATCATGATGATTCTACTAGTGAAGAAAATCTGAATAGTGATCATGAAAAAAAAGAAGATCTTCAAGATGCTTGTACTGCCCTATACAAGGAAAGTTGTAAAATTTCTGTTAAACTTAAACTTCATAAAGAAAAGTTTTCAAAGCTTAAAGAAAATTTTGAATCTCTTATTTTAGAAAAATCCCATATTTCAGATTGTTTTGAAAAATGCAAATGCAATTTAGAGTTCAAAACCTCCCAGATTGAAAATCTGAAATCTGAAAATGAAAAACTTGAACTTGAAATCTCTTCACTTTTAAGTTTAATGGATACATGGAGGTATGCCCAAGGTGATCCAAAATTAGAAAAATTATTCTCTGGATCAAGAAAAAGTGGTGACCGATCCGGTTTGGGATACGATAGAAATATTCCTCCTAAACAGAAGAATACTCCTCCCAAGTTTGTGAAAGGAGAGTCCTCAAACTCAAAAGAGAAAAGTTATAATAAAATTTTTTTTAATAATGCTAAAACTTTTCAAAAACCAAAAAGCAACTATATCAACTATAAAAAATAAAACCGAAACCCTTTAGCTGAGAAAATAGTTGATCTACTTAAGGAGCTCTTAAAATCTAACTTAGTGTGTCATTCTTACAACAACCACAAATATAAGAAGACCAGCTATACTCCTAAACCCAAAACAGTTATGAAATGAGTTCCTAAGGTTACTTGCTTGGTTGCCCACACGGCTTTCAAAGCTTCAAGTCATTCAAAGTGGTACCTAGATAGTGGATGCTCCAGGCACATGACTAGTGACAAGGGTTTGTTCACCACTCTTAAAGACATGACTGATGGTTCAGTTACATTTGGTGATGGTAGCAACTGCAAGATTAATGGCCAAGGTACGGTTCAACTTTCTAACCTCCCCTTATTTGAGAATGTTTTGTATATTTAAGGTTTAAAACATAACTTGTTAAGCATTTCTCAAATTTGCGATAAAAATCATAGTGTTAAATTTTCTAACCTAGGGTGTGAAATATTAAACAAAAATGGTTCTGTAATATTAACTGGTCGTAGAACTTCTGAAAACTGCTACATCGTGAGTGATTCAGCCTCATCTAATCAATTGTGTTACATGGTCCATACTGATGAGACCGAGTTATGGCATAAACGCCTTGGACATGTACACTACCGCAATCTCTATAGATTGAGCAAAAGAGAACTAATAAGAGGTTTACCTAAACTTCAAAAAGTAAATAAAATATGTGGTGAATGCCAGATTAGCAAACAAACTAGGAGTTCTCACAAAAAGGTGAACTCCAATGCCACATCAAAACCGCTCGAACTTCTCCACATGGATCTTGTAGGACCAACCAGGACGGAGAGTCGAGGTGGTAAAAAATACATATTGGTGATCGTGGATGATTATTCCAGATTCACTTGAGTAACCTTCTTAAGAGATAAATCAGAAACCCTTGATGAAGTAAAAAGGATTCTCAAATGAATCCAAATTGAAAACGGTTCTCAAGTTAGTAAGATCCGTAGTGATCATGGATCAGAATTCGAAAATAGCAGTTTTGAGAAATTCTGTTGCGATCAGGGAATATCTCATGAATTCTCTGCACTTAAAACATCACAATAAAATGGAATTGTTGAAAGAAAAAAATAGAGTTCTTCAAGAAATGGATAATGTAATGTTAAATAGTATGAAGCTCCCTAAAAATCTTTAGGTTGAAGCCGTTAATACTGGATGTTATATAATCAACCGGGTTTATACAAGTAAATCTAATAATAAAACTGCTTATGAACTATGGTTTGATAAGAAGCCTACTGTTAAGTACTTTCGAGTTTTTGGCAGCAAGTGCTATATTTTACGTGACCATGAAAATTTGAGAAAATTTGATACTAAAAGTGATGAAGGTATCTTTTTAGGGTATTTTTTAAATAGTCATGCATATCGAGTATTGAACAAAAGGACCGATGTTATTCAAGAGTCCATCAATGTGGTCATTGATGATCACTTGAATACACCTACCCCAAGTTCAGATAATGATGAAGTTCTTTTAGTTGACAAACCAGATACTTTATCAAATCAACCTAATTCTGAACTGAGGACTGTCAAAGATCATCCATCCACTCAAATTGTTGAAAACCCTCTCACTGGTGTGCGCACTCGTAGACAATTAGAAGACATGTAATTATGCGTGCTTTACATCCCAGATAGAACTGGCTAACGTAAAAGAAACTCTTATTGATAAAAACTGGATAGTAGCTATGCAAGAAGAACTTAACCAATTTGTGAGAAATGATGTTTGGTATCTTGTTCCTAAACCTAAAGATAAACACATTATCGGAACTAAGTGGATTTTCAAAAATAAGTCTGATGAACTTGGTAATATAATTCGAAACAAGGTTAGACTGATTGTACAAGGGTACACTCAAATTGAAAGGATCGACTATGATGAAACCTTTGCCCCAGTAGCTCATCTTGAATCAATCAGACTATTCATATCCATTGCGTGTTTTAGAAAATTCAGAATTTATTAAATGGGTATAAAGAGTGCCTTCTTAAATGGTGATCTACATGAAGAAGTTTATGTTGAACAACCAACGGGTTTTGAAGACCCTAAGAACACTGATCATGTTTATCGCCTTAAAAAGGCTCTCTACGGTTTGAAACAAGCTCCCAGGGCATGGTACGAAAAATTGACTAAGTTTTTATTAAGTCATAATTTTCTAATGGGAAGTGTTGATAAGACTCTATTTGTTAAGAAACATAACGATCATATCTTAATGGTACAAATCTATGTTGATGATATTATTTATGGATCTACCTGTACTAACATGACTGTTGAGTTTGCAGATTTAATGAAATCTAAGTTTGAAATGAGCATGGTTGGTGAATTGAATTCTTTCCTAGGGTTGCAAGTAAAACAACAACCTGATGGTATTTTTATTTCTCAAACCAAATATACTTTGAACTTAATTAAAAAGTTCGGATTTGAGAATGGTAAGAATTTTGATACTCCTATGAGTACAACCATAAGACTCTCAAAAGACTCTATAGGTAAATATATAGATCCTAAATTATATTATATCGTAGTATGATTCGTAGTTTTCTTTATTTAACTGCTAGTAGACCTGATATTGCTTTGAGTGCTGGAATTTACGTTATATATCAGTCTGACCCTAAAGAGTCTCATCTAACTGCTGTTAAGCGGATTATGCGATATGTCGCAAGTTCCGCTAATTTGGGTCTCTGGTATCCATATGATACTAGTGCTCAGTTGGTGGGTTACTCAGATGTTGATTGGGCTGGTAATATTGATAATAGAAAGTTAACTAATGGTAGTTGTTTCTATATTGGAAATTGTTTAATTTCCTGGTTTAGTAAGAAACAAAGTTCTATATCGCTTTCTACTGTTGAGGCTGAATACATCGCAGCTGGTAATGCATGTACTCAGCTTGTTTGGATGAAACGCATGTTAAGTGAATATGGAATTGCATAGGATTCGATGGTTTTATATTGTGATAATTCTAGTACAATAAATATTTCTAAAAATCCTATTCAGCATTCTCGTACCAAGCACATTGACATTAGATTTCATTACATTCATGAATTAGTGGAAGAAAAAATAACTTCATTAGAATAAATTCCAACCGAGACTCAACTTGCGGACATTTTGACTAAACCGCTCGACAAAAGCAGGTTTAATAAATTAAAATTTGATCTTAGAATGTGTAATTTAAATTGATTATTCATGCATGTGTGTATCATAGTGTATATATTTGATAATTTATTGGTTTAAATTTCATTTTTTTTATGAAAAATGCATATTTTTGTCTTTGCACGACCAGTCGAGGACGTGCTCGACCAGTTGTGGTACGACCGGTCGAGAACAGTCCTCGACTAGTTGTGTAGCGCGTTGAATCTCTTCCAATTTGGGAAAAAAAAAACTCATCTTCCTCATTTCCTATTTCTTCTTCAATGGGCCGTAGCACGACCAGTCGTACCCAACTGTCTGATTCCTCAAGGTTAGTGCATCATTTATGTTTTTCTTGTAGATTCTAGTTAATATTACTTCATTTTCTCTCTTGGAGTAATTTATTTTGTGATTCATTACGATTTTAAGGTTTTTTCTTAAAAAATCTGATCTATCAAAACCCCACTCCTCATCTTTTGAATCTACTTGTGTCTTTGATTAATCTATTGCAAATGGATTCTAGAGGAAAAAAGAAAACTTCTCGTGGTCCATCATCTTCTAGATCAGCTCCTATCTCTCGGCGCCATCTTCCGTCACTTGAAGATGATCCCGCACATGTTAGGGATTTGCAAATGCGCAATGTCATTGTTGAAAGACATGTATTTATTGATCATATTGCTCCTTTTAGTATCCTTCCTCTTCTCTAATCTGTAGGCTGGGATAACATCCTACATTGGGGTGGGCCTTCATACCAATCTATTGCTCAGGCCATGATTGCGTGTATTTCTGAATTTTCTTCTGAGAATTTAACGTTTAATATTGATATTAGAGAAGGTCCATTTGAGGTAGACCGTCATCTGATTTCAGCTCTCATGGACATACCTGTTAATGACGAGGGTATTCCTCTTCATACTCTAGTTGAGAAACCGTCTAAATCAGAAAAATGTATGTTAACTAAAGATTTATGCAATATGGATGTTCAATGGACTCATAAAGGGAATGCGCTCCCCGTAAAGTATTTGTTACCCAAATACAGGGTTCTCCACAGAATCTTTATTTCAAATATGTATCCACGTTATGGTAACAAACTGAACTGACTTCATTTATGATTCGAGTTTTGTATTTTATTGGCATTGGTACGAAAGTCAGTCTGCCTTCTTTAATATGTCATTTCATCATTCAGTTTTGTCTCCATTCAAGACAGTGATATTCCTTTTGCTTATCTAATGACTATGTTAGCTTCTCATATGCTAGTTGTTATGCCTGTTGAAGAGGCTCCTATTTGTCATCTTTCTTTTAACAATTCTAATATAAACAAGATGAAGCTGGAATTGGCTCCTAGCCAAAGAGATGTGGGTGGTGGTGGTGCTGAAGCAGGGAATGATGAAGAAGGTGGCGATATTCCTCCTGATGATATAAATATGGATGATATTTTTGATGAGATTAATTCAGATTCTACAAATGATCCTGACTATGAGCCATCTAATTTTGATGCTCGTCTTCGTGCTCTTGAGGAGAAGGTAGGGAACATAAATGTTGCCCATGATTTGCAATTTAAATATATGCGTAAGTGTCTTAGGCGCATTAACAAGGGGCTTCATCAACTTGATCCTGCCATACATGCTCCTTCCTCAGGATCTGATTAAGTGTTTTATTCTTTGGTTTGTAATAACTTTTATACTACTTTTGTTGGTGTGTGGACTTTGATTTTACTTTAGTTTGTATGACTGACTTTTGTTTCAGCTGGTTAATGCTATGTGAACTTTGAATTTGCTTATTTTTACTTGCATATCTTAACTAGTTATTCCTTTCATTACTCTCTTATTGGTCTTCCACTTCCATTTATTCCTTTCTTCCTTTGTTATATTATGACAAAAAGGGAGAGAATAATTTAAGTTTGATAAATATGGATATGGTGGAGATAAATAAGGATTGTGGGGGAGTAGAGTAGCATCATTTTTATGCTGGATTTATGTGTGCTACTTAGGGGGAGTAAGTAATGAAGAATTTGTGAATGACAACTGGTGCATGATTCGTTAATCAGGCTGTAACTGGTTTACTTTTTATAACTGGTGCATGATTCGTTTGTTTTCATATTGATCATATTTTTTGTTAAGTGTGTTTTATCACAAATTTGATAAAGAGGGAGATTGTAAGTGCTATGGTCTCCTATTCTTTTGGTTGTCAAATTTTGTGGTGCCAAAAATACAATCTATGTCTTGTGTAGCATGTTGTTTCATATTATCAAGACACTACATCTTTGCTTCAAATCAAGAACGAAGAACTACTTCAAATCATTTCAAGAAATGCAAGTACAAGCTACAACAAAAGAAGTGATATTGTTCACGACTCAAGTTAGTGTACAACTCAAGATGAAGAGTAATTCAAGCTCTAAACGATCTAAAGTTCAATGCTACAACGAGTATAGAGATCTCAAGCTTCACAATCTTTAAAGGTCAACTATTATCTAAAGAAATGAAGTTTCATTGTCCTTACTTCACATTCAAGGTATGAATGACCTTAGATTGACCTTAGGGTAGGTCATTTTGTATACATAATTCAAATTGAATATTTTTATAAGTATTTGGACTGTTCTTCGACTAGTCCCGGACTCTGTTCGACTAGTCCTAGAACTGGCTCGACCAGTCCAAGAAATTCCAAGACTAGTCCTAAGTTGTTGCAAAATTTCAGAATATTTTGGTTGAGCTTCGACTAGTCCTGGAGTCTGCTCGACTGGTCGTAGGAACAGTGTCGACTCATTCACGACCAGTCCTACATCTTCGACTCAAACTCCAGCAACCATTCTTGGTTTCTCACGACCAGTCGTGGGTTGGTCACGACTAGTCGTGGACACCCTACGACCAGTCATGGAATGGTTCTATCCGATCGCGCTCAAAATTTTAAAATGCAGTTCGATCTAAGACCAGTCATGGTGGCCACTCGACCAGTCGTAGATGCGATTTTTACATCTATAAATAAAACACGAATTTCAGAGTTTTTAAATTCGAATTCAAGTAAAATTAAGGCATCACTCTAAGATAAGTTTGTGTTAATTTTTAAGCTACGCTGTGCATATTTAATATTCTCTTTTGTTAGCTTTTGACAATTTAATTTTTTTTCTATATTCCAATCTGAATTGAAAAGAGGAATTGTTGTATTCCTTCTTCTTAGAATCAAAATCAAATAGTGCTTGTCCATTTGGTTTAATTTAAAATCAATTATAACTTAGAACCATTTCAAAGTGAGTATTGGACAATTGAACTTCTATATTCGAACTTCTACTTTGATTGGTTCTTCCAGGTTGCTACAAAAGGAGAAATCCAGGTATTTTATTGTATTGTAAATTTCCTTCATTTTGGTTTTTGTTTGAGATTCAGCCAGAAAAATCTCAATCTAGTGGTTATATGAAGAGAGCCAGAAAACTCAGAAAGTGGGGTACGTCGCTAAGGAGATAGGTGTCGCGCCTGGCACAAGGTCGATGGTAAAGTCGATCTCGCGCTAAGGAGGTAGTCTAGGGATCATTCGGAATACATCCGTGAAATCTTGGACCACTGGCGTGTCCCCAAGTAACGGACCATCTGTAAGTGTTATGATCTCATGCTCCTTTGGTTGTCAAATTTTGTGTGCCAAAACATCTATCTGTGTTCTGTACTTGTATGATCATTTATTGGAATTCAAGACACCTCAAGAAGCTACATGTTGACACCTCAAGAAGCTACATGTTGAAGCCTCATGAAGCTACATGTTGAAGCCTCAAGAAGCTACATGTTGACACCTCAAGAAGCTACAATGTTGAAGTTCAAATCTAAAGAAACAACGCATGAAGTAGTTCTATGTTGATGAAGATCTCAAGCATGATATGGTTCAAGATCTCAAGCATGATATGGTTCAAGATCTCAAGCCTGATATGATTCAAATTATCTACATTCGTTGAATGGTTGAAGTTCAATGTCCATACGACATGGTTCAGGTTTGAATGACCTTAGGTTGACCCTTTAAGTAGGTCACTTTGGATACATTAATCAAATATTAAATTACATAAGGTTGGTCTATTCTACGACCAGTCCTAGCTCTTGTTCGACCAGTCCTAGCATTGGTTCGACTAGTCCAAGAAATTCCACGACCAGTCCTAAGTAGTTGAAGATTTTTCAGAATTTTTGGTACGCCCACGACCAGTCCTGGAGGTCCTTCGACCGGTCGTAGGTGTGGCTTCGACTCGTCCACGACCAGTCGTGGAGCTACGACTTAAAGTCCAGCAACGAAATCACTGGTCCTACGACCAGTCGTAGGTATCTACGACCAGTCGTAGGTGACCCACGACCAGTCGTAGGGTACTCACGACCAGTCGTAGAACGGCTTTTAAAGATCGCGCTTATTTTTCAAAAATCTGTTAGAGCTACGACCAGTCGTAGGTTTCTAAGACCAGTCGTAGGAGCGATTTCTGCTTCTATAAATTGAACACGAAATTCAGAGTTTTCATAACTTCAACTTCATTCGATTCAAGAATTTTCAAGTGATCACTCTGAGATAAGTTTGTGTTTATTTTAAGCTAGATTGTGCTTATTTAATATTCCTTTTTGCTAGCTTATTTAATTTGATTTTGTTTCTATATTCCAATCTTATTTGAAAAGAGGAATTATCTTATTCCTTCTTCTTGGAATCAAAATCAAATTTAGCTACGCCCAACGAGTTAAATCTAAAATCAATTAGAACTTAGAACCTTATGAATGTGAGTATTGGAAATTGAACTTTGACATTCAAATCATCTACTCCGATTGGTTCTACCGGGCTGCTACGAAAAAGGAGAAATCCAGGTATTTTACAATTCTGTAAAATTCATTTACTTTTGGTTTGTTTGAGGTTAAGCCAAAAAAATCTCATTGTATTGGTTGTCTGAGGAAAACCAGAAAACTCAGAAAAGAGGGGTTTTTGAATTGTGTAAGCCCAAGTGAAAAAGACACAATTGTAAAGGTTTTTGGTGAACCTGTGAAAACCTATTTGTTAGTGAACGCTAATATCCCCTGTGTGAGGATATTAGGAGTGGAGTAGCTTTTTGTGTGGCTGTTGGAAAACAGTTGGTGTACACACAAGCGAACCACTATAACTCTTTGACTTGTGGTTTGAATGCTTGCTTAATTTTCATATCTTTTATCATTCGATTGTGTGGAATGTACAAGTGGATGTGAATGTTGTAACTATTTACATTTCAAGCAAGTGTGGGGATTGTTGTAATAATTTAGATCTTACTTCTGCATTTAAATTCAATTCCTTGCTATTTCATTTACTTATATTAATATTGAGTCCTTGATCCAAAAGAGGTTCTAGAAATAAGGTTGTCCTACCATAAGCCCTTGTTGATTATGGTGTAAGGTTGTCCTTAGAACTGAATTTGCATCAATCTCTCGATATCTATTTATCAAGGTGATTTAAATTTAGCTTTGTGAATTGATTCATGTTGTAAGGCTATTGGTTTATTTTATTTCCGCTGATTTTATTTTAATTTGGCATAGTCCTATTCACCCCCCCCCCCCCCTCTAGGACATATAGCTTGGCCTTTTCAAGTGGTATCAGAGCCTAATAGCTCATTTTGTTGCTTTTTATTTGGATTTATTTCCTGAGCTAACGATCTAAGCTATATAAAAAGATGTCAAATTTTGATAGCCTTTCAGTTACTAGACCTCCTCCCTTTGATGGCTCCAACTATGCCTATTGGAAAGCCAGAATGAGGATCTTCCTCAAATCAATGGATGAAAGTGTGTGGCAAGCCACAGTGACTGAATGGAAACCTCCTATCATGGAAGTAACTGGTGTTGATGGTTCAAAATCTATGAAAATTACACCGTATTACCAATGGACCACACTTCAGAAAAATGAGAGTAGTGCTAATGCTAAAGCACTAAATGCAATCACTTGCGCACTATCACCGGATGAGTTCAAAAGAATCATATCCTGTGATACTGCAAAGCAAGCCTGGGATATTTTAGAAATGACACACGAAGGTACATCAATTGTCAAGAAATCTAAAGTCCAACTCCTCACAACTAAATTTGAAGAAATTCATATGGAGGAAAATGAAATGTTTATGGACTTTTACACTAGATTGAATGACATTGTAAACTCAATGTGGGGTCTTGGCGATAAGATCCCAGAAAGTAAAGTGTGTGCAAAAATACTACGATCTCTTCCTGAACGGTTCAATTCAAAGGTAACCGCAATCCAGGAACTTCGTGATACGGATAATATGAAGGTAGAGGAATTAGTTGGTTCTTTACAAACCTATGAATTAAGTTTTAAAGCTCCTAAAGGTAAGTCTATTGCTTTGAAGTCATCTAAAAGTATTATTCAAGAAAATTCAGATTCAGAAAAGTCTGAAGATGATATGGCCCTTTTGGCGAAAAAGTTTTATAAGATTTTCAAAAGTAAGAAAAGAGTCGATTTTCAAAAGGAAAATGAAAAGAAACGTTCCAAACCTAAGTCTAAAACTTGGAAATCATTGAAAGATAGTCAATGCTACAACTGTCAAGAATATGGGCATTTAGCAAACAAATGTCCTAAAAAGGACAGATTCAAAAGGAAGGGTATGTTGGCTACTTGGGATGAATCGTCTGATTCTGAAGCCTCTTCTGAGTCAGAAAATTCAGAAACCGAGTCGGGCAATGAACTTAAGGCCCTTATGACTCTAGCCAAGTTTACTTTTTCCGATCACGATGATTCAACAAGTGAAGAAAATTTGGATAGTGATCATGAATATGATGAAGATCTTCAAGATGCTTACAATGCCTTATATAAGGAAAGTTGTAAAATTGCTGTCAAACTTAAACTTCAAAAAGAAAAGTTTTATAAACTTAAAGAATGTTTTGAAACTCTTATTTTAGAAAAATCTCAAATTTCAGATAGTTTTGAAAAGTCTAAGTGTGATCTAGAATTCAAAACCTCCCTAATTGAAAATTTGAAATCTGAAAATGAGAAACTTAAAAATGAAGTATCTTCTCTTTGAGTTTGAAGGACACATGGAGATATGCCCAAGGTGATCCAAAATTAGAAAAATGTTATCCGGATCAAGAAAATGTGGCGATCGATCCGGGTTGGGCTATGATAAAAACACATCTCCTAAACAGAAGAATACTCCTTCCAATTTTGTGAAAGGAGAGACTTCTAACTCAAAAGGAAAAGGTACTAGTCAAGTTTTTTCTAAAAATACAAAAACTTTTCCTAAACCCAAAAACAGCTATTTTAAAAATCAGATTCGAAACCCACTAGCTGAAAAAATTATTGATTTACTTAAGGAGCTATTAAAATCTAACTCTGTAGGTCACTCTTACAACTATAAACAAAAGAAGACCAATTATTCTCCTAAACCCAAAACAGTACTGAAATGGGTTCCTAAGGTTGCCTGTTTGGTTGCTCACACTGCTTTCAAAGCTACAAGCCATTCGAAATGGTACCTAGACAGTGGATGCTCCAGACATATGACAGGCGACAAAGCACTATTCACCGATCTTAAAGATATGACTGATGGGTCAGTCACATTTGGTGATGGTAGCAACTGCAAGATAATTGGCAAAGGTACGGTCCAACTCTATAACCTTCCCTTATTTAAAAATGTTTTATATGTTGAGGGTTTAAAACACAACCTGTTGAGCATATCTCAAATATGCGATAACAACCATAATGTTAAATTTTCTAATCAAGGTTGTGAAATTATAAATGAAAAGGGTTCTGTAATATTAACTGGTCGCAGAACTTCTGAAAACTGCTATATAGTAAGCGATAGTAGCTCATCTAAACAAACGTGTTACATGGTCCATACCGATGAGACAGAATTATGGCATAAACGCCTCGGACATGTACACTATCGAAATTTATACAGATTGAGCAAAGGTGAACTAATTAGAGGTCTACCTAAGATGCAAAAAGTAGACAAGATTTGTGGTGAATGCCAGTATGGTAAACAAACTAGGAGCTCTCACAAAAAGGTGAACTCCAATACCACCACAAGACCACTCGAGCTTCTCCACATGGATCTTATAGGACCAACAAGAACGGAAAGTCGAGGTGGCAAAAAATACATCTTAGTTATTGTAGATGATTATACAAGATTCACTTGGGTTTCATTCTTGAGAGACAAATCAGAAACCCTTGATGAAGTGAAAAAAATTATAAAACGGATTCAAACTGAAAAAAGTTCTCAAGTCAACAAGATCCGTAGTGATCATGGATCCGAATTCGAAAATAGCGGTTTTGAGAAATTCTGTAGCGATCAGGGAATATCGCATGAATTCTCTGCACCTAAAACTCCTCAACAAAATGGAATTGTCGAGAGAGAAAGAATAGAGTGCTTCAAGAAATGGGAAATGTTATGTTAAATAGCATGAAGCTCCCTAGGAATCTCTGGGCTGAAGCAGTGAATACAGCCTGCTACATTATTAACCGTGTTTATATCTGTAAAACTAATAATAAAACGGCTTATGAAATGTGGTTTGAGAAAAAGCCTTCTGTCAAATACTTTCGAGTTTTTGGCAGTAGTGTTATATTTTGCGTGACCGTGAAAATTTGGGAAAATTTGACACTAAAAGTGATGAAGGGATCTTTTTAGGATATTCTTTAAACAGTCGTGCATATCGTGTTCTGAACAACAGGACCGGTGTGATTCAAGAGTCAATAAATGTTGTGATTGACGATCTTTTGAATACACCCATTCCTAGTTCGATAATGATGAAGTGCTTATACTTGAAAAACAAGAAACTTCATCAAGTGAACCTAATTCTGAATTAAGGACTGTTAAAGATCATCCAACTTCTCTAATACTTGGAAACCCTCTCACTGGTGTGCGCACTCGTAGACAATTAGAGGACATATGTAACTACGTATGCTTTACATCCCAGATTGAACCGGTTAACGTAAAAGAAGCACTTTCGGATGAAAACTGGATTCTTGCGATGCAAGAAGAACTTAATCAGTTTGTCAGAAATGATGTTTGGTATCTTGTTCCTAGACCTAAAGATAAACATATTATTGGAACAAAATGGATTTTCAAAAACAAATCTGATGAACTTGGAAATATTATTCGAAATAAAGCAAGACTAGTTGTACAGGGATATACGCAAATTGAAGGTATTGATTATAATGAGACATTTGCCCCTGTAGCTCGTCTTGAATCAATCAGACTTTTTATCTCCATTGCATGTTTTAGAAAGATTAAAATTTATCAAATGGATGTAAAGAGTGCCTTTCTGAATGGTGATTTACATGAAGAGGTATATGTTGAACAACCAACAGGGTTTGAAGATCCTAAATTTACTGATCATGTGTATCGTCTTAAGAAGGCTCTCTATGGTCTGAAACAAGCTCCCAGAGCATGGTACGAAAAACTGACTAAGTTTTTACTAAGTCATAATTTTCAGATGGGATGTGTTGATAAGACACTCTTTGTTAAGAAGTATAACGATGATATTCTAATGGTTCAAATATATGTTGACGATATTATTTATGGATCAACCTGTACTAATATGACTGTTGAGTTTGCAGATTTGATGAAGTCTAAATTCGAAATGAGCATGGTTGGTGAATTAAACTATTTCCTAGGGTTGCAAGTAAAACAACAACCTGATGGAATTTTTATCTCTCAAACCAAATATGCTCAGTGCTTAATCAAGAAATTTGGATTTGAGAAAGGTAAAAATTTTGATACTCCTATGAGTACAACTTTGAGACTCTCTAAAGACTCTGCAGGTAATGATGTGGATCCTAAATTGTATCGTAGTTTGATTGGTAGTTTACTTTATCTGACTGCTAGTAGACCAGATATCGCTTGAGTGTTGGTATTTGTGCTCGTTATCAATCAAATCCTAAAGAATCTCACTTAACTGCTGTTAAGCGGATTATGCGATATGTCGCAAGTTTTACTAAACTGGGTCTCTGGTATCCACATGAGACTAATGTTCAATTAGCCGGGTATGCAGATGCTGACTGGGCTGGAAACATTGATGATAGGAAATCAACCAGTGGTGGTTGTTTCTACATTGGAAATTGTCTTGTTTCTTGGTTTAGTAAGAAGCAAAGTTCTATATCGCTATCAACAGCTGAGGCTGAATACATTGCTGCTGGAAATGCATGTACTCAACTTGTTTGGATGAAACGAATGTTAGCGATTATGGAATTACTCAGGATTCTATGATTTTATTTTGCGATAATTCCAGTGCAATAAATATCTCTAAAAATCCAGTTCAGCATTCACGTACTAAGCATATTGATATTAGATTTCATTACATTCGTGAATTAGTGGAAGAAAAGGTAATATGTTTAGATTACATTCCAACCGAGACTCAACTTGCGGACATTTTCACTAAACCGCTCGACAAAAGCAGGTTTAATAAATTAAAGTTTGATCTCGGTATGTGCAATTTAAATTGAATTTGCATGATTTGGTGTATCATAATGTACATAAGTTTGATGAGTTATTTGCTTAAATTTAGAAATTATTTGAAAATTTTGCAAATTTTGAGTCGTACTCGACCAGTCGTGAGTGTACACGACCGGTCGTGCTACGACCGGTCGAACACTTACACGACCGGTCGTGAAACTCGGGATTTCACTTTATTTGGGGATTTTGACTCTTCTTCCTCATTTTTTTTCCCACCAACGGCTCTAGCTACGACCGGTCGAACCCACCTTCTTAGTTCTTCAAGGTTAGTGGTTCCTTTGCATTTTTATTATAGATTCTTGATATTAGTGTTTCAAATCACTTTCTTGTTGAATCTATTGGGTCGTTCATTGCAAGATTGGGGTTTTATCTTAATAAATCTGATCTATTAAAACCTCATCTCTTCTATCTTGCATCTTGTTGTTTCATTGAAATCCTCCATTAAAAATGGATGCTAGAGGTAAAAAGAAAACTACTAGAGGTCCCTCTTCTTCTAGATCAACTTCTATTGTACAACGTCATCTTCGGTCTCCCGAAAATGATCCTCCAAATGTTCGGGATTTGCGTATGCGAAATATTATTGTTGAGCGTCCTGTGAATGTTAATCACATTGCTTCATTTGGTATCCCTCCTCTGTTGGAATCTGTGGGATGGGATAACATCTTGCATTGGGGTGGACCTGCATACCAGTCCATTGCCCAATCCATGTTTGCATGTATCTGTGATTTTTCTCTTGAGAATTTAATTTTTAAAGTTGATACTCAAGAAGGATTGTTTGTAGTGGATCGACATTTGATTGCTGATATTATGGAAATACCTGTCAATGATGAGAGCATTCCAATTAATATTTTACATGACAGTCTCTCTGAATCTGAACGTAGAATGCTTACTAGAGATTTATGTAATTTGGATGTTCATTGGACTCATAAAGGTCATGCACTTCCCTCAAGATTTTTGTTACCCAGACACAGAGTACTACATAGGATTTTCATCTCTAATCTTTATCCTCGTGCTGGCAATAAAACCGAACTCACTGCTTTTATGGTTCGTGTTTTGCATTCTGTCATCTCTGGTGCAAAAATATGTTTACCTTCCTTAATTTGTCATTCCATTATTCTGTCTCGTCAACATCCTGGACATAGTGATATACCCTTTGGTTATTTGTTGACTATGCTGGCAAATCATATGCTTGTTGCTATGCCTACTAGAGA
Source organism: Magnolia officinalis (assembly GCA_021015155.1). Lineage (NCBI taxonomy): Eukaryota > Viridiplantae > Streptophyta > Magnoliopsida > Magnoliales > Magnoliaceae > Magnolia > Magnolia officinalis. The sequence continues at coordinate 71,392,089 of JAJHSJ010000005.1, forward strand.
AAAACCCATCCATCATCTCCCTTTTAATAATTCAAATCTTAACAAGATGACTTTAGAATTGGCTGATGGCCAAGTGGATGCTGGTGGCGGTGGTGCTGAAGCAAGAGATGCTGGTCAAGCTGGTGATCCTACTGAAGACGTGAATATGGATGATTTATTTGAAGAACTTGAGTCAGACTCGGCTGATGATCCTGATTTTCAGCCCTCTGATTTTGATGAGAGATTGAATTCCCTTCAAGAGCAAGTGGCTCAAATTCGTGTTTCACAAGACACGCAATTCTCTTATCTTCGCAAATATATGAGGCGGATTGCTAAGGGTTTACACAAAATTGATCCTTCTAATCCTGCTCCATCCTCTGGTTCTGACTGAATGTTTTACTAAGTCTGTAATATTTGTTTTTAACTTTACATACTCACTGACTTTTTGAATTATGCACTAAAGCTCTCTTGAATCTATATACTAACTGTTATATCATTATTATTGCTGCCCTTCTTCCTTTGTCATTTTGTGACAAAAAGGGGGAGAAGTTTTGAGAGATGTGCTCCTTATCTATTACTCAGGGGGAGTTAAGCTTCTCAGGGGTACCTATTACTCAGGGGGAGTTAAGCTTCTCAGGGGTAGTTATGGAGAATGATGCTAGTTATTTCTTATCATATATATCTGTGCATGCTTCTCTATTGTTGAACTTGTTGTGAATATGTAGTGAGTACTTCGTTTCAAATTGAAGTATTATAATTTGGGTGTTTTGTCACAAATTTGACAAAGGGGGAGATTGTAAGTCTTATGATCTCATGCTCCTTTGGTTGTCAAATTTTGTGTGCCAAAACATCTATCTGTGTTCTGTACTTGTATGATCATTTATTGGAATTCAAGACACCTCAAGAAGCTACATGTTGACACCTCAAAAGCTACATGTTGAAGCCTCAAGAAGCTACATGTTGAAGCCTCAAGAAGCTACATGTTGACACCTCAAGAAGCTACATGTTGAAGCCTCAAGAAGCTACAATGTTGAAGTTCAAATATAAAGAAACAACGCATGAAGTAGTTCTATGTTGATGAAGATCTCAAGCATGATATGGTTCAAGATCTCAAGCATGATATGGTTCAAGATCTCAAGCCTGATATGATTCAAATTATCTACATTCGTTGAATGGTTGAAGTTCAATGTCCATACGACATGGTTTAGGTTTGAATGACCTTAGGTTGACCCTTTAAGTAGGTCACTTTGGATACATTAATCAAATATTTAAATTACATAAGGTTGGTCTATTCTACGACCAGTCCTAGCTCTTGTTCGACCAGTCCTAGCATTGGTTCGACTAGTCCAAGAAATTCCACGACCAGTTCTAAGTAGTTCAAGATTTTTCGGAATTTTTGGTACGCCCACGACCAGTCCTGGAGGTCCTTCGACCGGTAGTAGGTGTGGCTTCGACTCATCCACGACCAGTCGTGGAGCTACGACTTAAAGTCCAGCAACGATATCACTGGTCCTACGACCAGTCGTAGGTATCTACGACCAGTCGTAGGTGACCCACGACCAGTCGTAGGGTACTCACGACCAGTCGTAGAACGGCTTTTAAAGATCGCGCTTATTTTTTCAAAAATCTGTTAGAGCTACGACCAGTCGTAGGTTTCTAAGACCAGTCGTAGGAGCGATTTCTGCTTCTATAAATTGAACACGAAATTCAGAGTTTTCATAACAAAAACTTCATACGATTCAAGAATTTTCAAGTGATCACTCTGAGATAAGTTTGTGTTTATTTTAAGCTAGATTGTGCTTATTTAATATTCCTTTTTGCTAGCTTATTTAATTTGATTTTGTTTCTATATTCCAATCTTATTTGAAAAGAGGAATTATCTTATTCCTTCTTCTTGGAATCAAAATCAAATTTAGCTACGCCCAACGAGTTAAATCTAAAATCAATTAGAACTTAGAACCTTATGAATGTGAGTATTGGAAATTGAACTTTGACATTCAAATCATCTACTCCGATTGGTTCTACCGGGCTGCTACGAAAAAGGAGAAATCCAGGTATTTTACAATTCTGTAAAATTCATTTACTTTTGGTTTTGTTTGAGGTTAAGCCAGAAAAATCTCATTGTATTGGTTGTCTGAGGAAAACCAGAAAACTCAGAAAAGAGGGGTTTTTGAATTGTGTAAGCCCAAGTGAAAAAGACACAATTGTAAAGGTTTTTGGTGAACCTGTGAAAACCTATTTGTTAGTGAACGCTAATATCCCCTGTGTGAGGATATTAGGAGTGGAGTAGCTTTTTGTGTGGCTGTTGGAAAACAGTTGGTGTACACACAAGCGAACCACTATAACTCTTTGACTTGTGGTTTGAATACTTGCTTAATTGTCATATCTTTTATCATTCGATTGTGTGGAATGTACAAGTGGATGTGAATGTTGTAACTATTTACATTTCAAGCAAGTGTGGGGATTGTTGTAATAATTTAGATCTTACTTCTGCATTTAAATTCAATTCCTTGCTATTTCATTTACTTATATTAATATTGAGTCCTTGATCCAAAAGAGGTTCTAGAAATAAGGTTGTCCTACCATAAGCCCTTGTTGATTATGGTGTAAGGTTGTCCTTAGAACTGAATTTGCATCAATCTCTCGATATCTATTTATCAAGGTGATTTAAATTTAGCTTTGTGAATTGATTCATGTTGTAAGGCTATTGGTTTATTTTATTTCCGCTGATTTTATTTTAATTTGGCATAGTCCTATTCACCCCCCCCCCCCCTCTAGGACATATAGCTTGGCCTTTTCACTATCACAATTTTCCAATAGGGAAGCGTAACAACGAATGCGGTGAGGACAACTGACCCGAACTGGGAAGGTGAAGGTTGCGCCCTCGGGCTCATGAGCTGTCACCAACCTAGTCTCACAGTCAATCTCTACCTTCATTTCGGTGAGCCAATCCATGCCGAGGATGATGTCGTAATGATATATCTTGGTTACAATCAGGTCAATGCACACAACTCTGCTCCCTAAGTCTATCAGGCAACTCTTACAAAGCTTAGTGGCGTCTGAGAAGGTTCCTGCTGCGGCGATGACTCTCACCCCGATCATAGGAGTAGTGTACAACCCTAATCGTTTGACTGTAGAGCATGTTACCATAGAAACAGTAGACCCGATGTCCACTACAAGGAATACATGTGTACCTTGGATGTGGGCAGTGACTTCAAATGCTAGCGGTACTGTAACTACTGACTCAGCTACTTCGGCGGCGAGTGCATGTACGCAAGCTTGTTGTGGGCGATTGGCGGTGCTGTCATAGGCTATTGAGGCGGCCTATTTTAGGATATAGGAGGTCAGTTGTATGGTTGTGTCGGTGCCATAGATCATAGAGGTGGGGCTGAAATAGCGTGTAGTGGCTGGCGGTTGACCCTTTGAGGCGGCATGTAGCTGTTATCTCTCATCTTGGTAAAGCAGAAGGGGTCAGTGTGGCCTGCTCTGCCACAGTAGGTGCACATAAGATCAAAACGCCTTTGCTGAGACGATGAAGTCATTGGTCTTGGAGGCGAGTTCATATGCGGCCTCTTGCCAAGAGACAGCCGGATTTGCAATTCGGGCCTAGGCCTCGGGTGTCACGCCCCAAACTCGAAAAACGAGCTCACAAAATTCCTGATCGCCAAATCCGGCCGTAGTGCCCCATTCTTGGCTCCTGGCATTCATATACTAGATTCCGATCCTAGGATCCTACAAGGAGGATTTTCAGTATGATTTTTTTTTTGTAATGGAGAATAACCACAAGCATAACCAAGTCATAAAACAACATCACCACATATCCACTATATCAAAAACTTTAAGTACAATGCGGAAAGGAAAATACAAGGTGATCAAAAGGCTCCAAAATAATCTGACGTGCACTCCTGCCTCAGCGCTGCTGTGATCCAACGACACCCACACGCAACGGTCGTGCATAAGCTTACAAAAGCTTAGAGGGTGGTGTAAGTGTGTGCGCAAAACAAGTGTAAGGTATACAATATCAGAGTAATGCGGAAATATATGGGTAAGTCCATGAATGCTATCGGCTGTACCAAAGCTATATGATGCAAGGCATGATGCTATCGGCCATACCAAGGCCATGCGATGCGAGGCCTATGTAGCCAAATTTCATATGCGAAATGCAAAGCAAGCATGCGAGTCCTCATCAAGTACACATATCAGTACAGTTTCTCTCTGGGATATCATCGGGGTTTAATACACTTCACACTGACTGCCGTCTCCCTAGTCGCACAACCCATTAAGTGGAAGAGACCTCACTATCCGCCTGACCAGTAGTCTGTCAATACCTACCCGGCTCGTTAATAGCAGACTCATTTCTAAGCTGGTCAAACTCAGCCTAACTTAGCCCCCTCACTCTGGCAGATAAGGCCACACCCCCTTCCAACCGACCATGACATAGTGGGAGACTCGGCCTACTGGTATTCGGCACTCAGGCGCTCGTGTATCCACTCGGTCTAGACGTTGGAGCATCTCCTGGTACCAAAAAGGTTATGGGACTTTCACCCAAGGACATCCTAAGTGCCCACGGTGATAGAACCAAGTATTTTCGGTATCCGATACAGCCATCCACGATGTGCCTGTGGAGCCACGACCCTGATGTCATTAGGGCGTACAATGATCATGACACACAGATGCGAGATGCATGAATTACACTGTCCAGTCATGCAACAATCCTGCGCATACTACGCTCTCATGTGGGTAACTCCTATCAGTGAGTCCCATAAATAATCTGCCCAATGGCAGATGCCATGATCAGTCACTACTCATATCAAGCATACATATGATGCGTATGAACATGAATCATGAAGCTATACTAAGCATGTTATATAGTGACGAACTGTCCTCATAACGAAGATGGGCCTAGATGGCCTACACACAACAAGTATGAGCCTATCAATGGGCCCTAAGGAGAGTTACAATGTGGACATTTAACCAACATTGTACTTACAATGTGGGCGTTAAACCATCATTGCTCTCAAGGCATGACTCGTCATAAACATAATTATATACATCACGTGGAATCACACATTGTAATGGACTTTGTATACATCCCATTGGGCCTCAGCCCATGGGCCTCATATATATCAAGATGGGCCTCAACGGATGGACCATAAATACATCAAGATGGGCCTAATCATATGGGCCTCATATATATATACCAAGGTAGGCCTCAACGGACGGACCACAAATACAACAAGATGGGCCTCATACATACCCAAAAAGAGTCATATTGAAGGATCATTTGGACCATACCCCAAGTAACAGTGGAGATAATAATTTTCACTGTTTAAACAATTCACAGGGGCCCACCATAAGGTTTATTTTCCACCCAATCTAATCATAAGGTCTTACAGACCTGGATTAAGAGGGAAAATAAATATCATATTGGTCCAAACCCTGTAGTCCAAGGGTTTTAATGGTGGACGTTCAAACCCACTGTTTCTACAGTGTGGTCCATGTCATCCTAGGCTGGACGCATCACAGTGTGGCCTGCTGTGATTTATTTGAGATCCAACCATTTCATAAGTTAACATAGTGATAGATGAAGTGAAAACAAATATCAACTTTATTAAAAACTACTGGGGCCCTTAGAAGTTTGAATGGTGGATGTCACTGTCCACAACTTTAAATGGTCGGGGCCACTTGAACCTTAGGTCTTATCATTTTTAGCCTCAAGCCGTAGGACGAGCTTGCCAAATGGTTGGACAGTATGGATACAACACATGCATCATGATGGGCCCCACCATCCAAACAGTGGACGGTGTGGATAAACACATACATCATTAGGTGGGTCCCACCGTCCAGTGCTGTGGACAGTGTGGATAAAACACATACACCATGGTGGGTTCCACCATCCAATACTGTGGACAGTGAGAATAAAACACATACATCATTGGTGGGTTCCACGTGGGGCCCACCATAACATTTATATGCCATCCAATCTATTGATAAGGTCACACGGACCTGGATGAAAAGGAAAAACAAATTTCATAATGATCTAAAACTTCTGTGAACCCAAATAGGGTTTCAATGGCAGGTGTTCAATCCAACATTGTTCCCTGTGACGTGGGCCACCTGAGCTGTGTATACGGCTGATTTTTTGGGTGGGGCTCACAGCTAAAATGGGCCCACCATATATATGCACGGTGTGATGTTCAACACACATCACGTGGGGCCCACGGCTGGGACCATGTCCCTGCCTCCAGGGTCAAATGCAGTAGGACGCTGCTAGCGTCCTCTGACGGTCAACAGCTGTTGTTGCCTATTTTATTATTTTATTATTTTTTATAAAAATCGTTTTCCTGTGGTTTTTCACAGGTGGGGCCTGCATCAATAGAATCCACTCGAGCCATTACATTTTATGGCTCAAGATCGACCAAACAAGCCCAATATTCAGTATGTTTTGGCTCAAGGTGGGTCCTAGTCAAATTTAACGGTAAAAGTCAATATTTTTCATGCTATGGCCCGCCAAAAAATCGGATTGGGTTCATTTTTTGGCTCAACGCCTAAAATGATCTGAGAAATGGAATGGACGGCGTGGATTAGACGTACACATCAAGGTGGGGTCTACATGAGTGGCCCTCTCCAAAGCTTGTTGATCTAAGCTAATATTTTTGGTTTTCAGTTCACGTCCAGAGTCCATGGACGCTGGACGGTTTGGGCACAATGCATATTTAAGGTGGGCCATGCTCAGGTGGGCCACCAAATGGCTTGATGGTGTGGATAAGACATACATTAAGGTGGGGTACATCCGGGTGGGCCACACGGCCACATCATCACATAAAATGAAAAAGAGAGGGAGAGAGAGAAAGAGAGGGAGTGAGACACACGTGTGATGGAGGGACCCCGATACTATGGGCCCTCCTTTTCAAGCATTCAATCATACATTAAGGGGGTCTCAATACATGTGGGCCCACTAAATCAAAAATCTACGGTGGAGATTACTTCTCCACCAAAATGGAAGGTCTAGATGACCTCTTTAAATCTTAGAAAAGTAAACATCATGATGGGGTCCATGGAGAATGGCCCCATCATGGAATGGTCATGAGAATCAAGGTGGGTCATTGGCCACATCTAGGGTCCAAAGTGAGATCCATACCATCAATCGGTAGACCCCACTTGGCCCATCATCAAAAGAATGAAATCTAAGCCTATAAAAGCACCCACCGTTCGATCTTCTTGGTCTGATGAAACGCCAATCTCCTTGTGTCTCACTTTAATGAAAGATGATGAGAAGTGAATGGCTAGGATGATGGATTTTGGGATGGGAAGTAGGCCACACAAAACACACTTTTCTTTCACTTGGGATGCTTGGACATCCACCACTTTGCTCGAGATTTTTTGTTGCTTAGAAAATGTGAAGAGAAAGAGAGAGAGAATGGGTGGTTGTAAGGGAGAGGTGATCGATGTGAGTGATGGATGTGAGGTGATAGTTGTACTTGACATGTATGGGTGTGTAAGAGAGAGGGTGAGAGAGAGTTGACTTTAGGGTTGCTCTTGTACTTGACATGAGGTGTTTGATTGATTGATTTGAGTGATTGATTGATGGGATAGGTTGTAGAGATTCTCTTGGAATTGCAAATAAGTGGCGTTTCTTCGAAATAAATGTCAGCCCACATCTCCTAGATAGGGTATCGGATTGGTGTGTAAGACGTGGCGTCGGAACCAAGGCAATGGTGCGGTCGCAATGGTACAAATATTAGATTAAGCCGACTAAAATCTATGTGATACGACTTAAGGTTACACGCAAACATCGATTATAGGTCGCAGGTTGCCGGAATTAGTCGGGAAGGATCGCGGAAGTTGACGGAACAGTACGGACTAGGATTTTAGTCTTACATCGGGTCCATTGGTAAGCGTGTTCATGACACCCACTCACCATCCTGCTTAGCTCGTAGGGACACGTTCACCAATTCAGCATACGTGTGAATGCTACCACAACACATCTTAGTACGGATGTCAGCCCGCAACCCTTCCAAGATTCACCGCATTCTCATCAGCTCATTAGCTAAAATTAGGGGAGCATATCTAGCTAGCTCTGTGAAGCGGTTCTCATACTCTTCTACCGTAATTCCCCCTTGCCTGAGGCAGAGGAATTCGCCCTCTTTCTTATTGTGATAGGTGAGGGGAAAGTATTTCTCGTGTAAGCATACCTCGAACCTATCCCATGTCCACACAAACACGTAGGAACGGTTCGATGGACACTTTCCCACCATAGGATAGCTTCCTTCTCGAACATGTATGTAACAAGCTCGACCTATTCCGCTTCAGAGCAGTGTAATGGCCTTAACATCTTAGATATTCAATCCAACCAATACTTGGCTTCCTCGAGTCTATGGGTACCTGCGAATGTAGGAGGACGGAAGCGTTGAAAACGTTTAAACAGGCCACATGCAGCCATTGTCTCAGTAGCCTGTACGTGTTGCATCGGTGAGGCCACGTTCATTGTAACATCCCGGAAAAATCCATATAAAGACCCGAGTACCACCTCAGGCAAAAATCACTCAGGACCAAATCCTTTAGAAATTAGACGAAATTAACTAAGTGCTAAACTAGATTAGCTGTGAAATTAGGTTGAACCACTTTAAGTACGATTGCAAGACCCAAAACTTGTATAATCATTAACGCTACATTACCTTATAATCTAGGATCAATCTCTAAACCCAGTTGCTCTTGGGAGTACATTAAAACTTCGTATCGGACGTGGACTGCTCGTCGAAAGTCCGATTAATGTGAAACCATACGGTTAGGACTGCCTTACTGGGCTTGACAACCATCTCAGAAATCAAATCCAGATAGTATCCAGAAGCGCACAACTTGAGCCTGTAGCAAAGTATGTGAGAAACGCGAATATCTTTAGGAAATGAACTCACACTTAAGTGAATTGAGTCGTTCGGTTGGAGGCCAAATCTAAGGAATCAGACCGTCGGATTCTAACCCAACTACTCCATCGGATCACAGAAAATTTCCAACACATGTCAGTGTACTTGTGGCCCTGATCGAGTATCAATGACCGTTGAACTGAAACTGGTCCGCTACAATCGATCTATAAATTCGATCGGGCCAGGATCTTAACCTGACTTAGATCCAACATCAGGAAGCTTAAGTTTGACTGCATGCAGAAAAGGGGCCTCCAAATATGCTCCGTTGGACTAAAACGGCCAGCCTTTAGCTATAACCTAAGTATACCGTGGCCCTGGGGTCATTCCCATCACTTCTGGGCCTATATAAGGGCCTTAAACCCTCTCTCTCTCTCTCATTCCATATGAATTTGGACAACCCTAAGAGAGAGGAGAGAAAAGAGAAGGAAAGAGAGAGAAAGTGAGAGAGTGAGTTGGCGTTTGTTCCTGGGATTTGATCCCGCCACTCCACGTGCTTAACCACCATTCCTATATCGCTATATGCGCGATTCCGATTCCGTTCTTAGGTAAGAAAACCTAACCATAATCTGTTTTAGGGTTTCAAATAGTGTAAGTGATGAAATCGCTAACTTATTTCATGATATAGGTGGCTATCATGCCGTAGACAAAGACTTGGCATACAAACTGAGTTCGATACTTGTTTATCGGCGAAAGGTGTGGACTATAAACGTTTAGGTTATGGTTTTCAAGGCTTTCAATGTCAGCAATAATTTATGATTGACTTGATTGCTATCACATATGCTTAGATATGATGTTTTCTGTATATTACACATATATATATATATAAACTATGTTGAAATATATACATTCCATGTGTTTGTTGAAATGTTTGTAGGAATATGGAATTATGATTTGTGCTTACCATGATTTATGTTTGAGAATACATGATGGTTGTACATGTGGCAACTCCTATGTGGAAGGATTTGCTACGATATGTGTTTTAACTAATTTATTACATGTATATAATATGTGTAGTCTAAGTGTTTGGTAAATGGCCTGAATGAGAAAATGCTTGATGTGATGTACCTATTGAGGGTGTTGAGATAGGATTCTCAATTCCCTTATACATAGTTAAAGTTTCCTTTATGTAACTTATCTTACGACTATGTGATTTACTGTTGAAATGCCTATGTATGCTAACATGTACACTATGTGTTCGTTGAAATGCTCAAATGAGATTTATATTTGAATTTAGTTGTCACATGCTATCTTTGGCTACTACATACGTATACAATTGCTTGAAGTGTGTTTGGGGCTACGACATAGTCCAGGCGATCGGTAATGATTTCTGAGTTAGTGGCTGAGGTCGTTTCGCCACACCAGATAGGTTTGAGGAATCTGAGTCGTACGCTACTAGTTGACAGTGGTTAGGACACGCGGAGTGCTTACACACTCCATGTCGATCAACTCGACGTACGCTCGTACCAGTCAAGCTCGTCAAGTAACCCGATTGACCCGATGTATGTTCACCGTGTATGGACGCTACTACTTGAACCTAAGGTACCAAATTCACTAGTGGAAACCTCGTTAACCTTAGTACCTCAATTCGCTAAGACTCATGATCCGGACATGGTGGAATGGGACACCGTGGTCGAGCTATCGGCCTACGCCAGGGTTACAACCCCACCCGTAGTGACCAGTGAGTAACCTAAGCTCGTGAGCCGAATACGGTGGTATGGGACACTGTATTCGAGTTGTCAGTCTACGATTACGTGACGAGCCATTCGTAGTGGCCTCGAGCATACTCTGAGACTGTGCTGAGGGAGCGAGCCTTTCTGTAGCAACTAGAGTATAAGCTAGGCCTGTATTGAGGTGACAAGTCCTTTGTAGCAACTTGGAACCGCAACATCGTATGAGACTAGCTAGGACTGACGACCCTAGAATGGATCATTATTTAGAAAATGATATAAGGGAGGTACCTTAGCTTCTCAATCCTGCTGTATGAAAAGGTCTAATAAGAACTCGGTAATCACGCTCATGCACCGCATTGCATGTGCCTTTGGTGTTGGTGTTGGGCACAGAGGAAGAGGTACATGCCGCGACCGTAAGAGCAAGATCGTAAAGGGAGTGCAGGCGAGGGCATGCATCATTAATACATATCATGTTTGCATTAACCAGAGTACTTAGGAATGTTTGATTGTATTGCTTTATCATTACTGCTTGATTGAATTGATAACAGGTTAACCTTTGCTTTATAGCACCACTGAGTTGATCACTCACTCCCATGTTCTGGGACGATGTTTTAAACACCAACCAGACCCTGTTGTAGTTGCAGATGATGGCAATGCTTACGAAGCAGAGCCAGACTTTTATGATGACGAGGAAGAATTCTCCTACATGCAGTTATCAGGCGGGTCTATATAGACCGTGTTCTGATCGACAGGGCTTACAGGGTTGCTGATTAGATGACATTACATATTTTGTATATTCTGAAATTTTACATGTAATTAATTAACCTGGTAACATGATCATACTCAGGAGACCTACAATCACTTATATGCTTTATATATATGTATCACAGTCTTTCGCTTGCGAAATTCAACTGTCTGTGGAGTATGATATATTGTTTTGGTATAATCTCATTCATGTTTAATGCACTAATACGGACAACATCAAATCATCATTATCTATGTTATATAAGTGATGTTTTGGAACTCGGGAGTTTGAGCTTATGCTCGACCCCCGATTTTCAGGGCGTTACAAGTTAGTATCAGAGCATCATTTAGATTAAACTGGACTTGGGTTATGGTCACACAACGCACACTAACGCACTTTGGTTTAGGAGGGTGAGATAAAATGTAAGAACAGGCATAGGATTCCCGGTTTTGCCAATCGGTGAAATTAAACAGAAATCGACCGCCGAGATCGGGTCCGTACACACTCGTGATCACTTGAGGCGATCCCGAATCACTGCTAGACCGTCAATCGGTGACTTTATATGAAGATTTAACCCATTTCAACCTCAAACGACCCAGAAAATGCGAATGTATATGAGATAGGACTTGAAATGACCCGAATGGGCTCCGAAGCCAAAATCGTGTACAATCGGGGGGACCGAAAGTGGACCCTGCATGTCTTTGGCACCCCGGGGGGTATGGCATCGCCTAGGGGGTGATCCATCGCCAGGGAGTCCAGGAACCGGTGATGGCCTCGCCGGTCGGGCGGACCGGGCCTGTCTGGCCGGCATGGGCCTGGCGGGCCGACCCCTGTGGGATGCTGTGGTTCCCACAAAACCATGTGGGACCCCTTCTATTCCTTCTATTTTCTCCCCACTCCCCTCTTACACACACCCAACCTCTCCCTTTTCTCTAAAAACCCTTTTTCCCCTCTCAAATCTCCCCTCTATTCTCCTACTTTCCCATTTTGCTTCAATACATACACCTCTCCATCATTTTCTATCAAACCCCTCCTATCTCCCTCATTTCCTTCCATTCAAGTACACAAACACTCCCTTGTGTCTCAAGAATATCAAGTTCAACAACCCATTCTCTCCCTCCACATTATTTCACTCCCATCGCTCTTTTCGACCTTGTAACGGCTATTTTATCCATCTCCACGCTTCTTTCTCTCATGGGGAAGAAGAGAGCTTCCACGGATGAAGCCGAGCCTAGACACGCGATTCACGTCCATCTTCTAGACTCGCATTCAGGAGGCGATGGGTGTGAAGTTGAAGTTCAGTACCGCGTTCCACCCACAGACCGATGGGCAGACAGAGCAGTGAATCGGATTTTGGAGGATATGCTTCGGGCTTGTGTTTTGGACTTCAAGGACAGTTGGGATGACTGTCTCCCGTATACAGAGTTCACCTACAATAATAGTTTTCAGGCGAGTATTGGCATGGCTCCTTACGAGGCCTTGTATGGGCGCCCTTTTCGAGCACCGCATTATTGGGCAGAGGTTGGCGAGCGCAGTTTGATTGGCCTAGAATTAGTACAGGTGACCTCAGAGAAGATCGACATTATCAGGCATCGACTTCTAACGGCCCAGAGCAGACAGAAGAGTTATACCGATACGAGGCGGCGACCGCTTGAGTTTGAGGTTGGGGACCATGTATTCCTCCAAGTTTCCCCCATGAAGGGAGTCCTGCGTTTTGGCAAGAAAGGGAAACACCGCAGTTCATTGGCCCGTTCCAGATATTAGACTAAGTGGGTGTGGTGGCATACCGTCTTACTTTGCCCACACCACTTGCAGGCGTGCACAACGTATTTCATGGGTCTATGGTAAAGAAATACGTTCCTGACCCTTCCCACATTATCAAATGGGAACAAGTGCGTTGAGCGAGGATGCTACATATATACTGCATTCGACACGTATCTTAGACATAAAGGAGTAGGTATTGCGTAGCAAGGTTATCCCACTGGTGAAGGTACTGTGGACACATCATACTGAGGAAGAAGCTACTTGGGAGACAGAGGCCGAGGTCAGAAAGAACTACCCTCAGATTCTAGAGGAGTACGAAAAGGTACTAATTTCGATGATGAAATTTTTCTTTAAGGGGGGTAGATTGTAACGTCTCAAAAAATTTCTGTACAAAGACCCGAGTACCACCTCAAGCAGAAATCACACATGATCAAATCCTTTAGTATTTAGATAAAATTAAGTGTTAAACTAGATTAGCTATGAAATCCGCTTGATCCACTTTAAATACGATCTGCAAGACCCAAAACTTGTAGAACCATTGACGCTAGGTTACCCAAAAATCTAGGATCAATCTCATTACCCAGTTGCTCTCGGGAGCACATAGAAACTTCATATCGGATCTGGAATGCACGTCGAAAGTCTGAGGATCACGAGACTAAGCGCTTAGGACAGCCTTACTGGGCTTGACAACCATCTCGAAAATCAACTCCAGATAGTGTCCCGGGGCTATTCGCTTGAGCCTGGAGCGAAGTGTGTGAGAAAACGTGGTTTTCTTTAAAAATTAAATCTAATTTAAGTAATCTAAGACTAGTCACTTGCGGGCCAGATATAAGCAATCAGACCGTCAGAATCTGACCCAAATACACCCTCAGATCAAGAGAAATTTTCCATACATGGCAGTGGACTTGTAACCCTGATCGAGTTTCGGTGACCATTGAACTGAAACTGGTCTGCCACATGCGATCTGGAAACCAGATTGGAACGAAAACTTAACTCGACCTAGATCCATAGTCAGGGAACTTAAGTCCGACCTTTGGCTCAAGGGGGGGCTCCGGAAGTGCTCCGTTGAGCTGAAACAGATACTCCTTGGACATAACCTAAGTATACCTTAGCCCTTGGGTCATTCCCATCAGTTTTAGGCCTCTATAAGGACCTTAAACCTCTCTCATTCACTCCATACGAATTTGGTAAAACCCTAGGAGAGAGAAGAGAGTAAAGAGAGAGAAAGTGAGAGAGAAGTTGGAGTCACTCCTGGGATTCGATCCCTACTACTCCACTGCCTTACCACCACTTCCATAGCGTTCTACCGGCGATACCGATCCCGTTCTTAGGTAAGAAAACCTAACCCTAATCCGTTCTAGGGTTTCTAATAGTTGAAAGGGTGAAATAGCTAACCTATTTCATGTAATAGGTTATCGTTGTGCCTTAGACAAAGTGTGGGTGAACGAACTGAATTCGTTACGCTTCTACGGCGTAAGGTGCGGACTATAGAAGTATAGGTTATGGTTTTCAAAGCTTTCAATGTCAGATAATGATAGATTCCTGATGTGGGTGTTATTTCACATGCAAAATGCGATGTTCGTTTTACGATTTAGTTATCTACGCAATTTGTGGCGTTTAGCGCATTCTGTATATTTGTAGAAAATACCGTATACGTACAAAATATGAAAGTGTGTTTGCCATGATTAATTACTGTGTGTATATGCTAGGTATATGTGTAATAACTACTCGGCGAAAGGATTCGCCCTAATACATGTTTTAGCCAACATGCGTTATGTATGTTAATAAGTGTATTCTAAGTGTTTGTGAAAATGCTTGTATGAGTAAGTACTTAGATGATAGTGCTTAAGGTGGGTGTCGAGATAGGATTCTCAACTACCTTATGGTTGTGTATGATTTCCTCCATGCAAGTTGTTTAGTTTAATCGCTTACTTATGAAATGTATGTGTTTGAATTTCCTGTTTACGTTGTGTTTTACAACATGCTTATTAACATGTTTGAATTATTTGGTTAATTCTACTTTAACTACTCCACATGCTTACTGGTTAAGGATTAAATGTGTTAGGACTACAATATAGTCCAGGCAATCGGTAACAGGCTTTGAGTTCGTGGCTGAGATTTATTCGCCACGTAGGACGTGTTTGACGAACCCGAGCCGTACTAGAGTTGTCGGCAGTGCTTAGGCCACACGGAGTGTTTACACACTTCATGTCAATCAACTTTAGGTATGCTCGTCATAGTCTAGCTTGTCAAGTAACCCGATTGACCCGATGTATGTTCACGATGTATGGACGCCACTGCCTGAACCTAAGGTACCAAACTCACCAGTGAAATCCCGTTTAACCTTGGTACCTCGATCCGCTAAGACTCATGAACCGGACATCGTGGTATGGGACACCGTGGTCGAGCTGTCGGCCTACGCTGGGGCGATGAGCCTCCCCGTAGTGACCAGTGAGCATCATCGCCTCGTGAGACGAATACGGTGGATTGGGACACTGTATTCGAGCTATCGGCCTACACTGATTTGGTGACGAGCCCTTTGTAGTGACCTCGAGCATACTCTGAACTTACGTAGAGACGACGAGCCGTTCCGTAGTAATTAGATTATACACTAGGCCTGTACTGATTTGGTGATGAGTCCATTGCAGTGACCTATAACCGCAACATCTTATGAGATTTACTAGGACTGACGACCCTAGCATAGATCCTTGTTTGGGAATGATATAAGGGAGGTGCCTTAGATTCCCAATCTTGCTGTATGAAAGGAACTAATAATAACTCGATAATCACGCTCATAACATCGCACTGCATGTGCCCCGGGTTGAAGAGCACAGAGGGAAGAAAGCATGCCGCGACCATAAGATGGTGTCGCACGAGGGAGTGTAGGCGAGGGCATGCATCATGACTACATTTCATCCTTGCATTAATAAGAGTATCTAAGATTGTTTGATTGTACTACTTTATCATTACTGCTTGACCGAATTGATAACATGTTAACCTTTGCTCTATGATTCCACTGAGTTGATCACTCACTCCCATGTTCTGGGACGGTGTTCTGAACACCCACCAAACTCTGTCTTAGCTACAGATGATGGTGCAACTCAGGAGGTGGAGCCTGATTACTATGATGATCAGGACGAGTTCTCTTATATGCAGTTCTCCGGCGGCTTCGCTTAGGCTATCCGGATCGGCGAGGATACAGGGATTATCATTGTAGTTGTACTGTTTGACATTTTAATTTTGAGACTATTACATGTATATGGTGACTCAGTGATGTATTCATACTCTGGAGACCGATCGTGATCTTTTGACTTATATATGTTTATTTATGTCTTTCAGTTTTCCGCTTGTGTTTTACAACTTGATCTGGAGTATGAATTACTATTTTGGTATAATCTCACTCATGATTAATGCACTAATACAGACAACATTTAATCATAAGCATACATGTTGCATAAGTGATGTTTTGGAACTCGGGAATTGAGTTGCTACTCGACCCTCGATTTTCAGGGTGTTACAAGTTGGTATCAAAGCATGATTTGAATTAAACCGGACCTAAGTTATGATCACACAACGTACGCTTATGCTTTTCAATTTACATGGGTGCAAGAAATTGTAGAAATAGTCATAGGAGTTCCGGTTTTACCAATTGGCGACATTTACCGAAAATGATCGCCGAGATCGGTTCTGTACTCTCCCATGATCGCTTAAAGCAACCCCGGATCACTCCTAGACCGTCAAATTTACGGGTCTAGACCACAAATTACCCCATCCCAGCCTTAAAAAATCCCTATGTGCAGCTGTACATCAAAATCATGTCCGAAAGGCCCCGAAATGACTCGAATCGGAGTCGGGGGCTTAATGGAACCCATCCAGAGGGACTCAGGGTGGGCCCCACACATTTTTGGGACCTAGGGGGCAAGAGGACCTCACCCCATGGGCGAGCCCTCGTCAGAAGCTCCCAGAGACCGGCGAGGCCTCGCCGTCCAGCGGGCCTGGCCGGGCAAGCCGGCTCGGGCTGACACCTTTGGGGTGTTATGGGGCCCACTAATCCAGGGTGGATCGATTAAAATCCTCCCAAACACGTCCCTCCTTCACAAACCACCACTCCAAGCCCTCCTTTTCTCCAAAACTTTCTGATTTCTCTCTCAAACCTCCCCTCCATTCACCCATTTCGTCATTTTCTGTCAAAACACACATACCTCTAATATTTCCAAGCAATACCCATCCTCCAACCTTTCCATTCTCTCTCATTTGAACTATTAAACCCCCCATTTGAGTCTCGAATTCGTGTAAACCCACTAACCTATCCTATTTCTTCATTTTCCCTCTCTATTCCCTTTCATTAAGCCTTTACAACCTCCTTTGAGGCTCAAATCCGTGGAGAACTAAAGAACTCATCCCCTTCTTCCCTTTTCTCCACTTTTTCATGGCCCTATTCGAGTTTATTACGGCCATTTTCTCAATTTCCACCACTCTTTCTCTCATGGGAAGAGAAAGAGTGTCATGGATGAAGTCGGGCCTAGTTGCCCCACTCGTTCAAGGAGACCGAGAGGCGTCGCCTTAAGCACGGGTGTTGAACGTGAGATATGGACTAAGCGGGACCTCGATCCCCAGGCTCCTCTCCCAAGAGCTCTACTGGCGGATTTATCGCATGGAGTTTATGAGGATCGTAGGGTCCTTTTTGAAGCTCAGGTGGATGGGCGGCTCTTTGGGGAGTATCTGTTATTGGAGTGCATGGGTGAGGGCCGGGTTGGGGCCCAGTGTTTTAGGGAAACTATTGTGCGAATATGGGTACTGTCCAAGCTTTCTATGCCCACATTCGAGAGCCTACGCTGAATCCCTTGCAATTCAAGATCCCATTCGGAAGAGATCGAGAGGCCACAATTGATGTTGGCCTGATAGCTCGACTCATGGGAATACCGCTTGGCCAAGTCCACGTGATCGAGATGAATCTGAAGAGTGCACGTGAAAGGGATCACCGTATGCATTTTCTTTGTGGCCGACTGGCAAAGTGGCAACCCAACAATAGGCTTCTAGTGACTAATATGACTGACGATTTCCGTCTGCTTCACCATATCTGCACGTTTAACGTCTACCCCAGGTGGAGCAATCGCATCAAGTACACGCGCCTGATCGTAGATTTCCTGTACCAAGCTGGGCAGGGAGAGAAGTTGTGCATGCCTACATATGTTTTGCAACAGATAGTTCTTACCGCACGCTCCAATAAAAGGACTGATTCACTCTCCTTCGTCCGACTCATATGCAAGATTGTACACGAGTTCGGCTACGGGCTTGGTGCAGAACTCCCAGTGCCGCAACATTTCATCAATGAAACTACTCTCAATCAGATGGAAATCGGGCCACGACAGCGGCAAGCCCAAATTGATGAGAGTGAGGATGAGACGCCCTTAAGGACCAGTTTTGGGCATTATGAGTTCCTCGTCATGTCGTTCGGTCTTATAAACGCGTCGGCCGTGTTCATGGATTTGATGAACCGAGTATTTCAGCCATTTCTATACCGATTTGTCATCGTGTTTATCGATGACATCCTGATATACTCTGCGAGTCGGGAAGATCAAGAGGAGCACCTGAGAGCGGTCCTTGATACTCTTAGGAAGAACCAGTTGTTCGCACAGTACAAGAAGTGCGACTTTTGGCAGGAGGAAGTTAAGTTCCTGGGACATGTGGTTCCAAGGAAGGGATAGCAGTGGACCTTGCTAAGGTAGCCACGGTTCAAAACTAGAAGCAGCCTGGTTCGGTTACTGAGGAGAGGAGTTTTCTTGGTCTGGCGGGGTATTACCGATGATTCATTCGGGATTTCTCGAAGATAGCCAGACCTTTGTCTCAGTTGACACTGAAGGATCTGAAGTTCGCCTGGAATGAGAAGGTGAAAGTAGCTTTTCAGGAGCTAAAAGACAGACTGACGTCAGCCCCTGTGCTAGTATTACTAGAGCAAGGGATCAAGTATACAATATACACCGACGCGTCTCGGGTTGGTTTGGGCTGTGTCCTTATGCAGAGGACAGGGTGATTGCATATGCCTCAAGACAGTTGAGGAAACACGAAGAGAATTACCCTACGCACGACCTCGAGTTAGCAACGGTCATATTTGCATTAAAGCTCTGGAGACATTACCTCTACGGAGAAAAGTTCGAGCTTTTCTGCGACCACAAGAGCCTTCGTTATATATTCACTCAGCGGGACTTGAATATGAGGCAACGCCGATGGATGGAAACCTTGAATGACTTTAAGTTCGAGGTTTCCTACCATCCTGGCAAGGCCAACCTTGTGGCAGATGCATTGAGCCGCAAGAAGGCTATAGTATTTGCTGCTCTGCTGATGATAGCAGAGTGGGATATGGTAGAGTTCGTGCGAGACTTCGAGCAAAAACTCATCGTGGAAGGCCATTTGAGAGTGTCGCGCACATTCGGGTGCGGCCACTTATTGACGACAGGATTATCGAAGCTCAGAAAGATGATGAGCGACTGATTAAGCTTAGAAAGCTGGCTAGCGATGATGAGAATGTCGAGTGGAGGGTAGGTACGGATGGGGGCTTACGTTACCGTGGCTGCCTATGCATCCCAAATCTTCATGGCTTGAGACAGGAAGTCCTCGAGGCTGCACATAGTTCGAAATTGGCAATGCATCCTGGAAGCATGAAGATGTATCAAGATATGAAGAGATCGTACTGGTGGGACAACATGAAGCTCCACATAGCAGATTATGTGTCCCGTTGTCTCACCTACAAGCAGGTCAAGGCAGAGCATCGCCAACCTCCTGGACTGTTTCAGCCTATGCCTATAGCAGAATGGAAATGGGATTTCATTTCCATGGATTTCATCTCAGCTGTACCGAAGACGAGGAAGGGATATGACTCTATTTGGGTGATCATTGACCGATTAACGAAATCAGCTCACTTCCTCCCGATTAAAGTCACAAATTCTGCAGACGACTTGGCCAGACTATATATCAGGGAGATTGTACGTTTGCATGGAGTTCCTCTGGAGATCGTGTCGGACCGAGACACGCAATTCACGTCCATCTTCTAGACTCGCATCCAGGAGGCGATGGGTGTGAAGTTGAAGTTCAGTACCGCGTTCCACCCACAGACCGACGGGCAGACAGAGCGAGTGAATCAGATTTTGGAGGATATGCTATAAGCTTGTGTTTTGGACTTCAAGGACAGTTGGGATGACTGTCTCCCGTATACAGAGTTCACCTACAATAACAGTTTTCAGGCGAGTATTGGCATGGCTCCTTACGAGGCCTTGTATGGGCGCCCTTGCCGAGCACCGCATTGTTGGGCAGAGGTTGGTGAGCGCAGTTTGATTGGCCCAGAGTTACTACAAGCGACCTCAAAGAAGATCGACATTATCAAGCGTCGACTTCTAACGGCCCAGAGCAGACAAAGAGTTATGCCGATACGAGGAGGCGACCGCATGAGTTTGAGGTTAAGGACCATGTATTCCTCCGATTTTCACCCTGAAGGGAGTCCTGCTTTTTTGGCAAGAAAGGGAACTTACGCCGCGGTTCATTGGCACCTTCCAGATATTAGACCGAGTGGGTGTGGTGGCATACCGTCTTGCTTTGCCCACACCACTTGCAGGCTTGCACAACGTATTTCATGTGTCTATGCTGAAGAAATACGTTCCTGACCCTTCCCACATTATCAGAAGGGAACAGGTGCAGTTGATCAAAGATACTACATATGACTGAGTCCGACGCGTATCTTAGATAGGAAGGAGCAGGTATTGCGTAGCGAGGTTATCCCATTGCTGAAGGTACTGTGGACACATCATACTAAGGAAGAGGTTACTTGGGAGACAGAGGCCGATGTCAGAAAGAACTACCCTCAGATTCTCGAGGAGTACGAAAAGGTACTAATTTCGAGGATGAATTTTTTCTTTAAGGGGGGTAGATTGTAACATCTTGAAAATTTTCGTACAAAGACCTGAGTACCACCTCAGGCAGAAATCACTCAAGATCAAATCCTATAGGAATTAGACAAAATTAACTAAGTGTTAAACTAGATTAGCTACGAAATCCACTTGATCCACTTTAAATACGATCTGCAAGACCCAAAACTTGTAGAAGCATTGACGCTAGGTTACCCTAAAATCTAGGATCAATCTCATTACCCAGTTGCTCTCGGGAGCACATTGAAACTACGTATCAAATATGGACTGCACGTCGAAAGTCCGAGGACCACGAGACTAAACGCTTAGGACCGCCTTGCTGGGCTTAACAACCATCTCGGAAATCAACTCCAGATAGTGTCCCAGGGCTATTCGCTTGAGCACGAAGCGAAGCGTGTGAGAAACGTGGTTTTCTTTTAAAATTAAATCTAATTTAAGTAATCTAAGACTAGTCACTTGCGGGCCAGATATAAGCACTCAGACCGTCAGAATCTGACTCAAATACACCCTCGGATTATGAGAAATTTTTCATACATGGCAGTGTACTTGTAACCCTGATCGAGTTTCAGTGACCGTTGAACTGAAACTGGTCCGCCACATGCAATCTGGAACCCCGATTGGAACAAAAACTTAACTCGACCTAGATCCTTTGTCAGGGAACTTAAGTCCGACCTTTGGCTCAAGGGGGGCTCCAGAAGTTCTCCGTTGAGCTGAAACAAATACTCTTTGGACATTACCTAAGTATACCTTGGCCCTGGGGTCATTCCCATCAGTTTTAGGCATACATATGGACCTTAAACCCTCTCTCATTCACTCCATACGAATTTGGTAAAACCCTAGGACGGAGAAGAGAGTAAAGAGAGAGAAAGTGAGAGAGAAGTTGGAGTCACTCGTGGGATTTGATCCCTCCTACTCCACGTGCCTTACCACCACTTCCTTAGCATTCTACCCCGGCGATACCGATCCTGTTCTTAGGTAAGAAAACCTAACCCTAATCCATTCTAGGGTTTCTAATAGTTGAAAGGGTGAAATAGCTAACCTATTTCATGTAATAGGTTGTCGTTGTACCTTAGACGAAGCGTGGGTGAACAAACTGAATTCGTTACGCTTCTACGGCGTAAGGTGCGGACTCTAGAAGTATAGGTTATGGTTTTCAAAGCTTTCAATGTTAGATAATGATAGATTCCTGATGTGGGTGTTATTTCACATGCAAAATGCAATGTTCATTTTGCGATTTAGTTATGTATGCAATTTGTGGCGTTTAGCATATTCTGTATATTTGTAGAAAATACTGTATACGTACAAAATATGAAAGTGTGTTTGCCATGATTAATTATTGTTTGTATATGCTAGTTATATGTGTAATAACTACTCGGCGAAAGGATTCACCCTAATACATGTTTTGGCCAACATGCGTTATGTATGTTAATAAGTGTATTCTAGGTGTTTGTGAAAATGCTTGTATGAGTAAGTACTTAGATGATAGTGCTTAGGGTGGGTGTTGAGATAGGATTCTCAATTACCTTAGGGATGTGTATGATTTCCTCCATGCAAGTTGTTTAGTTTAATCGCTTACTTATGAAATGTATGTGTTTGATTTTCCTGTTTACGTTGTGTTTTACAGCATGCTTATTAACATGTTTGAATTACTTGGTTAATTCTACTTTGACTACTCCACATGCTTACTAGTTAAGGATTGAATGTGTTGGGACTACAGTATAGTCGGTAACAGGCTTTGAGTTCGTGGCTGAGATTTATTTGCCACGTAGGACATGTTTGATGAACCCGTGCCGTACTAGAGTTGTGGCAGTGGTTAGGCCACACTGAGTATTTACACACTTCATGTCGATCAACTTCAGGTGCGCTCGTCATAGTCTAGCTCGTCAAGTAACCCGATTGACCCGATGTATGTTCACCATGTATGGACGCCACTGCCTGAACATAAGGTACCAAACTCACAGTGAAATCCCGTTTAACCTTGGTACCTCGATCCGCTAAAACTCATGAGCCGTACATGGTGGTATAGGACACCGTGGTCGAGCTGTCGGCCTACGCTGGGGCGACGAGCCTCCCCGTAGTGACCAGTGAGCATCATCACCTCGTGAGCCGAATACGGTGGTATGGGACACTGTATTCGAGCTGTCGGCCTACACTGATTTGGTGACGAGCCCTTTGTAGTGACCTCGAGCATATTCTGAACCTGTGTAGAGGCGACTAGCCTTTCCGTAGTAATCAGAGTATACACTAGGCCTGTACTGATTTGGCGACGAGCCCATTGCAGCAACCTAGAACCGCAACATCGTATGAGATTTACTAGGACTGACAACCCTAGCATGGATCCTTGTTTGGGAATGATATAAGGGAGGTACCTTAGATTCCCAATCTTGTTGTATGAAAGGAACTAATAATAACTCGGTAATCACGCTCATAACATCGCACTGCATGTGCCCCGGGTTGAAGAGCACAGAGGGAAGAAAGCATGCCGCGACCGTAAGATGGTGTCGCACGAGGGAGTGTAGGCTATGGCATGCATCATGACTACATTTCATCCTTGCATTAATAAGAGTATCTAAGATTGTTTGATTGTACTGCTTTATCATTACTGCTTGACCGAATTGATAACATGTTAACCTTTGCTCTATGATTCCACTGAGTTGATCACTCACTCTCACGTTCTGGGACGGTGTTCTTAACACCCACCAGACTCTGTCATAGGTGTAGATGATGATGCGACTCAGGAGGCGGAGCCTGATTACTATGATGATCAGGACGAGTTCTCTTATATGCAGTTCTCTGGCGGCTTCGCTTAGGCTATCCGGATCAACGAGGCTATAGGGATTATCATTGTAGTTGTACTGTTTGACTTTTTGATTTTGAGACTATTACATGTATATAGTGACTCAGTGATGTATTCATACTCTGGAGACCGATCGTCATCTTTTAATTTATATACGTTTATTTATGTCTTTCAGTCTTCCGCTTGCGTTATACAACTTGATCTGGAGTATGAATTACTGTTTTGGTATAATCCCACTCATGATTAATGCACTAACACAAACAACATTTAATCATAAGCATATATGTTGCATAAGTGATGTTTTGGAACTCAGGAGTTGAGTTATTACTCGACCCCAAATTTTCATGGCGTTACATGGAGCCTTTCTAGTTTAAATTTCCTGGGGGATGGCGAGAACTCACAGTCAATGCTGGCTTGATAGCCCAACTCATGGGGATGCAGCTTGGCGAAATCCATGCTAGTGAGAATAGTCTTAAGAGTGCATGTGAAAGAAATCATTGCAAGCAATTCCTTTGTGGCCAACGGGCCCACTGGAATCCAAACAATAGCCTCCTAGTGACCAATATGACTGACGACTTCTGCCTGCTCCACCACATCTTCACATACAACGTGTACCCCAGGTGGAGCAATCGCAGCGAGTACACGCGCCTGATGGTAGACTTTCTGTACCAAGATAGGCAAGGAGAGAAATTGTGCGTGCCTACGTATGTACTACTGCAGATAGTGCAGATTACGCGCTCTTCTAGGATATCTGTTTCGCTCTCCTTTAGCAGACTTATATGCAAGCTTACACGTGAATTCGGCTACAGACTTGGCACTGAAGTTCCTGTGTCGATCCATTACATCAACGACACTACTCTCAATAACATGGAGATTAGATCACGACAGCGTCAAGCCCAACTCGACGAGAGTGAGGATGAGACGGAAAGCGAAGAAGAGGAGAGTGATGAAGAAGGAGATGAGATAAGGGAAGAAGGAGAACAGGAAGTGGAAGAGGAGGCCTAGGACACTAATGAGGGCTCTCCTCCTATTACACAGGAGCGTGGCAATGATCAGGCTGTTATACAAGCCCGCTTGGATCAACTTGAGGAGGGTCAGGCCGCCCTGCGACAGGAGGTCACTGCGACCCGAGCCAAGGTTGAAGAGCATTAGGCCTTCACAAAGCAAAAATCTAGCAAGGTGTCTCGCACCTTGAGGGCCATCCTGTGTTGTCTGTAGGACAAGGGTACGCCACCACCATCACCTAATTTAGACGACTAGTCATGCTCGCAGTCGTCTCTTAGTTTGTTTTGTTTCTTGTTTCCTAGTTTCTATATTTTAGCCTTGACGGGCTTAGCGGTAGGGTAGGTTGATGATGTGTTGTGTTTAAGGCTTTATTGGATTAGCTCACATGCGTTTCCTGTCATGACTCATGTAAAACTATATCTCATGTATGGTGATAAATTTTGTTTAATGAAATGCATACGACTCCTTCTGTTGTGAACTGTGTAGAATGCTTGAAGAATTGAGTGTTATATGCTAAATCTCATGGGTTGCACCCTATGTTGTATATAGGGAATGCCACCTAAGAGCACGCGGAGCTCGGCACGTCTCTCATTGGGTGAATCGTTTGACGGGGCACCTCCCCTAAGTGATAGCCACACAGACCCCAGCTTGGGTCTAATTCGTGAGACTATGTCGAATTCTCAACCAGCCACTGGCCCCACTGCTGGGCCGACACCTATGACACCGCCTATGGCACCACCTGTGGTACAACCTGTTACACCATCAGTTCTTGAACAGAACCGTGCATCTACCTCGACCCTCACATACCATAGTCCACTCCACCTCTGATAGGTTGGAGTAGATGATGTTGTTGATACAACAGCAGCAGATACAGCAACAACAACAGCAGCAGTAGTTTTTGACTACATTCGCAAGGGTCTTTACCCAGAGTATGGATGTGACTCCACCTGCACCACCTGTGCACCCTGCGGGGAATGCGGGTGCTAGCGGCCTTTTCGAGCTATTCCAACACTTGCGGCCTCCTACTTTCACGGGTACTCACAGACCCGAGGAGGCCGAGTATTGGCTTGACCGCATCTCTAAGATGCTAAAGCTGCCGCACTGCACTGAGGCAGAGCAGGTGGAGTTGGTCACCTTTATGTTCGAGAAGGACGCCAGCCTCTGGTGGGATAGTGTCCATCGGACTATTATCGTTGGATACGTATGGACGTAGGCAGCTTTTGAAACCCCCGCTTCCATGAGAAGTATTATCCCCTCACTTATCAGCATGAGAAGGAAAGTGAGTTTCTGACGTGGGCAGCTTTTGAAACCCGCTTCCATGAGAAGTATTATCCCCTCACTTATCGGCATGAGAAGGAAAGTGAGTTTCTTCACCTCCGTTAGGGAGGGATGACAGTAGCAGAGTATGAGAATAGGTTTACGGAGCTGGCCAGATATGCTCCTCTGATATTAGTCGATCAACCGATGCGGATGCGGTGGTTTTCTAAGGGCCTGCAGTCCGAAATAAACTCGAAGATGTGCTGCGCTAGCATACCCACTTATGCTGAGCTACTGAACATGTCTTTGCGAGTGGAGCAGGACGGGCATAGGTTGTCCGGTACTTGTGGGCCTATGGTTCCTAGACCACGACCCGAGTTGCCGAACAGGCCGTTCCTCGGCAAGAGGCCTCATGTAGACTCGCCTCCCAGGCTCGCGACTCCACCAGCTCCTATGAGGCTACTAGACTTGTGGTGCACTTACTGTAGGAGGGTGGGTCATGTAGACACCTACTGTTTCACCAAGATGAGGGACAACGGCTTCTCGCCGCCTTAGAGGATCAACCGTCAGCTTCCTCAGGCCATTACAGCCCCACCTCTGCGGTCAGCACCAGCACATCTATCATTTCGGTCGCCTGCACCTCGCTTCAGGCCGCCTCAACGACCTATGGTACCGCAGCCGAACTGTCCGCAACTGGGTCGAGTACACGCGCTTGCAGCTGAAGCGCCTGAGACATCAACTACAGCCCCGCACCGCTCACATTCAAGTTACACCCATCTTCTTGTTGGTGGACACCGAATCCACTATCTCGATCATATCATGCGCAACAGTTAAGTGACTGGAGTTGGGTACTGCTACCACGAAGGGAGTGAGGATCCTTACCACTATAGGGACCTTTTCAGATGTTATCCGGATTTGTGAGGCATGCTCAATAGATTTGGGCAGCAGGATACTGCTCGTTGACCTTATTGTCGCCCCACTATGGCACTACGACGTTATCATCGGGATAGATTAGCTCACTGAGATGAGGTCAGAAATTAATTGTGATACTAGAGTGGTGACAGCCCATGGACCTGAGGGCATGGCCTTTACCTCTCCTCGTCAGGTGAGTTGGCCCTACCGCATTAGTTGTTACGCTACCTTGTTAGAACAAGTCGATGGCCCGACATTGGAGAATACGCCGGTAGTTCGGGATTTTAACGACGTGTTCAGTAAGATACCTAGACTTTCTCCTCAGCGCGAGATTGATTTTACGATCGACCTAGTACCTGGTGTGACACCTATTTCACTACCGACGTATTGCATGCCTCCATGTGAAATGGAGGAGTTGAGGAAACAAATCGATGATCTGTTAGATGCTAGCTTCATACGACCTAGCGTGTCTCCGTGGGGAGCGCCTGTGCTGTTTGTGAAGAAGAAGGACGGGTCACTACGATTGTGTATTGATTATTGCAGGTTGAACCAAGTAATAGTGAAGAACAAGTACCCTTTGGCCAGGATAAATAATTTGTTTGATCAGTCAAAGGGGGCACAGTATTTCATGAAGATCGACCTATAGTCAGGGTATCACCAATTGCGCATCAGGGATGAAGACGTGCAGAAGACAGCTTTCAGAACTAGTTTTAGGCACTACGAGTTCCTTGTGATGTCGTTTGGACTCACAAATGCACCAGCCGTGTTCATGGACTTGATGAACCGGGTGTTTCGGTCGTATCTATTCCGATTCATCATCGTATTTATAGATGACATCCGATATACTCTAAGAGTTGAAAAGATCATAAGGAGCACTTGCGAGCGGTCTTTGATACTCTCAGGAAGAACCAGTTGTTTGCACAGAACAAGAAGTACGACTTCTGGAACGAAAAAGTGAAGTTCCTAGGACATGTGGTGTCCAAGGAAGGGATAACTGTGGACCTTGCTAAGGTGGCCGCAGTTCAAGACTGGGAACATCCCGGTTCAGTTACCAAAGTGAGGAGTTTTCTTAGCCTGGCAGGTTACTATCGACGCTTCATTAGGGATTTTTCCAAGATAGGTAGACCGTTGTCACAACTAACTCGGAAGGATCTCAAGTTTGCCTGAAATGAGAAGGTAGAAGCAGCTTTTAAGGAACTGAAGGGCAGGTTGACGTCCGCCCCTGTGTTAGTATTGCCAGAGCAATGAGTCAAGTATACGATATACACCGATGCCTCTCGTGTTGGTTTGGGTTGTGTCCTTATGCAAAAGGACAGGGTGATCGCTTACGCATCACGACAACTGAGGAAACACGAGGAAAACTACCCTACACATGACCTCGAGTTAACGGCTGTCATTTTTGTATTAAAGCTTTGGAGACATTACCTCTATGGAAAGGAGTTCGAGCTTTTTTGCAACCACAAGAGCCTCAAATACATATTCACACAGAGAGACTTGAATATGAGGCAGCGGCGATGGATGAAAACCTTGAAGGACTTCAAGTTCGAGGTCTCTTACCATCCTGGAAATGCTAACCTTGTGGTAGACGCGTTGAGCTGCAAGAAGACGATAACATTTGTGGCTCCGCTGATGAAAGCAGAGTGGAATATAGTAGAATTTGTGCGGGACTTTAAGCAAAAACTTACTATAGAGGAGCCTTTTGAGAGCATCGCACATATTCGGGTTCAGCCACTCATTGATAACAGGATTATTACGGCTCAGACAGACGACGAGCTATTGGCAAAGATGAGAGAGCAGCTTAGTGGCGATGTAGACTCAGAATGGAGCAATGGTACGGATGGGGGTTTCCGTTATCGTGGCCACCTATGCATCCCAGATCTTCATGACTTGAGAAAGGAGGTTCTCGAAGCCGCTCATAATTCGAGGATGGCGATGCATCCTGGCAGTATGAAGATGCATCGAGATATGAAGAGGTCATACTGGTGGGACAACATGAAGGTCCACATAGCAGATTATGTATCTCGTTGTCTCATATGTCAGCAGGTCAAGACAGAGTATCACCGACCTCCAGGATTACTTCAGCACATGCCCATAGCAAAATGGAAATAGGGCTTCATCTCTAGGGATTTCATCTCAGGGCTACCGAAGATGAGGAAGGGACATGATTCCATTTGGGTGATCGTGGATCGGTTAACGAAATCAGGTCATTTACTCCCTATTAGAGTTTCGAACTCGGCAGACGATTTGGTCAGGCTGTACATCAAACAAATAGTGTGTCTGCATGGAGTTCCTATGTAGATCGTGTCAGACCGAGACACGCGATTCACATCTATCTTCTAGACTCGTATCCAGGAAGTAATGGGTGTGAAATTGAAATTCAGTACCGCGTTCCACCCACAGACTGAGGGGCAGATGGAAGGGGTAAATCAGGTGTTGGAAGATATGCTGTGAGCTTGCGTACTTGATTTCAAGGACAGTTGGGATGACTGCCTTCCTTATGCAGAGTTCGCTTATAACAACAGTTTTCAGGCGAGTATTGGCATGACTCCCTATGAGGCTTGTATGAGCGTCCCTGTCGGGCACCGCATTGCTGGGCAGAGGTTGGTGAGAAAAGCTTGATTGGCCCAGAGTTAGTTCAGGCGACCTCAGAGAAGATCGACATTATCAGGCGTCGGCTTCTGGCAGTACAGAGCAGACAGAAGAGCTACGCCGATATGAGGTGGCGGCAGTTAGAGTTCGAGGTCGAGGACCATGTGTTTCTGAAAGTTTTTCCCATGAAGGGAGTCCTTCGGTTTGGAAAGAAGGGGAAGCTCACGCTAAGATTTATTGGTCCATTCCAGATACTAGACCGAGTGGGCGTGGTCGCGTACCGCCTTGCTTTGCCCACACCACTCGTAGTGTGCACAACGTATTTCATATATCTGTGTTAAAGAAATACGTTCCTAATCCTTCCCACATTATCAAGTGGGAGAAGGTGCAATTGAGTGAGGACGCTACCTATGTACTGCGTCCGACGCATATCCTAGATAGGGAGCAGGTGTTGCGCAGTAAGGTGATTCCACTTGTGAAGGTTCTATAGACGCATCACACAGAAGAAGAGGCTACTTGGGAAACAGAAGCCAAGGTTCGAAAGAACTACCCCCAGATTCTCGAGGAGTACGAGAAGGTACTAATTTCGAGGATGAAATTTTTTCTTAAGGGGGGTAGATTATAACGTCTCAGAAAAATCCGTACAAAGACCCGAGTACCACCTCAGGCAGAAATCACTCAGGACCAAATCCTTTAAAAATTAGACGAAATTAACTAAGTGTTAAACTAGATTAGCTGCGAAATTAGCTCAAATCACTTTAAGTACGAACTGTAAGACCCAAAACTTGTAGAATCATTAACGCTACATTACCCTGTAATCTAGGATCAATCTCTAAACCCAATTGCTCTTGGGAGCACATTGAAACTTCGTATTGGACTTGGACTGCGCGTCGAAAGTCCGATTACTGCGAAACCATATGGTTAGGACCGCCTTACTGGGCTTGACAACCATCTCAAAAATCAAATCCAGATAGTATCTAGAAGCGCACAACTTGAGCCTGGAGTGAAGTGTGTGAGAAACGGGAATATCTTTATGAAATGAACTGAAACTTAAGTGAATTGAGTCGTTCGCTTGCAGGCCAAATCTAAGGATTCAGACCCAACTACACCCTCAGATCAGGGAAAATTTCTAACACATGTCAGTGTACTTGTAGCTCTGATCGAATATCGGTGACCGTTGAACTGAAACTGGTCTGCCACAGTCAATCTATAAATCCGATCAGGCCGGGATCTTAACCTGACCTTGATCCAACGTCAAGAAGCTTAAGTCAGACCGCATGCAGAAAAGGGGCCTCCAAATGTGCTCTGTTGGACCAAAACGGCTAGCCTTTGGCTATAACCTAAGTATACCGTGGCCATGGGGCCATTCCCATCACTTCTAGGCATATATAAGGGCCTTAAACCCTCTCTCCCTCATTCCATACGAATTTGGAAAACCCTAAGAGAGAGAAGAGAGAAAAAAGAAGGAAAGAAAGAGAAAGCGAGAGAGTGAGTTGGCGTTTATTCCTGGGATTCGATCCCGCCGCTCCACGTGCTTAAACACCATTCCTGTATTGTTATACGGGTGATTCCAATTCCGTTCTTACGTAAGAAAACCTAACCCTAATCTGTTTTAGGGTTTCAAATAGTGTAAGTGATGAAATAGCTAACCTATTTCATGCTATAGGTGGTCGTCGTGCCGTAGACAAAGACTTGGCATACAAACTGAGTTCAATACTTGTTTATCGGCGAAAGGTGCGGACTATAAACGTTTAGGTTATAGTTTTCAAGGCTTTTAATGTCAGCAATAATTTATGACTGACTTGATTGCTATCACATATACTTAGATACGATGTTTCCCATATATTACACATATATACAAACTATGTTGAAATATATGCATTCCATGTGTTTGTTGAAATGTTTGTAGGAGTATGGAATTATGATTTGTGCTTGCCATGATTTATGTTTGAGGATACATGATGGTTGCACGTGTGGCAACTCCTATGCGGAAGGATTTGCTACGATATGCATTTTAACTAATTTATTACATGTATGTAATATGTGTAATCTAAATGTTTGGTAAATTGCCTGAATGTGAAAATGCTTGATGTGATGTACCTAATGAGGGTGTTGAGATAGGATTCTTAATCCCCTTATACATAGTTAGAGTTTCCTTTATGTAACCTATCTTACTACTATGTGATTTACTGTTGAAATGCCTATGTATGCTAACATGTACACTATGTGTTCATTGAAATGCTCAAATGAGATTTATATATGATTTTAGTTGTCACATGCTATCTTTGGCAACAACATGCGTATACAATTGCTTGAAGTGTGTTTGGGGCTACGACGTAATCCAAGCAATCGGTAATGAATTTCAAGTTAGCGGTCAGGTCGTTTCACCACACCATATAGGTTCGAGGAATCCAAGTCGTACACTGCTAGTCGACTGTGGTTAAGCCACACAGAGTGCTTACGCACTCTATGTCGATCAACTCGACGTACGCTCGTACCATTCGAGCTCGTCAAGTAACCCAATTGACCCGATGTATGTTCACCGTGTATGGACGCTACTGCTTGAACCTAAGGTACCAAACTCACCAGTGGAAACCCCGTTAACCTTGGTACCTCAATCCGCTAAGACTCATGAGCTGGACAAGGTGGAATGGGACATCGTGGTCGAGCTGTCGGCTTACGCCGGGGTGACGAGCCCACCCGTAGTGACCAGTGAGCAACCTAAGCTCGTGAGCCAAATACGGTGGTATGGTACACTGTATTCGAGCTGTCGGTCTACAATTAGGTGACGAGCCATTCATAGTGACCTCGAGCATACTCTGAGACTGTGCTGAGGTGACGAGCCTTTCCATAGCAACTAGAGTATAAGTTAGGCCTGCATTGAGATGACAAGCCCTTTGTAGCGACCTGGAACCGTAACATCGTATGAGATTAGCTAAGACTAACAACCCTAGAATGGATCATTATTTGGGAAATGATATAAGGGAGGTACCTTAGCTTCCCAATCCTGCTGTATAAAAAGGTCTAATAAGAACTCGGTAATCATGCTCATGCACTACATTGCATGTGCCTTTGGCGCTGGTGTTGGGCACAGAGGAAGGGGTGCATGCCACGAACGTAAGAGGAAGATTGCAGAGGGAGTGCAGGCGAGGGCATGCATCATTAATACATATCATGTTTACATTAACAAGAGTACTTAGGGATGTTTGATTGTATTGCTTTATCATTACTGCTTGATTAAATTGATAACTTATTAACCTTTGCTTTATAGCACCATTGAGTTGATCACTCACTCCCACGTTCTGGGACAGTGCTTTAAACACCAACCAGACCCTATTGTAGTTGCAAATGATGGCAATGCTTATGAAGCGGAGCCGGACTTTTATGATGACGAGGAGGAATTCTCCTGCATGCAGTTATCAGGCAGGTCTATGTAGACTGTGTTCTGATCGATGAGGCTTATAGGGTTGCTGATTAGATGACATTACACATTTTGTATATTTTGAAATTTTACATGTAATTAATTGACCTGATAACATGATCATACTCAGGAGACCTACAATCACTTATATGCTTTATATATACGTATCACAGTCTTCCGCTTGCGAAATTCAACTCTCTGGAGTATGATATGTTGTTTTGGTATAATCTCATTCATGTTATATGCACTAATACAAACAACATTCAATCATCATTATCTATATTGCATAAGTGATATTTTGGAACTCGGGAGTTTGTGCTTATGCTCGACCCCCGATTTTCAGGGCGTTACATTCATATTCTGTGCAATGGCCCCCGCTATAGTTGTTAGGACATGTTGTTGTTGTTGCATCAAGAGCATCATCTAATCCAATTTATTTAGGGGAGGGGCTGTTTGAGGTATATGTGGCACCGACAAAGAAGCATGGTGTTGACCTAGAACTAGTGGCGCACTTGGCGTTGGCCCATCTTTAGGGCCAGTGGCTTGTTGTGAGTTCGGCATTGTTTCGCTACCTGGACCCAAACTAGGGCCATGTTGGCTATCATTCGGAAAAGGGGCTCCGTCAACCAACCTGCCAGGTGGGAGACGTGCCATGTTCCGAATAGTTGTAGGAGGCATTCCTCATATACAACATAGGGTACAATATTTATAGAGTTAGGGTAACATCATCAGCTTTTCCCAAACATTCCACAGATTGCTAAATAAAAGGGGCTCCATGCATTTCATTAAACAAAATTTGTCACAGTTACATATGGTATGGCATTACATGTACTATGACAAAGAACACATGATGGCTGACTAATAAAAGACTTCAACATTTACCTTCCTAGCATTCAAACTAAGCCTATCTAAGGCTATTACAAACTACACTACTAATCCTCCGATTCTAGTGAAGGTGGAGGTGCTCCCTTATCCTACATGTAGCACAGGAGGGCCTTCAGAGTACGGGAGATCCTCTTGAATTTCTTCTTCAAGTATTCCTAATTTTTCTTGATTTGGCCAGGCGGGCGTTTTGGGCAGCTCGGTCCTTGCGGTTGTCACGAGCAGTGGGAGGCTCCCAGTCGGCGTCCTGAGCCTCCACTTCTTCCTCCTGTTCCTCTTCTTCACTTTCTTCCTCTTCTTTTGTCTCCTCCTCAATCTTGTCCCCAAATTCCTCAAGTCTGGCTTGGCGTTGTCTGAGACCTATTTTCATGTTGTTGAGGGTAGTCTCGTTGATGAAATGGACAGGGGTGAGATTGTCCCTGTGGAGCCTAAATCCAAAGTTACGGGTGATCTTGCAAACTAGTTGGCTGAATGGGAGGGAAGAGTCTCCCCGAGCAGATTCTGCCACCTTAACTATCTGTGTCAAGGCAAGAGTGGGCAGGTACACTTTATCCTACTCGATACAGGAAGTCCACCATGAATCTCGTGCACTCCGTGCAGTTGCTCCATCTGGGATACACGTTGTACGTGCATATATGGTGGAGCAGGCGGTAATCATCCGTCATACGTGTCATTTTGAGGTTGTTCTCTCTCCTCCAATTAACGAGTTGGCCGCAAAGGAAGGGAGCGCGATGATCTCTCTCCCACCCATTAGTGAGATTAGTCTCACTGGCATGCACAACACCGCACTTCACTCCCATGATGAGGGTCATGATGTCCACACTGACCCTGGTTTCTGTTCTCCCCAAAGGGATGGTAAACTGGAGAGGATCAAGAATTGGGTCCCTTATGTGTGCATAGAAGGCCCGCACGGTGCCCTCACTAGCATGTGTGTTTCCTTCAAATATGGGGCCCCATCCGTTCTCTAGGAGGTGGTCGATCACTGGATACATCCCAAACAATTTCTCATCATGAGCTTCAAAAACAACTCTACGATGGCGAAACATACCAAGTTATATGCCCGCCGGTAGAGACCTCTCTATTGGGATTGGAGGGTCGAGGTCCCGATTTGACCTTCATTCGGCACTCGAACTCGGTCCGACACTCGCCTTCTTCTTAGAACGGGTCGGACGGCTTGGCCCAGCCTCATCCAGGGCCGTTCGCTTCTTCCCCATAAGGGAAAGGAGTGTATAAATGGAGAAAATGGCGACCACTATCTTGAAAAGGGCCATAGAAGTGGAAGGGATATAAAAAGAAGGGGTTTTTGAGGTAATGAGCATTTTGGGAGCCCTATGTGATGGATTTGTGCTCAAATGAGCAAAAAGGAAGAAATGAAAAAGGATGATTTGAAGAGATAGAGGTGGAGGGGTGTAGTGAATAGGAAATGTAATGAAGAGATGGGATTCAAGAGCTTAGGAATGAGGATTTGAGAGTGAAAATGGGGTTTGGAGGGGCTTAGGAAGTGTCACGTCCCAAACTCGGAGACCGGGCTCACAAAATTCTCAATCGCCGAATCCGGCGCTGATAGCCTCCATAGTACCCCATTCTCGGCTCCTAGTGCCCATACACCAGGTTCCGATCCTGAGATCTTACAAGGAGGATTTCAAACATGATTTTTGATTTAGTATAAGCATAATCATAAGCATAACCCACGAACAATAACCACAAGAACATCATCACAGAATCCACTATGATCAAAAACTTTGAGGTACAATGCGTATAAAGGAAAATACAAGATAATGATAATGAAAACTCCTGAAGCTCGACTGCACGCTCTTACTGCGGTGAAGCTACAGCTGCGTCCTAACGTTACCTATACGCATCAATCGTGCATAAGCTTATAGAAAGCTTAAATGGTGGTGTAAGTGTGTGCATAATATGAACGTGCTCAGAATACAATGATAAAGTAATGCAGAACTATACTGATGAGTATATGAATGCAATCGGCCATACCAAGGCTATGCAGTGTAAGATATGAATGCTATCGGTAATATCAAGACCATGCGATGCGAGATGCAACTCAAGCATGCCAATCCACAATCAATGCAGCTCATCACTAGAGCATCAAATATCATTACGGTTCTCATTCTTGATAATTACCGGGGTTTATTATACTTCAAATGGCACTACCCCTTTCCCAAGTGCACAGCCAAAGTGAGCGTAAGAAACCTCACTATCCACCTAGTCAATAGTCTGACAATACCTATCTAGCACGTCGATAGCAGACCCATTCATGAGCTAGTCAAACTCAGCCTAGCAATGCCCCCTACGCTCGAGCGGGTAAGGCCACACCCCTTTCCAACCGACCACGACATAGTGGGAGACGCGGCCTCCTGGTATTCGGCCTTCATGCGCTCATGTATTCACTCTATCTCGACGTTGGAGTCATCCTCTGGTACCATCGGGTTTAAGAATTTTCACCTAGGGACATCTATGGTGCCCCGATGCTAAAAACAGTATTCCTGGTATCCAATTCGGCCACCCACGATGTGTCTGTGGAGGCTACTGCCCTGATGTCGCTAGGGCATACAGTAATCACAATCGCACAAATGCAAAGTACATGAATCACACAGCCCAATCATGCATCAATCCTGCGCATACCGTGCACTCATGTGGGATAACTTTGTCTATCAGGGAGTCTCATAAATCATCTGCACTATGGCATATGAAATGGCCAATCACACCACATAACAAACATACATATGATGCGTATGGACATGTATAATGATGCTATGCTGTTACAAACTCATAATCGGCAACAATAGTCGGTATCGGCAATTGGCACCGATAATCGGCATCGATAATCAACCTCGACACAAGGCGGGGTCCATAGATAGATGGTCGATGATGGATCAATTAAAAATCAATGGGGCCCAAGCGTTTGGGTTAACCCACAAGGGAATGATAAGAATGGGCCTAACAAGGCCTAAGAGAAGGTCACAATGTGGATGTCCAACCATCATTACCCATCATCAATGTGGACCTTTGACCAACATTGCTCCCAAGGAATGACGCTCATAGGGTTAATCGTATAATGGGCCCACGACCTTATACAAGGGCTTAATATACATAATCATGGGCCTTATGAGGCATATACGCATCACATTAGGCCTCACTCATGGGCCAATATATATATCACATCGGGTCGAATTGAATGGGTCGAATCGATGGGCCGAATTAATAGGCTGAGTCAAATGGGCCAAGTCAAACAGGCCGAGTCAATGGGCCAAATTAAATGGGCCGAGTCAAATGGGCCGAATGGAATGGGCCGAATCAATGGGCCGAGTTAATGGGCTGAATCAAACGGGCCGATTCAAATGGGCCGAGTCAATGAGCTGAATCGATGGGCCGATCAAATGGGCTGAATCAAATGGGTCGAGTTGAATGGGCCGAGTTAAATGGACCAATCAACACAATTTATTTTATTGTTAGAGATTATATTAGAGCATTATTCAAAAAAAATTATATCCGAAGGATCATCTGACCTTACCATACATAACAGTGGTGATAGTGATTCCCACTGTTAAAATTAAGAGGGCCCACCAAAGCATTTATTTTCTATCCAGTCAGTTCATAAGGTCATAAAGACCTGAACTTAGAGGAAAAACAAATATCATATTAGCTTAAGACTTCTTTAACTCAAAAGGGGTTTCAATGGTAGACGTTTAATCCCCACTGTTATGGCAGTGTGGTCCACTTGATAGCTAGATCAATCTTATTTTTAGTCTCAAGCCTTGAGACGGTCTTGCCAAATGGATAGATGGTTTAGATACAACACATACAACAGCGGCCCCACAGGACTGTTGATGTTGTGGGCCCACTGATGGGCCGCATGGATAAAGATATACATCGTTGTGGGGGCCATGCACGTGGCTACCCACCAAATGAATGAACGGTTTGGATGGAAAACATCCATCATGGTGAGGCCGCTGGCCGTCAAGCAGATGGACGGCCAGATCAATGCCAAGTGGATGGACAGTTTGGATGAAAAACATCCATCATGGTGGGGCCATTTTATAAGTGCTATGCTATCTAGCTCCTATGATTGTCAAATTTTGTAGTGCCAAAACCTCTTGGAATCTGTGTCTTGTGTAGCGCTTCTACATATTCAAGACAGTGCATCTCATGTACAAGGACAAAAGTCTTTACTTCAAGAACTTCAAAAGCAAGACTTCATAATTCAAGAACATCGCTCAGTGTTTCAAGCTTCATAGTTCAAGTTATCAAAAGCTTCATCCAAGTTAAGACAAAGTTTCTAAACTTTGAACCTCAAGCTCAAGCTTCAATGTATCACAAACTCAAGCTTCATAAGTCTCTAGTTCAAGCTTCCTCATTTGTCAATATCTCAAGCTTCGTGAACTTCAAAGATCAACTATCAACTGAAGGAAAAGAAGACTCAATGTTCATAGATCACTAACGAGGTTTGGATAACCCTAGATTGACCTTAGGGTAGGTCATTTTGAATACATAATTCAATTGGCTCACTTTATAAGTGTATAGTCTGTTTTTTTACTAGTCCTAGGATATGTTCGACTAGTCCTAGCACTGGCTCGACCAGTCCAAGAAATTCCTCGACCAGTCCTAATTTTGTTTAAAATTATCAGAATATTTTGTTAAGCCTCGACCAGTCCTGGAGACTGCTCGACCGGTCGTGTGAACAGTGCTCAACTCGTGTTCGACCAGTCCTGCAGGCTCGACTCAAAGTACAGCAACTAAAATGGGTTCCGCATGACCAGTCGTGGACAGGACTCGACTGGTCGTGGAGGCCACTTGACCGGTCGAGCAGGTCCTTCGACAGTCGTGGAACGACTTTATCTTATCTCGCCCAAATTTTCAAAAGTTTGTTAGTCCTACGACTAGTCGTGGTGACCTCAGGGCCAGTCGTGACTACAATTTCTGCACTTATAAATAGAACACGAATTTCAGAGTTTCATATTCAATTCAAGCTAAATCAATACACCACTCTAAGAGATAAGTTAATGATATTCTTAAGCTATTTAGTGCTCATTTTATATTCTCTTTAATTAGCTTTCTTTGCATTTGATTTTGTATTCTGCATTCCAACTTTATTTGAAAGAGGTATTATTATATTCCCATTTCTTGGAATCAAAATCAAATCAAGCTAGCCCAAGGTGATATAATTTAAAATCAATTTAGAACTTAGAGCCATTTCACAGGTGAGTGTGAACATTGAACTTCTATGTTGAACTTCTACTCCGATTTGGTTCTTCTGGGCTGCATCAAAAGGAGAATATTTAGGTA
This sequence comes from Magnolia officinalis, assembly GCA_021015155.1. Taxonomy (NCBI): domain Eukaryota; kingdom Viridiplantae; phylum Streptophyta; class Magnoliopsida; order Magnoliales; family Magnoliaceae; genus Magnolia; species Magnolia officinalis. The sequence continues at coordinate 71,431,254 of JAJHSJ010000005.1, forward strand.
TTTTACAGTTTTGTAAATTCTATTTTTTTTTTGGTTTCATTGAGATTGTGCCAGAAAAATCTCTCTGTTTTGGTTTGTCTGAGGTGATCCAGAAAACTCAAAGTGTGGGGTTTTTGAATCGTGTAAGCCCACTTGAAAGACACAATTGTGAAGGTTTTGGGTGAACCTTGAAAAACCTATTTTCATAGTGAATGTTAATATCCACTGTGTGAGGATATTAGGAGTGTAGTTGTGTGGCTGCTGTTTAACAGTTGGTGTACACACAAGCGAACCACTATAATTCTTTGTGTTTGGTGGATGTGTGGTTTATTTTCTTTATCATTTATGATTTAAGATTGTGGGATGTATTTGTGGATGTGAATGTTGTAATCTTTACATTTCAGCATTGTGTGGTGAATGTTATAATAGATTAGTTTTTATTTCTTTCATATCCTCTTCAGTTTGAGTTTTTGATACTCACCCACATTCTAGTAAGGTTGTCTTGCCATAAACCATTGGTTTTTAGTGTCAGGTTGTCCTTAGAACTAAGTTTGTATCAACCTCTCAATATTAGATTTTTGAGGTTGTTATTTCCTTTGGTTATTTGCAATGTATTTGGCTATCTTATTGTTTAAATTCCGCTTTTATAATTTATTTTGGCATAGTCCTATTCACCCCCCCCCCCCTCTCTAGGACTCTTAGCTTGGCCTTTTCAAGTGGTATTAGAGCCTAATAGATCGTTTTAATTATTATTTCTTTTAGATTAATTTCCTGAGCTATTTGAGATGTCAAATTTTGATAGCCTTTCAGTCACTAGGCCTCCACCATTTGATGGCTCCAATTATGCCTATTGGCAAGCCAGAATGAGAATTTTCTTAAAATCCATGGATGAGAGCGTATGGCAAGCCACAGTGACTGATTGGACCCCTCCTACCACTAAAGTGACTGGTACAGACGGATCCAAAACTATGAAAGTCGCACCTTATTTTTCTTAGACCACTCTTCAGAAAAGTGAGAGTAGTGCCAATGCAAAAGCACTAAATGCAATCACTTGTGCACTATCACCGGATGAATTCAAAAGAATTATATCCTGTGATACTGCAAAGCAAGCCTGAGATATTTTAGAAATGACACTCGAGGGAACAACAATTGTCAAGAAATCTAAAGTCCAAATCCTCCCAAACAAATCTAAGGAAATACGTATGGAAGAAAGTGAAACTTTCATGGACTTTTATATTAGATTAAATGACATTGTCAACTCTATGTGGAGTCTCGGTGATAAAATCCCAGAAAGTAAAGTCTGTGCAAAGATATTACGCTCACTACCTAAACGGTTTAATTCAAAGGTGACTACGATCCAGGAACTTCGTGATACGGATAATATGAGGATAGCAGAATTAGTTAGCTCATTACAGACCTATGAGTTAAACTTTAAAGCTCTTAAAGGGAAATCCATCGCCCTTAAATCTTCTAAATGTTTTTCTTAAGAAAATTGTATTAATTCTAATTTTGAAAATTCTGAAGATAATATGGCCCTTTTAGCTAAAAAGTTTTATAAGATTTTTAAAAGTAAAAAGAGGGCCAATTTTCAAAAATCTAATGATAAGAAAAGATCTAAATCTAAAACTTGGAAATCTTTAAAAGACAAGCAATGTTACAACTGCCATGAATATGGGCATTTAGTAAACATGTGTCCTAAAAAGGACAAACCTAAAAGAAAAGGAATGTTGGCTACTTGGGATGAATCTTCCTGCTTTAAAGCCTCTTCTGAGTCAGAAGATTTTGAAACCGAGTCGGGTAATAAAGTCAAAGCCCTTATGACTCTAGCTAAGTTTACTTTTCAGATAATGATGATTCAACTAATGAAGAAAATCTGAATAGTGATTATGAAAATGAAGATGATCTTCAAGATGCTTATAATGCCTTATATAAGGAAAGTTATAAAATTGTTGTAAAACTAAAACTTCACAAAGAAAAGTTTTCAAAACTTAAAGAAAATTTCGATAATCTTGTTTTAGAAAAATCACACATTTCAGATTGTTTTAAAAAAAACTAAATGCGATTTAGATTTCAAAACTCCCTTATTGATAATCTAAAATCTGAAGATGAAAAACTAAAACTTGAAGTCTCTTCACTTTTGAGTCTGAAAGACACATGGAGGTATGCCCAGGTGATCCCAAGTTAGAAAAACTCTTATCCGGATCCAAAAAATGTGGCGATCGATCTGGATTGGGCTACAACAAAAGAATTCCTCCCAAAATAAGAATACACCTCCTAAGTTTGTGAAAGGAGAGTCTTCAAACTCAAAAGGAAAAAATCAAAATTATCCTAAAAATGCTAAAACGTTTCAATCCTTAAAACCTAAAAGTAACCATATCAACTATAAAAATCAGAATCTTAATCCTTTAGCTGAGAAAATTGTTGATTTACTTAAGGAGCTCTTAAAATCTAACTCAATGGGTTGATCTTATATCAACTACAAACAAAAGAAGACCAACTATACTCCTAAACCCAAGACTGTAATGAAATGGGTTCCTAAGGTTATGTGCTTGGTTGCCCACACAGCTTTCAAAGCTACAAGTCATTCAAAATGGTACCTAGACAGTGGATACTCCAGACACATGACAGGTGACAAAGGTTTCTTCACCAATCATATATATATGACTGATGGTTCAGTCACATTCGATGATGATATCAACTGCAGCATTGTTGGCCAAGGTACGGTTCAACTCTTTAACCTCCCTTTATTTGAGAATGTTTTATATGTAGAAGGGTTAAAACACAACTTATTAAGCATCTCTCAAATATGCAATAATAATCATAGTGTAAAAGTTACTAACCTAGGGTGTGAAATTTTAAATAAAAGTGGTTCTGTAATATTAACTAGTCGCAGAACTTTTGAAAATTGCTACATTGTAAGTGATACAAGCTCATCTAATTTATCATGTTACATGGTCCATACCGATGAGACCGAGTTATGGCACAAACACCTTGGACATGTACACTACCGCAACTTATATAGATTGAGCAAAAGAGAGTTAGTAAGAGGCTTACCCTAAATACAGAAAATAGATAAAATATGTGGCGAATGCCAGATTGGTAAGCAAACTAGGAGTTCTCACAAAAAGGAGGACTCCAATGCCACATCTAAACCGCTCGAACTCCTCCATATGGATCTTATTGGACCAACTAGAACAGAGAGTCAAGGTGGCAAGAAGTACATACTGGTAATTGTAGATGACTTTACTATATATAATTGGGTAATCTTCTTAAGAGACAAATCAGAAACTCTCGATGAAGTAAAAAGGGTACTTAGACGTATCCAAACTAAAAAAGAGTCTCAAGTCTGTAAGATCCGTAGCGATCATGGATTAGAATTTGAGAATAGCGGTTTTGAAAAGTTTTACAATGATCAGGGAATATCACATGAATTCTCTGCACCCAAAACACCACAACAAAATGGTATAGTAGAAAGAAAAAATAGAGTGCTTCAAGAAATGGCAAATGTAATGTTAAATAGTATAAAGCTCCCTTAAAATCTTTAGGTCAAAGCCGTAAATACTGCGTGTTATATAATTAATCGTGTTTATACTAGAAAATCAAATAGTAAAATGGCTTATGAACTGTGGTTTGATAAGAAGCCTACTGTCAAATACTTTAGGGTTTTTGGCAGCAAGTGCTACATTTTACATGACCGAGAAAATCTGGGTAAGTTTGACACGAAAAGTGATAAAGGGATATTTTTAGAGTACGCTCAAAATATCAAGCATATAGGGTTCTTAATAAGAGGACCGGTGTTATTCAAGAGTTCATTAATGTGGTTATTGACGATCACTTGAATACACCTGTCTCAAAATGATGAAGTACTTGTAAATGATAAGCCAGATTCTTCATTAAGTCAAAATAACTTTGAACTGAAGACTGTTAAAGACCATCCAACTAATCAAATTCTTAGAAACCCTTTCATTAGTGTACGCACTCGTAAACAACTAGAAGATATATGTAACTACGTGTGCTTTACATCTCAGATACAACCGGCTAACATAAAAGAAGCTCTTACTGACGAAAATGGATAGTTGCGATGCAAGAAGAACTTAATCAATTTGTTAGAAATGATGTTTGGTACTTAGTTCCTAGACCAAAAGATAAACACATTATTGGAACAAAGTGAATTTTCAAAAATAAGTCTGATGAACTTGGTAATATTATTAGAAATAAGGCTAGGCTGGTTGTATAAGGGTACACTCAAATTGAAGGCATCGATTATGATGAGACCTTTGCCCCAGTAGATCGTCTTGAATCAATCAGATTATTTATATCCATTACATGCTTTAGAAAGTTCAAAATATACCAATGGATGTAAAGAGTGCTTTCTTAAACGGCGATTTGCATGAAGAAGTGTATGTTGAACAACCAACGGTTTTAAAGACCCTAAGAATGTTAATCATGTCTATCGCCTGAAAAAGGCATTCTACGGTGTAAAACAAGCTCCCAAGGCATGGTACGAAAAGTTGACTAAGTTTCTACTAAGTCATAACTTTATAATGGGAAGTGTTGATAATACATTGTTTGTAAAGAAACATAATGATCACATTTTAATAGTGCAAATTTATGTTAATGATATTATTTATGGATCTACCTATGCTAACACGACTGTTGAGTTTGCAGATCTTATGAAGTCTAAGTTCGAAATGAGCATGGTTGGGGAATTGAATTATTTCCTAGGGTTGCAAGTAAAACAGCGACCTGATGGTTTCTTTATCTCTCAAACCAAATATGCTCTAAACTTAGTTAAGAAGTTCGGATTTGAGAATGGAAAAAATTTTGATACTCCTATGAGTAATACGTTAAAACTCTCAAAGGACTCTACAGGTAAGAGTGTGGATCCTAAATTATATTGCAGTATGATTGGAAGTTTGCTTTATTTAACTGCAAGTAGACCTGATATTGCATTTAATGTAGGAATTTGCGTTAGATATCAATCTGACCCTAAAGAGTCACATTTAATTGTTGTTAAGCGAATTACGCGATATGTTGCTAGTTCAGCTAATCTTGGTCTTTGGTATCCACATGATACTAGTGTGTAATTATTTGGTTACACGGATGCTGATTGGGTTGGTAATATTAATGATAGACTGTCCAAATGGGTACGCCAGCTGGCCTGCCGCTGGATAGTCCAGCAAGGTGGGCCTGTTATATGGATGGCATGGATATAATACATTCTTCATGGTGGGCCATACACATAAACCTGGTGGGCCACACACCTCTACATCATACGAGAGAGAGAGAGAGGCGGTGATGGAGGGACCTCGCCACTATGGGCCCCTCATGATTTCAACACATACATCAAAATGGGTCACACCTATAAGTGGGCCCTCAAATGCAAATCGACGGTAGATCACCCACCTAGTGGCCTTCTCCTTTAGCTCCTTGGAGTCCTATGCTCCTTACCTTCTATTTCAATGGAGGTTGATAGAGAATGAATGGTTGAGATGGGAGATGAGAGGGTGGGAAAGTGGGCCACACATGTTTTTAGGAGAGAGAGCTTGGACGTTGGATGCTCTCATGGGAGTTGGGAGGTTGCTTAGAAAATGAGAGAGAGAGAGAGAGAGAGAGAGAGGTGATAGATTGATATGGGATGGGTGGAATGGGTGTTGTAAGGAATGGGGATGGGAAGGTATGGGTTTAGTTGAAAATTGTGAAAGAGAGGGATGGGTAGGGAGAGAGAGAGAGAGAGAGAGAGAGAGAGAGTTGACTTAGGGAAAAGGGGTAATGGTTGCTTGTACTTAGGCTAGGGTGATGTCGCATGGGGTATGGGTAGTGTACTTGACTTGATTTGATGTGACATCTTGTAAAGATTCTCTCGAAATTCACAACGTACGGCGTTTCTTTGAAATGAACGCGGTCCCACATCTCCTAGCCCAGGTATCGGATCAGTGCGTGAGTCACGGCGTTGGAACCGCGGCGACGGCGCATTTGCTAGGATATAAGTTTTGAGTCGAGCTGACTTTGATATGTAGGACCCAGCTTAGGATCGCGCGCAAATGTCGGATACAAGTCAAGGGTTGCCAGAATTCGACCGGGAGGACCGCAGAAGCCAAAGGAACGGTACGGACTAGGATACGGGTCTTACACGAAGGGTAGAGGGTTTAGAAATGGGTAGAAATGAGCAAGGGAGGGGAGGTGGGGTCGTATAAGTGGACCCTCACCCGTGGGAGGGGCCCACACACTCAGGCAAGCGGCAGTGCGTCACCGATCCCGCGGCGCCACCATGACCACCTGGAACCAGCGGCGGTACGCAGTAGATCCCACGGCGCCGCCGTGGCCCACTGGCCATTCCGGCGGTGGCCACCCCCTGGTGGTTGTTTCTGCTCTGTGGGGCCCCCTAGGCCCCACTAAACTCGTTGGTTTGAGTTTTAAGCGGGTCGGGTCCACTTATTGTGGTCCAATTGGCATGTATTCACGTCTTTTAGATTCGTCTCTGGTTCGAAAATCATCAACTGACGGCTCAAATCCGTCAACTGACGGCCTAAAGGTGACTTAGGTCACTACTCATGATATAAGTCCCTTAGAAGCTACGGTGCTCGGTCTCATTTTTCGGTGAAACCTTGGGATTCTAATATTGTCTCTAAATTCCATCGCCCCCTTCCTAAGTCAGACTACGTCATGTTAGCCTATTACCCCAGGTCCAGTTTAATCCAATTCATGCTCTAATACCAACTTGTAACGCCCTGAATTTCGAGGGTCAAGTAAAGATCTACTCCTGAGATTTCGAACATCAATTATGTCTTACGGATTATGATATTCAGATTTTTTTTCATATTCATGAATTAAGCATGCATGGGATTGTACTAAACAACACATCATACTCCGGATTTAATGAAATTAAGCCAGTGCAGAATTCTAAAACATGTCTATATAAGTATGCAGATATTCCACCAAATTTCTTATAGAGTATGAGTACGTAACCGGGTTTAATATATACATGTATAATTTCAAAATCAACAAAATGTGGAAATATAAATGTGTTCAACTAAGCCCAGATGCCCAATGATCCCTGCGTAACGGTACGTGGTCTACATCGACCCGCCCGAGAGTTGGAAGTAGGAGAATTCCTCCTCCTCATCCAAGAAGTCCTGCTCCAGAGCATAGACATCATCTATACCTGCATCTAAATCAGTGTCTGGTTGGTGTTTTAAAACACCGTCCCAGAGTAGGAGTGAGTGATCAACTCAGTGGTTCTATAAGGCAAAAGTTACACATGTTATCAAGTCAATCAAAGCAGTAATGATAAGGCAATTATAACAATCACTTCCTAACTACTCTTTTTAATGCATAAATGGAGTGCAAGTAATGGTGCATGCCCTCACTCATCAATGCTCCCTCAACACGCGACTCCGACAGCCTATTTCGTATATGACAATACTTCCTCAATTGTGCAACTCCAACGCCTTTTTGGCACATCCTAACTAATGTAGTGTGATGCATAGTCATGTTGGCCAAGTGATTAATTATGCCCATTCACACAGCAAGTTTAGGAAGCTAGGGTACCTCCCTTTTTTTACATTGACTCAAATCGAACATTAGGCATCGGACAACCGCAGTGGTCCTACTCCTATGTTCTAGATCCATCTATGTTCGTCACTCTTAATCAAACATATACGAAAGTCAAGTTGCAAGAAGTTGTGCTTGCAGTCACTACGGGGAGGCTTGTCACCCCAGCGTAGGCTGACAGCACGAACACGGTGTCCCATACCACCATGCCCAGCTCACTAGTCTTGAGGATCATGGTACCATGGTTAAAGGTGGGTCTTTACATTGGTGAGGGATACCTTAGATTCAAACAGTCGCATCCATACATGGTAAACACACAATAGGTCAACTGGTTCGTTAGATAGGCTCGATTGGTATGGGCACACGTTGACTTAATCGGCCTAGAGCGCATCAGCGCCCCTCGTGGCCTAGCCACTGCTGGCAGTCGTCGTACGAATCGTATTCATCGAGTGTACCCAAGGTGGTAAGACTAATTCGGCCACCCAAACATTGACGTTTACTGGTTGCCTGGACTACGTTTGTAGCCCCAATCCTATCCAAATGCTGCTAACAACCCCGTGTAATATCTATCCCGGCCTTCAACAAACAATCCAAGTAGATTTCTCATTTGGGCATTTCAACAAACACATAAACCATGTTAAATACAACTTGCATTTTATCAACTGATTTCATGGAGGAAAATATACATATGCATAAGACAATCAAGAATCATACCTTAATACTCGTAGTAAATACAAATCATCAACAATTTCTCATTTAAACAATTTATCAAACACATAGACTACGTTAGTTACAACATATGTTTTATCAACTCTTTATACAGAGAAATCTATATGCATATGACAATGATGAATCCTAGGTTAGTAATCATAACAAGCACTAATCATTCTCTATTTCCCATTTAGACATTTCAACAAACACATAGGTTGCATCATTTACCTATCACAGTTCATAGGCGTATCTCATACAAAAATCAACGCATTTAAGACAATACAGTAGCAATCACGACAAGCATAAATCATTAGCTAACATGAAAGCACTGATAAACCGTAACCTAAGCATTTATAGTCCACACCTTTCATTAGTATGCTCGACTCAGACTTGGTCTAAATTCTACGTTTCCAAAAATGGAACGTCGGGCACATAAATGATGAAACTGGTTAACTAGGTTGATGAAAAACTATCCTAGAGCTCTACATCGATATTAGAGTTGGTATTTCTTATCCGAAATTGTAGCCGAAGGAAGTTTGGCAGCGTGAAAGAGGTGGTGATTAGGCACGTGGGTGCGTGGAAGAAGATTTCCCACAATTGCAGCGATTCTCCCAAGTTTCCTTCCTCTTTTCTCTTTTTTCTCTTCTCTCTCCCCTAGGGTTTGCAAAATTTGTATATGAGAGAGAGGGTGAAATGAGGGCTATTTATAGCCCCAGATGTGGTGTAAATGGCCCCAGGGCCACTTTATACTATGTTTCTACCCCGTGGGCAGCCATTTCTGACGAACAGGGCTCTTAGGGAGGCCCACTGCTCATCTACATCATGAGGTATACTCCCTGATAGTGGATCCATGCCAGGACATGATTTCGGTGCGATCGGATGAGCCGATCGACCGTGGAGAGCCCGTGTCAAATCAACGGTCATACGTGTCCAATCGGGGCCAGGGTTATACGGATGTGTGCAGGGAAATTTCCTTTCTCCATGTGTGAAGTTCTGTCACAAACCAACGGTCAGAACTCCTCAACTTTGCGTAAGAGCGAACGGCCCAATTCACTTAAGTTTTAGTTCATTTTCTAAGGATATTCACGTTTCCCATGCACTTAACTCATGGCTCAAGTTGGGTGTTTCTGGACACTATCTGGGCTTGATTCCCGCGATGGTTGTTAAGCCTAGTAGGATTGACATCTTCCTATAATTTCACAGTCATCGGACCCTCGACATGCGGTCTAGGTTCATTACTGAGTTTCAATGTACTCCCAAGGACGACAGGCCCTTGGGATTTCTTCTATGTCTTAAGATAACATTAAGCCAGTGGTATTCTTGGTTCTAGACCTTTCCATTTGCGAAAATGGTGGCCCAAGCTTAATCCACTGATTATTTAGTACTTAACCAAATTCTGTCTAAATTATACAACAAGATGCGGTCCTTGGGTTGTTCTGCCTGAGGTGGTACTCGGGTCTTTGTACGAATTTTTCTAGGATGTTACATTTGGTGACCTAAGTTGTCTAGTGATTGAGTCTTGATCACAAGCTTAGTTGGACGTAGGCCAGTGGGGTCCACTAGTGAGCAATCACTAGTGGGTGGGTCCCATGTATTTAATCCTCTTCCGGCCTCTTTTTTTTAGTTGGTTTTCAAATTAAAAATTGAATTTGATTTTAGATTGGGAGATAGGGATAAGACCAAATAACTTCTGGTCTCATCCAAACTCCATCCTTTCCTATAAAAGGGATAAGGCTCTTTCATCAAAATAATCAGAAAAATAACGAGAGTAAAAGAGGAATAGTGGTACATAGTAATTTGTCCATTTATACTTGTCCACTGTACCATCTACCTTTCTTTTGATCTTTAGTATCCATTTATTACCTATCACTTTGTGATTGAAAGACAGATCAACAAGTTTCCAAACTTAATTCTTCTCCATGAAAGCGATCTCTTCATCCATAGCAGTCACCCAATCGGGCGAGTTAGAAGATAATAATGCATCCTGTTACGAATCAGGTTCATCATCATCAACTGCAACGCAAGAGAATGTTTGTCCCTCAATATCGAAGTATCTTCAGGGAATCAATTCTCTTTCACTTCAACGTAACTCAGGAGTCTGCTGAGATGTCCTCCCACTGTCCTGACAAACTATACGAGCATCATCATTTTAAGAAGCAAAACTCTCACTCTCCTGAGATACATCAGGCATTTTAAAAAGTTCTATGGGAACCTTTTGCTTCATTCGGTTGGGGTATCTATCTTCAACGAAGGTCACATCGTGGGATTCTATGTCAATCCATTGTCCATGGTCCTCATAAACTAGAACGTATCCCTTTGAATGCATAGGGTACCTTATGAACACACATTCAATGGTTTTACTATCAAGTTTACCTCTATGCGGAGTAGGTAGTAAAACATATCCTAAAGATCCTCAAGGGCGTAGGTTGGCTAGAGAAGAAATCCTCTTAGACCACATCTCATATGGGGTCTTAGGAATAGATTTGGATGAGACTCTATTAAGGATGTACACGATTGTTAACAGTGCGTCTCCCCAAATGTGGTAGAGAGATTGGCTTGTACCATCATCGATCTAACCATGTCTAATAGTGTCTTATTCCTCCTTGCAACACTATTTTGTTATAGAGTGTAAGTCATTGTGTACTGCCGAATAATGTCAATGTTTTGACAATATGATTTAAATGTTTCAGATGTATACTCGCCACCTCTATCAGATCGAAAGATTTTAATCTTTTTCTCAAGCTGATTTTCCATCTCAACTTTATATTTAAGAAAATAATCGAAAGCCTCAAATTTGTGTAAGATGAGATACACGTATCCATAGCACGAGTAATCATCAATGAAAGTAACAAAGTATTGACATTCATTTCCGACATGTACATTGAAGGGTCCACATATATCTGAATGGATTATCTCCAGTAGGCCCTTGGACCTAGCCGCTTTAGGAAATGGTTTCTTCGAGGTTTTCCCGAACACACAATGTTCACAAAATGGCAAATTAAATTTGGATAAGGAGTCTAACAAACCAGAACGTACTAGTCTTGTCATACGATCCTTTCCGATATGACCTAACATCGTGTGCATTTTTGAGATTCAGATACTACAATTTCATTGGACATAACAGATAAAGCAAGAGGTGCATTATCACTATCTATGTCCAAAATAAATAAATCTGAAATTAAATTTTTCTATGTAAAGATGAGGTTATTTATTCTTAAAGAAATTTGTGTCCCGGAAAAACGAATATTAAAACCATCAAATAATAACCTAGAAACAGAAATTAAATTCCGACGCATGCCCGGTGCATAAAGAGTATCACGGAGGATTATTGTTCACCCTATGTGCGTACGAAGATGGGAAACGCCAAACCCTATTACGTCTTTAACAATATTATTTCTCATATACACCTTGTAACTTCTTTTGGCTACAGGTCGGAATTCCTCGAGTCATCGACAACTCCGTGTCACATTCTTTGTTGCGTCTAAATCCAAAATCCACTCGTTCGATATAGTATCAACGGAAAGGATTTCAGAACAAATGCCTACATACAAAGTATCTAGTGACCTAGGAATTACCGTCTTTTATGGGTACACTGTCGGGCATAATGGCCAAAATTTCCGTATCCAAAGCAAATTATGTTAGTCTTTTTCTGCTTCTTCTTTCCATTCCCCTTCTTAAGATTTGGAGGATGTTTTGCGGACTTTTTTTCTCAGTTATTTTTTTCGCCTTCTTGCATGCTTTGAACGGTTCATTGTTAGCTTTTTCCTTATGGGTCTCTGCTGCAAAGGCCTTGACCGAACCTAGCTGAATTGTATTCATTTTAACCTCTCGTACCAAATGGCTACAAAAGTCTCTGATGTAGTGATAGTATCAGTATGGTTCAGAATTCTTTTGATTGAGGCCCAAGATTCAGGTAAGGAACGGTGCATTGTTATTATCTTTTGATTTTCAGTCAATTTACACCCAACATTCCTAAGGGCACCAATCATCTGCTTCATCTTACGGATATGATCTTTGATGAGGCAGCCGACTGGCATCCTATACTCATGGAATTCTAATTCCATTGCCCAAACTTTCGCATCTAACTTCCTCGCATAAACATTTGTCAGTGCTTCTCAGATACCTTTAGTGGTGTCATGCACATCAGATGTTGGTATGAGTTCTTTGTGCATAGTGCTAATAAGGACATTATGGGCTGAACGATTCTATTTACACCACTTATTGTAGTTGGTCATTGCAGCCTATGTTCTCCTAAATTTCCATTTTCAGCTAATATGGGTTCCTTTTAAACCTCATCGAGTGTGTAAAATGTGTCTTCCTCGTCCAGAAGGCTTCGCACTGTGCGGGACCAGTCTTCGTAGTTGTTACCGTCGAATTATTGTCCTTTGAGTTGTTCAACGATTAACGCTTTGGTGACCATCTCTACATTACATCAAGTATTACTACTTAGCTATGATCTAAGGTATTGACACTAATCATCAGCATTTCTATGTGTTATTCAAATTTTCAAAGTATAAAAGTAGTCAACACATCTTAACGAGATCTAAAAGTCCACATACCCGAATAGGTGGTGTAGCACAATCAAGTTCTCTTTTTAAGATGAAATTGATGTTTTTATAAGAATATATTTATATAACGTGCAACCTTTCATTACAAGTTGGATGTATCATTTGGTAAAGGAGAATAAACTCCCAGTCAAGTTATGCACAACCTTTATATTTAGGGAGCTTTCAAGCACTAAGTATTCTATTTTCAAATGAAAAATGGACTTATATCTAATCACATTAAGCCAAATTATATCACACATATAAACATCATCATCAGATAAAAAAAATGTTTAGCCATAAATAGAGTTCTCTTATCACCAGTGATCATGACCATTGGCGATGAATCCGATCATTACCGCTAATGATCATTGTTGATGATGGATCCTATGATCAACATTGATCATCATGGTTGATGATCATTTCGATCACTAATGATCTCTATATCACTAATTCTCAAAGTAGATTTAATCTACACCATCCATCCATTTTGCTAGCTTATTAGATTCTAGCTTATTATAGGCATGAGCCCAAGATTGAAGTATATCAAAAGCTAGAGTGTCAATACAGGCCTTGCTTGGACTCACTCAGTTCAGCTGAGTCATGACTTAACTCAGGATCAAATAAGTCGGTCTGAGTCACTTCCTATTTAGATAGTAATAACTTTGTCATTTGGACAATCATCCTGTAGGTAGAGATACAGAGCCCGGTTCCTTGCATAATAAGCTTATTCTACCAGTTATTCACATCATCACATGTTGTAAAACAAAAATTTGCACTAAGAAGATAATATGACCCTTATTATTTTTCAGTTTGAATTTTTACCACTCACTGTAGGAGGCTCTTGTGTAATTCCAGTGGATCCCAAGGTCATATAGGTTGTTTGGAGTACAGATCGGTACTTCTCCAGCCGATCTCCTATTGATGGAAAGAGTGGGTCCACCTCATTAAACCGATGGTTTCCATCAGGACGGTTGACACTTCCCCCAATTTACCCATCTCCTTAACAAATGAGAGATCATTTAAATCAATCCAGACCGTCAAAATGTGGACACGGCTGTGCACAGGACACATTACAAATACTTAAATGATGAACTTAGCCATAAAAGCTCTTTCTTAACCACCCATTTGATGTTCGTCCGATCAGACGGTCAGGATGGTCGGATCGATTAGATATTTGAGATATGGCCCATCCATAGCAAGATCCAGGATATGAACTGTCTGGATTTACAAAAATAAATGGACAATCAAGATTGATGAATTGGCAACCTCACATGTCAATTAGATGCTTTTGGGATGTTGTTGACCGTGTATGAATTTTGAACTTGGACGTATGTATTACAATAGTATGGATTTTAATACATAATCGTCCCTACAATTCAGACGGTGAGGATCATTACAACTCAATGCCACGTATTATTGATGGGTCTGATCTACCCCTTAGACTTGCCCTGCAGTATAATCCTCTCATTTGTAAAATGACCAAACTACCGTTCACAATAGTTATTTGAAGGTATGGTCCAATAATCAATCTGTAAGAATTATCCTCACCATTGTTATGAAATGAACCGGTAAAAAGAAATTGGTCAAATGGCTTGGATTCAAATTCAAGATTCAAAGGTTAGGATCATTAATGCTTCAATGAAGCATGATAATAAGACCTATCTTCCATATGGTAGTAAAAAGAACATGAACAGTTGAGATCATCCAAGGATAAGTGGACCACATGAAATAGCGGTGAAGACCGCTTGAGTTGAAGTCGGAATATGCCAATATCTCCTAGAGGGGGGTGAATAGGACTTTTTAAAGATTTATGAGTTATATTAAAAATCCTATCACTCTAATCCTATCATGTATGCAATTTTCAGGATTACTCAAATGTAACTCTACTAGCTTCCAAGCCAGGTAAAGGATCCAATCACAAACTAATCAAGATATAGCAATATGTAACTTAGTCTATGTTGAATGTGACTGTGTATGTGTGTGAGATGTGATCAGATATATGAATATGAATGCATTGTCATGAATCACAAATATAGAAAAGCAATCACAAATACAATCATTTTATAGTGGTTCAACGATAAGTCTACTCCACTCCCGGCTACCGCACTCAACCCTTGAGTGTACCGGAATTCACTAAGGAGGTTTCCCAGGGTTCACATCTAACCTAAAGTTTTAAATCAGGTTCACCTTCAACCTTTACACAGAGGTTTCTACTCGGTTCACCTCTAACCCTGGAGTTTTACTGTTTCACTCCTAACCAGATGTTTATGCTCTCCATAGAGTAAGGGTCCACATAACGCACCCGGATTTTAGACCACACAGGTCAAGGACCTACACAAGGACCTAACAGTTTATGCCCTACACAAGAGCAAGGGTCCACCCTGTGCACCCACAACATACGCTCCCGCCGGAGGCCTCCTTGAGGACTTCAAAGGGTGAGAACCACTTAAGACCAAGACCTAGGAAGGAATTATCATAAGTGTCCTCTGGACTCTGGATACTTACAGATAAGTTGATGAGTCCCGTTAAACACAACGCTAAAGATCTTCTTCTCCTTATTGACGAAGAGTCTTCAGCTCCCTTGATCCGCAACACAAGATGATATATCAATGCTTGGCTTCGGGTTGGGTCAAGGGTGAGATGGAATCTTACTCTCTAAATATTTTCCTATAAGGAAGATAGAGTGGTTCCTCTCTTATGCATTCAAGGCATCCCAGCATAATGATTTGCCATTAAGGTAGTAGCTGGAGGATCCTTGAATGCGGAAGTTCATTCCCCAATCCACTCTATTTAATATCAATGGTAAGGGTGGATTGGAGGATGAACTCCCTAGAGAGAAAGGCTTTAGGTATAAGATATGAGTTGAAACACACAAGAGCTCTCTTGTTTCTCTCTTACAGCAACATAGAACAAGTCCTCTATATATAAGCAAGAAGTTCCAACGGATATAAAACGGTCACATTTATGACAGAGTTCGATATCATCGAGCGCATACTCACGATAGCATCGATGGTCTGCTCGATGACTCGGACTCGATGTCATACGCTTTTGAAACTCCTTGCCAATAGGTCGATGAATCGAAACAGTTGTCGATATCATCGGATTTCGAACTTCGATTACATCGATGATTGGGTCGATCCCTCGACACATGAAAAATGAGAGAGACTTGACTTTGAAGAATATTTCAGGTTTTCATGAATGATCGGGGGAACCGTTGAGGTCATCGGAATTTGAATGTCGATGATATTGAGATCTGAGTTGAGGCATCGATAATTTCAGCAGATTTATCTTTAGACTTGCTGGACAGATTATGGCTTAGTTCGATGCAATCGATCAGGTGTCGATATCATCGATATTTGAATATCGATTAAATCGAAGGGCCCCCGATCATTGTTAAAAATATCCTGAAATAACTGTTGTAAGAAATGCGCGCCCACCATCGATATCATCGATGGACCTTCGATCTTATCGATATTTGATTTCAGATCATATCGGACGGTCATCGATATATCGAAGAAATTTGAGATTTTCATTAAAAAACAGAGGCGCCGAAAATCTGCCTGTCGATCTTATCGAGCCACTCCCAATGGTCTCGAGATTTGAATATCGATGATATCGATATGCGTATCGATACATCGATAAATCATCCAGATATGTTATGAAGTTACTGGACATGTTTAGTGCATTTATCGATGATATCGATAGGTGTATCGATACATCGATAAATCCGTCCAAGTGAATATTTAGTTGCTGGACACTTTTGGTCCTCTTTTCGATAATATTGTTAAGGTGTCGAGGATATCGACAGAACAGGTCGATCATATCGAGGGTGCTTCGATAGAATGACAAGGCGAGAAAAACTTAGAGATTTTCTTATTTTGAAAAAAGGATTTTACACCTTAAAAACCCTAATATGTCTATCTTGTTTTAAGGGTTTTATTCACCTGGTGTTTTGGGACATAGTATGTGAGGCTATGATTTACCTATTGTGAGCTTCCACACATCCGGTCGAGGCAGACGCTTGAATTGTTCTTCTTATTGAGCTCTGTAGCTAGTCTGACTTACCATTCACGTAACTTGACAAACTAGAGCACTAGTAAGTGCACTTTCACCACACCTATTGAAAATGGCCCAGATTGCATCTGTAACTAGATTTCGAGGAATCTTCTAAAAAAATGAATTAAAAAAAGGCATTGATTACGAGGAGACCTTTTCACTTGTTACAAAGTTCTCCTCAATCCGCATGATCTTGTCTATTGTCGCAAGTTTAAACTTAGAGTTATATTAGATGGATGTAAAGACCGCATTCTTAAATGGTGACTTGGATGAAGAGATATACATGCAACAGCCCATGGGGTATGTGGAGAAAAAATATCTAAAGAAAGTCTGCAAATTGTTGAAATCTATCTATGGGCTGAAGCAATCTTCAAGATAGTGGTACATGAGGTTCCGCTTAGCCATCACTACTTTTGGATTCACAATGAGTGAAGAAGATCATTGTGTATACATGAAATGGTCTGAAAGATCTTTTCTGATACTATCTCTATATGTAGACAATATCCTGTTAGCTGGTAATGACATGCAATTGTTGATATTGACTAAAGATTGACTATTCTCGAACTTTGAGATGAAAGACCTCGGTGAAGCCAACTTTACTCTTGGGGTAAAAATCATCAGGGATCGCCCTAAGAAATTTTTAAGCTTGTCTCAAGCCACCTATATACAAAAGATCTTAGAGAGGTTCAGGATGAAAAATACAAAAGCTGTTGAAACCCCTATGTATAAAGCTACCAAGTTAGACAGAAAATCGTGTCCCCAGACTGAAGCCGAGAAATTAGTTATGTCCTCAGTACCTTATGCAAGCGCAATAGGGAGCTTAATGTATGTTATGCTTTGCACAAGACTGGATATTAACTATACAGTTGGCATAGTTAACTGTTATCAGAGTAACCCGAGACAGTCTCATTGGCAAGCCGTCAAACGTATATTCCGCTATCTCAGATGAACAAAAGACCTAATATTGTGTTATGAAGGCACAAGCCTCGAGCTCAAAGGATATTCTGATGCTGCTTGGGGAAATGACGCCGATGAGGGAAAGTCTACTTAGGATATATATTCTTACTCGGAAGAGGAGCTATCTCATGGTTGAGTAAGAAACAAACATTCTCTTTCATCTATGGAGGTTGAGTACATTGCATATTATGCTGCAGTTCAGGAGTGTGTATGGATTCGCAGATTTCTACTAGGTCTGGGTGTTATACCAAGTGTTTGTCAGCCTATATCGCTGAAGATAGACAATATGTAAAACCCGTATCCTAAACCGTACTATTCCGTAGGCTTCTGCGGTCCTCCAGGTCAAATTTCGGGGACCCGCGATCTATTACTGGCATTTGCGAGCAATCCTGAGTCATGTCCCGTATATCAGAGTCGGCGCGACCCGAGACTTGTACCCTAACGACCGCACCGTCGCTGCGGTTCCGATGTCGTGACTCACGCACCGATCCGATACCCTGGTCAGGAGATGTGGGTCCACGTTCGGTGCGAAGAAAATGTCGCGCGTACAAATTTCGAGAGAATCTCTACGACTTGTCGCATCAATCAATCAATCAATCAATCCCATCATGTCAAGTACACATCACCTCTCACCCTTCCCTAAGCAACCCCTAAAGTCAAAAGTTTCTTACAAGCCCATACCCCTTCTTACACAATCTATCCAAAAGTCAAAAAGGCTCTTACACCCATCACTCACCACATCCATCACTCCATCACCCATCTCTCTCCCTCTCTCTTTATGACACACTCTCTCTCCCATTTTTCAAACCACTTTCCAAGCAACCAAAATTCCATACGTTCAAGCCTCTCCAAGCCCTCCCAAGCAACAAGTGTAGCCCACTTTCCCACCCCCTCATCTCCAATCTCAACCATCCAAACTCCATCTCCTCCGTTAGGATCGAAGCTAAGGAGCAAAGGAAGCTTAGGGAGCAAGAAGGAACGGTGGGTGATATTGGATCTCCACTTATTTATTTGTTTTGTGATTTAAGGGTCCACTTATTGTAGGACCCACTTGATGTATGTATTGCTCATGGGATGGCCCAATAGTGGCGGGGTCCCTCCCCTACACGTTACGTTCCTTCTCTCTCTCTCTTTCTATGATCATAGTCCACCTATGATGTATGTATTTTATCCATGCCGTCCACCGAGTGGCCCACATGGCAGTCCGGTATCAGTATCACCACTGTTAATCGGTATTGGGAATTTCAATGGTGGAAATCGGTATCACCACTGTTAATTGGAATGCGGTCCAGATGATCCTTTAGATATAATTCATTTTTTTGTGTTCCAAGATGACCTCTAGCAATAGATGAACGGTGGGTTAGTATTGGCCCATTTGATGAGGCCCACTAAGATGTATTTGTGGCCCATTTGAGATGTGCAAGGCCTACATTAATGTGATGTATTTATGGTCCATGTGTCGAGGCCCATGAGTGAGGCCCAGTGTGATGCATATATGACCCATATGTTGAGGCCCAATATGATGTAATTGGGACCATTTGTTGATACCCAATATGATGTATTTGAAGCCCATGTAATGCAGCCCGATTTGGTATACATGAGGCCCATCAGTGCGGCCTATTTGATGTACATAAAGCTTGTTGGCGCGGCTCATATAATGCGGCCCATGTGATGTGGCCCGCTTGACATAAGAGGCCCATTGAGATGTATTTGATGCCCAGGTGCGAGGCCCACCTGTTGTGTATTAGAGGCCCAATGAGATGTATGTTGACCCAATATGACGAGGCCTATGTGACGTAAATAAGGCCCATCGTGATTGTACTTGAGACCATGGGCCCACTATATGTTTGGCCCTATGTAAGTCATTCATTGGGAGCAATGTTGGTTAGATGTCCACATTGATGAGCAATTATGGTTGGATGTCCACATTGTGACCTTCCCTTAGGCCTTGTTAGGCCTATCGATTTGATATAACCACGGTCGAGTGCTGATCAATATACTATGGGTGATCGGTTGATCATTTATGGACCCCGCTTTGTTTACCTGTTGATTATCGGTGTCATTGCCGTGACCGATTTGCCGATTCCGATTAGCGATCGAGACCGTTTATCATGACCGATTGCCGATTCCGATTGACGTGACCGATTTGCTAATTTCGATTATTGACCGATTCCGACTGTCGTGGCCGATTACTGATTAGCGATCGAGGTCGTTTATCATGATCGATTGCCGATTCCGATCGACATGACCGATTTGCCGATTCCGATTATTGATTAATTTCGATTGTCGTGGCAGATTGCCGATTAGCGATCAAGGCCGTTTATCATGACCGATTGCCGATTCTGATTGACGTGACCAATTTACCGATTCCGATTATTGACTGATTCCGATTGTCGTGGTCGATTGTCGATTAGCGATCGAGGTCGTTTATCATGATCGATTGCCGATTCCGATTGTCGTGACTGATTTGTCAATTCCGATTGTCGTGGCCGATTGCTGATTCCAATTGACTTGGCCGATTTGTCGATTCCAATTGTCGAGGTCGATTACCGGTGTCTATGCCAATTGTTGATTCCGATTCCGATTGTCGAGGCCGATTCCGAGTGTTGATTCCGATTGTCAAGGCCGATTTCGATTGCTGAGGCCAATTGTCGTGACCAATATGATGTACATGCGACCCGTAGTTGAGGCCCATTGTGACACGTATTAGGCCTATGATGCATGGCCCATTTGATGTATTCAAGACCCATGTGTAGGACCCACATGTCATGTAATGAGGCCCACGGGCAAGGCCCATTGTGATGTATTCATGGCCATGGGTTAGGCTCATTATGATATATTCATGGCCTATGAGCAAGGCCCATTGTGGTATGTGTAAGCCCCGTGTCTTAGTCCATACCGTTCCGTAGACTTCCGCGGTCTTCCCGGTCGAATTCCGGCAACCTTCCACCCTTAACCGATATTTGCGCGCGACCCTGATTCATACGCCGTCAACCCGAGTCGACTCAAACCGAGACTAGTACCTTAGCGATCGCATCGTCGCCGCGGTTTTGATGTCGCGACTCGTGCGCCGAGGCGATACTCTGGCCAGGAAATGTGGGCCAGCGTTCGGAGCGAGAAAAACGCTGCGCGTGCGAATTTTGAGAGAATCTCTACGATATGTCACATCAATCATCCATCAATCAATCCCATCATGTCAAGTACACATCACCTCACACTCTTCCCCAAGCAACCCCCAAAGTCAAAAAGTTCTTACACCACCCATACCTTTCTTACACTCTTTACCACAAAAGTCAAAAAGTTCTTACACACACATCACTCACCACATCACCCATCACTCTCTCTCTCCCTTTACAACACCATCTCTCTCATTTTCAAACACTCTCCCAAGCAAGAGAAGCCTCACACGTCCAAGCCCTTCCCCATCTCTTCCAAGCCATAAGTGTGGCCCACCTTTCCCACCCTTTCATCTCTCATCTCAACCATCCAAACCTCATCTCCTCCGTTAGAATCGAAGCTAAGGAGCTAAGGAAGCCTAGGGTGCAAGAAGAGTCGGTAGGTGATTTTTGGATTTTTGTTTTCATCCATTTGTTTGATGTAAGGGCCACATGTAGTGGGACCCACCTTGATGTAGGTTTTGTATCAAAGAGGGGCCCATAGTGGCGGGGCCCCTCCATCCTTGCCGATGTCTCTTTTTCTCTCTTTCTCTACGATGAGGGCCCACCTATGATGAGTGTATTTTACCCATGCCATCCAAATAGTGGACCACCTTGACCCTTTTGTTTTTGGTGTGGGCCATCCAAATAGTGGGCCACCCGGATGAAAGGGAAACACACATATTAGCCTGACCCAAGACAGGTGGGCCATGTGGGACCCACCTTGATGGGGCATACCACCATCCATGAGTGGAGGTGGCTAAACAGTGAGGTGTACTGACATGGGTGTGCACACTAACGTGGGGTGTCTGTTGACATGGGGTGTGTGCTGACATGAGTGTGAACGGACGTGGGTTCCAGGGGACCCACCCACACCGTCCATCCAGTTGGCGGGCCACACTTTGGTGTATGTGTTGATCCAACTGTCCACCGTTCTGGACGGTGGACCATGCACGTGTGGGGCCCACTTCCACACCCAGATCCAATAGCTCAACGGGCGGTCTGAGTGGAGATGCCTCGTTACAACACTGAGGTCTTGGTTTCGATCCATGTGGGGTGGCTAACAGAGATGTGTCAACTGACGTGGGACCCACCCAAGTTTTGGGTGCGGCTGGAACTTGGTCTGACCGTCCATTTTAGTGGAACACCCATGATGGGTGGGCTGGATTTGTGGACCCCATCTCGGTGGGCCTAATAATGATTATGAATGTTTTTCAATGGATGGTAGCCCTCTCAACTGTTGGATCCGGTGTGGCCCACACAGGTCACGGAGTGACGTGATTTTTGAGACGTAGGCCCACGTTGGAATAGGGCACCTGTCTGATGGGTTAGATTTTTGGCAAACATCAACAGTGGGACCCACACAGCTCGACCTCAATGGAGCTCACCATCAGCTCGAGCTCCTGGTACCTTTTACCATATATATATATATAGACTATGGTGATGGGCCCTACGTGGGACCCACCTTCGTTTGTTTCAACAAAAGACAAAGAAGAGAAAAAAAAATAAAGAAAATAAAGAAAAAGGTGGAAAAGGTGCAGCCACGTGCTGCACCCTCTTCATCTCTCTCTCTCTCCCTCTATCTCTCTCTCTAGTTCTCTCTCTATCTCTCTAGCTCTTTCTCTCTATCTCTCTCTAGTTCTCTCTCTATCTCTCTCTAGCTCTCTCTCTCTCTCTTAATCATCCTAGCAAGTCCCACGTGATGTATTTGTACATCCAAGCGGTACTGATTGACGGTGGGACCCACTCCAGATGCAGGTGATTCATCCATGTGGCATGGGCCCAATGATGTATGTGCTCTATCGGCACCATTCACTATTTGAACGGCGGGGCCCACCATGATGCAAGTGTTGTACCCATGCCGTCCAACCATTTGTGAGATCACTTTACAGCGTGGAAAGATAGTGGTGAATCATATTTAAAGTTCAAGTGAACCCCACCTTGATATGTATGAGGCCCATAAGATTAGGCCCACTTTGATGTGAATGTAAGGCCCATGTTATGAGGCCCATTCAATGTATTTGTGGCCCGTGGTTAATGCTCACTTTGATATATAAGGCCATGTTACGAGGCTCATTGTGATGTACTCAAGGCCCAGGGGTTATGACCCATTGCAATGTACATAAGACCCATTGATGTGGCTCGGTTGATTTATATAAGGCCCATATGATGCGGCCCATTTGATGTATCCAAGGCCCATGGGTCGAGGCCCAACAGAGTGTCCTTAGGGTCCATTGCAATGTGTGATTTTCCCATGCCTTGTGTGTTGATATTAGGCGGGCCATGCCTTGGGAGCAATGTTGGTTTGACGTCCACATTGAAGGATAATGTTGGTTAAATGTCTGCATTATGACTCTCCCTTGGGCCCATTGTTAGGCCCATACTTGTAGGCCGTCTAGGCCCATCTTCGTTATAAACAACATCCATTACCATATAACATGTTTAGTATAGTTCCATGATTCATGATCATACGCATCATATGTATGTTTGATATGAGAAGTGACTGATCATAGCATATGCCTTTGGGCAGATTGTTTAGGGGCTCCCGGTTAGGCAGTGTTGCCCCACATGAGCACACGAGATGCACAGGATTGTTGCATGACTGGATAGTGTGATTCATGCATTCGCATCGTGTGATATGGTTACTGTACGCCCTAGCAACATTAGGGCCGTAGCCGCCATAGGCATATCGTGGTTAGCAGGATTGGATACCGGAAATCTTATTCTACATGGGGTGTTATAAATATCCCTGGGTGAAAGTCCCTAAACCCTTATAGTACCAAGAGGTTGCTCCAACGTCTAGACTGAGTGGGTGCATGAGTGTCGAGTGTCGATTACCAGACGGTCACGCTTTCCACTGTGTGGTGGTCGGTTGGAAGGGTGTGTGGCCTTACCCACCCGAGTGGAGGGGGTAAAGCTAGGCTGAGTTTGACCAGCTCGAGGAATGGGTCCGCTATCGACGAGCCAAGCCTGATATTGGCTGGCGGGTAGTGAGGTCTCTTCCACTTACCTTATTGTGCGCGATGGGGCAGCAATCTGGTTTAGAGTGTACTAGACCCCGGTGATATCCCAGATTTGAGCTGTATTGATATGTGGATATAGATGAGGATTTGTATGCTTGAATTGCATCTCGCATCGCATGGCCTTGGTACGGCCAATATCATTCATGCCTTGCATCGCATAGCCTTGGTAAAGCTAACGGTATTCGTGGACTCATCAACATGTTCCGCATTACTCTGATACTTCATAATTACATTACTACCTTGCGCACACACTTTCACCACCCTCTAAGCTTTTATAAGCTTATGCACGACCGTTGCGTGCAGGTGACGTCAGGATGCAGCAGCGCTGAGGCAGGAGCGCAGAGCAGATCATCTTGGAGCTTTTTGTCCTTTATCATTGTATTTCCCTTTATACTCATTGTACTTGTAAAGTTTTTTATCATAGTGGAAATATGATGGTGTTTTTGGTTGTTGTTTGTGGGTTATACTTTTGGTTATGCTTATTACGAATTAAACTGATGTTGAAAATCCTCTTTGTAGCATCCTACGATCAGAACCTGGCGTATGGGCACTGGGAGCCGAGAATGGGGTTCTACGGAGGCTGTCGGCACCGGATTCGGCAATAGAGAATTTTGTGAGTCCGGTTTCCGAGTTTGGGGCTTGATAGAAGTTGGTAACAGAGCATAACTCGGGAATAACTAAGAACAACATTACATACTGCTACGAGTTCAGGATGATTATGTCCCAAGTCCGGATAGCTTAGTGGTTTGATGTTACCGACCCTTAACGTGCGTGCCTTCGAGAGTTTTTCAAAGTTAATAGGCACCTTCGCTCTTTCATGTAGGACACGATGCCCAGGAAAGTGACCCGATCGACTCCCGCACCACCACCTGAGAGTCCCACACCACCACCCAAGACTCCCGCACCACCACCAGAGACTCCCGCACTACCACTGACAATTCCCGCTCCACCACCAGAGATTCCTACTGCCCAGCCTATGGATGCAGCTCCTCTACAAGAGACTAGTGCGGATCCGACCTTATCCGTGAGTGCTTCCCAGTTACAGCAGATGTTGCAGGCTATGACGGCCGCACTACAGGGGCAGGGTAGACAACCCATCGTTTCTCCAGCCCATGCAGAGCAGGATCGCGCGAGCGCCCTTCTTCGTGAGTTTTGACGGCTCGATCCCCCGCGTTTCCAGGGCGAGCCAGACCCGACGGTAGCTGAGAGATGGCGCGCCGATGTGGAGAAGATATTTGATATAATAGGATGCACGACCCAGCGACGAGTCCGATTAGCCATATTTCTTCTCCATGGTGAGGCTGAGCACTGGTGGACGTCAGTCTCCCGAGCAGCGGACGCCGATTTTGTATGGACTTGGGAGGATTTTGTCGATCGATTTAACCGACAGTATTTTCCTGATCACATCTGATGGCAGTAAGCGTTGAAGTTCGAGGCCTTGGTGCAGGGCGATATGACAGTGGCTCAGTACGCGGCTCGTTTCGTAGCGCTGTCCAGATTTGCACCTTACTTAGTAGATGATGAGGAGCGGAGAGCCCGTCAATTCGAGGACAGTTTGCATTACGGTCTTCGAGGTCGTGTCATCGAGCATGAGCTCCCGACTTTTGAGAGGGTGGTACGGAAGGCACAGATTTTTGAGGCTGAGTGGGCCGGTTCTAGTCTGATCGCGGTCAGAGCAGAGACCGGAAGAGGGAAGCTCCTTCCGGTGACTCGCAGCAGCGTCGACCGCAGCAACAGAGGCGCACAGGTCCCCCAACCTTCCGAGCACCAGCAGCACCTCCAGCACCACCTCTGAGGCAGTTCACCGTCACTTGTTTTGGGTATGGTGCGATGAGACACCGTATGTGAGAGTGTCCTCACCCCCAGCAGCAGCAATAGTCGAGAGGTCCACACCAACCTCCACCGTAGTAGCAGCAGAGACCTCCACCACAGTAGCAGCAGAGACCCGCACAGCAGCAGCGATAGCAGCCCCCACCATCGAGGCCACCTCAGCAGCAGCATCAGCACCAGCCTCCGAGCAGCAGCAATAGAGGTAGCAGTTTCGACCACCTCAGCGATAGCAGCAGCAGCAGCACGCTCAGAGGGGACAGGTACCTCTCCAGCCGGCTCAGACTAGATTCTACGCGGCCGGCAAGATCCTCAGTCATCTGGAGGAGTCGTTGAGGGTATACTTCCAGACTCTGCATGCATCGATTGGGTTCTTGTTTATGTCCGAGGGATTCTGTCGTTCGACTGGATTACTGATAGAGTCTGTTCGAGAGGGGTTGACTGTATCGACGCCCTTGGGGAAGACTACAGTATTAGGCTGCTTCTGTTCATCTTGCCCCGTGCTAGTAGGAGAGATTTTCCTACCCGCCGACTTGTACGTGCTACCGATGTGAGACTTCGATGTTATCTTGTGCATGGATTGGCTTGCCAAGTACCACGCTATCTTGGATTGTTCCGCAAGGACCGTCACATTCTGTATACCAGGCTTGCCGCAGTTTCAGTTCGTTGCAGAGCCCCGGGGAGAGCCATTGTCTTGCTTGATGTCCTGCGCTGTTGAGGAGCCCGTCGCCGCTTGTATTGATCAGATGCCGATTGTTTGCGATTTTCTCGATGTGTTTCAGGAGATTCTGGGATTACTGCCTCGCCGACTCACCGAGTTTCAGATTGATCTTGTACCCGGTACCGTGCCTATTTCGAAGGCCCTGTATCGTATGGCACCGTTGGAGTTGTGGGAACTGCAGAAGAAGTTGGACGAGTTGTGCGAGTTGAGGTTTATCCGTCCGAGCAGTTCGCCGTGGGGAGCGCCGGTACTCTTCATGAAGAAGAAGGATGGATCGTTGAGGCTCTACGTAGACTACCGCGAGCTCAACAAGGTCACGGTCAAGAACAAGTACCCGTTTTTGAGGATTGATGATTTATTTCATCAGCTGCAGGGTGCACAGTTCTTTTCGAAGATTGACCTGTGTTCCGGTTATCATCAGATTCGAGTCCGAGAGGAGGACATTCTGAAGACAGCTTTCTGGACGCGTTACGGTCATGTCCTTCGAACTGACCAATGCACCCGCAGTCTTCATGCAGTTGATGAACGAGGTCTTCCTCCCTTATCTCGATCAGTTTGTTGTAGTCTTCATCGACGACATTCTGATCTATTAGAGAACCCGTGAGTAGCATTTAGAGGTTACGTTGCAGACCCTCCGCGCACACCAGCTGTATGCGAAGCTGGAGAAGTGCGAGTTCTGGCAGGAGGAGGTAAAGTTCCTCGGTCATGTGGTGACGAGGGAGGGCGTGCAGTGGACCCTCGAAGGTTGAGGCAGTGCGTCAGTGGGGCCAACCCACGACTGCGTCCGAGATCCGCAGTTTCCTTGGTTTAGCGGGCTATTACCTACGTTTCATTGAGGGCTTCTCCCATATTGTAGCCCCGCTGACCAGGTTGACTCGGAGGGGCGCAGAGTTTATTTGGAGCGACGCCTGCGAGCGAGCATTTATGGAGTTAAAGGACCGTCTGACGTCCGCTCCTGTCCTCACTCTTCCCTCTGGGAGTGAAGGATTTATTGTATTTACCGATGCCTCGCATATTGGTTTGGGTGTTGTCCTGATGCAGCACGAGAGACCAGTGGCCTTCGCATCTCGTCAGCTCAACGTCCATGAGCTGAACTACCCCACGCATGATTTAGAGCTGGCTGCAGTTGTCTTTGCACTGAAGGTGTGTAAGCACTATCTCTATAGGATTAGGTTTGAGCTCTTCTTCGACCACAAGAGCTTGAAGTACCTCTTCTCACAGTCTGAGTTGAACATGAGGCAGAGGCGCTGGATGGAGCTCCTGAAGGACTATGACTTCGATCTTCAGTACTACCCGGGTAAGGCGAACGTGGTGGCAGATGCCCTCAGCCGTCAGCCACGAGGCCTGGTGGCGCATATGATAATTCAGGAGTGGTAGATGTTTGATGATGTAGCAGAGTATGATTTTGAATTCGGCCTGCAGTCTTCTATCATGCAGTTATTGAGCCTATCGATTCAACCCTCTCTTGTCGCAAGGGTGACCGAGGCTAACAGGCTGATGAGTCGTTACAGAGTTATATGGCTGAGGTGGCATCCGAGAGTCAGGTAAATTGGCAGATTGGTACAGATGGTGGACTTCGTTTCAGAGGCCGATTATGTGTCCCGTATATTCTTGAGTTATGCAGAGATCTTATGACCGAGGTACATTGATTGCGATTTTCTATCCACCCTGGCTCGACGAAGATGTACCGTGATATGAGGCGACAGTATTTTTGGGCGGGGATGAAGTGCCAGATCGCCAGTTTTGTAGTCGAGTGTGACACGTGCCAGCGTGTCAAGGCCGATCATCAGAGACCCCCTGGTCTATTGCAGCCATTGAGTGTCCCGATGTGAAAGTGGGAGCACGTGTCGACAGATTTCATTATGGGTTTGCCGAGGACTCAGCGCGGTCATGACGTCATCTGGTTTGTTGTGGATCGTCTGACGAAGTCGGCACATTTTCTTGCGATTCGTGCAACTTGGCCTTTCGACCGGCTTGCAAGGTTATTCGTCGAGGAGATTGTGAGACTGCATGGCGTTCCAGTCTCGATCGTTTCTGACCGAGACCCGAGGTTCACGTCTCAGCTTTGGGGGAGCTTCTAGAGAGCGATGGGGACTGATTTGCAGATCAGTACTGCGTACCATTCGCAAATCGATGGCCAGACCGAGAGGGTCAACCAGATCCTTGAGGATATGCTTCGGACCTGCGCGATTGATTTCGGGGGTAGTTGGGATGAGCATCTGCGATTGGCTGAGTTCGCATACAATAACAGTTATCAGGCGACCATCAGCATGGCTCCTTTTGAGGCACTATATGACAGACCGTGCAGATCACCGAGTTGTTAGACCGAGGTTGGAGAGCGTCATCTCCTAGGTCCCGAGCTTGTGCAAAAGACATCAGAGGCTATTGATATCATCAGGCAGAGGATGCGCACAACTCAGAGCCGACAGAAGAGTTTTGTTGATCGTCGGCGTCGTCCCTTAGAGTTTAATGTAGGGGACCATGTGTATCTCAAGGTCTTACCCATGAAGGGCGTATTTCGATTTGGAGCGAAGGGAAAGCTTGCCCCGAGATTCATAGGACCTTTTGAGATCACTGGGCGGGTTGGCGCCGTGGCCTATCGGCTTGCCTTTCCATCTCAATTGTCTGCCGTCCAAAACGTTTTCCATGTCTCCATGTTAAGGAAGTGTGGGTTAGACATCGTTCTTGTTATTGATTGGCAGCCGTAAGAGGTTCAGGAGGATGCTTCCTATATTGAACAGCCAGTCCGTATCCTCGATCGGAAGGAGCAGGTCCTTTGGACTAAAGTCATTCTGTTGGTGAAGGTTCAGTGGGGTCACTATTCTGTTGAGGAGGCTTCTTGGGAACGCGAGGCTGAGATTCGAGAGCGTTATCTCCATCTCTTTGATGACTGATCATGTATTGTATTTTGTATATTGTCTCTGATTTTATATAATGATGTTATATTCCTTCTCCCTCATGAGTTATATCTACTTGCGATGATTGTGTAAATTTCGAGGACGAAATTTTTATTAGGAGGGGAGAGCTATAAGCCCCGTGTCTTAGTCCGTACCGTTCCGTAGACTTCCGCGGTCTTCCCGGTCGAATTCCAGCAACCTTCCACCCTTAATCGATATTTGCGCGCGACCCTGATTCATACGTCGTCGTCAACCCGATCGACTCAAACCGAGACTAGTACCTTAGCGATCGCACCGTCATCGCGGTTCCGATGCCGCGACTCGCGCGTCGAGGCGATACTATGGCCAGGAGATGTGGGTCAGTGTCGGTGCGAGGAAAACCCCGCGCATGTGAATTTTGAGAGAATCTTTACGAGATGTCACATCAATCATCCATCAATCAATCCCATCATGTCAAGTACACATCACCTCACACTCTTCCCAAAGTAACCCAAGTTAAAAAGTTCTTACACCACCCATACATTTCTTACACCATTTAACACAAAAGTCAAAAGTTTTACACACACATCACTCACCACATCACCATCACTCTCTCTCTCCCTTTACTTTACAACACCCTCTCTCTCTCATTTTCAAACTCTCCCAAGCAAGAGAAGCCTCACACGTCCAAGCCCTTTCCCATCTCTTCCAAGCCACAAGTGTGGCCCACCTTTCCACCCTTTCATCTCCCATCTCAACCATCCAAACCTCATCTCCTCCATTGGAATCGATGCTAAGGAGCTAAGGAAGCCTAGGGTTGCAAGAAGAGTCGGTGGGTGATTTTTGAATTTTTGTTTTCATCCATTTGTTTGATGTAAGGGCCACATGTAGTGGGACCCACCTTGATGTAGGTTTTGTATCAAAGAGGGGCCCATAATGGCGGGGCCCCTCCATCCTTGCTAATGTCTCTTTTTCTCTCTTTCCCCTGTCTCTCTGATGATGGCCCACCTATGATGAGTGTATTTTACCCATGCCATCCAAATAGTGGGCCACCTTGACCCTTTTGTTTTTGGTGTGGGCCATCCAAATAGTGGGCCACCCAGATGAAAGGAAAACACACATATTAGCCTGACCCAAGACAGGTGGGCCATGTGGGACCCACCTTGATGGGGCATACCACCATCCATGAGTGGAGGTGGCTAAACAGTGAGGTGTACTGACATGGGTGTGTGTTGACATGGGGTGTGTGTTGACATGAGTGTGAACGGACGTGGGGTCCAGGGGACCCACCCACACCGTCCATCCAGTTGGCAGGCCACACTTTAGTGTATGTGTTGATCCAACCGTCCACCGTTCTAGACGGTGGACCATGCACGTGTGGGGCCCACTTCCACGCCCAAATCCAATAGCTCAACATTCAGTCTAAGTGGAGATGCCTCGTTACAACACTGAGGTCTAAGTGGAGATGCCTCATTACAACACTGAGGTCTTGGTTTCGATCCATGTGGGGTGGCTAACGTGATGTGTCAATTGACGTGGGACCCACCCAAGTTTTGGGTACGGCTGGAACTTGGTCTGACCGTCCATTTTAGTGAAACACCTACGATGGGTGGGCTGGATTTGTGGACCCCATCTCGGTGGGCCTAATAATGATTATGAATGTTTTTCAATGGAGGGTAGCCCTCTCAACTGTTGGATCCGGTGCGGCCCACACAAGTCACGGAGAGTGACGTGATTTTTGAGACCTAGGCCCACGTGGACTAGGGCACCTGTCTGATGGGTTAGATGTTTGGCAAACATCAACGGTGGGACCCACACAGCTCGACCTCAGTGGAGCTCACCGTCAGCTCGAGCTCCTGGTACCTTTTCCCATATATATATATATATATATATAATATATAGATATATATATATATAGATATATATATATATATATATATATATATATAAAATATTTATACTATATTATATAATATATAATGTATAATATTACTATGGTGGTGGGCCCTACGTGGGACCCACCTCCGTTTTGTTTCAACAAAAGACAAAGAAGAGAAAAAAAAAAAAGGTGGAAAAGGTGCAGCCACGTGCTGCACCCTCTTCATCTCTCTCTCTCTCCCTCTATCTCTCTCTAAGTTCTCTCTCTATCTCTCTCTAGCTCTTTCTCTCTCTCTCTATCTCTCTCTAGCTCTCTCTCTATCTCTCTCTAGCTCTCTCTCTCTCTCTTAATCATCCTAACAGGTCTCACGTGATGTATTTGTACATCCAAGCGGTACTGATTGACGGTGGGACCCACTCCAGATGCAGGTGATTCATACATGTGGCATGGGCCCAATGATGTATGTGCTCTATTGGCACCATCCACTATTTGAACGGCAGGGCCCACCATGATGCAAGTGTTGTATCCATGTCGTCCAACCATTTGTGAGATCACTTTACAGCGTGGGAAGATAGTGGTGAATCATATCTAAAGTTCAAGTGAACCCCACCTTGATATGTATGAGGCCCATAAGATTAGGCCCACTTTGATGTGAATGTAAGGCCCATGTTATGAGGCCCATTCAATGTATTTGTGGCCCGTGGTTGAGGCTCACTTTGATATATAAGGCCATGTTACGAGGCCCATTGTGATGTACTCAAGGCCCAGCGGTTATGACCCATTGCAATGTACATAAGGCCCATTGATGTGGCTCAGTTGATTTATATAAGGCCCATATGATGCGGCCCATTTGATGTATCCAAGGTCCATGGGTCGAGGCCCAACGGGGTGTCCTTAGGGTCCATTGTAATGGGTGATTTCCCCATGGCTTGTGTGTTGATATTAGGCGGGCCATGCCTTGGGAGCAATGTTGGTTTGGCATCCACATTGAAGGATAATGTTGGTTAAATGTCCGCATTATGACTCTCCCTAAGGCCCATTGTTAGGCCCATACTTGTAGGCCGTCTAGGCCCATCTTCGTTATAAACAACATCCATTACCATATAACATGTTTAGTATAATTCCATGACTCATGATTATACGCATCATATGTATGCTTGATATGAGAAGTGACTGATCATTGCATATGCCTTCGGGCAGATTGTTTTGGGGCTCCCGGTTAGGCAGTGTTGCCCCACATGAGCGCACGAGACGCACAGGATTGCTGCATGACTGGATAGTGTGATTCATGCATTCACATCGTGTGATATGGTTACTATACGCCCTAGCGACATCAGGGCCGTAGCTGCCACAGGCATATCGTGGTTGGTAGGATTGGATACCGAAAATCTTGTTCTACATAAGATGTTATAGATATCCTTGGGTGAAAGTCCTTAAACCCTTATGATACCAAGAGGTTGCTCCAACGTTTAGACCGAGTGGGTGCATGAGTGTCGAGTGCCGATTACCAGACGGCCACGCTTTCCACTGTGTCGTGGTCGGTTGGAAGGGGGTGCGGCCATACCCGCCTGAGTGGAGGGGGCAAAGCTCGGCTGAGTTTGACCAGCTCGAGGAATGGGTCCGCTATCGACGAGCCGAGCCCGATATTGGCTGGCGGGTAGTGAGGTCTCTTCCACTTACCTTATTGCGCGCGATGGGGCGACAATCTGGTTTAGAGTGTACTAGACCCGTGATATCCCAGATTTGAGCTGTATTGATATGTGGATATAGATGAGGATTTGATGTATGCTTGAGTTACATCTCGCATCGCAGGCCTTGGTACGATCGATATCATTCATGCCTTGCATCGCATATCCTTGGTACGGCTAACGGTTTCGTGGACTCATCAACATGTTCTGCATTACTCTGATACTTTATAATTGCATTACTACCTTGCGCATACAGTTTTACCACCCTCTAAGCTTTCTATAAGCTTATGCACGACCGTTGCGTGCAGGTGACGTCAGGACGCAGTAGTAGCGCTGAGGCAGGAGCGCAGAGCAGATCCTCTGGAGCTTTTTGTCCTTATCATTTATTCCCTTTATACTCATTGTACTTGTAAAGTTTTTATCATAGTGGAAATGGTGATGGTGTTTTTGGTTATGTTTGTGGGTTATACCTTTGGTTATGCTTATTACGAATTAAACTGATGTTGAAAATCCTCCTTGTAGCATCCCAGGATCTGAACCTGGCGTGATGGGCGCTGGGAGCGAGAATGGGGTTCTAAGGAGGCTGTCGGCACCGGATTCGAAGATTGGGAATTTTGTGAGCCCGGTTTCCGAGTTTGGGGCGTGACAGTATGTATTAAGCCCATGAGAAGGGTCCACCTGTTGTGTATATGTGCCCTTGAGTAGTCCCATCGTGTTATATATTAGGCCTTTGTGTGAGGTCGTGGCCCCATTATATGTTTGGCTCTATGTGGCCATTCCTTGGGGGAATGTTGGTTAAATGTCCACATTGTCAAAACCGATTGTTGATGCTGGTTATTGATATCGATTATGAGTATGTGACAGTCTTAGTATAGCATCATAATACATGCTCATACGAATCATCTGCATGTTTGTTATGAGATGTGATTGACCATTGCATATGCCATAGGGCAGGTCGTTCATAGGGCTTCCTGATAGGCGGAGTTGCCCCACATAAGAGCATGACATGCACAGGATTGATGCATGATTGGACTGTGTGACTCATGCATCTCGCATTTGTGTGACATGACCATCATACGCCCTAGCGACATTAGGGCCGTAGCTTCCACAGGTATTTTATGGATGGCCAGATGGGACACCGGAAATCTATTCTACATGGGGTGCTATAGATATCCTGGGGTGAAAGTCTCAGAACCTCTTGGTTCCAGAGGTTGCTCCAAACGTCTAGACCGAGTGGATGCATGAGCGCATATGAGGGTCGTATATACAGTTAGGCCGCATCTCCCACTGTGTCGTGGTCGGTTGGAAAGGGGTACGGGCTTACCTGCCCGAGAGGAGGGGGCAATGCTAGGCTGAGTCTGACCAGCTCGAGGAATAGGTCCGCTATCGTCGAGTCGGGCCTGATATTGGCAGGCGGATAGTAAGGTCTATTTCACTCACCTTGTTGCGCGCGATGGGGCGGCAATCTGGTTTGGAGTGTAATAGAGCCTGGGTGATTTTCCAGAGAGGAACCGTACTGATATGTGGACTTATGAGTAGGAGTGCATACTCATGTATTTGTTTCATTCACTATCCACTCGGGGGCTGGTGGTTCGCAACTACTTGTTGTGTACCTTCGCATGACAAGGATTTCGGTTGGGCACGCGACTGACCTGAGATCAGGAGTTTACCACATTGAGTCTGACTATCCAAATTTAGGTATGGGACTGGTTTGGATAGAAGTCCTTTGTGATGGACCCCATAGCCTGCGATACTACGTACTTTCATCCCGACTTCACTCCAGCTTCGTCATTTCATTCGCACCGCATATCACATTACATCCGCAGTACTTAGCATTTTGGGTTGCCATGTTTCTGCATTGATATGGTCGTTAGTACTCATGCTTTGCATCGCATAGCCTTGGACAGCTGATGACACTCATAGACTTATCAGTATATTTCCACTTATTTCAATATTGTATGGTTTTTGGCATTGTATCATCGGCATCTAATATTTGGCTCGCTCTGACACCTCGTTTACATAACTGATTTGTATTGTGTACCCTGGTATTGTATGACTCATGGACTTGTCAGTACTTCCGCTTACTCTGATTACTCTGATATTGCTTACTTGGCACTTACCTTGTGCACACACTTTCACCACCCTCTAAGCTTTCTATAAGCTTATGCATGATAGATGCGTGTAGGTGGCGTTAGGTTGCAGCAGCAGTGTTGAACTTGGAGCGTGCAGCGGACTTCTGGAGCTTTGATTTTTGATATATGTATTTCCCTTTCAGCATTGTATTCAAATGATTATATTAGTGGATATGTGACGATGATGTTGCTTTTATGATTTGGGTAAACTTGTGGTTATGCTTCTTACGAGATAAATGTACGTTTGAAAAATCCTCTTGTAGGATCTCAGGATCGGAATCTGGCCATATGGGCGCTGGGAGCCGAGAAG
>JAJHSJ010000005.1:71466768-71548563 GCA_021015155.1 Magnolia officinalis
AGACAGTGATTGGGGAGGTGACCAAGATGAAAGGAAAATCACCACTGGTTATATATTCTATCTTGGGTCGATTGTCTTCACATGGAACTTAAAGAAGAAACGTGTGGTCGTTTTGTCCACATGTGAAGCAGAGTATGTGGCAGCATCGTCCATAGTCTGTGAAGCAATATGGTTGAAGAACCTGCCAAAGGAGCTGAAACATCTACAAGAGGAATCCACAGTTATATATGTGGATTACAAGTCAGCAATCGAACATGCCAAAAATTCGGTGCAACATGGAAGGAGCAAGCACATTGATAGTAGGTATCACTTTATAAGAGATCAAGTCAAGCAGAAAACGGTGAAATTGGAGTACTGCCATACTACTGAACAGGTGGCAAATATTTTCACCAAAGCACTATTGACAGATGCATTCAGACGACTCAAAACGATGCTTGAAATGAAGCCAGTTATGGTTTAAAGGGGAGTGTTGGAATGTGCAAACCAAATTGTCCAGATCCAGCAAATCCATCTTCCTGGCATTTTCAGATTCATCCAACAGATGCATTGTCCCTTGAATTTCAGATTCATCCAACAAGATGCATTCTCCTTGGAATTTCATATTCATCCAACAAGATGCATTCTCCCTAGAATTTCAGATTCATCTAGCAAATTCATCCTCCTTGTTTAATACAGGCTACCTAATGCTATTTATTATTTTTAGAAATGTGTAGTGTATTTACTCCCGGTGAATGTATCATACAGGGGCAAAAATGTCTTTTGTAAACACCAACTAATCTTATAAATAGTTGTGTTGTGAAAGTGTAGAAAAATCAAAGAAAAACAGCAAATGTTTTCTTTTTACGGCAGTAGCTTGGTTTTGAAAAATATAAGATAGTATATTTTCTCTCTCCCTTACAAGTGGAGCTGCACTTGTCACCATTTGGGCTTTGTAAAGCCAACAATTATTACCTCTTCAATATTATTCTACGCACGCGAGATCTACAATAATAACATTCATAATTTCATACATATATAACAATAAATACAACTACATTGCACACGTGTAGGAAGTGACACACGAATGATTGTAACCCTAGCACACCACGTATTGGAGAAAGTAGCATACTGCACGTACACCATACTCGTACCATATACAGAACGACCCACAATCACAAAAACTGCATCAGCTCCAAAAGAAAAAAGAAACAAATCTATCAAATCCTATTTTCAATCATCTACACCGTCCCTGGAATAGCGTTTCTATTATTGGGCACATCCGCAGAGGTATTTTGATATGGAGTCTCAATCTCTGGAGAGAATATCCCAACCTCACCTCCAACGAAATCAGAACCATTTGACATGCTCAACGGACTCTCAGAGCCATTGGTATGAAGCGGTGAAGGTTCTTCAGATCCTCTAGGTCCTATTGCCCGCCCTTCGCCAGGTGGTTGCGCCTTCTTATAAGTATGGTAAGAGAGGTCTTTGTTGTCGAAGTGTTTTAAAAGATGGACGAGCCTGCGTCCGAAGGAGGTCTCGGGATCGTCTGGGGTGGTCAAAACATGCCAATGCTTGTGAAGGAAGCGGAGTGCGTATATGAAGAAGGCGAGAAAAGAAGCGGTCCCGGTGATGAGGAAGAGGCCCCAGAAGCTATCGAGGGTGAGGCTGTTTGAAGCGACGGTCGGTGATGGGTCCAAACAATTGGCTTGTTGTCCGAACCATTTTTTCTCGATCTTCACCATTTCATCTCTCTCCCTTACCTCTAAGATGGCTTGAGAAAAGTCGCGGACCAAAGGGGACCCTTTGGGGAAGACCTGTGAATTAGAGGGAGTGAGAAAACCAACATATATTTATCACACTACGTACCAAAATTGTTAGTAGCATACCAAGCACTGAAATTTTTCAAGAACGCCCCTGTCTTTTGGAATGCAGTTTAGAGCTTGTTTGGTTGTTGGGATTTCATTTCCTGGTTTTATAGTTCTTGACAATGTTAGGGGCCATTTGCATTGCGGAATTGGAGGGATTTTGCTGTTTTTTGGATGTTTGGTAGCTAGGAATTAGAGGGTTTTGGAATTGAGAGGAATCCAAATCCTCTAAAAGAGCTCTTTTTGAACTTCTATATCAAAGTTCTGAATTCAAATCCAATCAGATTCCGTATTGTCTAAATTCCACTAGATTCTAAGGGAGTTCAAAACCATGCTGCCGAACGAGCCCTTAGAGTTGGCATGCTGTTTTGTAGAGAAAGCTTAAATTTCGTATGGTTGATACACTGGAGGAAATTCAGAAAAGGTTTAAAATTCTATTTTAATTTCTCTAGTTTTTCTTTCCTCAGAGAAATTTTCCTGGAAAAAGTTGGGGAATGTATAAAACCAATAAAACATGAGTTACATTCTCTTTTTCATTCTTCATAAATTCCATTTCTCCTTTTCCTCTGAAAACTTGTTAGAGTTTTTACTTGGGGAGAATGGAAAACCAAGGAACTAACACAAAGCTTAATTACTCCATACGAAACACTAGGCCAATTTGAACATATTCCAAAAGACATAAAAACCTAGGAAATTCCCCAGCAATCAAACTAGTGACAAGGATACATTAGCTGAAAAATGCATGCACAACCCACTACAATCCCCCTTTCTTCGACTAGGATATGATGTTGGAAAGGGGTGAATCTGAAATGTCCATCTAGTTTAGTCTTGTCTGACATAAATTGATGATCCAAACATCACTCTCTATGGTTGAATAGATTTTCATCTCAACCTTCCATTTGAAGGTCACTTCTAAGATGGATAGGACCAACCATTCATTTTGTTCATCAACAGCAGGGGATTCTTGAGAAGGACCCACTAGATAGACGGTCCTGGTTCCTTGCAACACCTGCCACGTACAGGTCATTGGGTGATGACCATCCTATTAGTCTTAAGATGCTTTGAAATAAGATTTCAAACTTGAGAGTTATTGGATACACTGGAAGAGTAGAAGGGTTGATACGCGTGCAGTTAGACATTGTATATGTCGCCTACGCATAACTCAAGTTAATCGTTCCAAATCATGGGAACGAATGTAGATAGGTCAAAATCTCAAAATAAAATCGTTTGAGCAATCCTAATCTCTGATTAATAGACATTTCTTCGTTGGATTCGAAAGGTCAACTGCCCACCAATCAGACAGTTAGGAAAATCATTCAACTCTGAGAGAGAGAGAGAGAGAGAGGAGAGAGAGAGAGAGAGAGAGAGAGAGAGAGAGAGAGAGAGAGAGAGAGAGAGAGAGAGAGAGAGAGAGAGACGAGAGAGAGAGAGAGAGAGAGACTTACAAAGCCAAATCCATCAGTCTTGTAGATGGGCCCCACCATCATGTACCGACCACAGTAGTTGCCGAGTAGCAGCTTGATGTAAGGGATCTCGTCAAAGATGGCCGCAACCCCATCATTCCGAATTCCCTTAGACAAGGCATCGTTATAATCTTCTGGGTTGACGAGGGCCCTGAGCTTTGAATCATCAAAACCCAAGTTCTGTAATAGTCCCAGAACAAAAGAATCCTTCTTGTACCCCACGGTCTCCCCATTTCTGATTAGGTCTTTGACGTCCGTTACGGTGGGCTGGAGCTGTTGGACGGTCAGCATTGAAGTCAGACTTGCAGTGTAACTAGAAGTCAATATGAGGACGACGAACACCCATATGATCATAACGAACCTTGAAAAGTTGCTCACCACCTTCTCCTCTGCAACCAATAAAAAAACTTATTTAATTTTTCTTAAATATCCAACATCTAACCAATCAATCCGGGTCGTCCATCTTTTTCCATCTCAATCTTCATGGGCCACTAGGAAAAAATCAACGGATCAGATGATTATAAACATTGGACAAATGGATGGCCAAAGATTTGTTTACAGACAACTAGCTCTGATCAACCATTTGAACCATCCATTAAGTGGGGTCCACTGTGTGCTGCGAACGGGTTCAAAGGGTCACTTTCATCAGATGATCCTAAGCATCCCATCCACGGCTTGGAAAATCGTTGGCAATAAAAATTAAGGGCTATCTTCTAGACGGATAGGATCATCTAATGGGTGTAATTTCTGCATGTTGGTCCATAAAATGAAGGTTAGACCTAAGTGGGAATTGCCGGTCAATTGACTGGCCTGCGTGATATCCATATTGAATGAGGGAGAAAATAGCTTATTGCTCCAGCAGCAATGGATCATCACTCAAGAACTGCATACTTAAGTTAGATATATAGGTTCACATGGGCATTGATCACAACCTTATAAGTCACCAGAAATGCCCTAAAAATCTGACCTCATGTGAATGATGCTAACCATCCAACCTATACACGCTCTCCCGTGGATCACTGCTAATAACTTATTTTTCCTATCCAAATCCAGGCCGTTGATTGGATGATTAGAAACATCTGATGGGTGTGATTATTGAAATATAAATAGAAATTGAGAAATTGAAATAGAGAAAGGATGGGGACACAACTGTGTGCAAAGACTAGCGTAGAAAAGGAGAACCAGAACATCACGCCAATCTGATGAGCGGGTGGGCCCCTAAAATCGTCATTGATCCTGTGTTCAAGAACCCACACCACGAAGCCCGTGACAACGAAGGCGGCTGTGCTTGTCAGCCATAAATTCCTACTCAGAGGCTTCAAGAAAATCCATGCATTCTTACTTTTGTCGTCCTTGATCGGCACGAGCATGGACACACCTGACTCAGTGTAGGGCAGCGTAAAATCGACGTTCTCAAAACGGTTGGCTATGATTGTCGTGTCTGCCACCACTGCATCGTATTTCTGATTATCCAATCACAAAAGAAGAAGAAATTAGATCAGTTTGAAATGACAAATGAGAGGTATCCAAAGCTGTAATGGGGATATGCACCCGTGGGCACTTAGTGAGTCAACTCGGCCAAGTCCGGTGAGTTAATAAAAGGAATTGAGAGAACTAGCCTCGATTTGGTTTTTATGATGGCACAGGGAGGGACGTGATGAGGTTGATCACTGTCTTCCTCAGGTGATAACTACTCCAAATCCATGGAGTTCTCTGGACTCCTCAAAGAGCTTCCTCGAATCTTCGAGAAATAAATACATGAATAATTCTTAATAAATTTGAAATAACTTAATTGATTATAAAACGTAGGACGGAGTTTTATATTTTGACTCCAACTCAAGCACACTAAAAACATGACTTACTATAAATATTAAGCTTACTATTTATAGACATGTTCGGCGAGACTTCTACAACTCAAAGGATAAAAAGTTATGATTTAATTATAACTTACTATTTATAGTAAAAATGAAACTAAAAGGGACTTTTAACCGTTGATCTGATGGAATCTCACAAATCCGGTGTGAGCAACCCAGCATAGTGGGGTTGGTTGGCTTAAGTAGGTTATCCCACCCCAAAATCATATATAATACTTTGAAAAACTCATTCCGGTTTGTAAGATCTGACTGATTTTAGGTTCTAACAGTCCGGATCATTTCCGCCTCCGATCAAGCCTTCTCTGGTCCATCCAATCCACTCTACATCATATGAACACAGTGGACTTTTGGCAACATGCTGACTTATCTACCACTCATTGCCTAGACAAGCCAAAAACTGAGTTGACTCGGTTCAATTCTTTGTTGACTCAATGTGTTTTTTAAATAAATGTGGCTCATCACTAACTAATCTTATGTGATCTCCTCACTGATTTCCATGTGGTTGCGCTTGGCTGAACCATCAGAACTCACGTACTAACCTTAAAAGCTAGAGATTTGCCAATTCCACCTGTTATTGAATCTTTAGCCGTTCAGCAATATTGATTAAGAGGTATTTCTAGTTGTATAATTTTTATTTTTTCTTATAGAAACTTGATAATACCTAAACAAGGTTTCTTAAGGTTAATACATTAAAATTTTGAATTTTGAAAACTTTTAAATTTAATTATGTTTTAAAAATCCTAAACCCAAGAACATGCATCTAACATCATATGGCTGAGATACTGTTGTAATAGATGTCTTAAATCGAGTCTATTGCAGGGCCTATCGATGCAATTGACAGACTATTCAATGTCATTGTCGATGGCATTGAACAGTGCCCCATCCCATCGAGATTTTCTGGATTTCTCCAGTTGATCTCTATACTAACTGGGCAACTTTTCAATGTCATCGAAGATCTGTTCAATGCCATCGAACATGGCTCGATGCAATCAAAGAAAATCAAATTTTCATGTTATGTTGCTGGGCAGTTTGGGTGTTAGTTTGATGTCATCGACTCGGCTTCAATGCCATCAAAGGAAAAGTTTCGATGACATTGAAGTGTGTTCGATGCCATCGAGTTGTTATACGCAGATTTACACATAGTTGCGTATTTGCGGGATTTTGTTTCCTATTTCAATTGGGCTTCCTCCAAAGGCTATATATTGGAGCGCAATCAGAATTGGGAGAGTATCGAAGGGCTCTAGGGTTTCCAAATCATCCAAGGGTTTCAAAGGGTGTAGCAAGGGTGAGATTTGAGGTTGTTTGAATCGGGTAAGCTTTATACTTTGTAATTCTGCTCTCATAGTGATCATATGTCGCTTTGTACCATGGTTTTTTTCCCGAAAGGGTTTTTCCATGTTAAATTGATGTGTTCTCTTTGTGTTTGCTTGGTGCTATTAGATTGTTATCATAGATTCATCTCTGTGTGCTTCCTCGATCCCCCCAACAAATGGTATCAAAGATAACATTGGGGCGTAGGCTTAAATCTAAAGGATTAGTATCAATGAGAAACACTAAATTTGATATTGAGAAGTACTCAGGGAAAAATAATTTTGAGTTGTGGAAGGTTAAGATGATAAGCCTATTAACTAAGCAAGGTAAATATGGAGCTCTTGTGAAGCGTCGACCATCCATGAGTGATGATAGTTGGAATACTCTTGATAAGGCCTTATCCTATATCCGATTGTATCTCACAGATGAAGTTATCTACAATGTTTTGAGGGAGAAAACCACAGCGAGTTTGTGGGCAAAGTTAGAGGACTTTTATGTTAAAAAGTCCCTTGAGAATTTTTTACACTTGTTATTCAATTTCAGAATGGCAAAAGGTGGAGATGTGAAGGCCCACATCAGTAGTTTTAATAAGTTGATTTGCAAGTTGCTAGACATGGAGGAAATGATCAAATATGAAGATCAGGCATGTATTTTAATTCTCTTTCGGCTTCGTACAAGTCATTCATGGATTCATTGTGCACCGAAAATTCGTCCTTGAGTGTGGATACCGTTACCTCATCCCTTCAGGGTAAGGATATGAGAAAGATAAACGGTGGCATAGGGACATCTTCTAATACACTCCTTACAAGAGGCATGAATACTGAGCTACAGAATCTTCAAGACCTAAATCCAAATCCAAGGGCAAGGGAAAAGGCAAATTAAAGTGTTAGAACTGTGAGATGACTGGACACATGAAGAAGTATTGCAAAAATCCTAAATCAAAGAAAGAAGACTGAGGCTTCTTCCAGGGAGGCCAACGCTGTCATGTTTGATGAAAGTACGAGTGGATGTGAAGGTGATTTCTTGTTTATGTCTATGATCGGACACTTATATGATGATCGTAGGAACAAGTGGATTCTAGACACAGGGACATCTTATCATAGAAAATGCAATGATGGATAGTGTTTGTGGGCAATAACATTGCCTATAATGTTGTGGTTATTAGTATGATGTGCATCAAGATGTTTGATGCGACGGAGTGTACCCTGACTGAGGTAAGGCACATTCCTGACATGAAGAAGAGTGTAATTTCTCTCGGTACACTTCAGGTAATAGGATGCAAGTTCATTGGTGTCAATGGTGTCCTTAAAGTATCAAAGGGGGCACTCGTGGTTATGAAAGCGTAGAGGCACGAAAACCTTTACAGGTTAATCAGAAGCACTTCAGTAAAAAGAGCGACAGCGGTTGTTACAGATTCCACGTCTACACGTCTGTAGCATGCTCATCTAGGCCATATGAGTGAGCGGGGTATGAAGGTACTTTCTGATCATTGTTTAATTCCAGCTTTTAAGAATTTTGATTTAGATATATACGAGCATTGTATATATGATAAACAATATAGATTATCTTTTAAATCTGGAAAACATGTATGTAAGGGATTGGTTGATTATATGCACTCTAACGTATGGGGGTCATCGCCAGATGTTTCCGTTGGAAGGTCATCATGGTTTGTCTCATTCATTGACGACTACTTTAGGAAAGTTTGGGTTTACTTCATTAAACGTAAATTCAAATTTTTTACCATATTCAGACAATGGAAGGCAATGGTGGAAAAATAGTCCAGACGAAAAATAAAGGTTTTAAGGACTGACAATAGTGGAGAATTTATTTCCGCTACGTTTAATGAATATTGGAAGGATGAATGGATCATTAGGCACAACACAATGTGTCACATGCCCAAACAAAATGGTGTGGCTAACGGATGAATCAGAATCTCTTGAAGAGGGCCCGATACATGTTAAGTAATGCTGGGTTAGGCAAGGACCTATGGACTGAGGCCATTAACACGGCTTGCTATTTAGTGAACCGGTCCTCTTCTACAGCAATTGATTATAAGATCCCAGAGGAAAATGGTAATAAAATGGATTACTCATATTTGCGTATATTTGGTTGTGAGGCTTACTCTCATGTACCGTCAGTTGAAAGAAATAAGTTAGACCATAGAGCCAAAAAGTACATCTTTGTTAGTTATGGTGTTGGTACGAAAGGTTACAGGTTATACGACAAGGTCACAAGCAATGTCATCACTAGTCATAACGTCAGATTCGATGAAAGTTTACTATTTCATAATAATGACCAAGAGGAGCAAAAGGAACTTGAAAGGTTGATCGTAGACATCCAAATTGACACAGATGATACTCAGGCAGAGACAGATACACATACAGAGGTATAAGAGCGGTAGAGCAACCACCTGTGAGAAGAAATTCACCACTTAATTGCAGGTTACAGGAAAAATACAGGGACGACTCTAATATCACATAGGCCCTCATTACATATGAAGGGGACCCGTTTGCTATTCATGAGGC
The DNA here is from genome assembly GCA_021015155.1 of Magnolia officinalis. Lineage (NCBI taxonomy): Eukaryota > Viridiplantae > Streptophyta > Magnoliopsida > Magnoliales > Magnoliaceae > Magnolia > Magnolia officinalis. The sequence goes on from JAJHSJ010000005.1 coordinate 71,475,786, forward strand.
CCTTGATGAGATTGATGCAGAAAAGTGGAAGGTGACTATGGACGATGAGATGGACTCTTTGTACAAGAACCACACATGGGAGTTGGTGGAACTTTTAATGAGCCGAAAAGCGATCAGATGCAAGTGATTATTTAAAGGGTTATGCTCAAAGAGAAGGAATCGACTTCACAAAGATATTCACGCCGATAGTTAAGCAAGTGTTTATTAGATTCGTGTTGGTGTTGGTTGCCCAATACAATCTCGAACTGGAACAGATGGATGTTAATACTGCATTCTTGTACGGGAAGTTAGAAGAGCAGATATACATGAAGCAACTAGAAGTCTACGAAGATAAAGGGGCTGAGAACAAAGTTTGTAGATTAATGAGGTCGTTGTGTGGCCGAAAACAGTCACTTAGGCAATGGTATAAAAAATTTTCATGTTGAGTCAGAAATTTACTCCGAGTGAATATGATCATTGTGTCTATTACAAGATACTAAGTGATGGAAAATTCATCATTCTAGTATTGTATATTGATGATATGTTGACCGACACTCATGATATGTCTGAAATCGACGTACTCAAGACTCAGTTATCAAGGACATTCGAGATGAAAGATTTGGGGGCTGCAAAAAGGGTTCTCGGCATAGATATTCATAGAGATAGAAGAAGAACAGACTTTGGTTATCCCAGGCAGAATACCTTAAGAATGTATTGATCATGTATGGGATGGACCAAGCAAAGCCGGTGAGCGTTCCCCACGCAGCTCACTTCAACCTTTCCTCATAATAATGTCCTAAATCAAATGAGAAAAAATAGATTATGTCTCATGTTCCTTATTCGAATATCGTTGGTAGTTTAATGTATGTTATGGCCTGTACAAGACCGGATATTTCATAGGCAATCAGTCTTGTGAGCAAATACATGTCAAACCCCGACAAGCAACATTGGGAAGCGGTGAAATGGCTACTTCGATACATTCGAGGTACTAAAGACTACAGCTTCACTTTTGAGAAGATAGGGGCAAAGTTGGTAGAGCATGTGAATTCGGACAACACAGGCAGTGTAGATTTCAAAAAGTCGACTTCAAGTTACTCATTTGTACTAGCAGGTGGAGCAATTAGTTGGATGTCAAAGCTTCAGTCCATGGTGGCTCTTTCCACGACCGAAGCTGAGTATATGACAGTGACGAAATCGTTTAAGGAAGGCGTTTGGTTGAGAGGCATGATAAATCAGTTAGAACTTCAGTAGAAGGTCATGTCGGTTAATTGTGACAACAAAAGCACTATCAATTTGGCTAAAATTTTATTTATCACTCTCGTACTAAACACATTGATATTCGTTACCACTTTATTTAACAGGTGCATGAAGAAGGAGACATGAATTTGGAGAAGATTCACACTAACGTGAATCCGGCTGACATGCTTACTAAGGTGGTTTTTGTAGAGAAGTTCAAGTTATGTCTGACTTTTTCAAGCTTGGCGATGATGTAAAAGGAAGACAGAGTGTGCACGAGAAGCATTGATAGAGCTATAATGTAAGGCAGAGATAAAAGAAGAGGATAAGAAGCTACATGTTTAATGATTGAAGACATGGTAGAGATTGTTGTAATAAATGTCTTAAATCGAGTCTGTTGCAGGGTCTGTCGATGCAATCGACAGACTGTTCTATGTCATTGTCGATGGCATCGAACAATGCTCGATCCCATTGAGATTTTTCGGATTTCTCCAGTTGGTCGCTAGACTAACTGGGCATCTTTTCGATGCCATCAATAGTTGTTCGATGCCATCAAACATGGCTTGATGCAATCGAAGAATATCGAAATTTCATGTTATGTTGCTAGAAAGTTTGGGTGTTAGTTTGATGCCATCGAAGGATAAGTTTCGATGGCATCAAAGTGTGTTCAATGCCATCGAACTGTTTTGCATAGATTTATGCAGAGTTTCGTATTTGCTGGATTTTGTTTCCAATTTCGATTGGGCTTCCTCCAAAGGCTATATATTGGAGTGCAATCGAAAATGAAAGAGTATCGAAGGGTTCTAAGGTTTCCAAATCATCCAAGGGTTTCAAATGGTGTAGCAAGGGTGAGATTCGTGGTTGTTCGAATAGGGTAAGCTCTATACTTTGTAATTCTGCTTTCATAGTGATCATCTCTCGCTTTGTGCCATGGTTTTTTTCCGAAAGGGTTTTTCCACGTTAAATTATTGCGTTCTCTTTGTGTTTGCTTGGTGCTATTGGATTATTATCCTCGACTCATCTTTGTGTGCTTTTGTAATCCCCCCAACAAATTCGACTAATTAGTGGATGCTCATTAAAAAAAGAAGAAGTGTGTGCTTTTTAAGAATAATGTGATTTCAACAATTCTTCAGTAGCAACATATTTTTTATTTGGGTGATTTAAGTCTATTTCTATTGATTATTAGAATTAGGATTTGTTTCTCATAAATCATAATTGGTTAAATTAATAATAAAAGGCTTTACTAAATAGAGCGCAAATGGTTGATTGTTTGATAATAAAAAATTTAATTTTCACCTTGCATGCAATTGCAAGATTTTGATTCTCTTACTTGAGTTGCACACAGAGGTCTAGTTTTAAGGTTTTTGGTTTCTATTATCGAGTTTCTTGTAGGGTGTTGAAATCCATCCTAAATTAAAAACATGATTGATCCCCTAGTGCCTCCCTAAATCAAGATATCAATTATAGGCTTCGATCCTCAACTTGTCACCTTCATACCTAATGCCCATGCGTGAGGTGTACACAAGTCGAACTAAGTCGAGCTTGGCACAGCTCTACTCGGCTAGGCCACTTGTTAACCCCAGCTCAAACTCAGCTCGGATCGGTCCTTGAGCCCGACTAGCTAGCTCAGCTCAGTTCGATCAGAAGCTCGAGCCAGTTCAAGCTGAGTTTGAGCCAAGATCGAGCCGAGTTCGCCTGTGCGACATTTTCACAAACACATGGTCTGCACCTTCAAAATCTCACTTATATAAAACAACAACAATGGTTTTACAAGTATTTTATCAAACACCTTGTAAGCAACATAAAAAATCAAGAAAAAAAGGTATTTGTTTCATATATGTACCTTCCTTGCCACCGACCACACTTCATTGAGTCATTTCATCACACACTTGGTGAGCAACAATAATATCATAGTAACTGAGTCACCGAACTGAATCGATCTGAGTTTGATTCGAGTAGGGTTCGATCCGAGTCGAGTTGAGCTCGGGCAATCTCAAAAAATCAGCTCGACTCGGTTCGAACTCTGCTTGAACTCAGTTTCGAACCAAGTCGAATCGAGCTTTTTCGAGTCAAGTCGAGCGAGCTACCGAGCTAACTCTGCTCATGTACAACCCTACCCATGCGTGTCCTTTCAGCAGCACAAATGACTGTCATCACATTCGCCAGCCTGTGAATGTGTACTTCTTGCATGTGGAATTAACATCTCTCTATTACTAAGCTTTAATCCCCAAACCTCTAAATTAGTTGTTAACAGCAAAGACTAATGTTTTAAATTTAAAAATACCCAAACTCTTAGCAAATTGATTTTCATGAAAACTTTAGTTGCAAAACTAATAGCAGACTATGCATCATGTTATGGGTAAAACTGAACTTACCTAATGTACGGGGCATGTGGCAAGGCGAACATCGGAATAGACCCTCTGAACAAGAGCTAGAAAAAATGAGCTGAGCAAAGAGACTCAATGACAAAAATGTAACAGTTAAACCAATTCGAAAATAATGCTCATCAACAAACCTATCGACCTCGACCTCAAGTGTCGATCTCGACCTCGAGTACGGTCGAGCCTGATCTCAGGTACCGAACTTGACAACGCGATCAACCTGGACCTCAGGTACTGACCTGGACCTCGGGCATCGACTTCGACCTTGGTTACCGAGCCCAACCTTGGAATAGAAATATCTAGAGAAGATCCTACACCGTAGGGAACTACCTAGCAAGGCCTCAACCGAAGATCATGCAAATTGAGGCGAGAGAAATATCAGAAAGTAGATTCTAACTCTGATATGGGTCCCTCCAGCTTATCTTACAGTTATTCAAGAGAAAGGTACACGCACATCTATCCCAATTCTATTAAGCCTAATGTGAGTCCATACACCTACTTAGGCATCAAAGGGTCCCCAGTCACAACTGGCACCCCCAGTGTCTCCTTATTTATCATTCATTTGCAGGTATCCAAGAGACTTGCATGAGGCGAAGAAGGATCAACGAAATTTGAGCATCAACACATTCTTTTTCACAATTTTTAAGGTTTTTTCTTTTTTTTTTAAATAATAATAATAATAATAATAAAATCATGGAGGTTTCTCGTCTCCACGTTCTGGGATTCTTCCGCCCAAACAGCCTTTAAAATAAAAGGCAAGTGCATAAAAAAGAAAAAGAAAAAAAAAAAAGAAGGAAACATGAGCCCGTTCTGAAGTTTCACTCACCTGAAGAAAGACCTGATAAACAAGGGCACTGTAGTTCCCTGCGCTTCCTCCGCTGGCATTTGCATATGGCACGAATTCATAGTGGAGGTCGTATCGTAACCGTTTTCTTGCAGCATCAAACACATCTATGCAAAATCCCGTGGCGGTCACATTGCCGTTATGATTCACAATGACATTCAAAATATCACTAAATTCATTTTCCACCGGAACGCCGATTCTCAACTTCTTCTCATTGGGTGCTATCACCCAACCTCTCGGCGATGTCTTTGACTGTCCTGGCCAGTTTACATGCATAAGATCATCCGTGGAAGCTGGGTACATTTTGTTACTAGTCTCATTAATTAGTACCTTTGAAAGTCCAGATACTGGCGTCCAAAACCCAATTTCACTCCTTCCTTTCCCCACCACATTGATTATTTGGAAAGCCGAAGATGGCAATTGACTGCCATTGAGATGGAATTTGCCGCTAAGGCCTTCGAATGTAGTATTTAAGATGGCATCAAGAAGTTCCGGGCCTGTTTCTGAGACTCCCAAGCTTGATAAATCGTTGGAGTTTTGGTTAGCTTCTGGCCTTCGGAAGTGGGATTTCATGGCTCCAACTTGCTCTACCGCCATTGCCAACGCCTGGACTGTATCATATGCCCACAGCCCTATTGTGCTTAGCTCAGCATTTTCGATTCTTGGATTCTCTAAGAGGATTTTCCTTCTCCATCTTCGGGTAAAATTGTTGAGTTTTTCCGATTTTGGCACATAAGGTTTCACACCTAAGACACCATGCATCGAATCAATGACAGAAGATGCCATTGAATCCAAGAAATCTGTTATCCCATTCGTTGTAATCCAAACATACCCTTCGCTCATCATTCCTGCATCCTTCACCTTGGAGAAAAAGTGGGATCCAAGACCAGAAAAACACATGTGGACGACGAAAACCCTAGTCTTCATGGTCTTCAACTTGTGTAGCTCTTTACGGATCTGAGCATCTGTCGCTGAAGAAGGGATCATACTCCGGTATGGGACCTTGGCATCAATCTCTTGGAGGGCATCGGTGAGGAAGGGTATGATTCCACGTCCGTAATCAGTGTCTTCGTAGATGGGGACCACTTCTCTCCATCCAAAGGCTTGAACAATGGCTGCGATGGCCTTGACCTGAGATGAGTCGTCAAGTGCGGTCCGGATGAAGTAGGGATTTCGGGATGAAGAGAGAGAAGGACTTGTAGCCGAGAAGGACAAGATGGGCACTTGAGATTTGCTGCCAAGATCTGCCACAAAATTGGCTTGGGCCGACGATTCGGGTCCTATGATCGCTTTGACTTGTACATTTTTCAACAGGTACAAAGCTACCATGCACAAGAGATCAAGAAGATATAATTCAGAGGTATGTATGGGTTTGCATAATACGAGGGTTTGTTTAGACCAATCTAGACGGTTAGATTGGTGCAATCATATCCATTGGATCGTATATGGTCACATCTCGAGTGTCACATACGTGTGCCACATCAGCCTACTCATACTGATATTGAAACGACCAAAAGTGAAACATTGACTCAGTCAATACTAAAAAACTCAGTGTACTCACAGAAAACTGGACGCGGATTTCCTGCGAAAGCATTTGGCAGGAAGTTCCTGCGCTGGAAACCTGGGTGCGGCCCACGTGATGTTTTTGATAAATCCACCTCGGCCATCCGTTTTCTGAGATATTTTTATGATAATATGCAAAAAATGAACCGTATCCAATACTCAAGTGAACCTAAAATGTTAGTATTGAACGTACATAGTTGAAATATTCGTGTGCCACAGAAGTTTTGAATCAGGCTAATATTTGTGTTTTCAGTTCATCCAAGTAGGGATGACGTTAATAACGGTATGGATATCAGGTAAACATCACTTTCTACCCCAGAAAGCTTTCAACGGTAGGAATTTTCCTACCCACCTTTTACTCTAGTGCGGCCCACTTGAGTCTTGGATCCTTCTCACTTTGGTCTCAGGTCCTAAAATGAGCTCAGAAAACGGATGTACAAGGTGGATTGCTCAAAAAGATCACGTTAGGCCCCACCCAGTTTCCAGTGCAGGAACTTCCTGCGAAAGGCTTTCGCAGGAAGTCAGCGTCCTAGAAAACTCGATAGCACTCAAACTCGGGAAGGAAACGGATTGGCTACTCCCCCTGCCACCAGCCCGGTGGCTGGTGGTCGTTGCTATGTGGGCCTCTCCATGATGTATGTGTTTCATCCATTTTTACGGATCATTTCAGTGCTTGATCCCAAATAATAGAGGGATATATATCTCAGGTGGACCACACCATAGGAAAACAATAATGATTGGATATCCACCATTAAAATCCTCCTAAGGCCCATTGTACTGTTTATTTGACATCCAATCTGTTTATTAGGTCATACACGCCCAGATGAAGGGAAAAAACAAAGATAAGCTTGATCCAAAACTTTTACGGCCTCCAAAAGGTTTTCAATGGTCAACGCTCATTCAACACTGTTTCCTGTAATGTGGTCCACTTGAGGTTGTGATATATCTAATTTTTGGTCCCATAACATAAAATTATCTGGAAAACTAGATGGACAGCATGGATGAAACACATAGATCATGGTTGGGCCCACAGAGCACCGACCATCAGCCATTGGCTGGTGGCAGGGGGAGTAGCCAATCCGTTCCCACTCGGGAAGCGGATTGGCTGGCGTACCACACACCAGCTATATAGCTGCTGTAGGTACGTGTCGTGCAAAGACCAGCACTGACGCTCCTCAAGCTCCGAGTTGTACGAACGGTTCTCACGAACGGTTCAAAGGAGATCAAAGTTACATGGGCCTCGAAGTGATGTATTTATTATATCTACACCGTTCATCTAATTTTAGAGATCATTTTAGAGCATTATCCGAACAACGAATCAAAGATTACCCGGACCACACCACAAATAGCAGCCGAGATAATAATTTTCACGGTTAAAAACTTCATGGGCCCACAAGGTTTATTTTCCATCCAATATGTTCATAAGGTCACAAAGACCAGAATGAAAAGGAAAAACAAATTTCATACTGATCCAAAACATCTATGACCCCAAAAAGGGTTTCAATGGTAGACGTTCAATCCCCCACTGCAGTGTGGTCCACTTGGTAGTTAGATATGTCTTAGTTTTCGTCTAAAGCCTTAAGACGAGCTTGCCAAATGTATGGACAGTTTGGATATAACACATACCTCATGATCAGACCCCAGAACTTGCTGACGTCAATACAGCAGCTTTATAGTTGTGGGGTACACCAGCCAATCTGTTTCCTCAAACTCGACGTGCATGGGGTCCTCGTGGGTGGGGTCTCACCTACAATTAGCTGATAGCAGATTAGGTGAGACCCTGGCCTCACCCAAGACGGACTGTGGAGCCCACCTGATGTATCTATTATGTATCCACGCTGTCCATCTGTTTTTTCAAATCATTTTAGGGCATTATCTAAAAAATAAAGCAATCTAATTACCAGGGGACCATACCTACAGGTGTACACGAACCAAACTAGCTCAGTTAGCTCGCTCGACTCGACTCGAAAATGCTCAATTCGACTCGGTTCGAAGCTGAGTTCAAGCTGAGTCGAGCTGATTTTTTTAGCTCGAAAATGAGTTCGAGCAAGCCCCGGCTCGACTCGACTCAGATCAAATCCATCTTAAATCTAGCTCAAATCGAACTCGGATCGAACCAGTTCGGTGACTTGGTTACTTTGCCATTGATGTTGCTCACCTTGATGTATGTAATTGAGAAGTAGTGTGTGGAGATGGGAGCTGAGATGCTGCTCGGGTAGGTTGAGAGCTTGGGCGAGAAGGAGATGTGGGCTGAGAGGTCTTTTGACTCACTGGTTGAGGCTGAGAAGACGTGTAAGATGGAGATGTTGGTTGGGCTGGTTGAGACTGAGCAGTTGTGCGAGATGGAGATGTTGGCTGAGAGGTCTTTTGACTCTCTAGTTGAGACTGAGCAGCCTTGATAAAACAGTGGGATTATGAAGTTGCAATTCAGGTGTTTGTGGAAATGCCTTAATGGCGAACTCGGCTCGATCTTGGCTCGAACTCGGCCCAAGCTGGCCCGAGCTACTGACCGAACTGAGCCGAGCTGGCTAGTCAGGCTCGAGGACCGAACCAAGCTGAGTTCGAGCTGAGGTCAACCAGTGGCCGAGCCGAGTTCGAGCTGAGGCCAGCTCGACTTGTTCGACTCGACATACACCCCTAACCATACCATAAGAAACAATGGTGATTGACCATCATATCATTTAAAAACTTCTTACGGCGCACCTTAATATTTCGGTAGTGTTTATTTACCAACTTATTAGTTGATAAGGTAACATTAGCCTGGATGAAGGAAAAACCAAAATATCACCTTGATCAAAAACTTTCGTGGCTCATTAATGGTCAATCACCACTGTTTCTTATGGTATGGTCCACCTGATAATTAGATTTGCTTCATTTTTGTGATAGTGCCCTAAAATTATCTGGATAAATAGATGGACGGTGTGGATACATAATACATACATTAAGATAAACCCCACGGTAGTTTTGGCTGAGGCGAGGGTCTCACCTAATCCGCTCTCCAATTATCTGGGGCGTGGGTAAGTTCACTGATGGTATATGTATCGCACCCAACTGGTCTAACATGGAAAACCCATTTGGGATGGACAAAAATCATGCTATCCAACCATCAAGTGGGCCACTACATGGATGTTTTGGTTCTTCGGTTCTGGTACGTGTTTTCTATCATTAGGCCTTCTTACTATGATTTTTGGGCCATCCAATTTTCATCATGCCAAATCATGTCGATAAATTTTATAAGAGCCCGTTTAGATTCATAGAAAGCATAGAAAAGAAATAGCATTTCTTAGGAAACATTAATTTCAAAAAATGATGGAAAATGAAACATTATTTTTATTATTTGATTTCAATAAGATTTAAAAAAAAAAATTAATTTATTGTTTGGCAAAAGAAAAATATATCTTAAAAAATTCTACCTAGTTAGTAGCACGTGCCAAATTAGCATATGTGACACATGTTGGATGCTTGAAGATGAATTAGCTGCACATGTGGCATACATATTTTAGGGGGTAGTTAAATCTTAATTATGGCACACTTGGATCCTTACTCTTGCTCCAGTGGTAGACTCTCAGGAGTTTCAACACCCGGTCAAGGGTTCGAGTATCCATAGGTGGTGAAATCCCACTGTGGCGTGGCGTGAGTGTATGGGGTGTGTGTCCGTGTTAACAAAAAAAATAATAATAATAATAATAAATTTATGGCACACATGGTACATGTGAGGTACTTGGACCCCTCTGGTAACTTTTCAGTCAAGTCAGCCTGGAGCCTTTGTAGGATCCCTGCCCAGCGCAGGAGCTAGTCAAAGGGGGTTTGGCAAGGAAAACTCTCACCGAAGATTTCCTTATTCATCTGGCGCCTTTTACAAGGGGCGATTGCGATGGAGGATAGAGTTCAGTCCAAGGGAGTATCATTGGCATCTTCCTGTGTCTGTTACGGAGAAGATGGCTCTCATAGACCGTAGGTGGAATCCCTGACCCATCTATTCATTCACGTGAGCAGGCATCTAAGCTTTGGTAGCATTTTGGTGTCATAGCTGGTATCCCGCCCCTGCCAGCTCAATCCGTGGAAACGAGGCTGAAACAATGGTGGATGGTGGTTGTTGAGGATGACAACCAGACCTTTAATAAGGTTCTTCCTAGTCTAGTCCTCTGGGAGATTTGGAGGGCCAGAAACTCCATGAAGATGGAAGGCATGAATAGCACGAGTTCAAGCACCATCAGTCGAGTAAAATTCTGGTTGTGGTTGATTTTGTCAGATGGGAAAAACCCCGTCAACTGAGCCCATCTTCGGGTTGTGCGGTGGATTAGGCCGAAAGAGGAGTAGTCTAATCTCAACTTAGATGGTTCTACGTGCGGCAACCCCGGCCCATCTGGAGGAGGCAGGTTATGTAAAGATTCGAATGGTAATCTTAATTTTGCATTTTCTATGGGCTTTGGTGTGGGTTCCAGCAACAGGGCAGAGTTGCGGGTGATTTGGCAAGGGTTTTTCTTTTCTCTCGCCCAAGGTCTGGAAAGAATGGAAGTTGAGTCGGACTCTAGCTTTGTAATTAACCTCAGTGGTAGCTCGAATCAGGAAGCCAGATCCTGCTTTCAAGTCGAGCCCCTCCCCTATGCAGCCCCCTACTACGGACAGGGGCCTCTCCTCTTATCCTGTTTCCCCATATCAGGAGACCTCTATCTCATCTCCACACAGCGCTTGCCTACACTCTCCTGACTCCAATATCCATCAACCCCCCACTAAGAAGGGCCTCTCGGCTGGCATCTCCATACTGCTGCAACTTCAGACCACTGAGAGGGCGCTGCTATATGCAAGATTCCATTCTCTTCTGTGGAAATCAGAGAGACTGCATCTCCAGAGAGAGCCCTCTCTTCGAATGATCTTGTGGGTATGGTCAGGGAGGACGAAGAAGGTCGATTCCACCTCGTTGCTCTTGGGCACCCTATGTCAGTCAGGGTAAAATCCTGCTCTCCGACTGAGGAATATTGTGCTGCAGCTCAGGAAAGGGAGGTTGCCCGCTCAGTCTCTCCTGTTTCAGGGGAAAATTTGCTTCCTGGGGAGACAGAAATCAAAAAAATGTCGCAAAATGATAGTTCCATAGGCAGGGTCTTAAGCCGGAACAGAGTCAGAAGGAAGCATCACATATTCAGAACAGGTTTAGTTAACATGAAAGATCAAGAGTGGTACTGCAGAGTGAGAAAAATGCTGAAACGGGCTGTAAACTCAGGCTGTTTAACTGATGGATAGCGTCATCATATGGAATGCCCGCAAAGTGGGAAATCAAGCCACGATCAGAACCTTAACTCGCATCATTCGCAAGTACAATCCATGAGTCGTCGCTATTCTGGAGCCAATGCTTCCGGAAGTCAGAAGGGTGAGGGTAGGCCTAAAAGTTGGCTTTCACTCCTCATTTTCCAATGCTAATGAAGGTGGAAAGATCTGAGTGTTCTACAACAATAATTTAAGTGTCTCGGTCTTCTCTTCCTCCTCTCAAATGCTCTATCTAAATATAGGTATGACTAACCCCTATAATAAAATTCTTTTATCCATTGTATATGCTAAATGTGATAGGTTCCAAAGTCGCCTCCTCTGGGAAGACAGGGTCTCGGTTAGCAGGACGAATCAGGGTCCTTAGGCTGTCGGGGGGATTTCAACGCAGTGTTATCCCCAGCGGATCAAATGGGTTGCAACACTAACGATCAGATCAGCTGCTCCGAATTCTTAGAGGCAGTAAACGCAGCTGAATTGTGCGATGTGGGATTTTCTGGAAATCCTTTCACTTAGTCGAACAATCACTCCGGGGCTTCGCGCAAGTGGGCTAGGTTGGACAGAGTTCTTGTTAACGGAGATTGGTTACAACTTTGGCAGCACTTCAGGGTGGATCACTTGCCTCGTGCTAGTTCTAATCATGCTCCTCTCTGTCTTCTTTTCTCTCGTCCCGCCCTTTCCTGTCCGAAACCTTTCAGGTTCTAAAGAATGTGGACCTTTCATCCTAACTTCCAAGATGTTATCAAAAAGGCATGGGAAGAGGATTTCTCTCAGCAACCTCTATTAAACCTGCAACTGAAACTCAGAAAATCCAAGTAGGTTCTCAAATCCTGGAACAAAGAGGTGTTCGGCACGGTATCCTCCAGGGTCAAGGCAGTTGAGGATCTCCTCAATAGCCTAAAAAATCAGCTGCAGCTGACCCCTTCTGACGATCTCTCTATAGGCCTCCAAAACGTGCGACATCAGTTACAACAAGCTGAACTTATGGAAGAGGTGTTCTTGAAAAGTCTAGGATCTCCTGGATCCAGGAAGGAGATTGAAACACAAAGTTCTTCCATAGGTCAGCTCTAGAAAGATCCAGGCAGGCGTTCATCCCGTCTATTATAGACGATAATAACTAATTAATTTCTGATCAAGCCCAACTTAGAGAAGAAGCTGTTGCTTTTTTTTGCAACGCTTTCACAGCCGACCCTACCATCGTCCCTTCGGATGCTTTGTGTTTCATTCCGCAACTGGTTGATGCTTAGGACAACGCGTCCCTCTCCTTAGCCCCATCCTTGGAGGAGATCAAACAAGCAATTTTCGCTATGCCGAAGGATGGGGCATCGGGGCCAAATGGATTTTCTGCAACTTTCTTCTCCTCCTATTGGCCTATCATTGCCCACGACCTCCACAAAGCGGCCATTTCCTGGTTCTAGGGGCACCCCATGCCAAGAGCGTTCTCTTCTACTCTCATTTACCTCTTCCCCAAGTCTTCTTCGGCTTCGGCTTAGACCGACTTCTGCCCGATTAGTTTATGCAATGTCATGTACAAAATCATGTCAAAAATCCTCGCCAATAGACTGAATCGTATCCTCCCCAAGATCGTCTCGGGCGAGCAGGCGGCCTTCATTACAAGCCGATCTATATCTGAAAATGTCGCGCTGACTCAAGAATTGGTGAGGAGTTTTAACAGAAAAGTCAGAGGGAATCTGATGCTCAATATTGATCTCGAGAAGGCTTACGACAAGGTTGACTGGACTTTTCTAAAGGGAGTGTTGAATTCCTTCGGCTTCAATTCAACCTCTATCTCCCTTTTCGAGTCTTGTTGGGCCAACAACTGGTTTTCAGTTTTAGTCAATGGTGTCTCTTTCGGCTATTTCAAGTCCTCTTGTGGTTTGAGGCGGGGAGACCCGATTTCTCCAGGTTTGTTTGTGATAGCAGCTGATGTACTAAGTAGAGGCTTCAAAGCTCCAATCCATTCGAATCCCGGGAACCGCTTTCATCTCCACAGGGGCTGTCCGGTGATTTCTCATCTTCTTTTTGCTGACGACACTCTCTTATTCATTAATGGCAACCTTTTGTCCATCCAGGCCACAAAAGATTTTCTTCAATCCTTCCAAGCCTCTTCGGGTCAAAAAATTAACTTCAGAAAAAGCTATTTTATGTGCTCGGACAACCTGGCAGATACCAGGATTATCAGAATTGAGGACTTGCTAGGCATGCCTAGGGCCTCCTCATCCTCTTGTTATCTTGGTGTGCCGATCATTAGAGGTCGTGCTAAGGCGTCTCATTTCCACTTCTTGGTTGAAAAAATTAGAAACAGAATTAGCGGTTGGAAAAATAGGCATTTATCTCAGGGGGGACGCGTGACTCTAATTAGACATGTGTTGGGAAGTATTCCAATCCATGTCATGGCTGCGGTGCAGATGCCTAAATCTATCCTTAAGACCCTTGAGAAAAGCTTTGTAGACTTCTTTTAGGGTTGGGCGAACGGCCAAAGAAAGCTCCACTGAATCAAGTGGCAGTCCATCTCGAAGCCACGGTCGGAAGGGGGTCTTGGGATTCGTTCCCTGATCGAGATGATGTCAGCGCTGAGAATGAAATTGGGTTGGTCAGTAAAGTATGGAACAGAAAGCTCTCCATGGGTGAATTTCATCAAAGCTAGATATGAAAGAGATCTTCGGACGGACAGTATTGGTCGAGCGTCTTCTTCTCCCTCTCCTCTTTGGAAGGCTATTCGAACCCTTTTCTCTTTGATTGATGACGGGATTCAGTGGTTCGTGGGTCGGGGGTCAGGGTGAAGTTAATTTCTGGGACACCAATTGGTCCGGTCTTAGGGCCCTCTTCTCAATAGTGGAATGTCCCATTCCTTCCCCTCTGCGGCACACCAGAGTAGCTGATGTCATTGGCCCAGCGGGCCCCCTCCCGCCCGGCGTCATTTTTCCTCTGCTTCCTCAAAATGCGATGGAAGCTATCTTCAGGGGTGGGTTTACCACTTCTGACTCCCCTGATCACTGTGTCTGGCCTTGGGACGCCTCGGGATACTTCACTATCAAGTCGGCATGGTGGATGAGTAGATCTACGTCCCCTCCTCTTAGCTGGACAAGTAATGTTTGGCACAACAATTTTCCTCCCAAGATCTCAGTGTTTATTTGGAGACTGCTAAAAAATGTCGTTCCCATTGACAGTCGAGTGAAGAAGAAAAGGGTCTACCTCGCATCTAAATGCGTTTGTTGTGTCGATGCTGCTACTCCTCACCCTGATGAGGAATCCATTCTACACTTGTTCCTCAACAGCGCGTTTGCGGTCCAGCTGTGGGACCAAATGGGCAGAACTTTTGGGATCTCGAACCTTCGAGCTACTTCCCTGGAAGGGAAATTATATCAGTGGTGGCTGCCCCCTATGTCAGGAAAATTCTTCTCCTCCCTCCAATCCTTCATTCCTTGTGTGGTTTTCTAGGAAACGTGGAGGTCTAGGAACGAGGCAAGATTTGAAGACAAGGCCATGAACTCCTCATTCTCGTTTGCTCGAGTGAAATGGTGTTGCAGTAGCTGGGGGTGTCTTTAAACATCCCTCATCCGTCCAAGTCTGCTGATAGGCTGATCCTAGAGCGTCTCAACATTCACAGCAATCCCTAGTATCGCCCCCCTCCTACCTTAGTCAGATGGAGCCCGCCCCCAGCCCACTGGGTTAAGCTTAACACTGACGGCTTGGCTCGCGGCAACCCCGGTCCTTCTGGTGGCGATGGCTTATGCAGGGCTGAAAATGGCGATTTCTGTTTTGCATTTTCATTTGGTTATGGAGAGAGTTCCGATAACCAAACGGAAATGAGAGCGATATGGGACGGTTTGATCCATTGCTTCTTTATGGGGTTTTCGTGGATTGTGGTCGAAACTGACTCGGCGTTGGTGGTGGATATTCTTAATTGGTCTTCTAAGCCATCCTGGAAATGGTGGAACTGGAGGACAAAAATCATCAATCTCAAGAAGTTAGGCCACCTTTCCTTCATCCACATTTTTCAGGAAGGAAATGCTCCTGCGGATGGGCTGGCTCATATGGGAAGCGAGCAGCAAATCTCAGCGTTCTTCTCTTCCTCGGCCTCGCTCCCGGCTCTGATTAGAGGCTTGGTTTTCCTCGATAAGGTTGGCCTTGGCTCTCTGAGGATCTCCTAACCTTCCTTGGTCAGGATCCGGGTCAGCCCTGAGTCGGCGCTTCCGTTTCTCTGTTGTGTTTTCTTTTTTCGTTTCTTTCTTTTGCCCCATATGATAGGCGCCTCCCTCCCTTTTTTTGTCAGGTCTGCCTGGATGCAGAGTCTGTACAGTTGTTTGCCTTGTGAATGAATTCTGGTGGCTCTGTTTCCACCTTTCTCTGAAAAAAAAAAAGTGGTAGCTCAAATCCTAATTGGGCTTGGAAACATTGGATAAGAAGGATTGATGCGCTTAGGAGTAGAGGGACGTTCTGTTTTCGTCACATCCCAAGGGAGGTAAATGGCCCTGCAGATGCTCTGGCTCGGCTTGGCAGCTCCTCCTAGGAGAATTCTTTTTTCAAGAACCCAGCTGAGCTCCCGCGGCAAATTAAAGGCCTAGTAGTTCTCGATAAGACTGGCCTGGGGGCCATTAAAAATTGTAAGGGATCCTAGGTTGCACTGGTTGTAGAGAGTCGCCATAGGATAGGCAGTCAGCCATGATTTTTTTGATGGCAGGGCGCCCGAATGTTGATCTGATCCTTGTAAAGTTTCTCTTAGTTGAAAAAAAATAATAATAATAATAATGTTCCCTTTGCTTTCATTTTTATGAATCATGATAAGCCTTAAAAATTAATAAATGATTTTATTTTTGCTCTTATATCTTTCCTTTCATATAAAGTGAATATATAAGCTACAATGGTATACAAGGGCAAATATAAAATTTAAATTTAAAATTTTAATTCAAAATATAAAAGAAATATAAGATTTAATCCAAATTTTGAAATGATATATGTGTAACGGAAATCTAATATTTCTTATTGAATCACGCATGTAAGGGAAATCAAATATTTCTTATTTAATTTTCTAATATATGTTGAAAGGATTGGACGACATACATACACCTAGGGGTGCACATTGAATCGGTAGAACCGTGGAACCGGACCGGAACCAACCAAACGGTCTGGTTTGGTTCGGTTCTAAAGTGCACCAGTTCCGGTTCCGGTTCCAAAAATCAAAGAACTGGTTACATCAGTTCGGTTCTCGGTTTGGGGGTATGTAGAGCCGAACCGAACCGTGAACCAATCCGTAGAACCAAACCGTGGATCCGATCCGTAGAACCGAACCGTGGAACTGAACTTGGAACTGAACCAAGAACCCTTTGATTGTTTCCATATTTGACTCATGATTTATGGTTCATAATGCACCATTTAATTATTTTCATAAATGTATTTTTGTACACCTTATACAATATCTAAACCATTCATCAAATGGACCACAACATGAATGGACATGGCTAGATAATAAAATTAAACATGCAATTGGGCTAGATTATAAAAAGCCCAGAACCGTGGAACCGATCCGGAACCGAACCGATTTTAACGGTTCGGTTCCGGTTCGATTCTAGGGTGCCAACGGTCTGGTTCCAGTTCCGAATATCCTAGAACAGTTAGGAACGGTTCGGTTTCGGTTTCACCCTAGAACAGGACCAAACCGACCCGTGTGCACCCCTACATATACCCAAGTAGGTTGGGTTCTACATTGACCTTTGAGTTGAAGTCTGGTTAGGTTGTAGGCAATTATCCTGGACCAGATGGTACTACCCTCACCAGGATTTTATTTATATTTTATTTATTTTTGCTTTCTTGGGTGTGGGGAGACCTCAGCGTTGAATGAGGCACCTAGCTAGTAAGGGTTTGTGGTTTCTACCATGATATATATGTTTTATCCATGCTATATTTTGATAGATCATTTTAGAGCATATGAACATATGAACCCAAAAGGAAGCATATGGAAAGCTCAAGTAGACCACACCATAGGAATGGGGATTGAACTCTTAAGATTGAAAACTTCCTAGAGCTCATTGTGATGTTTATATGTTAACATAAGGTCACATAGACATGTTTGAAGGGAAATCATAACTAGCAGGTTGATACAAAACTTTCGTAGCCCTCAAGAAATTTTCTCAATCCCTTCCTATGGTGTGGTCTACATGAGCCTTCAATCTGCCTCCTATTTAAGATCATTACTTAAAATCGTTCATTGAAATGGATGGATGGCATGGATAAAACACCACACACACACACACACACACACACACATATATATATATGGGAAAAGGTACAATGAGCTCGAGCGTACGAGTCCGTCACATGCGGTCAAGCTGCGTGGGCCCCACCGTGATGCGTTTCGAAAATCTACCTCATCAGTCAAATGTGTCATTCCCTCGTGGGCCTAGGTTTCAAAAATCAAGTCAATCCGTGACTTTTGTAGGCCACACCACATACAGAAGTAGAGAGGGAGCCGTGCACCATTAAGACATTCATAATCATTTTTAGGGCCCACAAAAGATGTGGTTTACAAATCCAGCCCATCCATTATGTGTGTCCCACTTTTATGAGGGCTCATACCAAGTTTCAACAGCATTCAAAACTCAGGTGGGCCCCACCAAGTGCTTTCATATGTTTTAACGGTGTTTCACATGATTTTAGATGGTATGGCCCACCTGAGTTCCGTATACAGCTGATTTTTGGGATATCCCATAATTTAAAGGGTACGCATCTGACTGATGGTGCTGATTGTCGAAACGCATCACGGTAAGGCCCACACAGCTCGACCTCATGGGATGGACGTGTGCCCTCGAGCTCATTGTACCTTTTCCCTCTATATATATATATATATATATATATATATATATATATATATATATATATATATATATATATATATATAATGGTTGGCCTCGTAGATCCCCTGACAGAACCATCCATCTTTGCTTAGGTCCTAGTGGGGTAATACCTAATCCGCATCCAATCGTCCTCCCTATGTATGGTGCGTGAGGGCCTAAAGGTACATGTATGTCAACCCATCATGAAAATGAAATACCGAAGTATCAGCCAGAGCAACTGTCACTTTGGCCATCACGTGAGTTTGAAATTTTGGAGAGGTTGTCCACTGTTTTCTACGGCGCGTTTCACCTAATGGTTGGATTGACCTGTCACTGTGGAACGACCCAGATCTTTGACAGCTTAAATGCCATCCGCACACCCCAATGGGCATTGTCCTATTAGTTAAATCAAGACCGTTCATTAGGCTTAATAAATACTTTATGAGTTACCATGCAAACATTACAGATTTTTCCGTACTAACCATTTGAGTTGTGTCCTTTGATATTGACGGTCAAGATCATTTACGAAAAAATAGGCCTGATCAACAATTCAACCATCCATTTGTTAGGGATCATTTGGTTCTCTCAAGATTTGAATACTTGACCTTTCAAGCACTCTGATGATAAGATGTCAAATAACCAACTGCCCTAAAAGTTAAAGCTGTCAGATGATGTGCATTGGATGTTCCGATCAGTGGCTTAACAACCCATCAAATGTATTCTGGACTTAAGGGATAGCTCAGATTGATCAATTGACCTGTCCAACTTAATCCATACAACTAGGAGTACTGGAACATTTCTCCGATAAGACAATGCAAGCCTTTATATTTGTGACAGAAGATTGATAGCAAGAAGGGAGGTACAACAAGGGTTTACTTTCCAACCTGGGATAATTCCTATGTGACAGATCAATCAGGATTGGGACACGTATTAGCTACGGAACCTAGCTGACAGAAGCGAGTTTGGCTACTAAAGTGGTGTCAACGCATCATGTGAACCCACCATGATGTATCTGACCTGATTATAAGTTAACACAAACATGAAATAAGGAAAACATAAATATGAAACTTGATCCAAAACTTCTGTGGCCCAAAAAGGTTTTTACCGGTAGGCATTTAATCCCCATTGTTTTCTGTGGTGGGTCCACTTAAGCTTTTGGATCTGCTTTATTTTTTTTGGCTTATATCCTAAAATGATCTTTCCAAATAGATGGACTCTATGGATACAACACATACAACATGTTGGCCCTCACTTCAGTAGCAAGACTTCTACTGTCGAATTCAGTAGCTAATCTGCGTCCACACGATTGACTTGAAACCAATGGTCAGGATCATAAAATTAAAACTGAAAGAGGATTGCGTACTCACACTTTTCAGTAGGAAGTGGGTATTGGATGGTTCTATGTGGGCTCCACAATGATGTATATGTTTTATCCACACTGTTCATCCATTTTGGGGTCATTATTTTTAGGTCATGTACCAAAAAATGAGGTATATTTAGATCTAAGGTGGACCACACCACAGGAAAATGGTGGTGATTGAACGCTCACCATTGAAAACTTACTAGGGCCCACTGTAATATTTATTTTCCATCCAACCTGTTGATCAAGTGACACAGACCTGGATGAAGGAAAAAAACAAATGTCAGCTTGATCCAAAACTTTTGTGGCCCTCAGGAAGTTTTTAATGGTGGTCGTTCAATCACCACTGTTTCATGTAGTGTAATCCACCTGATATTTTGACCTGCCCCATTTTTTGGCTCATAGCTTAAAATGATATGGAAAAATGAATGTATGGCATGGATAAAACGCATACATCATAGTGGGGCCCACACTGCACCGTCCAGTAGCGAGTCGCTTCTAACAGCGACAGTAGGCAAACCACGTCCCATAAAAACTGGTTCCGTGTAGTGAATGGTTAGAATGATGGTGGGCCACATGTTATTTAATTCCTGGGAGAAAAATCCTACACTTTTTTGTTTTACATGGGACTGGATGGTGCCTGATCATGTGAGAGGTTAGCGTGTGGCACCCAATACAGACGACAAATACGACTGAGTCTTTCCCTGTTGCGCCGCTAGTTCTTCGCCATTTAAAAAAAAAAAATGGTGGATGACTCTTCAAACGTGCACATGCCGCAGTTGTACAACAATCCAGACCATCCAACTTTCTGACCCAACTATGAACAGTGGCATAACTTAAAATTTTCACTAAGAATTAAAATATTAATTATGCGGTCATTCCCTTTGAATTCGGACTCTAATTAGTTTACTTCGACCATACATTTGATAGTCTATCAACTGGCTGGTTAGGATTGCTTAGTTCATGTGATTTTAGTGAAGAGATGATCCATCCAGAATGGAACCCAAGAAAGAGAAAGAGTGGATGGTCTTGAAAGCTATACGTCAAGGTAACATGTGAGGAGGTTGATTAGTCAGCATTATTTCTTACATGGTGTGGATGAAGACGGAGAAGTTTGCTAATTCACCCCTGTTAAGCCCTGCTCATCTGTGTGCAGGTAGGCATGGATATATGAAGCATATGTGGGTGATCTGAGCATCCCATGCAGTGGAAATATATGCTTAGTTGACGCCTCTATATATGACCATCTAATATTGTAAAGTTTGTTACCCCATCGATCGCCACTTCCCAATTAAGCTATCACATATTATCAATCAACACCGTCAGAGTCTATCACATAAGTAGAGAGTTGAGAAATAATAATATATTTTTATTTTTATTTTTTATTTTTTATTTTATTCTGTCTTTTATCTCTTGTATATATAGTATGAGAGTTAATTCTCTTAAAACTAGATACATGACTCACTTATTCAAGTTGCCATAGCAATTACGGCCCATTTGGATACCACCAAATAAGTTACATTTTCAAAAAAAAAAAAAAAAAAAAAAAAAAAACTTTTAACTTATTTCATACAAGTAATTTGGTTTATGATTAGTTAGAACTTTTTCACTTAGAAGTACTTAATTACTTTAGTTAATTTTTTTATAGCTTTTTTTTCAAAAACTTTTCATGAGTTGCTGAAGAAAGGCATAAGAGAGACCAAAGTGAGGAGAAGCTAATAAGTAGGTTGTTCACCGGGGAAAAGCTAATAAGTAGGTTGTTTACCACATATTCTTATCTTCTTAATAAGTAGAAACTAAGATTAATTACTTGTGGCATAAGTTATCTTAGTTGTGGAGAAAAAAAAAAATTTACTTATGCATGCCACAAGTAATTTATCTTAGTTGTGGAAAAAAAATTTTTACTTATGCCACAAGTAATTTATCTTAGTGTGGAAAAAAAAATTACTTATGCCACAAGTAATTTATCTTAATTATGGAAAAAAAATTTCAAAAAAAAAAATCAATCTCGATAGTTAAAGATAGTAAAAGCTTTATTTAAATAAATAAATAAATAAATAAAAACATGGAGCAAAAAACAAGTAAATGTGTGCATATGTGTGCGTGTCACTTATAAATACAGTTTAAATAGAAAATTAAATTAAAATGATTAAAATTTCTATACCATGAGCTAGTATGTATCTAAGTAATCAAATTGTGTTATTTGCCTCTCTCAAAACTTCCTCTCACAATCTATTCAATTCTATCAATAGGTGGCAACCACCAATCTTAATATGAGACCAGATTGGCCTCGGGATCCTTTTCTTTTAATCATATCCTCCGGGAAGCCAACGGTCCGACAGATAATCTCGCGAAGCTTGGTAGCTCTCAGCAGATGGATGGAATTTTCTCCTCTATGTCCTCTCTTCCGCACTTCATAAGAGTCCAGATTCTCCTAGATAAAACAGGGTTGGGTGCGCTTTGTCCGATGAATTGACGCCAAGTATTCAGATCAGATAGGGATCTCTTCTTAGCTTTTTGGTCTTTTGCTTCTTATGATAGGAGGGGTCTCCGATTTTTGTGGAAATTCCTCCCGAATGTGTAATTAGCTTTCTTTTAATGAAGCAGTCTCTTTAAAAAGAAAAGAAAAAAAAAAAAACCACCATTCTTAATATTTTAAATAGTCTCCAAAGATTTTTCTCAAATAAAATGTAAAACTAAAAGATTAATTCAGTTTGTCAAGAGCTCTTTTTTTTTTTCTTTTTTTTCTTTTTTTTTTTTAAACTATCTTCTGAAATACATGGAGCTCTAAACGTTTATTCAATTATACAAGCTTTTTCTTCTTTATGTAGAGTTTTAAACGGAGTTTTGTTAACTACTGTCAGCAAACACCTATCTCACACCATCTACATACTCAACTGCAGGAATTCCAGCACATATCATCTTAAAAGACACTAGGAGGGACGCGGATTGCGTCCTACACGCGCCCGTCTCTAGCCCCGAACGGGCAGTTCTGTGGGTGGGTCCACCGTGATGTATCTGTTTTATCAAAGCTGTCCATTCCTTTTCTAAGATCATTTTAAGGCATGATCGAAAAATGACACAGACAGGGCTCAAATGGACACACCAAATAATAAGCTTAGTTGCATTCAATGCACTGAGCGTTAAATGCCAGTTGCATTAAATGGATGAGTCGTACGTAATGTGTTCCATTTAAGCGTTGGATCTGGCTCATTTTTGTGCTAGTGCCTTAAAATGATATGAGAAAAGGGATGAACAGCTTGGATAAACGGATACATGATGGTGGGCCCGCCCACAGAACCGCCCGTTCGGGGCTCGAGACGGGCGGGGTAGGACGCAATCCGCGTTACGTGTCCATCAACTCGGGTTAATGCCTGCAACCCTTTGGCTCAGTGATAGACTCGCAAGAGTTTCAACACAAGGTCATGAGTTGGAGCACTCGTTGTGATGTGAGTGCGCCGGCGTGTGTCAGGTGTGTGAGACCGTGTAAATAAATAAATAACAAGAAGAAGAAGAAGAAGAGCCTCTGGTTATTGGCACTTCAGTCAGACTTGAAGATCAAGAAAAAGCATTAGAACAACAGCCACAACAAATGCAACATGGATGATTACTACGAAAAATTATGAAGAGTCGAGAGAAGGCTAAAAATACCCTCCGCTGCAGCACCAACAACATCTTCCTTGGAATCCCTTGTGTGGAGAACGAGCCTAGTGATGTAATTATGAGCTTGGTAGAGGTCGGAGAGCGCCATGGAAATGCAGGTCTGACCCATCTTCCCTACCCAAGTATCCAAATCAAGGATCACGCCCACGTCAATCACAGCTGTTGAATTTTGGGCCATGCCCAACTCCCACAATGGACTAAGAAAGATACAAAAGAAGAAGAGAAAAGAGATTTGAACTCGGTTCTTCATTTGAAGCTCCATGCCTGTCTAGCGTCAAAGGCGTTATGCGCTCCTACTACCCTTATAGATCATCTGCAACAGTGGGTCCCACCAGTTGTTTTAGATCCACGTCTTTTCGTTTTGTCACATCTATGACTAATGGGGATATTAGATGGTTATTTTTTTTATTATTATTTTTTTTATTTAAAATACACCCACAGAATTTCGGTGCAATGGCACTTGAACCCATGGCCTTAAAACTCTTACGAGTCCATCGCAGAGACATGACTAAAAAACCCAATGCGGGGAACTTGAAGATAGACAAAAGTATATTTTATACCCGTGACACAAAAGTAATGTGCTTAAGATAAATGGCGTGTGTGTGGGTAAGGCACTTGAAGATAGTCAATAATAGCACATGATTAACACACTATGTATATCAGCATTTAAAGATGAAAGTAGCACAAGTGGTATAATTTGTACATTGTCACAGTGGTCCATGTGTAGTACTTAAATATATTTAGGTGCTTGAAGATGATGGAGGCACATGTTATACGTGTGGCACATATCACGTGTGCTACTTTAAAATTAATGAATCCATATTCGTACGTGTTAGGAACTCCAAGATGGAGCACAAATATAAGGTCATTTCTTAGGGAAATATAATTTTCCTCACTTTTTATTACTTTCTTAAAATTAAGTTTCTTAAATATGCGAATGAAATATAAGAGAGCACTTTCCCGGAATTAGAAGGGAAACGGAATTAGCACTTTCGTAGAAATTTCGTTTTGTTTTCAGTAAATCCAAAGACATTAATGCAAGACCAACAACGCGTGTTGACCGGGAACTACTGATCAACCGTTAAAGCTGGGCCACATGTGTCAGTGTTTATTGAATAAAAAATATTTATTTTCTCACCAAAATTCCATTTCTTCGTACAGGTGAGGCCCATCTTTTGAATCTACTAGCTACATTCTCGAACCGTATCCCAGATGGAATCCAATACTCAGATTCATATACGTGGGCCAGTAATAGCCTCGAAAATATGTGGTGTGCGCTGACGATAATTGTCACTGATCACTAACGTACTACTGTTGACATATTGGGCTGTCAATGGACCGGCCTAGCCCATCGGCCTGGCCCACCTTGAGCTGGGTTTTGGCTAGCATATCAGGGCCGAGGTGGGTTGGGCTTAAAATTCAAGCCCACTTCTCAAACGAGCTGGACTTGGACCATGTAAAACAGGCCATTAATCAGGTTTGATGTCAGCCCGACCAATTAGAGCTTGCAAGGGCAATTCTATAATATATAAAATTGAAAAATCCTCTTTCTCTCTCATATAAATGCTTGTTAGGAATCTGCATAAGCAAATCCTGAATTCAAATTACACGAGATTAAGTAAATGTAAACTAAGCATTACAAAGCACATGCGATTTTACATATAAGAAAAATCGTTGTGGAAAAAAACCACGACACAAAATGACAACAAATCACTATGAAAGTAAAAGAATAAGAGATAGAATCACATACAATAATCTGAAAACCCTCATTTTCACATTTCCTAAGCTCCCAAAAATGTTTAGTCCTCCTTAAAATAGCTTAGGAATACTATAATCTCACAATTACGCACATATATAGTGTCGCACCCGGAATAAGAAACAATTCCCGCAATTCTGCAAAATCATACACTTCTATTGATAGAATTGACAGCCATTGATGGAACCAAAGCCACCTTCGATCATATCGATTTGGACCTAAAAACAGTCTAACGAGCAATTAGAATAAATTTGGATTTTCTCGATGGGATCGAATGGGCTATCGATGGGATTGAGTGGTCTGTCGATGCCATTGACAGACCCAATTACAGATAAATTTAAGACATCTGATAACAATATCCACCGTGTCTTCAATTATCATGAACCATGGCTCTAAGATTCATCTTTAATCGCCTCCATCATATCTTCAACATCGTTATTGCTTCTCGTGCACACTCTGTCTTCATCAACCATTTTTCCAGACCTAGAAAAATCGAACAAAGTCAGAACTTCTCTATGGGAACTACCTTTATCAGCATATCCACCAGATTCACACTCGTGTGGATCTTCTCTAGAGTGACACTGCCTTCCTCAAGCACATGTCGAATAAAATGGTAATGAACATCAATATGTTTAGTTTTAGAATGGTAAACCAAATTCTTCTTTAAATTGTTCGTGTTTTCTCTATCATAATTAACTGGTACGACCTCCTGTTGAAGCTTGAGTTCGTTCATCATTCCACATAACTAAACACATTCCTTGAATAATTCCATTACTACCATATTCTCAGCTTCTGTTGTGGAAAGAGCAACCACAGATTGAAGCTTCGACATTCAACTGACCACTCCACCCGTTAATACAAACGAGTAACTAGAAGTCGACTTTCTGTTGTCCACATTCCTGCGTAATCTGAATCAACATAGCCAACAAGCTTTCCCTTTGATTTATGAAATGTAAAGATGTAATCTATTGTACCCTGTAAATAACGAAACAGTCATTTCACTACCTCCCAATATTACTTGTCAGAGTTTGACATGTATCTGCTCACAATACCAATTGTATGCGAAATATCCGGTCTCGTAGAGACCATGTCATACATCTAATTGTCAATTGTGCTCGAATATGGCAAACGAAACATAACCCACTTTTCTTCATCTATAATGAGACATTCTTTGAAGAAAGCTTGAAGTAAGAAGCATGATGTATGATAACTGGCTTAGCATTAATTGTTCATCCTAAACTTCACCAATACTGTAACGCCCTGAAAATCGGGGGTCGAGCAGGAGGCCAACTCCCGAGTTCCAGCACATCACTTATGCAACATAGATAATGATGATTAGATGTTGTCTGTATTAGTGCCTTAAACATGAGTAGGATTATACCAAATCAGCATATCATACTCCAGAGACAGTTAGATTTAAGCAAGCGGAAGACTGTGATAGATACATAAAATATATAAACTGATGTGGGTCTCCAGCGTGTGAACATGTTACCAGGTTAAGTATATACATGTATACTCCCAAAATGGATAAAATATATATATGTGTGAGTTCAAAAATATAAAATAAAAAGGTGTAATGGCAACTAATCAGCACCCCTGTAACCCCGTCGATCAGAACATGGTCTACATAGACCCGTCTGAAAGTTGCATATAGGAGAACTCCTCATCATCATAAAAGTCAGGCTCTACTTCGTCAGCTTCGCCATCATCTATAACTACAACAGAGTCTAGTTGGTGTTTTAAAACACTGTCCCAAAATGCGGGAGTGAGTGATCAACTCAGTGGAGCTATAAAGCAAAGGTTAACATGTTATCAATTCAGTCAAATAGTAATGATAAAGCAATACAATCAAACATCCCTAAGTACTCTGGTTAATGCAAACATGATATATATTAATGATGCATGCCCTCGCCTGTACTCCCTCTGCGATCTTCCTCTTACGGTCGCGGTATGCACCCCTTCCTCTGTGTTCAATACCAATGCCAAAGGCACGTACTACAATGCGGTGTATGAGCGTGATTAGCCAAGTTCTTAATTAGACTCATACAGCAAGTTTGGGAACCTAAAGTACCGCCCTTTATATCATTGACACAAATAATGATCCATCTAGGGTCGTCAATCCTAGTTCATCACATACGATAGGCAAGTTCACAAGTTTACACCATGGGTTGTTACGAGAGGCTCGTCACCATCGGCGTAGGCTTTATTCATACTCGAGATCACCCCACCAACGCCCTACCAACTGGCAGTCTATTTTCGAAAGCTCGTCACCAACCCAACTGGGGACCACAGCCAGACTGCGCCGGGGTAGGCCTATTTTGTACTCGAGGTCACAACACTAACGGCCTACCAACTGGCAATCTATTTTCGAAGGCTTGTCACCAACCCGACTGGGGACCACAGCCAGGCTCCGCCAGTGTAGGCCGACAACCGGAATACAGTGTCTCATACCACCATATTCGGCTCGTCCCTATCCTTCGACTCGACCCCCCATGACGGGTCTCACGTAGGATCAAGTGCTGGCACGAGGAAAAGATCCAGTAGGAGAACGTCCTCAACCTCCTGCAACCACAAACCGTGATATGGAGAGCGGCTCATCCAGACCTCAACGTGCAGCACCCACAATAGCGGACCCGAGTAGGATTCCAAATCCTTATGCTCGGCCAAGGTCAAACAATTGCTACCGCTGTGGCCAGCCAGGCCACTTATCAAACACCTGTCCTCAACGTCCCACAACACACTTGACTATAAATGAAGGGGGCACTGAAGATGAGGCCGGAGAAGAAAACCATGGCTATGATGAACATGAACAAACCACTGAAGAAATCGTAGGTGGCGATGAATTGACGGGTGAGGATCGTGGCGAATTTCTAGTTGTGAGGCGATTATTGTACACCCCACGAAAGGAATTACATCCACAGCGACACAATATATTTTGTACTCGGTGCATTATCAACGGAAAGGTCTGTGATGTGAGCATAGACAGTGGTACTAGCGAGAACATCGTCTCAAGAGTGATGGTAGACAAGTTGCGGCTACCAACGACGAAACATCCTTCCCCGTACTCAATTGGCTGGATAAGAAAGGTGAACGAGACCAAGATAACTGAACAATGCACTGTCTCATTTTCAATTGGTAAAAATTATAAGGATCAGATACTTTGTGACATGGTCGACATGGAAGCTTGCCACATGCTACTCGGTCGACCCCCGCAGTCAGACCGTGATGCGACCCATTGGGGATGAGACAATGTCTACTTATTCGTCAAGGATAGTTAAAAAATAATCATTGCCCCTATGGCACCAGAGAACCACCTCTAAGCTTCTAAAGTGGAGGGGAGTTCCCTCTTGACCATTCGAGATTTTATGGAGGAATCCAAGGAAACCGGCGAGGTAAACGTCGTAGTGGTGAAGGGCGAGGAAGATGAACCCTCAAACATCCCTCCAAGTTTAAGACTATTGTTAAACGAATTCAAAGAAGTCTGGCCAGAGGATTTACCTGATGGATTGCCTCCCATGAGGGACATCCAACATCACATAGACCTCGTCCTTAGGGCTAGCCTGCCCAACTGCCCTCATTATCAGATGAGTCCGAAGGAGTGTGAGATACTTCAGGGGCAAGCGGAGGAATTGATCCGTAAGGGTCTCTTGAGAGAGAGCATGAGCCCATGTGCCTTACCAGCATTATTAACGCCAAAAAAAGATGGAAGCTGACTCATTTGTGTCGACAGCCGGGCAATCAACAAAATTACCATCAAATATCGGTTCCCAATATCACGGTTGGACGGTATGCTCGATCTGCTAGAAGGAGCTAAGGTGTTCTATAAAATAGATCTAAGGAGCGGCTACCATCAGATTCGTATCCGATCCGGTGATGAGTGGAAAACGGCATTCAAGACCAAGGAAGGGTTGTATGAGTGGCTAGTCATGCCCTTCGGCTTATCGAACGCACCAAGTACTTTTATGCGTTTGAATCAAGTACTAAAACCGTTTACTGGCTGATTTGTGGTAGTATATTTTGATGACATATTGATATATAGCCAGGATGAGGCGGAGCACAGGAAACATCTCAGGCAGGTGCTATAAGTCCTACAAATTAACAAGTTGTTGTTCACTCCCCAAGTATAGGGTTGTGATGTAGTAATAATCTCGGTAAGACCGAGGTCGAATCCACAGGGACTGAAACCTGTACGTTATCTAAAACTAACTAGAACTAGAATTAGGATGAGATGAAATCTAAATTGAGTATGATTTGAGGAATAATGGTGAAATAACAGTCTAAAACTTAGGAAAAATTCAAAGAAGGGAAACTAGGGATTCAGAGGAAGAAACACTAGGGATTCAGAGGATCCACTTGTAGAGATCAGGGAGATCTTATGCCTGGATTAAAAATCAGGGAAATTAACTGAACTGCCGTTGATATAGTTTTCAAGAGATGAGAGGTATATGAATTAGAATGGATTCCATCACCAAACCATGCCCAGGAGACAAAGCAAACAACAGAATTAAACTAATTACCAACCAGTCAACATGTTTATGAAGGTTAGGAAGGGTACCGACATCCAACCATGCCCAGGAGACGATGGTGAACAACAGGGCTTCCTGACGTCATAAACATAAAAGGAAAAAGGAAATACTCAAGCCATTGCAAATCTATTGTAATTTCAGTCACAACAAATCATTAACAACTAAAGTATTCCTTAATTATAAACTAAAATCAAAGTCATTCAAACACAAATCAAGCCGTAGAATCTCCACATCACACCACAAGCTTCACTTCTTAGCCCTAGCTAAGAGGTTCAGCCAACCATGAAGGGCTGAATCGCTTAGACAAAGTAAAAATAAAAATAGAAGAAAAGAAAAGAAAAGAACTGCTGGTGCTCCACGTCTAGCCACCCCTCCTCACTTCTCTTTTTTTTTTTTTTTTTTTCTGGGTGAAATCAGTGCGGCCCACTTGATCTTTTAGTTCTGCCATTTATCCTCCTTTCAACGGACAGGATCTTCCAATATCTCGCATGGTGGAAAGAGAACACCTAGGTGAGGTTAATACCCCCCCTTTTCACACAATGGACGGTCCAGATTGAGGATGTGGATGAGGAGTGAGCCCCACTGAGAGGGACCGGCGTCGGCAGCGTAAACGCTGTTGCGTTTTTGAAGATGACGCGGGTCAGCGGTGGCTGACCCTTTGTAGGAATTCGGTGCACCGCAGGAGTGCACCGTCTATGCACTCGCATGCTCCCCTTGTGGGGTCCACCATTATGCTTATGAAAGATCCAATCCATTCATCCATATTCTAATCTCATTTAAACCGTTGGGACCAAGTTCGAAGCATATCCAGATATCAGGTGGGCCCAGAATTGACCGTTTAAGGGCTGATTTGTCCGTTGGTCTACTTCCCGAGATCTTCAGTGACTGAAATTTAATATGTACGGTTAATTTATGGTCCCCAGGCCATGTATAAAGTTTCGTGTCAATCTGATGGCGGGAACCCTGTGATCTTGCATTCTAACTGCCTTTCAGGCCACTTGAGCTTCAGTTTCTCAGTTTCCTTAGATTTCTGACGTAGATCTTGGTCCCCTGGAGTCCGTCTCATGCTTTGGTGAATTCGGAGCGTCAAATCCATGCATTTAGCACTCTTTTTCAGTTCAAGCCCCTAAAGTCACCTTACAATACAAACACGAGTAAAATATGCTGTTAAACATGATCATGTTCGTAAATGTAGGTAATAAATGGGGTCTAATATGCGATATTTGACCCTCAACACAACCCCCAACCAGCATCTTGCTAGTCCCGAGCAAGGTATGCGAAAATTAAGTTGAGAATTACGAGACAGTTCTTGTGAAGCCGAATGATATTTTGAAAAACAATCCAGATATGAGAAATCTATGAATGTTGATTATCAATTTCTCCTGGCCTCTCATGCACAGTGAATTCCATAATCAAGTTCAAATATTAATCCATAAACTAGAATAATAAACATTGAGTTCCATGGGTGTAGAGTGTAATCTCGACTTTCAACATTAATATTCAATTCTCTATTTCATGATAACGTTGGTAACCACAAGAGCATTCAGGACAACCAAAACCTAAACTAAAAGGTCCCTCATAGATCATTCTTTTTTTTTCTTTCTTTCAGCCTTTGATGATTTTTTTTATTTTTTTTTTTTATTTTTTTTTTTAAAGACTACGCCAAGAAGGGGAGTCCAATCCTTACCTATAGGGAGCAAACCTATGGTGAAGACCGTACACCTAAACCTTTTTCATATATCATCCATGGGGAATTAAATCCACCCTATAAGGAGCAAACCTATGGTGAAGATTATTCGCCCACCCCTTTCCAAAGGCATTTGTATTTTCTTTTTCTTCAATTGATCATGACAGGCAATTTTTCATGCTGGGTCCTTTCAGGCTTAGTGATGACCAAGTTAACCCTTCAATATCAAACTGAAACTTTAATGTGAAAGCGAGATATGTCTTGTGAAATCATGACTCAATCAATGTTTAAAACTTCTAATCATGGATTAACAATTCGAACTTAACCGTGAAATTTAACAGATACTGAAATTAAGAGTCATAAATTTCCAACATCACGTATCTTGAAATTCTAAATCCAGGATATCCGTCAAAATCACTTCGAATTCACTAGAAAGTCCAGAAAAAATTTTAAAAATTTTCACAATTCTTGCTCAAGACCAAGAAAAACATTGATTAGGAAGCCTAATCTCTCACCCCCAACCTAAAATCTACATTGTCCTCAATGTAAAAGATATAGGCATGCAATGCACATGGGACAACGAAAGTAATGTGAAGTGATGGAAAGATAGTACCTGAATAACGAATCGAGAGACTTTTCAAAAAATATCAGCGAGAGAGTAAGTCAGCGCAAGAGAGAAACCAACACAAGTAAAACACAAATAACAAAATAAACTCCTACCTATACCACTTTCGCAGGTGCTCTCGATTGCATTTAGCGCATGCAACAAGCCTTTAAACCCCTAGGTTGCCCCTAGTGGACGAGTTGTAGTCTCGTGAGGGTTTACAGCAATGTTACCCACAAACATTGAATTAACTACTCATGCTGCACGGTTCATCTTCTGGCCAGTATCTTAATAAGTTCCTCAGTAAGTTCCTCAACAAGATCATCCAAAAGCCCTTTTTGCAAAAGGCTTGGGTGCCCTGGAGCATGACTTTCCAGAGAGACTTATGTACCTCATAAGAAATTGTCCATTGCATTGCTTGAGGTAACCAGAGTATGTACGATTCACCTGTGAGAGAAGAAGTTTTAACGTAAGTATCCCATGGTGAATCAGAGACTACAAGTAGATAGAGTTCAGAAAACTTCGCAAAAAGTGATGCAGCCTCAACATATTTCGAAGTATCAGACTTCGGTTCAATTTTTAGCTCCTCCTCCTTTAATGGTAGATGTTTAGGATCAGGGGAAGAAGGGGCTTCAAAATAAGGGTTCTCTCGGTCAGTGATAACTACCGAGATGTTGTCTTGCGAGACATCCACTTTGTCTTTTGACATGGGATCGTTTGACTTTGCAAAGTGTGCCCAGTAATTATCAAATAGTCGAAAATTTCAGCTGAGAGTGACTTATTTTCCTCATTGAAGTCTGTAATGAGATGCTCAAGGACTCCCTCGCCCTTAAAAGTATATGAAGATATGCTCTCTTGCTCCAGTCCTGCACAGACATATTGAAGATCGATAGGGGAAGCATCGATGGGATCACTTTGTTCATTGAAACTACTCAATCGAGGCGTTGAACTGTCCGACGTGTACAACTCAGATGGTGGTCTCAATCGAGTGGTTTCAAATTCCAGAGTCTTAGCGAGCAGCTCGTCCTTCTCCCGAATCACATTATCATTCAATTCACGAGAGTGGTCCAAACATGTCTCACAGAAGTTGGAAGGGTCGGTTCTAATGAGCTCATCTTTCACTTTTAAATCAGACATGTTAGGTGAGTGGAGTAGCTCAGTATGACCGATCACTTCGTGTGCTTCTTGAGCATTGACCTGGACCATACTTGAGATTGATTCCAGGGGAATTTGGGTTGTGCTCTCATGAATCTCATCCCAATACTTCTCAGCTTCCAATTCAGTGCAGTACACACTTGAGATGGGATCGCTTTCCTTACATTCTAAATTCGGTTGAGGTTTGAATAAACTAACCGCAACCTCATCATTGAGATCATGTGTATCATGTAAGGAAAGTGTGTCATCATCACTGTATTTGAAAGACACCCATGTATCTCCATCATTGTTTTGAACAGTCAGTGAGATCGACTCATCGGGGAGTTGAACCGTATGCTCATTAATGGAATCCAACTCCTCATTCCAAATTCCAGATTTCGTCAAAAGCGAGTGAGGATCACTTTCCTTGCATTGTATTTCTGGATTGGATTGTAGTTGGGATGAGCGAGCTTCCTCTATCCTTTCAAGGCGCGAATTGAGTACTTCTAATGATTTCATCATTTTCACAACATGCTGGTTGAATTGTTCTAGATTAAAACATGAATCCTCTTGGATCGTTTCTGGTTGGTTCTCAATGGTAGGGTATCCAAGAGAATAATCATTACATGTTGTTGCTTCATCTTCCCAACATTGATGGTTCCACTGATTAGAGTCATACGGATCATGTGTGGGAGAATCTGATGGTAGGTAATACATATTATCACTCATAATATAATCACGCATTGTTTTCTTTTTCTCAGATGAGTGATAATAATAATCACTCTCATAGTTATGATAACCCCAACATTCACGTACTGTCTTGTTAATCCGTGGGTGTAATTGTTCTCCTGCATATGATCACGTAAGGACTTCTTAATCGGTGGAGCATCATGTTTCAATTGGTTGAAGTAATTTTCAGAAAATATTTGAGGCATAGGCTGTTTTCCATCATTATCTTCATACATCAAAAAATTTTCCCAAGATTCCTTAGCTATCTCAGCACATATACGTTCCAACTCTTGCATAGTAAAACCCTAATTCTGAATCTAATCCTAAGAATAAAATAATCCTACAGCAATATGAGATCCAGAAAAAAGAGAAAGAATTTAGAAAGAAATTACCGAATTAAAAGTGTATGTCAGGATCCTACAAAACAGGAAAACAGGTTAGTTTCTAGAAATCAGAAAAAAAAAACTAAAAACTAAAGTTAGAAAAGAAATCCTAATCTTAAACTAATCCTAAGACTAATTAATTTCAGAAAATCGTAGCCGTCAGTCCCCGGCAACGGCGCCAAAAACTTGTTCACTCCCCAAGTATAGGGTTGTGATGTAGTAATAATCTCGGTAAGACCGAGGTCGAATCCACAGGGACTGAAACCTGTACGTTATCTAAAACTAACTAGAACTAGAATTAGGATGAGATGAAATCTAAATTGAGTATGATTTGAGGAATAATGGTGAAATAACAATCTAAAACTTAGGAAAATTCAGAGGAAGAAACACTAGGGATTCAGAGGATCCACTTGTAGAGATCAGGGAGATCTTATGCCTGGATTAAAAATCAGGGAAATTAACTGAACTGCCGTTGATATAGTTTTCAAGAGATGAGAGGTATATGAATTAGAATGGATCCATCACCAAACCATGCCCAGGAGACAAAGCAAACAACAGAATTAAACTAATTACCAACCAGTCAACATGTTTATGAAGGTTAGGAAGGGTACCGACATCCAACCATGCCCAGGAGACGATGGTGAACAACAGGGCTTCCTGACGTCATAACATAAAAGAAAAAGGAAATACTCAAGCCATTGCAAATCTATTGTAATTTCAGTCACAACAAATCATTAACAACTAAAGTATTCCTTAATTATAAACTAAAATCAAAGTCATTCAAACACAAATCAAGCCGTAGAATCTTCACATCACACCACAAGCTTCACTTCTTAGCCCTAGCTAAGAGGTTCAGCCAACCATGAAGGGCTGAATCGCTTAGACAAAGTAAAAAATAAAAATAGAAGAAAAGAAAAGAAAAGAACTGCTGGTGCTCCACGTCTAGCCACCCCTCCTCACTTCTCTTTTTTTTTTTTTTTTCTGGGTGAAATCAGTGCGGCCCACTTGATCTTTTAGTTCTGCCGTTTATCCTCCTTTCAACGGACAGGATCTTCCAATATCTCGCATGGTGGAAAGAGAACACCTAGGTGAGGTTAATACCCCCCCTTTTCACACAATGGACGGTCCAGATTGAGGATGTGGATGAGGAGTGAGACCCACTGAGAGGGACCGGCGTCGGCAGCGTAAACGCTGTTGCGTTTTTGAAGATGACGCGGGTCAGCGGTGGCTGACCCTTTGTAGGAATTCGGTGCACCGCAGGAGTGCACCGTCTATGCACTCGCATGCTCCCCTTGTGGGGTCCACCATTATGCTTATGAAAGATCCAATCCATTCATCCATTTTCTAATCTCATTTAAACCGTTGGGACCAAGTTCGAAGCATATCCAGATATCAGGTGGGCCCAGAATTGACCGTTTAAGGGCTGATTTGTCCGTTGGTCTACTTCCCGAGATCTCAGTGACTGAAATTTAATATGTACGGTTAATTTATGGTCCCCAGGCCATGTATAAAGTTTCGTGTCAATCTGATGGCGGGAACCCTGTGATCTTGCATTCTAACTGCCTTTCAGGCCACTTGAGCTTCAGTTTCTCAGTTTCCTTAGATTTCTGACGTAGATCTTGGTCCCCTGGAGTCCGTCTCATGCTTTGGTGAATTCGGAGCGTCAAATCCATGCATTTAGCACTCTTTTTCAGTTCAAGCCCCTAAAGTCACCTTGCAATACAAACACGAGTAAAATATGCTGTTAAACATGATCATGTTCGTAAATGTAGGTAATAAATGGGGTCTAATATGCGATATTTGACCCTCAACAGTTGTACCTCAACTTGAAGAAGTATAGTTTTTTAACTAACAGCTTGTTGTTTCTACGGTTTGTTGTAACGTCCACAAGCATTCGTGTGGACGATGAAAAGGTGCGAGCTATTAGGGAATGGCCAATCCCGACAAACATTCATGAGGTGAGGAGTTTTCAAGGGTTGGCGACTTTTTATCACCGATTTGTGCGAGATTTTAGCACCATAGTCGCGCCTATAACAGATTGCATGAAAAAAAGACCGTTTGAAAAGGCCAAGCTATATGTCCTAGAGGGGGGGGTGAATAGGACTATGCCAAATTAAAATAAAATCAGCGGAAATAAAGTAAACCAATAGCCTTACAAAAATGAATCAATTCACAATGCTAAATTTAAATCACCTTGATAAATAAGAATTGAGAGATTGATACAAATTCAGTTCTAAGGACAACCTTACACCATAATAAACAAGGGCTTATGGTAGGACAACCTTATTTCTAGAACATCTTTTGGATCAAGGACTCAATTTTAATAGAAGTAAATGAAATAGCAAGGAATTGAAATTAAATGCAGAAGTATAGATCTAAATTATTACAACAATCCCCACACTTGCTTGAAATGTAAATAATTACAGCATTCACATCCACTTGTACATTCCACACAATTGAATGGTAAAAGATATGAAAATTAAGCAAGCATTCAATCCACAAGACAAAGAGTTATAGTGGTTCGCCTGTGTGTACACCAACTGTTTTTCAACAGACACACAGAAAGCTACTCCACTCCTAATATCCTCACATAGGGGATATTAGCGTTCACTATCAAATAGGATTTCACAGGTTCACCAAAAACCTTTACAATTGTGTCTTTTTCACTTGGGCTTACACAATTCAAAAACCCCTCTTTTTGAGTTTTCTGGCACTCCTCAGATAACCAATACAATGAGATTTTTTCTGGTTCAACCTCAAACAAAACCAATACAATGAGATTTTTCTGGCTTAACCTCAAACAAAACCAAAAGTAAATAAATTTTACAGAATTGTAAAATACCTGGATTTCTCCTTTTCGTAACAGCCCGGTAGAACCAATCGGAGTAGATGATTGAATGTCAAAGTTCAATTTCCAATACTCACATTCATATGGTTCTAAATTCTAATTGATTTTAGATTTTAACTAGTTAGGCGTAGCTATATTTGATTTTGATTCCAAGAAGAAGGAATAAGATAATTCCTCTTTTCAAATAAAAGATTGGAATACATAAACAAAATCAAATTAAATAAGCTAGCAAAAAGGAATATTAAATAAGCACAATGTAGCTTAAAATAAACACAGACTTATCTCAGAGTGATCACTTAAAAATTCTTGAATTGAATCGAGTTGAAGTGTGAAAACTCTGAATTTCGTGTTCAATTTATAGAAGCAAAAATCACTCCTACGACTGGTCTTAGAATCCTTCGACTGGTCGTAGCTCTAACAGATATTTGAAATATTGAGCGCGATCTTTGAAAGTCGTTCCACGACTGGTCGTGAGAACCCTACGACTAGTCGTGGGTCACCTACGACTGGTCGTAGATACTGGTCGTGGACGAGTCGAAGCCACACCTACGACCGGTCGAAGGACCTCCAGGACTGGTCGTGGGTGTACCAAAAAATTCTGAAAATCTTCAACAACTTAGGACTGGTCGTGGAATTTCTTGGACTAGTCGAACCAATGCTAGGACTGGTTCGAACAAGAGCTAGGACTGGTCGTAGAATAGACCAAACTTATGAAAATAAACATTTGATTTATGTATCCAAAGTGACCTACTTAAAGGGTCAACCTAAGGTCATTCAAACCTGAACCATGTCGTATGGACATTGAACTTCAACCATTCAACGAATGTAGATTTTTTGAACCATATCAGGCTTGAGATCTTGAACTTGTTGTAGCTTTAAACTTGAGATAGTCTTGAAGTCATTTCTTGAGTTGTTTCTTAAGACTTGAACTTCAACATTGTAGCTTCTTGAACTTCAATACTGTAGCTTCTTGAGACTTCAACATGTAGCTTCTTGAAAATAAAGTCATGAAGTGTTATGCAGTGTCTTGAAACATATAATCACCATACAAGCACAAGACACAGAGAGATGTTTTGACACACAAAATGACAACCAAAGGAGCATGAGACCATAGCACTTACAATCTCCCCCTTTGTCAAATTTGTGACAAAACACCCAAATAATAAATACTTCCAATAGAAATAAGAGAAGTACACACACAACGGTTAAAAACAGAGAAGCAGAAGCACAGTTATATAGATATGATAAGTAAAACTAGCATCATTCTCCCATAACTACCCCTGAGTAAGCTTAACTCCCCTGAGTGATAGGAGCACATCATAATCATGAAATTTAAATAAAAGCCAAAGCCTCCCAAAACTTCTCCCCCTTTTTGGCACAAAATGACAAAGGAAGAAGGAACATGAAATGAAAATAGGAGTTAATTCAAGAAGCATAGTGCATAATTCAATAAGTCAGAAGCATGCAAAGTTCAGACAAAGTAAAGAAAAAATTAGTTATTACAGACCCAGTAAAAATTCAGTCAGAACCAGAAGAGGGAGCAGGATTAGATGGATCAATTTTGTGTAAACCCCTAGCAACCCGCCTCATATATTTGCGTAGATAAGAGATTGCGTGTCTTGGGTAACACGAATTGAGCCACCTGCTCTTGAAGGGAATTCAATCTCTCATCAAAATCAGAAGGCTGAAAATAGGATCATCAGCCGAGTCTACTCAAGTTCTTCAAATAAATCATCCATATTCACGTCTTCAGGAAGATCACCAGCTTGATCTGCATTTCCTGC
Source organism: Magnolia officinalis (assembly GCA_021015155.1). NCBI lineage: Eukaryota > Viridiplantae > Streptophyta > Magnoliopsida > Magnoliales > Magnoliaceae > Magnolia > Magnolia officinalis. The sequence continues at coordinate 71,514,358 of JAJHSJ010000005.1, forward strand.
TTCAGCACCACTGCTACCAGCATCCACTTGGCCATCAGCCAATTCTAAATTCATCTTGTTAATATTGGAATTATTAAAAGGGAGATGATGGATGGGTTTTCTCTAACAGGCATAGCCACGAGCATATGATTGCCAGCATAGTCAACAAATAACTAAAGGGAATATCACTATGTCCTGTTGGTGACGAGACAGAATAATGGAATGACAAATTAAAGAAGGTAGACATATTTTTGCACCAGAGATGACAGAATGCAAAACACGAACCATAAAAGCAGTAAGTCAGTTTTATTACCAGACGTGGATAAAGATTTAAGATGAAAATCCTATGAAGTACCTGTGTTTGGGTAACAAGTACCTTAAAGGGAAGTGCATGACTTTATGAGTCCAGTGAACATCCATATTACATAAATCCCTAGTAAGCATTTTCGTTCAGATTCTGTGAGTCTGTCATGTAAAATATGAATTGGAATGCTCTCATCATTGACAGGTATTTCCATAATGTGAGCAATCAAATGTCGATCCACAGAAAATAATCCTTCTTGAGTATCAATTTTAAAAGTTAAAATTCTCAGAGAAAAATCACAGATACATGCAAACATGGATGGGCAATGGACTGGTATGCAGCTCCACCCCAATGTAAGATGTTATCCCATCCCACAGATTCCAACAGAGGAAGGATACCAAATGGAAGCAATGTGATTAACATTAACAGGACGCTCAACAATAACATTGCGCATATGCAAATCCCGAGCATTAGAAGGATCATTTCGGGAGAGCGAAGATGACGTTGTGCAATAGATGCTGATCTAGATGAAGAGGGACCTCGTGGGTTTTCTTTTTACCTCTAGCATCCATTTCAAAAGAGGACTCAAGGAAACAAAAAGATGCAAGATAGAAGAAATGGGGTTTTTTTAGATAGAACAGATTTTTCAAGATAAAACCCCAAACTTGCAATGAACGACCAAATAGATTCTACAGAATGAGATTTGGAACACCAATAACAAGAATCTACAAGAAATGCAAAAGAACCACTACCTTGAAGTACCATGAAGGTGGGTCGACCGGTCGTAGCTAGAACCGTTGGAGAGTAAAAAGGAAATGAAGAAGAAGAGTCAAAATCCCCAAAATAAAGTGAAATCACGAGTTTCACAAACGGTCGTTGTAAGTGTTCGACCGGTCGTGTACACTCACGACTGGTCGAGTACGACTCAAAATTGCAATTTTTCAAATAAATTTAAATTTAAGCAAATAAAACATCAAACATTATGTACATTATGATACACCAAATCATGCAAATTCAATTTAAATTGCACATACCGAGATCAAACTTTAATTTATTAAACCTGCTTTGTCGAGCGGTTTAGTGAAAATGTCCGCAAGTTGAGTCTCGGTTGGAATGTAATCCAAATATATTAATTTTCTTCCACTAATTCACGAATGTAATGAAATCTAATGTCAATATGCTTAGTACGTGAATGCTGAACGGGATTTTTAGAGATATTTATTGCACTGGAATTATCACAAAATAAAATCATAGAATCCTGAGTAATTCCATAATCGCTTCTTAACATACGTTTCATCCAAACAAGTTGAGTACATGCATTTCCAGCAGCAATGTATTCAGCCTCAGCTGTTGATAGCGATATAGAACTTTGCTTCTTGCTAAAACAAGAAACAAGACAATTTCCAATGTAGAAACAACCACACTGGTTGATTTCCTATCATCAATGTTTCCAGCCCGTCAGTAGCATCTGCGTACCCGGCTAATGAACATTAGTCTCATGTGGATACCAGAGACCCAGTTTATTTGAGAACACTTGCGACATATCGCATAATCCGCTTAACAGCAGTTAAGTGAGATTCTTTAGGATTTGATTGATAACGAGCACAAATGCAACACTCAAAGCGATATCTGGTCTACTAGCAGTCAAATAAAGTAAACTACCAATCAAACTACGATACAATTTAGGATCCACATCATTACTGTAGAGTCTTTTGAGAGTCTCAAAGTTGTACTCATAGGAGTATCAAAATTTTACTTTCTCAAATCAAATTTCTTAATTAAATTCAGAGCATATTTGGTTTGAGAGATAAAAATTCCATCAGGTTGTTGTTTTACTTGCAACCCTAGGAAATAGTTTAATTCTCCAACCATGCTCATTTCGAATTTAGACTTCATCAAAATCTGCAAACTCAACAGTCATGTTAGTACAGTTGATCCATAATAATATCGTCAACATATATTGAACCATTAAAATATATCGTTATGTTTCTTAACAAAGAGCGTCTTATCAACACATCCCATCTGAAAATTATGACTCAGTAAAAACTTAGTCAGTTTTTCGTACCATGCTCTGGGAGCTTGTTCAGACCATAAGAGCCTTCTTAAGACGATACACATGATCAGTAAATTTAGGATCTTCAAACCTGTAGGTTGTTCAACATATACCTCTTCATGTAATCACCATTCAGAAAGGCACTCTTTACATCCATTTGTAAATTTTAATCTCCTAAAACAAGCAATGGAGATAAAAAGTCTGATTGATTCAGACGAGCTACAGGGCAAATGTTTCATTATAGTCAATACCTCAATTTGTGTATAACCCTGTACAACTAGTCTTGCTTTATTTCGAATAATATTTCCAAGTTCATCGATGTTTTTGAAAATCCATTTTGTTCCAATAATATGTTTATCTTTAGGTCTAGGAACAAGGTGCCAGACATCATTTCTGACAAAACTGATTAAGTTCTTCTTGCATCGCAAGAATCCAGTTTTCATCCGAAAGTGCTTCTTTTACGTTAACCGGTTCAATCTGGGATGTAAAGCATACGTAGTTACATATGTCCTCTAATTGTCTACGAGTGCGCACACCAGTGAGAGGGTTTCCAAGTATTTGAGAAGTTGGATGATCTTTAACAGTCCTTAATTCAGAATTAGTTTCACTTGATGAAGTTTTTGTTTTTCAAGTATAAGAACTTTCATTATCTGAACTAGGGACAGGGTCTTCAAAGATCGTCAATCACAACATTTATTGACTCTTGAATCACACCGGTCCTGTTGTTCAGAACACGATGCACGACTGTTTAAAGAATATCCTAAAAAGATCCCTTCATCACTTTTAGTGTCAAATTTTCCCAAATTTTCACGGTCACGCAAAATATAGCACTTGCTGCCAAAAACTCGAAAGTATTTGACAGAAGGCTTTTCTCAAACCACATTTCATAAGCCGTTTTATTATTAGATTTACACAATATAAACACGGTTAATAATGTAGCAGGCTGTATTCACTGCTTCAGCCCAGAGATTCCTAGGGAGCTTCATGCTATTTAACATAACATTTCCCATTTCTTGAAGCACTCTATTCTTCCTCTCGACAATTCCATTTTGTTGAGGAGTTTTAGGTGCAGAGAATTCATGCGATATTCCCTGATCGCTACAGAATTTCTCAAAACCGCTATTTTCGAATTCGGATCCATGATCACTACGGATCTTGTTGACTTGAGAACATTTTTCAGTTTGAATCCGTTTTATAATCTTTTTCACTTCATCAAGGGTTTCTGATTTGTCTCTCAAGAATGAAACCCAAGTGTATCTTGTATAATCATCTACAATAACTAAGATGTACTTTTTGCCACCTCGACTTTCCGTTCTTGTTGGTCCTATAAGATCCATGTGGAGAAGCTCGAGTGGTCTTGTGGTGGTATTGGAGTTCACCTTTTTGTGAGAGCTCCTAGTTTGTTTACCATACTGGCATTCACCACAAATCTTGTCTACTTTTTGCATCTTAGGTAGACCTCTAATTAGTTCACTTTTGCTCAATCTGTATAAATTTCGGTAGTGTACATGTCCAAGGCGTTTATGCCATAATTCTGTCTCATCGGTATGGACCATGTAGCACGTTTGTTTAGATGAGCTACCATTGCTTACTATATAGCAGTTTTCAGAAGTTCTGCGACCAGTTAATATTACAGAACCCTTTTCGTTTATAATTTCACAACCTTGATTAGAAAATTTAACATTATGGTTGTTATCGCATATTTGAGATATGCTCAACAGGTTGTGTTTTAAACCCTCAACATATAAAACATTTTAAATAAGGGAAGGTTATAGAGTTGGACCGTACCTTTGCCAATTATCTTGCAGTTGCTACCATCACCAAATGTGACTGACCCATCAGTCATATCTTTAAGATCGGTGAATAGTGCCTTGTCGCCTGTCATATGTCTGGAGCATCCACTATCTAGGTACCATTTCGAATGGCTTGTAGCTTTGAAAGCAGTGTGAGCAACCAAACAAAGGCAACCTTAGGAACCCATTTTAGAACTGTTTTGGGTTTAGGAGAATAGTGGGTCTTCTTTTGTTTACAGTTGTAAGAGTGACCTACAGAGTTAGATTTTAATAGTTCCTTAAGTAAATCAACAATTTTTTCAGCTAGTGGGTTTCGAATCTGATTTTTGAAATTTATATAGCTGCTTTTGGGTTTTTGAAAAGTTTTTGTATTTTTAGAAAAACTTGACTAGTACCTTTTCCTTTTGAGTTAGAAGTCTCTCCTTTCACAAAATTGGAAGGAGTATTCTTCTGTTTAGGAGATGTGTTTTTATCATAGCCCAACCCGGATCGATCGCCACATTTTCTTGATCCGGATAATAATTTTTCTAATTTTGGATCACCTTGGGCATATCTCCATGTGTCCTTCAAACTCAGAAGAGAAGATACTTCATTTTTAAGTTTCTCATTTTCAGATTTCAAATTTTCAATCAGGGAGGTTTTGAATTCCAGATCACACTTTGATTTTTCAAAACAATCTGAAATTTGGGATTTTTCTAAAACAAGGGTTTCAAAACATTCTTTAAGTTTAAAAAACTTTTCTTTTTGAAGTTTAAGTTTGACAGCAATTTTACAACTTTCCTTATATAAGGCATTGTAAGCATCTTGAAGATCTTCATCATTTTCATGATCACTATCCAAATTTTCTTCACTTGTTGAATCATCGTGATCTGAAAAAGTAAACTTGGCTAGAGTCATAAGGGCCTTAAGTTCACTGCCCGACTCGGTTTCTGAATTTTCTGATTCAGAAGAGGCTTCAGAATCAGACGATTCATCCCAAGTAGCCAACATACCCTTCCTTTTGGATCTGTCCTTTTTAGGACATTTGTTTGCTATGCCCATATTCTTGACAGTTGTAACATTGACTATCTTTCAATGACTTCCAAGTTTTAGACTTAGGTTTAGAACGTTTCTTTTCATTTGCCTTTTGAAAGTCGACTCTTTTCTTACTTTTGAAAATCTTATAAAACTTTTTCGCCAAAAGGGCCATATCATCTTCAGACTTTTCTGAATCTGAATTTTCTTGAGTAATACTTTTAGATGACTTCAAAGCAATAGATTTACCTTTAGGAGCTTTAAAACTTAATTCATAGGTTTGTAAAGAACCAACTAATTCTTCTACCCTCATATTATCCGTATCACGAAGTTCCTGGATTGCGGTTACCTTAGAATTGAACCGTTCAGGAAGAGAGCGTAGTATTTTTGCACACACTTTACTTTCTGGGATCTTATCGCCAAGACCCCACATTGAGTTTACAATGTCATTCAATCTAGTGTAAAAGTCCATAAACATTTCATTTTCCTCCATATGAATTTCTTCAAATTTAGTTGTGAGGAGTTGGACTTTAGATTTCTTGACAATTGATGTACCTTCGTGTGTCATTCTAAAATATCCCAGGCTTGCTTTGCAGTATCACAGGATATGATTCTTTTGAACTCATCCGGTGATAGTGCGCAAGTGATTGCATTTAGTGCTTTAGCATTAGCACTACTCTCATTTTTCTGAAGTGTGGTCCATTGGAAATACGGTGTAATTTTCATAGATTTTGAACCATCAACTCCAGTTACTTCCATGATAGGAGGATTCCATTCAGTCACTGTGGCTTGCCACACACTTTCATCCATTGATTTGAGGAAGATCCTCATTCTGGCTTTCCAATAGGCATAGTTGGAGCCATCAAAGGGTGGAGGCCTAGTAACTGAGAGGCTATCAAAATTTGACATCTTTATATAGCTTAGATCGTTAGCTCAGGAAATAAATCCAAAATAAAAAGCAACAAAAATGAGCTATTAGGCTTTGATACCACTTGAAAAGGCCAAGCTATATGTCCTAGAGGGGGGGTGTGCCAATAGAACCAAAATATGCCAAATTAAAATAAAATCAGCGGAAATAAAGTAAACCAATAGCCTTACAAATGAATCAATCACAATGCTAAATTTAAATCACCTTGATAAATAAGTATTGAGAGATTGATACAAATTCAGTTCTAAGGACAACCTTACACCATAATAAACAAGGGCTTATGGTAGGACAACCTTATTTCTAGAACATCTTTTGGATCAAGGACTCAATTTTAATAGAAGTAAATGAAATAGCAAGGAATTGAAATTAAATGCAGAAGTATAGATCTAAATTATTACAACAATCCCCACACTTGCTTGAAATGTAAATAGTTACAACATTCACATCCACTTGTACATTCCACACAATTGAATGATAAAAGATATGAAAATTAAGCAAGCATTCAATCCACAAGACAAAGAGTTATAGTGGTTCGCCTGTGTGTACACCAACTGTTTTTCAACAGCCACACAGAAAGCTACTCCACTCCTAATATCCTCACACAGGGGATATTAGCGTTCACTATCAAATAGGTTTTCACAGGTTCACCAAAAACCTTTACAATTGTGTCTTTTTCACTTGGGCTTACACAATTCAAAAACCCCTCTTTTCTGAGTTTTCTGGCTCTCCTCAGATAACCAATACAATGAGATTTTTTCTGGTTCAACCTCAAACAAACCAATACAATGAGATTTTTCTGGCTTAACCTCAAACAAAACCAAAAGTAAATAAATTTTACAGAATTGTAAAATACCTGGATTTCTCCTTTTCGTAGCAGCCCGGTAGAACCAATCGGAGTAGATGATTGAATGTCAAAGTTCAATTTCCAATACTCACATTCATATGGTTCTAAATTCTAATTGATTTTAGATTTTAACTAGTTGGGCGTAGCTATATTTGATTTTGATTCCAAGAAGAAGGAATAAGATAATTCCTCTTTTCAAATAAAGATTGGAATACAGAAACAAAATCAAATTAAATAAGCTAGCAAAAAGGAATATTAAATAAGCACAATGTAGCTTAAAATAAACACAGACTTATCTCAGAGTGATCACTTGAAAATTCTTGAATTGAATCGAGTTGAAGTGTGAAAACTCTGAATTTCGTGTTCAATTTATAGAAGCAAAAATCGCTCCTACGACTGGTCTTAGAAACCTTCGACTGGTCGTAGCTCTAACAGATATTTGAAATATTGAGCGCGATCTTTGAAAGTCGTTCCACGACTGGTCGTGAGAAGCCTACGACTGGTCGTGGGTCACCTACGACTGGTCGTAGATCTCTACGACTGGTCGTAGGACCATAGATTACGTTGCTGGACTTTGAGTCGTAGCTCTACGACTGGTCGTGGACGAGTCGAAGCCACACCTACGACCGGTCGAAGGACCTCCAGGACTGGTCGTGGGTGTACCAAAAAATTCTGAAAAATCTTCAACAACTTAGGACTGGTCGTGGAATTTCTTGGACTAGTCGAACCAATGCTAGGACTGGTCGAACAAGAGCTAGGACTGGTCGTAGAATAGACCAAACTTATGTAAAATAAACATTTGATTTATGTATCCAAAGTGACCTACTTAAAGGGTCAACCTAAGGTCATTCAAACCTGAACCATGTCGTATGGACATTGAACTTCAACCATTCAACGAATGTAGATTTTTGAACCATATCAGGCTTGAGATCTTGAACTTGTTGTAGCTTTAAACTTGAGATCTTCTTGAAGTCTTTCTTTGTTGTTTCTTAAGACTTGAACTTCAACATTGTAGCTTCTTGAACTTCAATACTGTAGCTTCTTGAGACTTCAACATGTAGCTTCTTGAGACTTCAACATGTAGCTTCTTGAAATAAAGTCATGAAGTGTTTATGCAGTGTCTTGAATACATATAAATCACCATACAAGCACAAGACACAGATAGATGTTTTGACACATCAAATTTGACAACCAAAGGAGCATGAGACCATAGCACTTACACCGTTCCAGTGACCGATAAAGCCGGCAAGAGCTTTCATGAGTCAGCATCGTTTGTCCTACAACACTTGTTGTTGGTGCTCCAAATTTCAACTAATTATTTTGATGTAATTGTGACGCTTAATACAAATCGAAAATGGAGGATTATTTCACAGGAAGGGAGGTCGTAGCCTTCTAGCAGCGGAAGTCTCAACGAAGCCCTGAAAGAAGTGGTCGCTTAATGAAGCTTGAGTTTGTACGCAGTTGGTTAGGCGCTGCGACATTGGCGGCATTATCTGATTCAAAGAGAGTTTGTTTTGTACACTGACCATCAAGCATTAAGTGATTCATAGTCAGACTAACATGAATCGCGTGCATGCTAGATGGGTTGTGTTTTTTACAGGAATTCACGTTCGTCTGAAGCACAAGTCAGGGCAGCAAACAAGGTGGCTGATGCACTAGTCGTCGTGTATCACTATTGTTACAATGAGCAACGAGGTGGTCGGCTTCGACTGTCTCAAGGAACTGTATGCCGAGGACGAGGACTTCAAAGATTCTTAGATGAAGTGCCAAGGAGGTCACCCTACTGACCTTCATATACAGAACGATTTTCTCTTCAAAGGAAATCGATTGTGCATCCCCCAAAGTTCTCTGAGGGAACTACATGGAGGTGGTCTCGGTAGACACCTTAGGCGAGACAAGACGGAGCTCTGTGGAAGAGCGATATTACTTACTACAATTAGTACGTGATGTGGGACAGGCCGTACAACGTTGTCATGTTTGTCAGACCTCTAAAGGGCAATCTCAGAATATGGGCCTCTACACCCCGTTAGTTGTGCCTGACGATTCTTGGGAGAATTTATCAATGGACTTCGTGCTTGGTCTCCCACGAACACAACGCGGTATGGATTCGGTGTTCGTGGTGGTAGATCGTTTCTCCAAGATGGCACACTTTATCCCATGCAAGAAGACCCTCGATACAACACACGTGGCGAATCTATTCTTCAGGGAGGTCGTACGGCTACACGGGGTCCCCAAGACCATTACTTCTGATCGTGACACAAAGTTCATTAGCCACTTTTGGCAGACTTTGTGGACTCGATTCGAGCACGACTTCAATTCAGCAGTGCTTACCACCCACAAACTGATGGGCAGACCGAAGTTGTAAATCGCACGTTGGGAAACCTCCTTCGCTGTATTTCAGGAGAAAAATCGAAGCAGTGGAATTTGGCCTTGTCTCAAGCAGAGTTTGCATTCAACAACATGGTAAACCGCTCGACAGGAAAATCACTTTTCCAGATTATCTATGGACGAGTGTCTCACCACATGCTTGACTTGGTCCCTCTGCCCAAGCACCCAGGCAAGAGCATTGCAGCAGAACATATGGCAGACAAGATCATAGGCATCCATGTGGAAGTGCAGACCAAGCTATATGCCTCGAACGAGAAGTACAAGGAACAAGCGGACAAGCACCGGCGACAAAAAGTGTTCGAGGTGGGCGACCGCGTTATGGTCCATCTGCGTAAAGAGAGATTTCCGACCGAGACGTACAGTAAATTGAAAAATAAGAAGATTGGACCCGTCCCAATCATTCGAAAGATCAATGACAACGCTTATGTTGTTGATCTTCCAAATGACATGGCGATCTCACAGACTTTCAACGTCGCGGACCTGACCGAATATCATTAACCAGTGCAGGATGAGAACTCGAGGACGAGTTCTTTTGAAGTGGAGGGACTGATGCAGAGCGGGTCGCAGACAGTTTCATGGCCAAGATAGATCAGAAAAGCCCGATCGACGACAGAAGTGATCCAGACCGTCGGACCTTAGATCGGGCGTATCTCGCAATCTGGAACGAGTTACCTGACGTAAAATATATGATTTTGGGGTAGAACGAGCTACTTTAACCAACCAACCCTACTATGCCGGGTTGCGACGCCCAGAATTGCGAAAAACCCCTGGATCGGCGGTCGTTTCCCTGCTTTAATTTCATTTTTACTATAAATAGTAAGTTTTAGTTTGATTATAACTCTTCGTCCGTCGGGCTTTAGGAGTTGCGCCCAACGTGAAAAGAGCTTAAAATAATTAGGAGAACGGTTTGGTGAAACCAAATAGGACACTTACTATTTTTGGCCAAAAACCTTGCGCACTAGTGGACATCACAACCATCTATAAATAGTAAGTTTACTATTTATAGTAAGTCACGATTTCTAGGAGTTTTAGTTGTAGTTTGATTCTGATTTCTTTCCCATTGCTTAGTACCCCTATTTAAAGGGTCGTGAACTCATTTTTAGTAATTAATTAATCAAGTTCGAATTTATTAGAATTTATTTCTATTTTCTGCTTTCTTTCCTCGTGGATTCGAGAAGTCTCTGTGAGAGTCCAGAGAAGTTCCATGGATTCAGAGTAGTTATCCTCATCACGTTCATCCCTGTGTCACCACGTCCAATCGTCCTCCTTATGTATTGTGCGTGAGGACCTAGGGCCTGTTTAGCCAGTGGTATTAAATTGTATTAAATAGGATGGCATTGCTAATCCCACTTCGAAATTGGGAATGGCATGTTAGAAAAGAGTGTGAGATGAGATAACAATTAACTTTATGAACTTTGGAAAATGAGCCTTGTGTTGGAAAGTGTGAGATGGGATTACAAATACCATGGAGGATGAATTTTTTGAAAGTAAATCCCGTGATTTACTTTTTAATGAATGCTTCCAAATATGGTATTAGAAAACATGGGATACACCCAATCCAGGGACAATACCTTACACATGCATTTACTGTTAGGTTTACAATTCCATTCACCTTAATTCCATCTAATGCAGTTGGCCCAACGGGCCCTAAAGGTACACGTATGTCAACCCATCATGAAAATGAAATACCGAACACTACATAAAATATCTGTATTAGGGGCGTTTTTATCACAGGCGGCCACAACAAACCGCCACTGTATATGGAAATTAGGGGCGTCTTTGTGTGGCTGCCCATGTAAAATGAAGCCACCGCCGCCGCCCGTTTTAAATGAAAATAAAAAAAAAAAAAAAAACCTAAAATCGATTTTTACCCCCAAATCGCGCGCCCTCCCCAAATCGCACCTCTTCTCTCCCGCGCGCCTTTCTCTCCCAAAAACCCTTCCCTCCTCTTCTCTCCCGCTTCTTCTCTCCCAAAACCATTCTCCCCTCCCTTCAATAACTGACAGAATCTCTCTCTCTCTCTCTCTCTCTCTCTCTCTCTCTCTCTCTCTCTCTCTCTCTCTCTCTCTCTCTCTCTCTCTCTCTCTCTCTCTCTCTATCTCTCTCTGTGAAGCACTGCGGGATACGATTGTTGCCCGCTGTAACCTAGATCCGGCGATACAACAGCCATCAACAGATCCGGCGATACAAAGCCGCACCGTCAATCCTCTTCTCCAACAAAGGTACGCAGCACCCATCAGTACTAAACCCAACAAGGGTTTGATGGCAGATTTGGTGGAGTTAATGTTCGTTTGTTCATGTTTGTTGATTTCGAGGTTTTGATGACTGATTTGGAGGGTTTGATGTTCATTTGTTCATGTTTTCTTGATTTTCAGGGTTTTAATGGCCGATTTGCAGGTTTTGGTCTTTACTTCTTTAACTTTTTCGGATTTCTTGATTTTTTTGGACCGATTTGGAGGTTTTGATGTTCTTCTTCTTCTTCTTCTTCTTCTTCTTCTCTTCTTCTTCTTCTTCTTCTTCTTCTTCTTCTTTCTTCTGGAGTCGATGGTTGTGATACCCTGTGGTGGTGGGCCACTTTTGTATTCGTGAACTGCTGTGTGGTTTCTTGCATTTGGCTGTGTTGAGCGCACATGAATGTATGAATGCTTTCGGCTTTTTAAAAAATCTCTTGTTGGGGAGAGACTTCAGTAAGTTCGGTTCATCTAGAAATGGCTCTTTTTAGTTTATTTGGGAATATGATACTTTTCATTTCATAGAAATTCTGTTTTACGGCATTGTCTTTTTCTTATGATGCATTTCACAGGTTCTTTCAATCTCCTTTTTTATTCCTGCATTATACATTGGCTCTAATTCTATTTCTCAGGTTCTCTTGAGCCTCCTAGATCACTTATTTCAAGCAGCATTGTTGAGATAACTCAGGGATGGCCTACTGCACGAATGGCATTGAATATGTTAAGGGCCAATATGCATTACTTTTACTACCTGCTGGCCTTTTCAATGGTTGGCAATTGTTTTACATAGCCACTAGCCCTGTGCTGATATAGCTGTAGCTTAAAAATCTTATCTTATGCAGTGTGTCTAGAGATGGGCATTGGATTTTTTCAAGAAATCACAACACAACAATTTGCATTGTTGGGAGACTTAAAAAGATGTTTTATTTGTAGCTCATCAGATGATCTTGATATGTGATTAAGCAGAGATGTTTTGACTATGAGGAATCTCTCTATTCAGCTGTTAGTGATACCCTGGAGAAGTATACTTTATTTGCTTCTTGTTTTATTTGCTGGTTTGTCATAATGAATAAAGTAGATACCATTTAATTAGTTGGGCTTCTTTTGTTTTCTATTTGGATGAGCTTGTAAACTCCAAAGGAAATAGTTTTTTATGTTTATGCAATTAAGAATAGACAACTATTGAGACACTAGGACAAGGAAGTAATGCTGCATATGATGTGTTTGATTGATTGCCTGTATGAATTTAGTAGGTTGTTGGCACAATATTTCTATATTTGTTACAAGATTATGAGATCGTTAAGGATAGAAGCTTCTTCAATGATCTGATTTGCATGATTTTTGGTTCTTATATTTACAATAATGATGCCAACTGTGGTAGCATTGATGATGCCTTGAGGCTGTTTGGTAAAATGTCTGAGAGAAGGTTTTTATAGCTTTTCCACGGCTTCTGAAGTACTCAAGCTCATGGGCTAATGTTTGTTTCTTTTGACTTTAAATATTGGACAGGTAAATGACAGTAAGTTCAGGCAGGAGTATAAAAAAGTGTCATTCTTCCCCATTTGTGGTAAGCTCCAATAAGAACATGCAGGGTCAGATTTACTTTTTAGGTTACTGTACAAACCTAATTAGTATATCAAATATAAATGGTTCAAGAAGCTTCGTTGCATGACTAACAAACCTAAAGTCTGCTTATGTTAGAATTCTAAGCTTCCCTGGCAAAATGAGAATGCCTATGCTTTCTTCCTATAAATACATAAGTTTTGTGTGAGGTTAACTTTTTTTTTAAAAATAAAATAAAATAGAATTGGGTGAGGTTCATAAAGCTCACACATTTGTGGAGCCTTGCCAACCACATGCACCAAAATAGCATACAGGTGTGAGGTAAGAGCCTTCCATCAAATTGACCATTGTGTATAAAACAAATGGATGTCTAGAAAAAACCTGCATCTGTTTTTTTTTTTTTTAATTTTTCCTTGTTAGCTTGTTAGCACACCCCACTGTCAGATCACACATCGCTAAAAAAGGTATTTATTGGTTCCTTTTATTTTATATCAAATTTGTTTTTGGTTATTTTATTTTATTTTGTAAACTTTTGTCTCTGCATTGGTAATTGAAGGTGGAGCATTTGGGGTGAAATGTGGTAGCCTAGAGGGGGGCTTTACTACTTCATATGGGGATGGATATGGACTTCATTCGGTATGGTTGTTTTTACAGGAAATATTTATGACTGAAAATTTAATTTTAGATAGTGTAACTTAGATTATAAGTGTACATACTGTTTTTTTAGCTCACCTCTATGCATGGCAGGGAGCTGTTGACAAAGGTCCTCTACATGGCATGAGTTCTGGTTCTTGGGGTGCATTTGAGAAGTCTCGCATCTAGCATTGCTGAAATCTGTTGCTTTTTTTTTTTCCTCCTGCTTTTCCTTGTGTCTCAATCTGTAAATTTTTTGTCCATTATGTAACCTTTCATTCTCAGGCTCCCTATAAATGAGGCTGGTTGTAAATGATTTACAGGTTGTGTTTGAATGCTAATTTAAGCCTGTAAAGGTCTTTTGATTTAGAAGATTCAGCCTAGCAGAATTTTTAATTGTTTATTTTATTTTTTACACTTAAACGATTTAGAGGCGTTTTGTTACAGATTCTCTCGGCGTTTCTTAATCTCTCATTAGCACTTGTTACAATATTCACCGGCGTTTATTACATGCTTTATCGGCGTTTTGGACAGTTTTGACCGGCGCTTATATAGTTTTAGCGGCAGTCAACAGAAGCGCCGCTAAATAATAATAAGCGCCGCTAAAATCTTACTTTTAGCAGCGGCCATAAAAAACGCCGCTTAAAAAAGCGACCGCCGGTAAAAGACACAGCGACGCCCCCCTTTAGCGGCACGCGTCCCACCGCCGGTAATTCTTATACCGGCGGTTTTTAGGACTTTTAGGGGCGGTTTTGGCCGCCGGTAATGTCTATTTTTCTTGTAGTGGAAGTATCAGCCAGAGCAACTGTCACTTTGGCCTTCACGTCAGTTTGAATTTTTGGAGAGGTTGTCCACCGTTTTTTACGGCCCGTTTCACCTAAAGGTTGGATTGACCTGTCGCTGTGGAACGACCCAGATCTTTGACAGCTAAAATGCCATCCGCACACCCCAACGGGCCCCACACGCGTGAGCTGGGTGACAAAAGAGGACTTTAAGTCCCCCCACACGTTTGACTTGAAGTCCTCCATTATCAGTCGGTCCACTTAGGTAATTAAGACCATTGGCTAGAAAATAGAGCAGATGCTTCCTGCTTTGCCAACGTGTCACCTTTGTAAAACATCAAGCCATTAAAATTGTGACCTCACCATGAGGATCATCTTGTGTGGTCCGCTCATTATGCAAGCTACAAAGTCCAAACTAATGGAGAGCCGTCCGTTTTTGTCTAAGCTTATAACAGTCTTCCAATCCCATTTTTTCACTTCGATCTGTAAGCCCACTTTTTTCATGGCCATCATCTTCTGCATATGTAACATGTTGGCAGGAAAAAGAAGCATTGTATGTAAAAATCACACACGTCTGTTGTATGTGATCATTTTCAAAATTAAAAAATTATTTTTTTAAAAAAAAAAAAAAAAAGAAAAAAAAGAAGAAGAAGAGAGAAATGCCCAGCGGTTGTAAAAGCATTGCAACTGGCCTATCTCAGGCTTGTAAAAATGGTCGCTGTAGAAAATAAGGTCAAATGAGGATGGCTTGGATGACCTGATCAGTGCAATTTTCGCATAGTTTGCATTGTGTCTAGACTAAATCCAAACTGAATTGATACAATTCAGATCACTATAACTTATACTGAGGAGAAGGAAAAGAAAGAAAGAGAAAAAAAAAAAAAAAAAAAAAACAATAGAAATGTTCCATTGCTGGTAGAACACTGCTTTCTTAGTTGCATCAAGTCACTTACATTGTCCTATTAGTTAATCAAGACCGTTCATTAGGCTTAATAAATGCTTTATGAGTTACCATGCAAACATTACATGATTTTTCCGTACTAACCATTTGAGTTGTGTCCTTTGATATGGACGGTCAAGATCATTTACTCAAAAATAGGCCTGATCAACAATTCAACCATCTATTTGTTAGGGATCATTTGGGTCTCTCAAGATTTGAATACTTGGACCTTTCAAGCACTCTGATGATAAGATGTCAAATAACCAATGTCAGATGATGTGTATTGATAGATATCAACCGACTTTAACAGGTTGGATGTTCCGATCAGTGGCTTAACAGCCCATCAAATGTATTTTGGAGTTAAGGGATAGCTCAGATTGATCAATTGACCTGTCCAACTTAACCCATACAACTAGGAGCAGTAGAACATTTCTCTGATAAGAAGCCTTTCTATTTGTGACAGAAGATTGGCAGTAAGAAGGGAGGTACAACAAGGGTTTACTTTCCAACTGAAAACGTCCTAATAATGGGCTCTGGGATAATTCCTATGTGACAGATCAATCAGGATTGGGACACGTATTAGCTACGGACCCTAGCTGACAGAAGCGAGTTTGGCTACTAAAGTGATGTCACCACATCATGTGAACCCACCATGATATATGTGTTCATTTTGAGTGATCATTTTAAGTCATGGGCCAAAGAATGAGGCCGATCCAAAATTCAAGTGGACCCGGCACAGAAAACAGTGGGGACAGTAACGCCCGCTGTTGAAAACTTCCTAATGCCATCATGATGTTTATTTGAGATCTGACCTGTTTATAAGTTAACACATACATTAAATAAGGAAAACAAAAATATGAAACTTGGCATTCAATACCCATTGTTTTCTGTGGTGGGTCCACTTAAGCTTTGGATCTACTTTATTTTTTGGCTCATACTCTAAAATGATTTCTCCAAATGAATGGACTGTATGGATACAACACATACAACATGTTGGCCCACACTTCGGTAGCAAGACTTCTACTGTCGAGTTTAGTAGCTAATCTGCATCCGAAACGATTGACTTGAAACCAATGGTCAGGATCATAAAATTAAAACTGGAAGAGGATCGCGTACTCACACTTTTCAGTACAAAGAGGCTATTGGATGGTTCTATGTGGGCTCCACGATGATGTATATGTTTTATCCAGGCTGTTCATCCATTTTGGGTCATTATTTTTAGGTCATGTACCAAAAAATGAGGTATATTTAGATCTAAGGTGGACCACACCACAGGAAAATAGTGGTGATTGAACGCTCACCATTGAAAACATACTAGGGCCACTGTAATATTTATTTTCCATCCAACCTGTTGATCAAGTGACACGGACCTGGATGAAGGTAAAAAAAAAAAAAAACAAATATCAGCTTGATCCAAAACTTTCGTGACCCAGGAAGTTTTTAATGGTGGTCGTTCAATCACCACTGTTTCATGTAGTGTAATCCACCTGATATTTTGACCTGCCCCATTTTTTGGCTCATAGCTTAAAATGATATGGAAAATTGAATGTATGGCATGGATAAAACGCATACATCATAGTGGGGCCCACACTGCACCGTCCAGTAGCGAGTCGCTTCTAACAGCGACAGTAGGCAAACCACGTCCCATAAAAACTGGTTCCGTGTAGTGAATGGTTAGAATGATGGTGGGCCACATGTTATTTAATTCCTGGGAGAAAAATCCTACACCTTCTTGTTTTACATGGGACTGCATGGTGCCTGATCATGTGAGAGGTTAGCGTGTGGCACCCAATACAGACGACAAATACGACTGAGTCTTTCCCTGTTGCGCCGCTAGTTCTTCGCCATTAAAAAAAAAATTGGTGGATGACTCTTCAAACGTGCACATGCCGCAGTTGTACAACAATCCAGACCATCCAACTTGCTGACCCAACTATGAACAGTGGCATAACTTAAAATTTTCACTAAGAATTAAAATATTAATTATGCGGTCATTCCCTTTGAATTCGGACTCTAATTAGTTTACTTTGACCATACATTTGATAGTCTATCAACAGGATGGTTAGGATTGCTTAATTCATGTGATTTTGGTGAAGATATGATCCATCCAGAATGGGACCCAAGAAAGAGTGGATGGTCTTGAAAGCTATACGTCAAGGTGACATGTGAGGAGGTTGATCAGTCAGCACTATTTCTTACATGGTGTGGATGAAGAACGAGAAGTTTGCTAATTCACCCCTGTTAAGCCCTGCTCATCTGTGTGCAGGTAGGCATGGATATATGAAGCATATGTGGGTGATCTGAGCATCCCATGCAGTGGAAATATATGCTTAGTTGACGCCTCTATATATGACCATCTAATGTAAAGTTTGTTACCCCATCGATCGCCACTTCCCAATTAAGCTATCACATATTATCAATCACCACCGTCAGAGTCTATCACATAAGTAGAGAGTTGAGAAATAATAATATATTTTTATTTTTATTTTTTATTTTTATTCTCTCTTTTATCTCTTGTATATTTAGTATGAGATTTAATTCTCTTAAAACTAGATACATGGCTCACTTATTCAAGTTGTCATAGCAATTAGGGCCCATTTGGATACCACCAAATAAGTTATATTTTCAAAAAAAAAAAAACTTATAACTTATTTCAGATAAGTAAATTTGGTTTATGATTAGTTATAACTTTTTTACTTAGAAGTACTTAATTTAGTTAATTTTTTTTATAGCTTTTTTTACTTTTCATGAGTTGCTGAAGAGAGGCATAAGAGAGACCAAAGAGAAAAGAAACTAATAATTAAGTAGGTTGTTTACCGAGGAGAAGCTAATAAGTAGGTTGTTTACTACGCATTCTTATCTTCTTAATAAGTAGAAACTAAGATAAATTACTTGTGCATGGCATAAGTAACATATCTGAAGAAACTTAAGATCCAAAAGGCCCCTTATATTTAAAGAGTTTTGGGTCCTCTAAAACGTAGATGTCTTGCGTGCATAAACACTTAACTATTTTGGAGACTACATGGGGTATGAATGGCTGGACTTTCAGGTTAGAAGATCTAATAATCAGTGTAGCCTACCAGATGAAAAGATCTGATAAGCACACGTGTTCCATACTAATGCATGTACATGTGTGTGGATGAGCAAGGCTTCACACGCGTGGAATTATCGTAGTTGTAGAATGCTTGTCCTTACAAGAAGGAAAATATTATTTTCATACACTTGTGCGTACTAGGAGTGACATTCATGAGACCTGTTCATCAACACCACCAACGATGTTGCATAGTAATTCCGGCATGCTCCAAAATGGGATTTAAAAGCCCCCATTTTGATCCAAGTGCAGAATGGCAGATGTTGGACGTCCATCTCCAATGCCAAACCTTTTCAAAATGGAAAATGCCATTTGAGATAGGTATGCAATACTAACAGCATAATTAACAAAACAACATATGGCCAAAAATAAAAATAAAAAACAACTGCTATGGAAAAAAATTTCATGTTTAAATCAATCTCGATAGTTAAAAGATAGTAAAAGCTTTAATTAAAAATTAAAAATAAAAAATGGTAACACCAAATATTTAGAGAATGAAAAGTTCAGGTTTAATACAATTTAAACTAAACGAAAAAAAAAAAAAAAAAAAAAACATGCAGCGGAAAAACAAGTAAATGTGTGCATATGTGTGCGTGTCACTTATAAATACAGTTTAAATAGAAAATTAAAATTAAAATAATTAAAATTTCTATACCATGAGCTAGTATGTATCTAAGTAACCGAATTGTGTTATTTGCCTCTCTCTCAAAACTTCCTCTCACAATCTACTCAATTCTATCAATAGGTGGCAACCACCAATCTTAATATTTTAAATAGTCTCCAAAGATTTTTCTCAAATAAAATGCAAAAACTAAAAAATTAATTCAGTTTGTCCAGAGCTTCTTTTTTTTTTTCTTTCTTTCTTTACTTCTGAAATACATGGAGTTCTAAACGTTTATTCAATTATACAAGCTTTTTCTTCTTTATGTAGAGTTTTAAACGGAGTTTTGTTAACTACTGTCAGCAAACACCTATCTCACACCATCTACATACTCAGCTGCAGGAATTCCAGAACATATCATCTTAAAGACACTGGGAGGGACGCGGATTGCGTCCTACCCCCGCCCGTCCCTAGCCCCGAACGGGTAGTTCTGTGGGTGGGCCCACCGTGATGTATCTGTTTATCAAAGCTGTCCATCCCGTTTCTAAGATCATTTTAAGGCATGATCAAAAAAATGACACGGATCCAAAGCTCAAGTGGACCACACCAAATAATAAGCTTGGTTGCATTAAATGCACCGAGCGTTAAATGCCAGTTGCATTAAATGCATGAGTCATCTGTAGTGTGTTCCATTTGAGCGGTGGATCTGGCTCATTTTGTGTTAATGTCTTAAAATGATATGAGAAAAGGGATAAACGGCTTGGATAAACAGATACATGACGGTGGGCCCGCCCACAGAACCGCCCGTTCAGAGCTAGAGACGGGCTGGGTAGGACGCAATCCGCGTTATGTGTCCATCAACTTGGGTTAATGCCTGCAACCCTTTGGCTCAGTGGTGACTCACAAGAGTTTCAACACAAGGTCATGAGTTGGAGCACTAGTTGTGATGTGAGTGCGCCGGCGTGTGTCAGGTGTGTGAGTCCGTATAATAAAATAAAATAAATAAATAAATAAATAATTAATTAATTAGAAGAAGAAGAGCCTTTGGTTAGCACCAATTGGCACTTCTGTCAAACTTGAAGAAGAAAAAGCGCTAGAACAACAGCCACAACAAATACAACATGGATGATTACTACGAAAAATTATGAAGAGTCGAGAGAAGGCTAAAAATACCCTCCGCTGCAGCGCCAACAACATCTTCCTTGGAATCCCTTGTGTGGAGAACTGACGCAGGGGAGGACGTGAGGTCGAGCACCGTCTTCCTCAAGGGGATAACTATTCCGAATCCACGGAACTTCTCTGGACTCCTCACAGAGACTTCTCGAATCCACGAGAAAAGAGAGTAGAAAATAGAAATAAATTCTAAATAAATTCGAAATAGCTTAATTAATTCATAAAAACGAGTTCACAACCCTTTAAATAAGGGTACTAAGCAATGGGAAAGAAATCAGAATCAAACTACAACTAGGACTCCTAGAATTCGCGACTTACTATAAATAGTAAACTTATTATTTATAGACGGTCGTGATGTCTACTAGTGCGCAAGGTTTTCGGCCAAAAATAGTAAGTGTCCTATTTGGCTTCACCAACCCGTTCTCCTAATTATTCTAAGCTCTTTTCACGTTGGGCGCAACTCCTAAAGCCCGACGGATGAAGAGTTATAAGCAAACTAAAACTTACTATTTATAGTAAAAACGAAATTGAAATAGGGAAACGACCGTCAAATCAGGGGTTCTCGCAATTCCGAGCGTCGCAACCCGGCATAGTGGGGTTGGTTGGCTAAAGTAGCTCGTTCTACCCCAAAATCATATATTTTCGTCCGCTAACTCATCCCGGATTGCGAGATACGCCTGATTTAAGGTCTGATGGTCCAGATCACTTCTGTCGCCGACCGGGCCTTTTCTGATCCATCTTTGCCATGTAATTGTCCGCGACCCGCTCTACATCAAGAACGAGCCTAGTGATGTAATTATGAGCTTGGTAGAGGTCGGAGAGCGCCATGGAAATGCAGGTCTGACCCATCTTCCCTACCCAAGTATCCAAATCAAGGATCACGCCCACGTCAATCACAGCTGTTGAATTTTGGGCCATGCCCAACTCCCACAATGGACTAAGAAAGATACAAAAGAAGAAGAGAAAAGAGATTTGAACTCGGTTCTTCATTTGAAGCTCCATGCCTGTCTAGTGTCAAAGGCGTTATGCGCTCCTACTACCCTTATAGATCATCTGCAACAGTGGGTCCCACCAGTTGTTTTAGATCCACGTCTTTTCGTTTTGTCACATCTATGACTAATGGGGATATTAGATGGTTATTTTTTTTATTATTATTTTTTTTATTTAAAATACACCCACAGAATTCGGTGCAATGGCACTTGAACCCATGGCCTTAAAACTCTTATGAGTCCATCGCAGAGACATGACTAAAAAACCCAATGCGGGGAACTTGAAGATAGACAAAGTATATTTTATACCCGTGACACAAAAGTAATGTGTTTAAGATAAATGGCGTGTGTGTGGGTAAGGCACTTGAAGATAGTCAATAATAGCACATGATTAACACACTATGTATATCAGCATTTAAAGATGAAAGTAGCACAAGTGGTATAATTTGTACATTGTCACAGTGGTCCATGTGTAGTACTTAAATATATTTAGGTGCTTGAAGATGATGGAGGCACATGTTATACGTGTGGCACATATCACGTGTGCTACTTTAAAATTAATGAATCCATATTCGTACGTGTTAGGAACTCCAAGATGGAGCACAAATATAAGGTCATTTCTTAGGGAAATATAATTTTCCTCACTTTTTATTACTTTCTTAAAATTAAGTTTCTTAAATATGCGAATGAAATATAAGAGAGCACTTTCCGGAATTAGAAGGGAAACGGAATTAGCACTTTCGTAGAAATTTCGTTTTGTTTTCAGTAAATCCAAAGACATTAATGCAAGACCAACAACGCGTGTTGACCGGGAACTACTGATCAACCGTTAAAGCTGGGCCACATGTGTCAGTGTTTATTGAATAAAAAATATTTATTTTCTCACCAAAATTCCATTTCTTCGTACAGGTGAGGCCCATCTTTTGAATCTACTAGCTACATTCTCGAACCGTATCCCAGATGGAATCCAATACTCAGATTCATATACGTGGGCCAGTAATAGCCTCGAAAATATGTGGTGTGCGCTGACGATAATTGTCACTGATCACTAACGTACTACTGTTGACATATTGGGCTGTCAATGGACCGGCCTAGCCCATCGGCCTGGCCCACCTTGAGCTGGGTTTTGGCTAGCATATCAGGGCCGAGGTGGGTTGGGCTTAAAATTCAAGCCCACTTCTCAAACGAGCTGGACTTGGACCATGTAAAACAGGCCATTAATCAGGTTTTATGTCAGCCCGACCCATTAGAGCTTGCAAGGGCAATTCTATAATATATAAAATTGAAAAATCCTCTCTCTCTCTCATATAAATGCTTGTTAGGAATCTGCATAAGCAAATCCTGAATTCAAATTACACAAGATTAAGTAAATGTAAACTAAGCAATTACAAAGCACATTCGATTTTACATATAAGAAAAATCGTTGTGGAAAAAAACCACGGCACAAAACGACAACAAATCACTATGAAAGTAAAAGAATAAGAGATAGAATCATATACAATAATCTGAAAACCCTCATTTTCACATTTCCTAAGCTCCCAAAAACGTTTAGTCCTCCTTAAAATAGCTTAGGATTACTATAATCTCGCAATTACGCACATATATGGTGTCACACCCGGAATAAGAAACAATTCCCGCAATTCTGCAAAATCATGCACTTTTATTGATAGAATTGACAGCCATTGATGGAACCAAAGCCACCTTCGATCATATCGATTTGGACCTAAAAACAGTCTAACGAGCAATTAGAATAAATTTGGATTTTCTCGATGGGATCGAATGGGCTATCGATGGGATCGAGTGGTCTGTCGATGTCATTGACAGACCCAATTACAGATAAATTTAAGACATCTGATAACAACATCTACCGTATCTTCAATTATCATGAACCACGGCTCTAAGAGTCATCTGTAATCGCCTCCATCATATCTTCAGCATCGTCATTGCTTCTGTGCACACTCTATCTTCATCAACCTTTTTTCCAAACCTAGAGAAGTCGAACAAAGTCAAAACTTCTCTATGGGAACTACCTTTGTCAGCATATCCACTAGATCCACGCTCGTGTGGATCTTCTCTAGAGTGACACTGCCTTCCTCAAGCACATGTCGAATAAAATGGTGATGAACATCAATATGTTTAGTTTTAGAATGGTAGACCAAATTCTTCTTTAAATTGTTCGTGTTTTCTCTATCACAATTAACTGGTACGACCTCCTGTTGAAGCTCGAGTTCGTTTATCATTCCACATAACTAAACACATTCCTTGAATAATTCCATTACTACCATATCCTCAGCTTCTGTTGTGGAAAGAGCAACCACAGATTGAAGCTTCGACATTCAACTAACCACTCCACCCGTTAATAGAAACGAGTAACTAGAAGTCGACCTTCTATTGTCCACATTCCCTGCATAATATGAATCAACATAGCCAACAAGCTTTCCCTTTGATTTATAAAATGTAAAGATGTAGTTTGTTGTACCCCGTAAATAATGAAACAGCCATTTCACTACCTCCCAATATTGTTTATCGGAGTTTGACATGTATCTGCTCACAACACCAATTGTATGCGAAATATCCGGTCTCGTAGAGACCATGTCATACATCTAATTGTCAATTGTGCTTGAATATAGCAAATGAGACATAACCCGCTTTTCTTCATCTATAATGGGACATTGCTTTGAAGAAAGCTTGAAGTAAGAAGCATGGTGTATGGTAACTGGCTTAGCATTAATTGTTCATCCTAAACTTCACCAATACTGTAACGCCCTGAAAATCGAGGGTCGAACAGGAGCCCAACTCCCGAGTTCCACCACATCATTTATGCAACATAGATAATGATGATTAGATGTTGTCTGTATTAGTGCCTTAAACATAAGTAGGATTATACCAAATCAGCATATCATACTCCAGAGACAGTTAGATTTAAGCAAACAGAAGACTGTGATAGATACATAAAATATATAAACTGATGTGGGTCTCTAGAGTGTGAACATGTTACCAAGTTAAGTATGCACATGTATACTCTCAAAATGGACAAAATATATAACATGTGAGTTCAAAAATATAAAATAAAAAGGTGTAATGGCAACTAATCAGCATCCCTGTAACCCCGTCGATCAGAACATGGTCTACATAGATCCGCCTGAAAGTTGCATATAGGAAAACTCCTCATCATCATAAAAGTCAGGCTCTATTTCTTCAGCTTCGCCATCATCTGCAACTACAACAGAGTCTGGTTGGTGTTTTAAAACACTGTCCCAGAACATGGGAGTGAGTGATCGACTCAGTGGAGCTATAAAGCAAAGGTTAACATGTTATCAATTCAGTCAAGCAGTAATGATAAAGGAATACAATCAAACATCCCTAAGTACTTTGGTTAATGTAAACATGATATGAATTAATGATGCATGCCCTCGCCTGCACTCCCTCTGTGATCTTCCTCTTACGGTCGCGGATGCAACCCTTCCTCTGTGCTCAACACCAACGCCAAAGGCACATGCAATGCGGTGTATGAGCGTGATTAGCCAAGTTCTTAATTAGACTTATTCATACAGCAAGTTTGGGAAGCTAAGGTACTGCCTTTATATCATTGACCCAAACAATGATCCATCTAGGGTCGTCAATCCTAGTTCATCACATATGATAGGCAAGTTCGTGAGTTTACACCATGGGTTGCTACGAGAGGCTCGTCACCGTCAGCGTATGCTTAATTCACACTAGAGGTCACCCCACCAATGCACTACCAACTAGCAGTCTATTTTCGAAGGCTCGTCACCAACCCGACTGGGGACCAACAGCACCAGGCCTGCACCGAGGTATGCCTATTTATCGTAGGTCACAACACTAATGTCTCTACTAACTGGCAGTCTATTTTTGAAGGCTCGTCACCAACCCGACTGGGGACCACAGCCTGGCTGTACAGTGTAGGCCGACAGCCCGAATACAGTGTCTCATACCACCATATTCGGTTCACGAGTCTGGGTAGCTCATTGGTCACTACGGGGAGGCTCGTCGCCCTAGCGTAAGCCGACAGCTCGACCACGGTGTCCCATACCACCATGCCCGGCTCATGAGTCTTAGTGGATCATGGTCCATGGTTGAAACGGGTCTTTGTATTAGTAAGGGGTACCTTAGGTTCAAGCAGTAGTGTTCATACATGGTAAACACACAGTAGGCCAATCGGTTTATTACACAAGTTCGACTGGTACAAGTGTACACCGAATTAATCGACATGGTACCACTGTTGACAATTATCGTACGCCTCGGATTCATCGAACGTGTCTTGTGTGGCGAAATGACCTCAGCCACTACTCGAGAATCATTACTGATTGCCTGGACTACATCGTAGCCCCAATCACACTTCAAACGATAGCATTTACAAGTGATAATCAATGACAGCATGTGACAACCAAATCTAAATATAAATCTTAGTTGAGCATTTCAACAACACATAATACACATGTTATCTTACATAGGCATTTCATCCGTACAACACATAGTAGTAAGATAGGTACATAAAGGGAACTGTAATTATAGAGAAGGGGATTGAGAATTATATCTCAACACCCTCATTAAATACATTCCAACAAGCATTTCCTCATTCAGGCATTTATCAAACACTTAAACTACACATTTCAACATACATGTATTAGACTAGTTATAACATATATCCTGGCAAGCCCTTTTACAAAGGAGTTGCCACATACACAACAGCATATATTCATAGTTAATAATCATGGCAAGCATAGATCCAAATTCCATATTCATTCAGACATTTTTACAAGCACTTAGACTACACACTTCAACATACGTGAAGTATGTTGGTTATAACAGGTGTTAAGGCAAATCATTTCACCAAAGAGTTGTCACACGTATGACAACCATATATTCACGACGAATAATCATTGCAAACACGAATTAAAATTCCATACTCATTCAATCATATCAAGAAACACATGGAATACACTATTTCAACATAGTTCATATATATGTAAAGCGCGGGAAACATCGTATCCAAGCATGTGATAGCAATCAAGTCAGTCATAAATCATTAACTGACATTGAAAACCTTAAAAACCATAACTTAAATGTTTATAGTCTGCACCTTTCTCCGGTAGACCTGTAACGAACTCACTTTAAACACTAAGTCCTCGCATACGGCACAACAGCAACCTATGACATGAAATAGGTTAGCTATTTCACTATTTACTCTATTTGAATCCCTAAAACAGATTAGGTTAGGATTTCTTACCCGAAAATGGAATCAGAATCGCCGGTATAGCGATACAGTAGCGATAGTTAAGCACGTGGAGGGGTGGGATCGAATCCCATGAACAAACTCTCACTCTCTCTCTCTCTCTTCTCCTCTCCTCACTTTCTTCTTATCTTTTCTCTCTCTTATCTCTCCTAGGATTTGAAATTCGTATGGAATGGGAGAGAGAGGGTTTTAGGTCCTTATATAGGCCCAGAATTGATGGGAATGGCCCCAGAGCCATGGTATACCTAGGTTATAGTCAAAACTCATCTGTTTCAGACCAACGAAGCGCATCTGGGGCCCCTTTTCTGCATACGATCGGGAGTAAGTCCCTTGACATTAGATCTAGGTCAAGCTAAGTTTTCGGTCCGATCGGATTTACAGATCGACCGCGCGGGGGGGGACCAGTTTCAGTTCGACAGTCATAGTCACATGATCAGGGCCACAAGTACACTGACGTGTGTTGGAAATTTTTCCCTGATCCGAGGGTGTAGTTGGGTCAGATTCTGATGGTCTGAATCCTTAGATTTGGCCGGCAAGCGAACGACTCAATTCACTCAAGTCTAAGTTCATTTTCTATAGATATTCGCGTTTCTCACACACTTCACTCAGACTCAAGTTGTGCGTTTCGGGATATTATCTGGACTTGATTTCCGAGGTGGTTGTCAAGTCCAGTGTGGTGGTCATAATGGTATAGTTTCATAGTTATCGAATTTTCGACGCGCGGTCCAGGTCCGATACGGAGTTTCAATGCGCTCCCGAGAGCAACTGGGTTTAGAGATTGATCCTAGGTTTCAGGGTAACGTAGCATCAGCGATCCTGATTTTGGGTCTTGCGGTTCATATTGAAAGCTATCCAAGCTAATTCGACAGGTGATTTAGTTAAGCACTTAATTAATCTTCGTCTAATTTCTAAAGGATTTGGTCCTTAGTGATTTCTGCCTGAGGTGGTACTCGGGTCCTTGTACGGATTTTTCTGGGACGTTACAAATACTTTCTCAAGGTATTTCACTTGAGATAACTGTAATCTGCTCCCCTGTCTGTCTCTATATATGTTTATACAAAGAATCTTCTTTGTAATCCTCGAATTTTTCATTTTAAATGTCCATGACAATTAGGTCTTCAATATATTGATCTCAGACATGCTTTGACTAGCGATAAATATGTCATCAACATTTAATATTAATAGAATGACTTCTTCATTATTTAATGTCTTAAAGTATACACATTAATCATATTCATTCCTGATAAACTGTTGACTCACCATAAAAGTATCAAACTTCTTGTACCAATACATAGGTGACTATTTAAGGTCGTATAACGACCTTCTCAACCTACAAACCTTATTCTGACCCATTTTATTTGAATCCCTCTGGTTTCTTTATGTATATATGTTCTTCTAATTCTCCATGTAGGAAAGCAGTTTTTATATCCATCTGTTTCAACTTAATGTGGGCAACCAATGCCAACACAAACCTAATAGATACCTTCTTGACAACCAACACAAATATCTCACTAAAGTCGATACATTGTTTCTGAGCATACCACTTCGCTACTAACCTTGCCTTGTATATGTCTTGTTTCTTCTAGTAAATCCATTTGGACTCTATCACTTTATGCCTAACAAAAAGCTTCACTAGTCATAAGGAAGGTGGATGGATCCCCATCATCTTTGCGAGTCCATCTCATCTTGCATCGCCGTCATCCACTTCTCAGTATTTGAATCACTTAGTGCTTCTTGGAAAGTGGATGGATCTCTCTCATTTGTAATAAGGGCAAATACAGTGTTCGAGTCATCCCTTTATCTCACTGGTAATCTGTGATCTATAGGTGGATTTCTCCTCACAGATGACTACTCCACCTACTCATGTACCTCTTGTTGCTACTCAGCTTCAACTTGTGTTTCATCCTTGTCAATTTTAATGTCCATCATTATTGATTTTTCTAATTTCCTATGATCTTCCTTACGGAACAAAGAATCCTCATCAAACCTGACATCACGGTTAATCGTAATCTTCCTTATGACCTGGTCATATAACCTGTATCCCTTTACACTATCACCATAGCCAACAAAGATACACTTCTTAGCTCTTAGGTCTAACTTATCTATCTCAACTGACGGTATATAAGAGTAAGCATCACAACCAAAAACTTCACATTTCTTTTAGAATTTTATCACCGATCAACATAGACGAGGACCGATTCACTAAGAAATAGGTTGTGTTAACAACTTCAATCCATAACTCATTACCTAACCCAGTGTTGCTCAACATGCTTCAGGCTCTTTCCAACAGAGTTTGATTCATCCGTTTTGTTACAACATCCTGGTTTAGTGTATGCCTGACTGTATTATGTTGCATGATCCCTTCATCTTTGTAAAACTAGTTAGTTAAATTCATTATAAGTGAATTCACCTCTGCTATCTATCCTCAAAATTTAACTTTTACCTGACTATTTTTCCACCATCGCCTTACACACTTTGAAGGTGAAAAAATATTTGACTTGTACTTCATAAAGTACACCCAAACCTTTTATAATAGTCATCTTTGAATGATACAAAGAATGATGACTCTACTCGAGAAGCAACGGGCGAAGACCCCTATACATCAGAATGCCCATAATCTAAACTACCCTTACTAACATATTTCCTCGACTTAAAAGATAACTTTGAATGTTTACCAAATATACAATGCTGACATATATTCAAATCAATACGTTTAAATGCAAGAATTAAAAAATGAAAATAAAGTACATTCATGTCGTTTTAACTAATGTGGCCTAGACACACATGTCACAAACGTGCAGATGTGGTTTCTGCTACAGACGCTGCAACTCAACCCAATACGGTATTCCTGATCAATTTATAAAGGTTATCATTCCATTGTGCCTCCATCACTATAAATGCCCCTTTTGAAACCTTCAAGACATGATCAAAACTGGTGAATTTACACACAATTTCCTCGAGAGCGCCCAGAGAGATCAGATTCTTCCATAGGCCAGGAACATGTCTCACATACGTTAAGATGCGTTAAATCTTATTAGACATCCTGATACATACTAATCCAATTCTAATAACCTTACAGGCAACATCATTTCCCATAAACACCTGGTCATCATCATGCTCGTTGTACATGATAAACCAACCCCGATGCGAGATCATGTAGTATGATGCCCTTATATCCAAAATCCACTCATCGCTGAGATAGCTGTATTTGGATGTTATCGGAACATCACTAGTGTCTATATCCTCACTCCTCTCTGCTGCATTGGCCTCTTTCAGTGCTTCATTTGCCTTATCTCCCTTTTGAGCTTTAAGATTCTGGTAATTCTTCTTCATATGTCCATGTCTTCCATAGTTCCAACACTTTATCTTCCCTTGCCCTTAAACTTGGACAACTCTGAATTCCTTCCGTTAGCTACCATACATCCGTGGAGGAACCTGTGGTACTGTCATTTTTTCAACACCCTCGACCGAAGGGCTGAGATGACAATGTTAACATCAATGTTCTCTCTACCATGACACATTGTGTCTAGGAAGCTATCGTAAAACTCTAAAATGGAGTTTAACAAAATTAGGACTTGATTTTCTTCACCCATCTTCACTTTCATACTCATCAATTTACAAGGATCTTGTAAGTGCTATGGTTTTTAGCCCCTATAATTGTCAAATTTTGTTGTGTCAAAACCTCTTGGAATCTGTGTCTTATGTAGCACATCGATATATTCAAGACAATGCAAATCATGTATAAGGACAATGGTCTTTACTTTAAGAACTTCTAATGCAAGATCAAGCACATAGTTCACTCCTTCAAAGTCTCAAAGTTCAAGGTTTCAAAGCTATCTCTAAAGGCAAGACAATAGTCTGTACTTTGAGACTCAAGACTCAAGGTGAAGATCAACTCAAGCTCAAGCTTCAAAAGTTCTCGAGTTCAAGCCTCTATATATGTCAAGACCTCAAGCTTCATGAACTTCGAAGATCATCTATCAACCAAAGGAAAAGAAGTTTCAATGTTCATACATCATGGATAAGGTATAAATGACCATAGACTGACCTTAGGGTAGGTCATTTTGAATACATAATTCAATAGCTTATTTTATAAGTGAATAGTCTATTTCTCGACTAGTCCTGGACTCTGTTCGACTAGTCCTAGCACTGGCTCGACCGGTCGTGTGAACAGTGCTCGACTTATTCTCAACCAGTCCTGCAGCTACCACTCAAACTCCAGCAACAAAATCAGGCTCCACACGACCAGTTGTGGAGGTCCTTCGAACGATCGTGAAGGGCTTACGACCAGCCGTAAAACGGCTTTATCCAATCGCGCTCAAAATTCAAAAATCAGTTGGTCCTACGACCAATCGTAGTATCCTCAGGACCAATCGTGAACACGATTTGTTCAGCTATAAATAGACGACGAATTTCAGAGTATTTTATTCAATTCAAGCTAAATCAATACGTTACTCTGAGAAATAAGTTAGTCATTTATTTAAGTTATATTGTGCTCATTTAATATTTCTCTTTTAATAGCTTTCTTTGCATTTGATTTTGAATTCTGCATTCCAATTATATTTAAAAGGGGAATTGAGGTATTCCCATTTCTTGGAATCAAAATCAAATCAAGCTGGCCCACAAGTGTTTTAACTCGAAAATCAATTTAGAACCTAGAACCATTTCATAAGTAAGTTTGGACATTGAACTTCTACGTTGAAATTCTACTCCGAATTGGTTCTTCCGGGCTACATCAAAAGGAGAATATCTAGGTATTTTACATTATTGTAATTTCCATTGTTTTGGTTTCTTTTGAGATTGAGCCAGAAAAATGTCTGTTTTGGTTGTCTGAGGTGATCCAAAAAACTCAGAGTGTAGGGTTTTGAATTGTATAAGCTCACTCGAAAGACACAATTATGAGGGTTTTAAGTGAACCTGGAAAAACCTATTTTCATAGTGAACGCTAATATCCATTGTGTGAGGATATTAGGAGTGGAGTGTTGTGTGGCTGTTGTTTAAAAGTTGGTGTACACCACAAGCGAACCACTATAATCTTTGTGTCTTGTGATTTGAATGTTTGTTTATTTTCTATATCTTTTATCATTCAAGATTGTGGGATGTATTTGTGGATGTGAATGTTGTAATATTTACATTTCAGCATTGTGGGGAATGTTGTAATAGCTTAGATTTCCTTTCTAGCTATTTCCTTTTTATTCCTCTTCAGTTTGAGTTTTTGATACACAAACCGTTCTATTAGTTTTTATGGTGTAAGGTTGTCCTTAGAACAACATTTGTATCAATCTCTCAATACTAGAATTTGAGGTTGCTTTACATTTTTGTATTGTGGATTGTTTAGAGTGTTATCTTTCCTTTATTTGTTTAAATTCCACTGTATCATTTTAATTTGGCATAGTCCTATTCACCCCCCTCCCCCTCTAGGACTCTAGCTTGGCCTTTTCAGATTTGATTGAAAGCGATGATGTATTCATTAAAATATGACGCATCATCTATATTTATATTATAGAATTGCTTCTTCAGATACAAATGATTCGACAACAATTTTGTCATATACAAGCTAACTTCTTCTAAAGTCGTGCGGTGGTCTTCTGATTCAAGACATTGTAAAGGACATTGTCTACCAAACATAATTAGATCGAGGTTTTCGCTCTTTGATCCAATTCTTCCTATTCTTAATCGCTCATATATGCTGGACACTTCTCAATACCAAGGAGTGCATGTTACAACTCTTGTTGAACTAGAAGGCCTCTACTCTCCACTTTCTATAGTTTGAAGTGTTTTTCCCAGTGAGTATCTCTATTTCATACTAACGTTTGATCCCTGTGAACGTTGGGAGATCGACGCCCGCGCTCTTAGGCGATCTTGGCTTTTGTTCTTTTTATTGTGTTATTGTTGTGGGGGATATGTAACCTTGATTGTAGGTTTGGAGTCGCCACTAGCCACTTAATCTCAAAATCCCGCAGTCGGCTAGAACCGTGGAATATGTAAGGTTGGAGATATCCGACGATTCTCCTACCTTATATTGACTCCTGGTCTACGATCTGGGATTCGGAGTAAGGGACCTCGGTTACAAAGAGGGAAGGTGTTAGACACCCTCTCTGCTCGTAAATGTACGATCTCTACTTGGTGTGGTAAGGAAATCTCAAGGGATGAATGATGTAGTCGAAGTAGGACTAGGCACACGTGGATTTCTGATGTGGCAAGATCCGAGATTTTGGCAACGCCATAGAGCATACGTCTAACGATTGTGTCTAGAAGGCGGATGTGATAATTGTTTCGACAAGAAATAAATGCATTTGATTTGGGGGAGTTCATTCAATGATAACAAAGAAAGGATAAGAGAACAATGATCACAAAGTATTTTATTCTATGTTTATTTATATCCCCGCATTTCCTTGATTCTGAAAACAGAGTACAATCAATCAACATAATGAATTAAGAGAAGACCGTCTAATAGCAATTTTAGCAGCATTTCGATGCTTTTGATGTTCATCGCAAAGGCAAATGAGTTGTGCAGACTGAAGCCCTTGATTTGTTTGTGCAATAGGCATTGATCGTCCTTCCATCCATCCTTTCAGTCGTACGGACAGACTCTTCATTCTCCTCTGGGAGCTCCAGGTGACTCCCTCCAATTTCTCTCCTCTCTCACTTATCTTTCTCATTTCTCTTGCTCACTGCCTTCCCAAATGAAGATGAGAGAGGGGTATTTATAAAACTCCCACACGTGTGGAGATCATTTATCTGAAGGTGGGAATATACAGCCCAAGCAGAGGTGAGAGCACACAAGCTTTCTCAGAAGTGGAGCACACAAGCTCCTTAAGAAATGGCGCAAGAGACTATTCCTCAGGACAAGAGGACACAAAGTTCCTTGAGATGTGGCATGAAACTCCTTGTATTAGGACAAGAGTCCCTGTCAAAATGGCGTAAAAGCCATGCATTAGGACAATGCTTCCTCTCAAAATGGCGTAAAAGTCATGCATTAGGACAAGAGTCCATGAGAAGTGGCGCACAAAGCCAGCCCTCAGGACAGGGATCCATGAGAAGTGGCACAAAAATCCAGCCTTCAGGACAGGGATCCATGAGAAGTGGCACACAAAGCCAGCCTTCAGGATAGGGATCCATGAGAAGTGGCGCACAAAGCCAGCCTTCAGGACAAGTGTGCACAGCACCTCTCCTTCAGTTGCGCACAAGTGCACAACTCCTCTCCTTCAGTTGCGCGCAAGCACACAACTCCTCTCCTTCCCATTTGTCACGTCCCAAACTCGGAAACCGGGCTCACAAAATTCCCGATCACCGAATCCGGCGCCGACAGCCTCCGTAGCACCCCATTCTCGGCTTCCAGCGCCCATACGCCAGATTTTCGATCCTGGGATCCTACAAGGAGGATTTTCAGTATGATTTATTTTTTGTAAAGGAGCATAACCACAAGCATAAACCAAGTCACAAAAACAACAACACCACATATCCACTATAACAAAAACTTTTAAGTACAATGCGGGAAGGAAATACAGTATAGTCAAAAGGCTCCAAAATGATCTGATCCACACTCCTGCCTCAGCGCTGCTACTGTCCAACGTACCGCACGCAACGGTCGTGCATAAGCTTACAAAAGCTTAGAGGGTGGTATAAGTGTGTGTACAAGG
>JAJHSJ010000005.1:71548663-71605601 GCA_021015155.1 Magnolia officinalis
TTTTGGGTAGGCCACTTATACAGGCCCCACCTTGGTGCATGTTGTAAATCCAAGCCGTCCATTCCATTCCTCAGCTTGTTTTAGACGTTGAGCCAAAAAAATGAAGCTAATCTCCAGTTCTCTGGTAGGCCACACCATCAAAATTCATGTGAAGACATGCTAAAATATATAAAGTACTTGCTGGGGCCACTTGAAATTTTTATATGCATTTGAAACTTGGACCGACCCCTCCACTACCTGGGACACACACAACAGATGGACTGGATCGTCCTGTTGTGGGCCCCATATGTGAAAAAAAAAAATAATAATAAAATAAATCCCAGCAGCCTTGCTGCTACTACTTATACTGAGCTGCTGATAGAGTGAGAGCGCCTGCGCGTCCTACGCTGGCAGGCGGAGGACCAGGACCCACGGTCCCAGCCGTGGGCCCCACCATGATGTATGTTGTGTATCCACACCGTTCATTTGGGGGGTCCCATTCAGACAGTGGGCCCCCCTCAAAATCAGCCTTCCCGAAGCTCATGTGGTCCACATCATAGGGAGCAGTGTGGATTGAGCGTGATCCGTTGAACCCTTTTTCTGGGTTGTAGAAGTTTTGGAATCAATCTGAAATTTGTTTTTAACCTTCATCCAAGTCTGTGGACCTTATCAACGGGTTGGATGACGTATAAACATCACGGTGGGCCCCACGTGGTACCCACAGTGATGTACATGTTTTGTTCACCTGGACGGTGGAACCCACAGATGTATGTGTTTTATTAATGCCGTCCAGCAGCTGTTGGACGGCTAGTGGACCCCACCCATGATTTGTGTGTTTTATCCTCACCGTCCACACCTGGACGGTGGGACCCACCCCACGTGTGGGGCTGATGTGTGTGTGCGTGATGTGTGTGTGCGTGTGTGTGTGTGTGTTGTGGTTATATATATATATATATATATATATATATATATATATATAATTCTATATCTATTATCCTATCCTTGTTATATTATTTATCTATTATCTATAGATTATCTAATCTAAAGTTCTAATGTAATGTATAGTGATGGGCCCTTCATGAACCCACCATGATGCTTGTGTTGCATCCACGTGTCCATCCATTTTGAAAGCTCGTCTCATGCGTGAGCTAAAGAATAAGTCAGCATCCACAACTCATGTGGACCCCGTCCTTGATGCATGTGTTGCATCCAAACCGTCAACCATTTGGTAAGCTTGCCTTAATAAGCTTGGAGACTAAAAAATGAGTTAGATCCATAGCTCATGTGTAACGCCCTGAAAATCGGGGGTCGAGCATAAACTCAACTCCCGAGTTCCAGAACATCACTTATGCAACAAAATGAATGATGATTGAATGTTGACTGTATTCGTGCATTGAACATGAGTGAGATTAAGCCAAAACAACATATCATACTCCAGAGACAGTTAATTTGCAAGCGGAAGACTGTGATAGATAGATAAAATATATAACCTATGATGAGTCTCCAGAGTGTGATAACATTACCAGGTTAAATAAATACAAGTGCAGTTCTAAAATATACCAAATGTGAGGAAGTGTAATGCCTCCTATCCCATGTACCATAGCCCCGTCAATACAATCAGGTCTTCATTGACCTGCCAGAGAGATACAGATAGGAGAATTCCTCCTATCATCATAGAAGTAGTCTGGCTCTGCTTCACAAGCATCGCCACCACCTGACCTGAAACTCAACAAATCTGGTTGGTGTGTACAACACCGTCCCGTAACGTGGGAGTGAGTGATCAACTCAGTGGAACAGTAAAGCATAGGTTAACATGTTATCAATTCAATCAAGCAGTAATGATAAAGCAGTACAAATCAAACAAGTTTAACTACTCTTATTAAATGCGAGAGTGAAATGACATGATGCTGTATGCCCTTGCCAAACCACCCTCAAGCGACATCATCTTACGTTCGCGAATGCTTACTCCCTCAGTGCGCCACATCTACAAAGCACATGCGGTGCGATGATGCTCATGATTACCAAGTTTTTATTAGTCCATTTCAAACAACAGTATTGGGAAACTAAGGTACCTCCCTTGTATCATTCCCAAACATGATCCATTCTAGGGTCGTCAATCCTAGTTAATCTCATACGACATTATGGTTTGAGAGGCTTAGCGAAGGCATCACAAAGGGCTCGTCACCCGTCAGCACGATACAGATCTCACCGTATGCGGCTCAATTGCTGACCGTCAGCTCGAGTACAGGTCTCACCGTACTCGGCTCAATCACTAGCCGTCAGCTCGAGTACAGGTCTCACCGTACTCGGCTCAATCACTAGCCGTCAGCTCGAGTACAGGTCTCACCGTACTCGGCTCCTCATACTAGTTGCTGTGAAAGACTCGTCGCCAATCACAGACCCTTGGAGTATACTCGAAGATACTACGGAGGACTCGTCGCCCGTCAGCACGAGTACAGGTCTCACCGTACTCGGCTCTCGCCGTAAGTATCGACAGCTCGAATACAGTGTCCCATACCACCATATTCGGCTCACGAGTTGGTTGCGCAATGGTCACTACGGGGAGGCACATGGCCCCAGCGTAGGCCGACAGCTCGACCACGGTGTCCCATACCACCATGCCCGGCTCATGCGTCTTAGCGGATCGAGGTACCATGGTTAAAAGGGGTTTTCACTGGTAAGTTTGGTACCCTAGGTTCAAGCAGTAGCGTCCAAACAGGGTGAACATGCATAAGGCAGATCGGGTTACTTGACGAGCTCGACTAGCACGATCGCCCGTTGAGCTGCACGACATGAAGTGCATAAACAACTTCGTGTGGCCTAGCCACTGCCGACAGGCAACGCACGACTCGAGTTCGTCGAACACATCCCATCCCACGTGGCAAATGAATCTCAGCCACGAGTTCAATCTCGTTACCGATTGCCTGGGCCATAATCATAGCCCAAACACAATCAGTTGCAGATAGATAAAGCAGTAATGGATCAAGATTCAACTCATACAGTCAAGGTCTGGTATTATCCGTTTAGGGCTGCCAGGGCTGTTGCACGCACTCGTTGCTCCGCTCCCCCATCACCCATGACGGATCATACAACGTAAATATAAATTTAAACATATGCATTACATAGTTAAAATCATAAAGCAGTTGAGCATGTTATGAATCACAACACAAGCATGCGTTTGTACATGTTCAATTCCTAATCACACAACTATCAAAGGAGATCATACACATAGTTAAAAGAGGTTGAGAATCATATCTCAACACCCTTATACTTTACAATTTGCTAACTACTACTCATTCAGACATTTCAAGAAACACTTAAACAAACATACATCAACATACACGACAAATGTCGATCACATAGGCATTAGGCCAAATCCTTTCACTAGGGAGTTGCCCCAATCATAACACGCGTACACCCACGACGGATAGTCATGGCAAGCAGGAATCCAAGTTCCATATCCATTCAGTCATTTCCACAAACACTTGGGCCACACATTTTAGCATATATAGTGTATATTGGCCGTGGCGTGACTTAGGGCAAATCCTTTCATCAAAGGGGGTATCGTCAATACATCAATCATGAATCCATGACAATTAGTCATGGCGAGCACGAATGAGAATTCTATACTCATTCAGCCATTTCCACAAACACTTAGAATACACTATTACAACATACATGGTGTATGTTAGTAAAACATGTATTAGGGTTATCCTTTAGCCAAACGAGTATTTTATCCATGTATACCATAATCATACAACAAATAATCATGACAATTACATTTCCAAAACTTACACATATACGGTATTTCTAGAATACACAATTTCAACATACGTAGCATTTACAAGTGAACATGTATTACGGCGATTCCTTTCGCCAAACTAGTATTTTATCCATATATAGTATAATCATACATTAAATAAACATGTCAAACATTTCTCCAAAAAAATACGTATACGGTATTTCTACGTATACCTAGAGTATGTGAAATTCCATATTCTACAACGTTAATCGAAACAGGAAACGGAAAGCACTTTGTACATGTGCAATTGCATGCAGATCATGAATCTATCATTATCTGACATTGAAAGCGTTGAAAACCCTAACCTATACACCTAAAGTCCGCACCTTTTGTCGTAGAATCGCGACGGAATCGATAGGTTTGCTAAGCTTCCGTATTCGGCAGTTTGACAACCTATAGAACGAAATAGGTTAGCTATTTCATAACCTACAACCACCCAAGCCCCAAATCAGATTAGGGTTAGGGTTTCTTACCTAGAAACGGGGCTGGAATCGCCGGAAAGCGATGAGAACGATGCAGTGGAGCATGGATAGCAGCAGGGAAGGACGGCAGGGAGATTCTCCCACTTCTCCCTCACTTTCTCTCTCTTTTCCCTCTCTCAAATCCCAAATTCGTATGGCTGCCATGAGAGAGGGTTTAAGGTCCTTATATAGTCTCAAAACTCACCGAAATAGACTCCTGTTCAAGGTTACTGCTAATATAGGTATTTCGTCACTTTTCCAGCTCAAAAGAGAGGTTCTGGTGGCCCTCCTTGAGTCAAACGTCAGACTTAAGCTCACCACACATGGATCTATGTGGGATTACGTTTTCGACTCGATCGGATTCCCAGATCGCACGTGGCGGACCACTTTCAGTTCAACGGTCAGTGGGCCACGATCCGAAATTCCAAGTACATGTAAATGTTCCTGAAATTTTTCCTGATCCGAGGGTGTAATTTGGTCTGATTCTGACGGTCTGGTTGCTTAATACTGATGCGCAAGCGAATGGTGCCAGATCACTATTCCTAAAATTTATTTTGGAATGGGAATAGTGTTTTTCACACTCCCTCGCTCCGGATCCAAACGAATGGCAGTGGGACATCGGCTGGACCTGATTTTCGAGATGATTGTCAAGCCCAGTGAGGCGGTCCTAGTTCCTTAACTTCGTGTTAATCGGACTTCCGAGGTGCGGCCTAGACCTAATATGAAGTTTCATTTCGTTCCCGAGAGCAGCCGGGAAATGAGTTTGGTTCTAAACTTTAGGGTAACCTAGAGTCACTGATTTTGCAAGTTTTGGGTCTTGCAGATCGTATTTAAAGCGATCCCAACGGATTTCATGGCTAATCGAGTTTTGCACTTAGTTAACTTTGTTAAATTTCTAAAGGATTTAATCCTAATTGTTTTCTGGTTGAGATGGTACTTAGGCCTTTGTAGTTTGTATATAAAGTGATCCAAGTTTTACTACTTAGCTAGTTTAAGTTAGTGTCTAGGGCGAAAGTGCTTTGAAAAATTGAAAGCATAAGGTAGTGAAGGGTGGGATTTGTAAAGAAAATGGTTTAAAGAGCAATTTTAGACTGTGGGATTGAGTTTTGACAAGTTGATAAGGTCTTAGGATCAACCCATTGCCCTAGGACGTCTAATCCCAGGTTGGCAAAAATCCGGGATGTTACATCATGTGACCCCGCCCTTGATGCATGTGTTGCATCCAAACCGTCCAACCATTTGGTAAGCTTGCCTTAATAAGCTTGAGACTAAAAATGAGGCAGATTTAGGATCAAGTGGACCATATAGGAAAGAGTAGTGGGGATTGAGTGTTTGCCATTGAAACCTTTTGATTTATATAAGTTTTGGATCATTAGGAAATTTGTTTCCTCTTAATCCAGGTCCGTGTGACCCTATGGCCAGATTGGATAGAACATAAATGTTACAGTGGGCCTTAAGAATTTTAATGGTAGAAATCATTATCACCACTTGTATTTGGGTGTGGCCCATTTGATATGCATGGGGCCCAAGTGGTGTGGCCCATTTGATATATATATGGCCCATGTGATTTGGCCCATCTTGATTCATTTGTGGCCATCTATTGAGGCCCACCTTGATGCGTATGAGGGCTTGTTATTGAGGCCCACCTTGATGTGTATGAGGGCTCGTTATTGAGGCCCACCGTCATGTGTATGAGGCCCGTTGTTGGCGCCACCTTGACATACATGAGGACCATGTGATTAGGCTCATGTGATGTATAAAGGCCCGTGGGTTGAGACCCACTGTGATGTATATAGGGCCCATGGGTTGTGGCCCATTGTGATATGTATTGGGCCCATGACGCGTGGCCCATTTGATGTGTTCGAGGCTTAGATAAGTGGCCCATTTAATGCATATGAGACCCATGTGTAGGGCCCACCTATGATATATACTAGGCCCGTGTGTAGGGCCCAATTATTGTGTATTTGAGGCCTATGAGCATGACCCAACGTGATGTATTTGGGGCCCATGGGTTGAGATCCACTGAGATATATTGGAGGCCCAGGTATGAGGCCCACTTGATTGTATTAGGCGCATGTGTAGGGCCCACCTATTGTGTGTTTTAAGCCCATGGGCTGTGGCCCATTGTAATGTATTTAGGGCTCATGGGACGTGGCCCATCCGAGGTATTCGAGGTCCATGTGACGCGACCCACAGTGATGTGTATCAGACCCTTGCATGAGGCCATGGGCCCACTTTATGTTTGGCTCTATGTGAGTCACTCCTTGGGAGCAATGTTGGTTAAATGTTCACATTGATGGGTAATGATGGTCGAATGTCCACATTATGACCTTCCCTTAGGCCTTGTTAGGCCCATTCTCATCATTCCTTCAATGGGTTAACCCAAATAAGTGGGCCCCATTCGCCGTGGACGGATGGCTCCGTGTTATCGGATTTGATATAACCACGATCGAGTGCTGATCTTTGTGCCATAGTTGATCGGCTGATCATCTACAGACCCGATTTTGTTTATCTGCTGATTGCCGATTTTGATTGATGTGACCGATTTGCCGATTCGATTGTCGTGGCTGATTTTTTATTCCGATTGATGCGACCGATTTGTCGATTCTGATTATCGATCGATTTTGATTGTCGTGGCCGATTGCCAATTCCGATCGACGTGACCGATTTGCCGATTCCGATTATCGATCGATTCTGATTGTCGTGACCGATTTCCGATTCCGATTTATGCGACCGATTTGCCGATTCTAATTATCGATCGATTCCGATTGTCACAATCGATTATCGATTTTGATTGTCGTGACCGATCGCCAATTCTGATTGACGTGACCGATTTGCCGATTCTGATTATCGATCGATTCC
The DNA here is from genome assembly GCA_021015155.1 of Magnolia officinalis. Taxonomy (NCBI): domain Eukaryota; kingdom Viridiplantae; phylum Streptophyta; class Magnoliopsida; order Magnoliales; family Magnoliaceae; genus Magnolia; species Magnolia officinalis. The sequence continues at coordinate 71,555,768 of JAJHSJ010000005.1, forward strand.
GATTGTCACGACCGATTGCCGATTTCGATTGTCGTGACCGATTGCCGATTCTGATTGACGTGACCGATTTGCCGATTCTAATTATCGAGGCCGAGTATCAATGCCGATTCTGAATTGTCGAGGCCGATTGTATAGGCCGATTCAGATTATCAAGGCCGATTTTAATTGCCGAGGCCGATTGTCGAGACCCATGTGATGTATATGCGGCCTGTATTTGAGGCCCATTGTGATGTGTATTTAACCCGTATTTAAGGCCTAGTGTGATGTATATTGGGCCCATGTGAGAGGCCCATCGTGATGTGAAAAGCTCTTGAGTGAGGCCCATGGTGTTGTATATTTGGCCCTTGTGTGAGGCCATGGGCCCACTATATGTTAGGCTCTATGTGGGCCATTCCTTGGGGGCAATGTTGGTTGAATGTCCACATTATCGAGGTCGATTGTCGATGCCGGTTATTGATACCGATTATGAGTATGTGATAGCATAGCATCATGATACATGCCCATACGCATCATCTGCATGTTTGTTATGAGATGTGATTGATCATTGCATGTACCATAGGGCAGGTTATTCATGGGGCTCCCTGATAGGCGAAGTTTCCCCACATGAGCGCATGACATGTGCATGATTGAACTGTGTGACTCATGTGTCTCGCATTTGTGTGACATGACCACCGTACGCCCTAGCGACATCAGGGCCGTAGCCTCCACATGTATTTCATGGATGGCCAGATGGGACACCGGAAATCTGTTCTACATGGGGTGCTATAGATATCCCTGAGTGAAAGTCTCTAAACCCTCTTGGTTCCAGAGGTTGCTCCAACGTCTAGACCGAGTGGATGCATGAGAGCATGAGGGCCGTATACCGTTAGGCCGTGTCTCCCACTGTGTCGTGGTCGGTTGGAAGGGGGTACGGCCTTACCTGCCCGAGAGGAGGGGGCAATGCTAGGCTGAGTCTGACCAGCTCGAGGAATGGGTCCGCTATCGACGAGCCGGGCCCGATATTGGCAAACGGATAGTGAGGTCTCTTCCACTCACCTTGTTGCGCGCGATAGGGCGGCAATCTGGTTTGGAGTGTAATAGACCCCGGTGATTTCCCAGAGAGGAACCGTACTGATATGTGGACTTATTGAGTAGGAGTTGCAGGCTCATTCATTCATTCATTCACTATCCACTCGGGCTGGTGGTACGCAACTAATTGTTGTGTACCTTCGTTATAGCAAGGATTTCGGTTGGACGCGCGACTAACCTGAAGTCAGGAGTTTACCACATTGAGTCTGACTATCCAAATTTAAGTATGGGACTGGTTTGGATAGAAGTCCCTTGTTGTGGACCCCGTATCCTGCGATACTACGTACTATCATCCCGACTTCACACTCCAGCATGGTCATTTCATTCGCATCGCATATTGCATTACATCCGCAGGCATATGACATTTTGGGTTGATATGTTTCTGTACTTATATGGCCTACACAGACTTAGCAGGATTTGTATATTACATTGCATCTTCGGCATCTGGTATTTGGCTGTTTATGACTCCTTATTGCATAGCTGTTCTATATTGCGTATTCTGATATTGATTGACTTATGGACTTGTCCATACTTCCACTTACTCTGTTATCGCATGATTTATGATCTTGTCAGTATTTCTGCTTATTCCGATAATGTACGATTTATGGATTACCAGTAATTTCGGTATTGTATAATGATGGTATTGTATTAAATACTGGACACTTACTTTGTGCATACACTTACACCACCCTCTAAGCTTTCTATAAGCTTATGCACGATAGATGCGTGCAGGTGATGTTAGGTTGCAGCAGTGTTGAGCTTGGAGCGTGCAGCGGTCTTCTGGAGCTTGATTTTCGATTTATGTATTTCTCTTTCAGCATTGTACTCAAATAATTATATTAGTGGATATGTGATGATGATGTTGCCTTTGTGAATTGGGTAATCTTGTGGTTATGCTTATTACGAGTTAAATGTACAAAAGAAAAAAATCCTCCTTGTAGGATCCCAGGATCGGAATCTGGCGTATGGACGCTAGGAGTCGAAAATGGGGTACTATGGAGGCTGTCCGCACCGAATTCGGCGATCGGGATTCCTGTGAATCCGATTTTTGGGTTTGGGGCGTGACATTTGGACACAGTTGTATTGTTGTCTAGTACCACTTGTTCAGTTGGAGGTACATATCCATTCTCAACAACTTCCCAAACTTTAGTATCTAAAGCTTATAAAAAATATGACATCCTGGACTTCCAATATAGATAATTGGTTCTAGAAAAAATAAGAGGTCGTGAGACAGATGAACCTTCTCCTTTGTTCATTGTTCCAACTTCTTATTAGGATCTCCCTCTAGGTTGTTAAGTCCTTAAAGAGGAACCAACTCTAATACCAATTGAAATTGCGGTTTGCACTACACTAGTAGAAGTATGGAACTGTTCTTCTAGTCCTAGAGGGGGGTGAATAGGACTTTTCAAGTGATTGTACCAAATAAAAACTTCTACTGCCTAACTTAAATGATTTACAAACTAACTTAGCAAGACAATGTAACTTTAATGGCTTCCAAGCCAGTTAGAGGGTCCAATCACATAGGCAACTTAAGATATTTCAATAAAGCAACTAGCCTATATCATAGTGAGCATGTGTGTGGGAAGTGCTTCCTATCAATCAAATAACATTCATTCAATTATGTATAAGAATTTAAACATTCAAGCATATATAAGCATGATTAAATAGATGCGCAAATGATACTCCCAAACATAAGCATGTATAGTGGTTCGACTACGTGCCTACTTCACTCCTGGCATCCACACTCAATCCCAGAGTGCATCGAATTTCACTATCAAAGGTTTTAAACAGGTTCACCTATAACCTTTACAGTCCTACACTAAGGACACGAATTTATGCTCTCCGCAAGAGCAAAGGTCCTATACCTAGAACCCACGTTTAGGCCCACCGGCAAAGGTCCCACATAAGGCACCCAACGTTTAGGCCCACCGGCCAAGGTTCCACACAAGGCACCTGATGTTTAGGCCCACCGGCCAAGTTCCCACACAAGGCACCTAACGTTTAGGCCCACCGGCCAAGGTCCCACACAAGGCACCTACTTTTAGGTCTACCGGCCAAGGTCCCACACAAAGAACCTACACGAGTTTATTGATAACAAACTCTTAGCCTCAATCCTACACGAGGAAAGAGACTAAACTTTTGAACTTTTATAATGACACCTACTTGTCGAATTGAGTTCTCTTTTGTAGCTTGTCTCGGGTTGCTAGATCTTCTCACTCTTGAGCTTGAATCAGCTTCCCAGTGCTCCCCCGATCGTGTAGCTTGGATTTACCCGTTGGCTCAGCTTCACGATAAAAAACCTTGCATAAGATGTACTTAGAAGGTGACCAAGGTTATGGGAGTTGGTTGAATCTCCTATCTAGGATAATGAGTGGATTTTCTAAGGGATTCAACCTATGGACGCTCTAGAGTATCAAAGAACCAATAATTTTTCTATTGGTTTGGTCTTTGAACTTTAGAGAATGCACGAGTTCATGTTCTTTATTGAATAAGAGTTTTGAATGCTCATAGAAGTGAGGATCACAATGAAGAAAATATGAACTCGTATAGATAGAGTCTAAATGGGCTAGGATAAGCTTGGGATATACTAAAGACTCTATGGTGCCTATTTCTACTATTTTTGGAAGTTCTTACAAGCCATTTTTATAGGTAAAAGCTTCCAACGGATAGAAAATGGCTATAAAACGGCTAGTTTTCAGTGCTACCGAAGTGACATTCGGTACCACCGAACTTGTTTCAGTAGTACCAAATTAAATTCCCCAAGTTGCTGACTGAAAATAGTCTCTTTCGGTGGCACCGAACTTTGTTCATCGGTGGTAGTCGGTGTCACCGAAATACCCTATTCGGTGGCACCTTCGTCCTACCGATAGTGGACAGATTTTCCTCTTTTTGTCCAATAGTTCAACAACTTAGGACTTGCTTAAGCCAAGACTATGGGATATAAAATATGGACTTGGGTTGGCTTGACATAGGAGGGTTTTCCTATTTGGGTTGGGATCATCTATTTGTAAGGTTCTAAGATCGCAGAAGCAGCTCTTCGTCTTCAATGTAGCTTTTCCTGCTTCAGATTCAGTTGCGTCGCTGGTCTTCATTTGCCAAGAACTTATCCGACTACAAGGTACAACTAGTCACGTAATTGACAAACATGAGTGCAAATAAGTGCACTCACAATCTCCCCCTTTGTCAATTACGTGACAAAAACAACCTAACCTACAATCATGTCATGGTTCATACCAATGACATACCAAAACCAATAAAGATTACATATCAAAAATAAAATTTACAACTCTAGACTTGATATGTAATACAAAATCATATTGTTCCTCCTTGGTGTTTATCAAGAAAAACCTACAATAAGGGAAACAAACAATTTCTACAAGAAACACACATTATTTTAGTGGGTAGGTTTCTTCTCCCTCTTTTATCCGTTATTGGCAAAGAGTTAGTCAAGAAATATTACAATAATATTTGAGAATGGATAAAACAGAGGGTAAGAGAATAAATCTTATGATGAAATAAGCATTAAGAGCATCATCCGAACAAGGAATATATCATCATAAGCAGGCAACTCATATGTTAAATAGAAAAGATAGCAATATAGAGAGTATCTAACATGAGTAGAAAAATAATACCAAAACCTTATCAAAATTACTACCCCAAGATTGGGTAGACTAAGCCACCATCCAAAAACTAATAAGCCCTTAATGGCATAAATATCAAAAAAGAAAATGTACTATGATTCAGCAATAATACAATAACGATCATCGAGACGATCCACTCTCATACGGAGGGATATAAGAACAGTGAGTCAGAAGCAATTCAATGATGTGCTCCCCAGTATGTTGAAGAGCGTCAAGACGCAGTTCAATCCCGGAGAGTTGATTTTCGCACTGCCGGAGGCGAGCTTCTATATTTGACTGCCCTTCAAGAAGTTAATGAACTGGATCGTTCTGGCGAAGGAGACGCCCAATGCTGACAGATAATGGACTTGGTGTAGTACTGGGTGCGACAAGAGTCCCAACCAGTGGCTATGAGAGCGTGTTGAGTTTCTTCGCCGCTCCTGCATTCCTGATTTTCCTCAAATGTAGTTGTAAACACATTTAGTTTAATTAAAGTTTCCTTGGTAAAGCACACAACAGGATATACCGTATCATGAATAGATGACAGACCAAGGAATTTTGAGAGTTTGCAGATAACACTTGGAAAGAGAATGTTAGTACAGTGAACACCTTTGATGACCAGGATCAATTATTTCAAGATAAGAGTTGGTAGGCATATTTCAATCCCCTGAAAGATGTCATACAAGATATTTAGAATAAATGGAGAGGTTATATCTTTAGAGACTTCAAATGGGTATGCATTTGTACTCAGAATGTTATGCAATACTTTGGTAGTTGAGTCCAAATGCGACAATGAAAGGAAGTTTCTTTTGTTACGGGGGATTGTGGCACCATTACATAGTACTCCAGTTATTTCACCCCAAACTCCGAGATGATTGAGAGAGTGATCAGTTGGAGGAGTTTGTGTTACTCTGAGGTGCGATAGTTGACTCCACACCAAAGGAGTGACCTCATTGGTTTGGTTCATGAAGTTGATGCTGATTGATAGAGGATCATCATGAGTGTGATGACAAGAATTTAAGAATTGGTGGTATCTTTGTGTAAAATTGGTGTCACTGGAGTTAAGGAAATGTAATTTAATTGATTTGCGGTTCACTGGTACCTTGGACGAATGGTTAAAATTGGATTAAACAAACTACATTTTTGTTGGTCTGTGTTGTCACTTGTCTTTGAATTGCATTAATTGTTAGTACACTCCTGTTTGCACTCTGGTTTGTCAATCACGTGAGCCGTTGTGTCATAGAGTCGGTTGAGCCTTTCGAAAGTAAAGACAGAAGACACAAGCGGAGCAAAAGCATCAAGGAGCAAAGGTAAAAGAGATTCCTTGGTGACCCTGACCCTAACCCTTAACCAAAACACCATATAGCCTCTAGATGACATTGACATAATATGAATATTAATTTGATCATCCCTTAGCCTTAAGAGACCAAGAAAAATATGATAAAGAAGGTTAGAAGAGGTACGAATCTGCTGTGTAAAAGATAGCCCAAAACAGCAGATTCGATGGCATGTTTGATAGCATCGATTAAGAATCAGGGAAGTCCAGCAACCAATATGAAAATTTGGCTAGAATTCTTGATGGTATCGAGGTCCCTTTGATAGCATCAATTTGATATCCAGATTTGTCCAGCAAGGTTCTTGAAATTTCTCTTGATTTTCTCGATGGCATCGAAGCCATTTCGATGACATCAAAGATTGTTCTTCCATGGCATCGACAACACCATTTTCTGCCCGTTTTTTACCGTTAGAGCTCGAACTTTTTATAAAAGGCAATCGGTTCTTGGGCATTAGGATGAGTTTTTTGAGCAATAGAAGGTAGGGTGATTATATATGTAAATCCCTCATCTTAAGCTTCTATTCAATTGAGTTCTAAGCCATTTCCTTTAAGATTACAACTATACTGAGAATTCCAACCTCAACATTAAGATGTGTTTGAACTCCTCTATTTCATAGAGATTGGACTTAAGTATTCTTGGTAAATCATTGTCCAATTCTTCTAGGAGACCCATCTAGTTAAATCCCCTAGAATAAACAACTAGCCATTAGTTGTAGTTGTAGGAGATTCAACCCACTCCTATCACCTTGGTCATCTTGAAGAACACCATATCCAAGACGATTGATCGTGGAGCTGGGGCCTTGACGAAGCATTGACAACATGATCGGGGGAGCATCGGGAAGCTGATTAAAGCATGAGAGAGCAGAGATCAAGCGAGCCATGAGTAGCATCAAAAGGGACTCAATCCGACAAGTGTCAAGTGTAAGAGTCCGATTTGTATTCTTTCCTTGTGTAGGTTAGAGTGCAAGAGTTTGTGTCCCAAACTCACCCAGGTTCGGGATTAGGACCTTGGCCCGTGTAGCTTAAATCTAGGTTCGGGATTAGGACCTTAGCTTATGTGGCTTAAATCCAGGTTCATGATTAGGACCTTGGCTTGTGTGGCCTAAATCCAGGTTCGGGATTAAGACCTTGGCCTATGTTGCATAAATTGTCGGGTTCGGGAGTAGGACCATTGTCCTTGTGTGTCACGCCCCAAACCCGGAGATCGGATTCACATGAATCCCGATCGCCGAATCCGGTGCCGACAGCCTCCATAGTACCCCATTCTCGGCTCCTAGCGCCCATACGCCAGGTTCCGATCCTGGGATCCTATAAGGAGGATTTTTCAATGTACATTTAACTCATAATAAGCATAACCACAAGATTACCCAATTCACAAAGGCAACATCATCATCACATATCCACTAATATAATCATTTGAATACAATGCTGAAAGGGAAATACGTGATATTGAAAATCAAATTCTAGAAGACCGCCGTACGCTCCAAGCTCAACACTGCTGCCACCTAACATCGCCTGCACGCATCTATCGTGCATAAGCTTATAGAAAGCTTAGAGGGTGGTGTAAGTGTGTGCACAAGGTAAGTGCCAAGTATTCAACACAATGTCATCATCATACAGGACCGAAAGTACTAGTAATCCATAAATGGTACAATATCGAAATAAACAGAATCACTAACAAGATCATGAATTACCAGAGTAAGCAGAGATACTGACAAGATCATGAATTATACGATAACAGAATAAGCGGAAGTATGGACAAGTTCATAAGTCAAACAATATCAGAATACGTACTATGGAACAGCTGTGCAATAAAGAGTCATAAAAAAAAAACCAAATATCAGATGTTGAAGATGCGATGCAATTATACAAATCTTGCTAAGTCTGTCTATGCCGTATAAGTGCAGAAATATAGCAACCCAAAATGTCATATACCTGCGGATGTAATGTAATGTGCGATGCGAATGAAATGACTATGCTGGAGTGTGAAGTCGGGATGATAGTACGTAGTATCGCAGGCTACGGGGTCCACCACAAGGGACTTCTATCCAAACCAGTCCCATACCTAAATTTGGATAGTCAGACTCAACGTGGTAAACTCCTGACCTCAGGTTGGTCGCGCGCCCAACCGAAATCCTTGCCATAACGAAGGTACACAATAATTAGTTGCGCACCACCAGCCCGAGTGGATAGTGAATGAATGAATGAATGAATGAGCATGCAACTCCTACTCAATAAGTCCACATATCAGTACGGTTCCTCTCTGGGAAATCACTGGGGTCTATTACACTCCAAACCAGATTGCCGCCCCATCGCGCGCAACAAGGTGAGTGGAAGAGACCTCACTATCCGCCTGCCAATATCGGGCCCGGCTCGTCGATAGCGGACCCATTCCTCGAGCTGGTCAGACTCAGCCTAGCATTGCCCCCTCCTCTCGGGCAGGTAAGGCCGTACCCCCTTCCAACCGACCACGACACAGTGGGAGACGCGGCCTAACGGTATATGGCCCTCATGCGCTCATGCATCCACTCGGTCTAGACGTTGGAGCAACCTCTGGAACCAAGAGGGTTTAGGGACTTTCACCCAGGGATATCTATAGCACCCCATATAGAACAGATTTCCGGTGTCCCATCTGGCCATCCACGAACTACCTGTGGAGGCTACGACCCTGATGATGCTAGGGCGTATAGTAATCACAACACACAATGCAAGATGCATGAGTCATACAATCCAGTCATGCATCAATCCTGCGCATACCGTGCGCTCACGTGAGATAACCTCCGCCTATCAGGGAGTCTCATAACAACACACTCAATAATATATGCAATGAGCAACCACATCTCATAATAAACATGCAGATGATGCGTATGGGCATGTATCATGATGCTATGCTATCACATACTCATAATCAGTATCAATAACCGGCATCAGCAACCTGCCTCGATCGGTAATCGGTCAATCGGCCACGATAAGTAGAATCGACAATCGGCCACGTCAATCGATAATCGGCCTCGATCGGCAATCGGTCAATCGGCCACGACAAGCAGAGTCGGCAATCAGCCACGTCAATCGATAATCGGCCACGATCGATAATCGGCATCGATCGGTAATCGGTCATTCGGCCACGACAAGCAGAATCAGCATTCGGCCATGATCGGTAATCAGTCACGATAATCGGCCTCGATCGGTAATCGGTCAATCGGCCACGACAAGCAGAGTCGGCAATCAGCCACGTCAATCGATAATCGGCCACGATCGGTAATCTGTCACGATAATCGGCCTCGATCTATAATCGGTAAATCGACCACGACAATCATAATCGGTAATCGACCACGATAATCGACCTCAATCGATAATCGGTCAATCGACCACTATAATCATAATCGGCCTATACAATCAACCTCGACAATCGGAATCGGCTTCGAACTCGGCCTCGACAATCGAAATTAATAGATAATCGGAAACAGTAAAAATGGGCCCAATGGAATGTCACAATGTGGACATTCAACCATCATTGCCCACAAGGAGTGGCCCACATAGAGCCAAACGTATAGTGGGCCTCTGGCCTCACACAATGGCCTAATGTACATCATAATGGGCCTCACTCAATGGCCAAGTACACATCACGACGGGCTGAATACCCGGGCCTAAAATACATTACCATGGGCCACGACCCATGGTCCTCGGATACATCATAATGGGCTACGACCCATGGGCCTCAATATACATCATAATGGGCCCCGCCCATGGCCTCGAATACATCACATTAGACTACAACCCATGGGCTTCCAATACACAATAGGTGGGCCCTGCACATGGGCCTTAAATACATTACATGGGCCTCACTAAATGGGCCACATATACATCGTATTGGGCCTTACCCATGGGCCTCGACTACATCACAGTGGACCACAACCCATGGGCTTCAAATACACAATAGGTGGGCCCTACACATGGGCCTAATATTGTCAAGTGAGCCGCATCATTAGGTCGTACTAATGAGCCCCATAAATACATCACGGTAGGCCTCACAGAAGGATCACAAGTATATTAAGGTGGGCACCTCGAATGGACCACAAAATACATAAAAGTGGGCTTGACGGATGGGTCACAAAGTACATCAAAGCGGGCCCGACAAATGGGCCACAAAATACATCAAGGTGGGCCCGACAGATGGGCTTCATATATATCCAGATGGGCCTCAGCATCGGGCCTCATATATCACACCGGCCTAATTAAAAGGGCCGAAGCAACTGGGCCAAGTTGAATGGGCTACCGAGTTGAATAGGCCGAGTCCAATACATCATGCATTCATTGTAAAGAATCATTATGATGCATAAATATGAATCATATCAAAAGGATCATATGGACCATACCGAAATGACAATAACCACAATGATTTCCACCATTAATTTTCTAGTGGGCCCACCATAGAATTTATTTTCCATCCATACTATTCATAAAGTCACAAGGACCATTTTCCACTATCAAATTCCAGTGGGCCCACCATAACATTTAATTTCCATCCAGTCCATGCATAAGGTCACAAGGACCTGTATATAGAGGGAAAACAATATCACTCTGATCCAGAACCCTGCAACCCAAAGGGCTTTTCAATGGTAGACGTTCATCCCACTGTCATCTGCAATGTGGCCCACTTGATATTATATCTGTCTTATTTGTAGTCTCAAGCCTTGAAACAAACTAGGCAAATGGATGGACGGCTGGATGCAACACATCCATTACTGGGGAGTCCCATGAGGGGGTGATCCCACCAGAATATATTAAATGTATATCGTATACATATAGTTAGGTAGGCACCCACGTGGATGTGGTCCCACCACAGTATATTAAATATATATCATATATATACATACAGTTAGGTGGGCTCCCACGTGGATGTGGCCCACCACATTATATTAAATATTTATCATATACATACAATTTAGGTGGGCTCCCACACGTGGATGTGGTCCCACCACAATATATAAAATATTATAATATATATATATAAAGTATTATATAATATAAAATATTAGTGAGCGTGTGTGAAGGTGAGACTGTCAGCGTCTGGACGGACGGCTGATGGTGGATCCCACATGTTTGGAGGGTTGTGATGCAACACACACATCATGGTGCGTCCCACCGTCCAATGATGTGGACGGTGAGGATGGAGCACAGCCCAGTTGATAGGATCACACGGACCAGGATAGAGAGGAAAAACAAACTTCCTATTCACCCAAAATGTCTGACCCAAAGGGGTTTTAGTGGCAGACGTTCAATCCCACTTTTTCCAGTGACGTGGGCCACCTGAGCCACGTACACGGTTGATTTTCGGGAGGGGGCCCACTGACCTAAGGGGCCATCATATGCACGGTATTGATGTTCAACTTACATCATGGTGGGGCCCACAACTGGGACCTACGTTCCTGGCCCGTTCACCTGTCAACGCAGGACGCTGCCGTCCTCTGACGGTCAGCAGCAGACCGCTGCTGCTCTCCCTCTCATTTATTTATTTATTTATTTATTTATTTTTAAAGGAAGTTTTCTTGGAGTTTTTCCGTGATAGGACCCGCATCGTGACGATCCACCCCGTCCAATGACCCCTATGGCCCAAGACAAGCCAAACAAGCCCAATATTCGATACATTTTGGCATATTGAAACATTGGGGTGGATTTAAATGGTAGATACACTATTTACTGCGCTATGGCCCACCAGAAAATCAGATTGGCCTCATTTTTCGGTTTAACGAGTAGAATGATCTGAAGAATGAAATAGACGGCGTGGATTGTATTGTTACATCAAGGTAGGACCTATATGAGTGGTCCACCTAATGTTTGAATCAATTAATATAAATATATATTATTTTATTTCTCTTTTTCCTTTTCTTTGCTAGCTCTCAGTACACCACGGTGACACTTCACATTTCATTGTGCAGACACGTCCAGCGTCCAAGACGCTGGACGGTCTGGGTAGCACATATAGATAAGGTGGGCCCCACCTACGACAGGTGGGCCACCAAATAGTTGGATGGTGTAGATGAGACACACATCAAGGTGGGGTTCATCCGAGTGGGCCACACAGCCACATCATCATATGAAAAAAATAAAAGGAAAGGGTTGGAGAGAGAAGTAAGCACCCACCTCAAGATCTTCCCCTTCAACTTCTACCATTATGCTCTAATGCCCTTACAAAGCTTCCTCAACGGTGGAGATGATGATATATAGGTTGGATTGGTGAGGATCTAAGGTGGAAGATGGTTGGAACTTTGGGATGGGTTGGACGTCCATGGTTCTTGCAAATGGAGAATGAGGAAGAAAGAGAGAGGGAGAGAGATAAGAGAGAGAGAGGAGAGTTATGGTTGTCATAATGATGTAGGGCCATCATAAATGCCTAGGTAAAGGGAGGTGTTGACTTTTGGGAAAAGAGAATGAAATAATTACCTAGCACATTTCCCCATGATGCTTAGAAAAGTGTACCATTGCAATAGGTGGGTCCCACAAATGCGATTAAGGTCCAAATAAAGCGCGGCCTAATCTTTTGATGTACAACTCGGATTGCCGCACGAGACGCGGCGTTAGAACCGCGGCGACAAGGCGGTCGCTATGGCGCTAATTCCGGGTTGGTCCTGGTCGGGCTTACATGTTTGAACTTAAGGGTCATCACAAGCGAAATCCATAGGTCGCGGGTCGCCGGAATTCGACTTGGAAGACTGCAGGAGCTTATGGATCGGTACGGTCTAGGATATGGGTCTCACATTGTGTAAGACATAAACTCGGGTGCTTGTGTAGGACCCTTGCTCTTGTGTAGGGTAGAAACTTTGGAGTCCTTGTGTAGGGCTAGAAAGGTTAGAGGTTAACTTGATTTAAAACATCCGATAGTGAAATGCAGTACACTCATGGGTTGAGTGTGTTCACCGGAAGTGGAGTAGGCACGTAGCTGAACTACTATATATGATCATGTTTGGGATTGCTATTTGTGCATTTATTTAATTATGCTTATGTGTCTTGAATGTTTAAATATGATGCATGATTAAATGAATGTTTAGGATTGATAAGAATCACATCCCACACACTTATATGGACTATCTTATATAGGCTAGTTACTTAACTTGCATATCTAGTGTAGCCTATGTGATTGGACCCTCTATTGGCTTGGAAGGTTTAGAGTTAGATTGCCTTGCTTAGTTTAATTGCAAATTAGTTTAAGTTAAACAATTAGAATTTTAAATTGACATAAATTTTAATTAGTCCTAATCACCCCCCCTCTGAGACTTAGTCTACATTATATAGCTCCGCCATATTCCGCACTTAGATGCATTGCGGACCATCCGGCACAATTTCATTAATGTCTTCCTCGAACTTTGCCTTCATATTTTTAGGGCTCTAGGGTAAGCCCAAGAGTGGCTTTATTTGAATATTGCATACTTGGTTATCCCGAAGACCTAGACGATTTGAGTATAGATATGGGTCGACGAGTCACTTTAATTGATCCAGCCTGTTAGATATCTCTGAAACCCATTGCAGGCTATAGTCCATCCATTTTATACAATTGTGTATGCAAGCATTGGACCATAGGGTACTTTTGGTCGAAGCTGATACTGAAGTCGAGAGTAGTTCTATCCTGTTTAGGGTGGGGCGTCTATAGGGGTCCACCTTCAATGTTATTGTTCATCATGTCGTGCCATCTTTAACATCCATTGCCCCTCACGTGGATCACACCTTTGATATGAATCATCCATCTTGCGGGCTCGCTTTGGATGTAGGCCATTCATCATTAAGGACCTACCTTTGATGTGGACAGTCCATTATATGTGCTCACCTTGTGGTGGGTCATCCATAATGTAGGGCCCACCTTTAATGTAGACCATCCATCATGTGAGCCCCACCTTTGATGTGGATTGTGGACCCAAATTGCCTACTGACATTTTCAGTAGCCCGTAGCTATTAGATGTTACTTTGCGGCCCCCACCATGATGTATGTGTTTGATCTACGCCATCCATCCATTTTTTTAGATCATTTAAGAGCATAAGCCCAAAAACGAGGAAGATCCAAATCTCACGTGGACCACACCATAAGAAACAGGGGTGATTGAACACACCATTAAAAACTTCTTAGGGACCACAAAAGTTTGGATGAAGGTGATATTTAGGGCCTGTTTGGGAGTGTGGATTTGAAACCCCCTGGATTCGCAACCCCCAGGATTGGAAACCCCCTGGATTGGCAATCCTCTCGAAGTGTTTGGCACCCTGGAGTGTGAATCAACTCTAATTCAAAAATACCTATACATGGCATATTTGCAGGGGTTTGAATTTAATTACTAAATCAACTTTAATATCCCCAATTAGTGAGATATATAATTTTTAACACTATGGTTGTGATAAGCCCGCTAAAATATCTATTTTGCCTAAAAATGATGAAATTCCAAGTCTTAGATGGACCGCAAGCACAAGATCATGTTCGAGTGACTAACCAAGGATTTTTAATCGTTGATTAATATAGACAATGTTTGGACAGTATTGGATAATATTTGGACGGTGCTAATCTACATGAACAATGTTTGGACGGTGCTGATCATCGTTAGTGGGCCATGTGCCCAGTAGAATGATAGTGTACAGTGACATACATTTATGCCTGCAACTATTGAAATGATTTCGGGTGTAATCCACGCTCTCACTGTGGATTACAAAACCCCTCAAAGAGGGGATTGGAAACCCCCTGGATTGGCAATCCCCAGTTGCTTTATGCTGCCAAACAACCAAGGGGATTTGAAACCCCCTCTAATCCCCTCTAATCCAAGGCGCCAAACGACTCCTTATATTTTCCTTTCATCTAGGTCTTTTTTACCTAATCAACAGGTCGGATGGTAAATAAACTTTACAGTGGGCCCTAAGAAAATTTTAATGATGGCCGTTTAATCATGACTGTTTTCTTGTGATGTCGGCTGCGTGATATTTGGATTTATCTCATTTTTTGAATCATACCCTAAAATAATATAGAAAAATAGATGGACCATGTGGATAAAACACATACGTCATGGTGGGCTTCATGGAGCACAATTTAGAAGCCAACTCGCTATTGGCAGTAGGCAATCCACGTATGACTGCACAGTATGTAAGTCATCCTTTGATAAGGACCATTCATCACATGGAGAGAAATTAAAACCTTCTTTCTTATAACGTTTAGGTGTCCCCCTCCTCATATCAAGTGAGACAAGTCCCGGCGGATGCAGGCAATCACTCGCAAACCATGTATTCAGAAAAAAAGGAATTAAACTTTCATCAGCCAAGACCCAAATCCTATGTGAGAGAAATAAAGAATTTACAAAGTAAATAAAGAAAATTAATGGGAATAAGCAACTTTCATCGCATAAGTTAGTTTAGCGGCTTACTAAACTAACCTAAGTTAAAAACAATTAACTCATTTGCGCATGTGAGTTGAAAAAGTAACTTACCAGGTGGTATCCAAACGGGCCCTAAGTTCCGCGTATCATCCGTCGCAGTCTGCAGAGCATCAAAGTTTTCCTCTGAAGCTCGAGCGCCTCCTATCTTTCTCCCATTCGCCTGAGAGACATTTTATAGCAAGGGAAAGTGGAAATGCGGTTCGGCTGATAAGAGAGAGAGAGAGAGAGTTAACGGCGATTCCTTCAACTAACGGCGTTAGAGAAGGTAATTAGCCGTTTCAGATGGGAAAGAGAAAGCTCGACAAAATCGCTTCTTCCGACCTCGTATCTCCTAACCCAGGTTCTCTCTTCTTCTGCTTCTTCTTAGAGTATACTCTTATGTTAGTTTTGCACCATTTAAGAGAACGGTGGTGACTCATCTTCCTCACATGTGTCACTGATGTACATCTATCCAGACCATCCACATTCTAGGTCGTAATGTGGATGGAACATGCATCGAAAATCACATTGATCAAGCAATCCTGATCATCCAATCAATGGCTGTCGAATGGATGGTTAAAAATAAAATAGTGACTGGTCCCAATTCGAATGGAAAATCTGAGATGGTTGATATTATATTCCCCTTGCAATTTTTTGGTCATGCTCCATCCACTGTTGGGTCAGCGATTTGGACTGTCTGAATTGCTGCATGTTTGAAGAGTTACCCCCATGTTTTAAATGGTGAAAAACTACCATTGGAGTCTAGCACCTTCTTCTATATGAGGTACGGCTAGACTCCATATTTCACCATCACTTCTAAAATGGTCGTGAACTATCACATGGAGTTGAATCCACCAAAACGATGATGGATTCGAGTTCAACTGGGAAACTTGGACTATCCATTGATCGATCGAGACTGTCCGCCCGAGAGAGAGAGAGAGAGAGAGAGAGAGAGAGAGAGAGAGAGAGAGAGAGAGAGAGAGAGAGAGAGAGAGAATCACCTGCACATCTTCTTAGGTGAGAACTAGAGAGAATCACCTGCACATCTTCTTAGGTGAGAACTCGTGTGCACCTTTGCACACGTGTCATGGGCACAAAATCTGAATGGTCCATGTGATGTGGCATCCAATGGAACCCCTAGGGCCCAACTTTTAGCCTGATCCAAAACTGTGGTGGGCCATAGCAAAGGAAGTGGCAAATCAAGGGAGGAAAATGTTTCCCTTTGTTATGGCCCACCAGAGTTTTGGATCAGGCTAAAAGTTGGGCCTTGGGGGTTCCATTGGATGCCACATCACATGGACCATTCGGATTTTGTGCCCATGACACGTGTGCAAAGGTGCGCAAGTGATTATCTCTCTCTCTCTCTCTCTCTCTCTCTCTATATATATATATATATATATATATGGAGTCATGCTCCCCTGCGCACCTACGCAAGTGCGCACCTTCGCACACGTGCCATGGGTGTCTAATCTGAACGGTCCATGTGATGCGGAATCCCATGAAACCCCATGTGATAAATTTTCACCCCGATCTAAAATTCTGGTGGGCCATAGCAAAGAGAAATGCAAATCAAGGGAGGAAACTGTTTTCATTTTTCATGGCCCATCAAAGTTTTAGATCAAAGTAAAACTTGGGCCCGGGGGGTTTCACGAGGTGCTGCTTCACATGAACGGTTCAGATTTTGGATCCACATCACGTATGATGGGTTCTCAAAAAAGTTCATACGTAGTACGTATGAACTGGTTCGCAGGTGAGCATTTCCGCTATATATATATATATATATATATATATATATATAATTAAAGAGCTTTGAATTTTAATGTAAGTTAAAGAGTTGGTTTATATATGTTGTGGGTGTTAGTAGCAACCCATAGTAGGGTCCATGGGGCCCATATGTCCTTGCCTCTCTCTCATGTTATATGCACTGCGCCTTTGCCAATTGTGACTGTTGAGTGACAGGTTGGCTTTGCTTGTAGGAGTTGAACGCCTTCATTAGCTGCTAGTAGGAAACCCGTATGGCTATGCTACTTTCTCACTATAATTCTTCAGTGCTTTTGTTGCGCGATTGGTGTGCTGCACTTGTGTGGCCAGGCGTTTGTCGTTCTTCATGTGGGCCACGTTTCTGTCATAGGACAGGCAAAACCATGCCTTTGTCAATTGTGATTGTCGTGCTGTTCCTGTTGCTGGACAGGTGCATTGAGCCTTTATCAGTTGGATTGTTGAGCTGGTTCTCTTGCATGACAGACGGGCTTTGCCTGTGTGGCTTCTGCATTGTTGCATGACAATTCGATCGTGCTTCTGTCGAGCAACAGGTGGGATATGCATGTGTGGTTGTGCTTTTGTCCCATGATACGTGGGCCATGTTTCTGTTGTAGCACGGGTGGGTTGCACCTTCTGGATGCACCCTTGTCAATTGAGATTATTGTGTTGGTTCTGTTGTAGGACACATGTTTTCCTCTGTCAATCTCAACTGTTGAGCTGGTTCTATCGTGCAACTGGTTGGTTGTACCTGCATGGCTGCACTTTCAAATGACAAATCTATCATAGTTTCATCCCACGGTAGGTGGGTTGCATCTGGGTGGCTGCATCTTTGTTGTGACTTGTGAAACATGTGGGCTGTGCCTCTATCAATGGCGACCATTGTTCTGTTTCTGTCACATGACAGGTGCCAAATGTGACTCTTGTGCTGCTCCTTTTGTGTGATAGGTTGTCTGTGCCTTTTTGGCTGCATCACTGTCACACTGATTCCACCATGCTTTTGTTACACTACTGGTGGACTGTGCCTGTGTCATGCGACTTGTCGGTCATGTTTCTGCTGTAGGATTGATAGGCTGTGCATCTGTCAATTGCAACTGCTGTGTTTTTCTGTTCTCATGATAGGATAGGTGGGTTGCGGCTCCTATGTCTCTGCCAATCATGACTGTTGAGCTGGTTCTGTCGTGCTATTGTTGCACGACAATTCTGCTGTGCTTTTATCACGCAACAGGTCAGTTGTTGTGCCTATACGGCTACAGCTTTGTCAGCAACATTGCATGTGTGGGCCATGCTTATGTTGCAGGATAGGTGGGTAGCATATTCATGCTGTGCCTTTGTCAAATTGTGACAATTGCACCATTTCTATTGCAAGACATGGGCTTCCCTTCAGCCAATTACAACTGTTGAGCTGGTTCTATTGTGTGATTGGCAGGCTGCAGCTGTGTGGCTGCATCGTTGTTGCATAGCAATTTTATCATTCTTTTGTTGCATGGTGGGTGGGATGTGCTTGTGTTGCTCTGCCTTTGTTGTGCGGCATGTGGGCAATATTTCTATGACAGGATCGGTGCCTGCACATTTGTTAATTGCGACTATTGTGCTATTACTGTGGTAGGACAGGTGGGTTATGCCTTCAGGCCATGTCTCTGTTAATCGCCAACTGTTGAGTTGGCCTTGTTGTGGATAGGTGGGCTATGCCTCTGTCGCATGGAAATTCCGAGTGCTTTTGTTGCATGCCAGGTCAGTTATACCACTGCCCATGCCATTCTGCTATGCTTCTATCGCGCAAGAGGTGGGATGCGCCGCAGTTGTGTGACTGGTCATCTTCATCTTGGTTCTGATATTCTCACTCGCAGGGTTGTCAGAACTGTTTGTTGTACCCTGCGTTGTCTTCTAACAGCTGTTCGTCATGCCCCAATTGTCGCTCATAAGCTGTAATTGCATTATCAAAAAGTGAAGAATTCAATGGGAACGTTTTGATCATTGGAAGAGAATGATTAGAATCTTATTGGACGAAGAGGATGTTTTATATGTTAGAGAGTGTTGAGAATGAGCCATATATGTGGAAAACTGTTGACATAGGAAAAATGCCCAAGTACCCTTCGTGCACTCCTTTTTCTAGCACACACACCTCAAGAAAAGGGTAGGATGAGACTAGCTTTACGCAAGTGTAAAGTGGCCAGAATCCACCTAGCGCACCCACATGGAGAGTGACTTTGCTGATAGATGGTGCGACATGAAGGTCACCTCATGCAATCAGTCATTATCTAGTGCAAGTGCAAATTATGGGGTAGCATGAGAGGCATAGTTGTCTAGCGCTCTGCGTTCTGGTTTGATGGAAATCCACGACTCGTCCAATAAGCTTGTTACATGTGTCCAAAACCATCATTTGAGTGGCAAATATTTGCCTATCAGCTCCTTTGGCAGTACATACCCGTTCTGGAGGGAATCCAAAACCCTGAAAGCTTATATTATTCCACTGGCATATGTGACCCATGGCAATGTTAATACCTTAAGTCCCAACTTTGACAATGTTGTTAGAAACTGTTCAACAAGGTAGTGTATGCCACAAGGCTACATGGCTGTCTGAAGCATGTGCCTCGCTAGATACATGATAGGCATCCTATGATAGTATCCTGACGCTCTGTTGGTTATGCGAGACGCCTAAACGCCAAAGGCTATTATGCTTGTGAAGCGCCAAAATATTCTGGGTTGATTGAGGATCCGGACATTCTGAAGACGAAAGACATAAATTAGGGTCTTCATGCATTATTTGCATATGCTATTTTGTACCATGTAACGGGCTATTTTCCTACTTTTTGTTTTTTAATAAATGTGTTTACCTAGGGATTGTAATTAAGGGCTTCGGTTAGACCACGGCCTGGAATGCGTCTTGTTTCCAGAAGTAATAAAAACCTTTTGGCAAGGCATTTTTGGATGCGAACATTGTCTCATTGACATGATAATCCAAATGAATCGAAATTACTACAAAAGAAAGCCATTATTTGTAAACAACAACAACATCCCCATGACAGATCTTAACATTGCTAAAAATGTAGTATGATAATTGGAGGAAGCACAATTAAGGTGTTAAAAAATGGTTATGTAACAACTGTTATGGAAAAAATGGGCTGTAACGGCTCTGTAACAGTCTATTACGAGACCAATACATGCTATAAAAAGGGCCGTAATGGCCTCTATCATAATGGTAATAGTGATTGTTATGCCATCGTTACCGTTTTTGAATACCTTGAGCACAATAGAATAGCTTGGAACATCCTCCTTACCAACATGCACAAAATAACGATTACCATATTTGATGTGTATGGGATCGTGAAGGAGATGTAGGAAGCATTGATGGGAACATATGCCAAACTGTTGGACTTTGACATTAGAACCGTGCTGATGGAGTTTAATGTGTATAAGATGCTGGAGATCAAATTAGACAGATGGAGCAACTAATCGGGATTTATTATTATTATTATTATTATTATTATTATTATTATTTATTTATTATTATTATTATTTTTTGTAATATCGGATGCATTTTGAAAGAAAACCAAATTTTGAAAGAAGACCAAAGGATAATAGCCATGTTTAGATCTCTATTAGGTTTTTGGTTTGGTTCTCAATGAAATCCTGTATAACATTGAATCTATCAGGAGACATGTAAGGATTTGATGATCATTTAGAGAATGAGGTGGAGATGAATGCCATCGAGATTGGAGGTGGTATGACTATTAGTATAGAGAATTATTTGTAAATATTTCCTTTTGAAAAAATTTTTAACAGTCAAGTAGACCATATCCTTTGTGTAATCGACTGTGTCCCCATCCAAATTAGCTAGTCGGGCCTTGTCAAGCTACACAACTCACTTGATAAGATCGTTCCTGTTTTTATGAGCAGCAAAGATGAGCGATTGGACCAAGAATTGCCCTGAGTGAAAATTAGGGCAACAAGGTATATAATGAAGGACATGAAAGGTTTTCCGGATTTTCGAAGTATTCTGCTTAGGAGTCATAAGTTGTGCATAGGAAAAGATTGAATTATAAGACTACTGCGAGGTGGACTGCTAGGGTCACTAACCAAAATGGGCTTCCGACTTTTTGAGAGAACTGTCAAGAAAAGTGAGAACCATTCTCCAAGGCAGCTTGATTGAGGTCGTGAGGAGAAGTCTTACAGATTTTTCATAGTGACATTAGTAAACTACTAATCATTCAAGCTCCTAGCAGGTTATATATATATATATATTTCCCTCCATACCCTTCATTGATGATTATTTGCAATGCAGCACCGCATAGGTATATCTCCCAAGATCTGGAGATCGTTTTAAGAAGTTCATAACTGATGCGACGAGGATGGAGGTGATTTGTATTTTTGCATTGTGGTCGATGAAGGTATGTTGCCTTCTTAGCAAAAGGTGTTGTTATCCTCGAAATTTCGTGGATTGGGCCATCACGATATATGAAGAGATCGGTTCAATGAAGAAAAATCATCTTGGAAATTAGTTCATCTGCCAATTGGTTGCAGAGCAATTGGTAACAAATGGGTATTCGAAATCAAATGAAAGGCAAGTGGATCAATTGATAAATACAGGATGTGGTTAATTAAAAGGGCTTTACCTAGGTGGAAGGTCCTTATCGTGAACATACCTTCTCACAATTGGTGAGATCTACATAATGGTTGCCTTCCTGGATGAGGACTTGGAGGAAGATATTTATGTAACGCCTTGAAAATCGGGGGTCGAGCATGACTCAACTCCCGAGTTCCAAAACATCACTTATGCAACATAAATGAGTATGATTGAATGTTGGCTGTGTTAGTACAATAAACATGAATGAGATTAATCCAAAACAGTAATTCATACTCCAGAACAATTTCAAAAAGGCAAGCGGAAGACTGAAAATGCATATATAATGTATGTAAGGTATAACAACCATCTCAACCTCCAGAGTATGAACACTAACTGAGTATACATATACATGTGTTGTTTCTAAAACAAAATATCAAAATATACAACTGGAAACATCGATCCCGAAGTCCCGCGATCACTGGCCAGCCTATAAGAAGCCACCAGCGTACTGCATGTATGAGTACTCCTCCTGATCATCCTCGAAATCAGGCTCAGTCTCCGTCGACCCGTCTATGCCTGCATCTAGGTCCGGGTCTGATGGGTGTCCAGAACACCGTCCCGTAACGTGGGAGTGAGTAGCTAACTCAGTGAAACAATAGAGCATGGGTTAACATGTTATCAATTCGGTCAAGCAGTAATGATAAAGCAATACAAACAAACAATCCTAAAGACTCTTATTAATGCAAGTATGAAATGTAGTTATGCGTGCATGCCCTCACCGACGTTCTCCCTCATGCGACACCATCTTACGTCCGCGGCATGCATACATTCCTCAGTGCTCCACATCTTCCAGGCACATGCAGTGCGATGATGAACATGATTACCGAGTTGTTATTAGTCCATTTCAAACAGCAGGATTGGGAAACTAAGGTACCTCCCTTGTATTATTCCCAAACATGATCCATTCTAGGGTCGTCAATCCTAGGTAATCTCATACGAAGTGTAGTTCTAGGTCGCTGCAAAGGCTGCCAGGGCTGTTACGCGCAATCGTTACACCGCTCCCCCATCACCTTTTTAACGGTTCATCACTAAGTTGATACAGGCCTAGTATGTACTCCTGTCGCTACGGAAGGGTCGTCGCCTCCACGTAGACTCAGAGTACGCTCGAGGTCACTACAAAGGGCTGTCAGGGCTGTTATACGCAATCGTTGCACCGCTCCCCCATCACCTTATCAATGTAGGCCGACAGCTCGAATATAGTGTCCCATACCACCATAATCGGCTCACGAGTCTATTTGCTCAATGGTCACTACGGGGAGGCTCGGGCTGACGCAATCGCAACACCACGAAACCCCAGCGTAGGCTGACAGCTCGACCACGGTGTCCCATACCACCATGCCCGGCTCATGAGTCTTAGCGGATCGAGGTACCATGGTTAACGGGATTCCATCGGTAAGTTTGGTACCCTAGGTTCAAACAGTAATGACCAAACATGGTGAACACACATTCGACAATCGGGTTACTTGACGAGCCTGACTAGCTCGAGCGCACAACAAGTTGGGCGATATGAAGCGCAAAAGCACTCCGTGTGGCCAACCACTATCGCCAACCGAAGTACGACTCAGGTTCGTCAGACACATCCCTTGTGGCGACATGAATCTCAGCCACAATCTCAAGTCTGGTACCGAATGTCTGGACTATAGACATAGTCCCAACCTCAATCAATTTTCATCCTTAGCATGTGGAGTAAAGCATGATAAACAAAGTAATACAAGCATGTTAGCAGGCATGTCATAAGGCATGTTATAAAGCATGAAGAAAAGCATGTTGTAAAGCATGTTATAGGGTACTATACAATTAGGGATACAATTACATATACATCACAAGTGAGTGGTTAGAGTAAACCACCACATGGAGGGAATCCTACATGTCTCTAAGGTAGTCAAGAATTCCATATCAGCACCGACCTACGGTGCCAACATCTAAGCATGTGCTCACACAAGCATTTACACAAACACATAGAGTACACTATTTCAACATACATGACGTATGTTAGTAAAATATGTATTAGGACTATCTTCTCACCAAGTGAGTATTTTATCCATGTATATCATAATCATACCGCAATTAATCATGACAATTGCATTTCCAAAATTTATACATATACGGTATTTCTAGAATACACAATTTCAACATACCTAGTGTTTACAAGCAAACATGTATTACGGCGATTCCTTTCGCCAAACAAGTATTTTATCTATATATTGTATAATCATACATTAAATAAACATGTCAAACACTTTTCCGAAAAAATACGTATACGGTATTTCTACGTATACCTAGAGTATGTGAAATTCCATATTCTACAACGTTAATCGAAACAGAAAACGGAAAGCACTTTCTACATGTGCAATTGCATGCAGATCATGAATCTATCATTATCTGACATTGAAAGCGTTGAAAACCGTAACCTATACACCTAAAGTCCTCACCTTTAAGCCGTTTGAGCGTAAGGAACCCGCTAGATTTGTCTAGCTTCCGTGTACCACAACTAGGCAACCTAGGGAAGGAAATAGGTTAGCTATTTCATCACTTGGAACTCTCCCAACCTTAGATCAGTTTAGGGTTAGGGTTTTCTTACCTATAAGTGACGTCGGGAACGCCGGAAAAGCGCCTAGAATAGGGCGGTGTGACTTGTAGAATGGCAGGGAAAAAGGGCAGGGAAGATCTCCCACTTCTCTCTCACTTTCTCTCTCTTTTCTCTCTCCTTGCTAGGTTTTCTCCCAAATTCGTATGGCTGTGAGAGGGGCTGTTCTAAGCCCCTTTTATAGCCAAAAACATGTCTAAAATAGACTCAGGTTCAAGGGTGGCTGCATATATAGGCAGTTCGCCACTTTCCAAGCTCAAAAGGGATGTTCTGGTGGCCCTCCTTGAGCCAAACGTAAGACTTAAGCTCACCATCTATGGATCTACGTGGGATTACGTTTTCGACTCGATCGGATTCCCAGATCGCACGTGACGGACCACTTTCAGTTCAACGGTCAGTGGGCCACGATCAGAAATTCTAAGTACATGTAAATGTTCCTGAAATTTTTCTTAATCCGAGGGTGTAATTTGGTCTGATTCTGACGGTCAGGTTGCTTAATACTGACGCGTAACTGAATGATGCCAGATCACTATTCTTGATATTTTTATTTGGATGGGAATAGTGTTTTTCACACTCCCTCGCTCCGGATCCAAACGAATGGCCGTGGGACATCGGCTGGACCTGATTTTCGAGATGATTGTCAAGCCCAGTGAGGCGGTCCTAGATCCTTAAGTTCGTGTTAATCGGACTTCCGATTCACGGTCTAGCCCTAATACGAAGTTTCATTTCATTCCCGAGAGCAGCCGGGTAATGAGTTTGGTTCTAAACTTTAGGGTAACTTAGAGTCACTGATTTTGCAAGTTTTGGGTCTTGCAGATCGTATTTAAAGCGATCCCAACGGATTTCATGGCTAATCGAGTTTTGCACTTAGTTAACTTTGTTAATTTTCTAAAGGATTTAATCCTAATTGATTTCTGGTCGAGATGGTACTCGAGCCAAAGTACGGAAATTTACGGGTCGTTGCAATTTATATGGAGCAGCTCATGGGTATGTCAGGAATAATTCGATGAGCAAGGTTTGCAAGTTTTTAATGTAAATCAATGGACTAAAGCAATCGTCAAGGTAGTGGTACATTAGTTTCCTAGGAGCCGTTACTTCTTTGGGCTTTTGCATATGTGAAGAAGACCACCATGTGTATATGAATCGGTTTGGAGGATACTTTCCAATTGCATTGCTTTATCTTGATGACTTCTTATTGTGTGGGAATAATATGAAGATGTTGTCATTTTAGAAGAGATTAGTGTCAAATTTTCAGATGAAGAATCTTGGGGAGATAGATTCCATTTCGGAGGATAAGATCCTAAAACATGGTCTTAAAATGTTTTTGGGTTTGTGTCTGTCTCAAGTGTTGTGATGCCTGAGATAGATCCAAGAAGATCTTAGAGCATCTCATAATGCAAAATACTAAGCTAGCGGAAAGTCCCATATGTATCTCACACTCTTTCATTGTCACTATTCACTGCACGCTTGCTCGGGCCATGTTCAGATTGGGAGTGAGGATTCTTGTCTTCCCAACTTTGTGGTTGGTTTGAGCAGGAATCGTGACTATGTGTTATGCCTCTCGATTCGGTTTGTTTTGGAGTTGCATTGCTCAATCTAAGAGTTAAAGTGCGTGTAATGTCTTATGTCTTGGTATCGCTACCTGTATCATGCCCTTGGTATATGGAAACATTTAGGCATTTCATGGGAAATAGTTGTCTAAGGGAAACATTAGGAAAATGATGGAAATTTTCGATGAAACTTCAATAGATGTTAAAAGAGAAATGATTACACATTTAGAACTGAAAACCTTGAGGATTTCCTCAAAGAGTTTACAACATGGGAGGCCTCCCTTTTATTAAGATCTTTTCAGGTGTTTATCTTGAACTTCTGGGGAGTACGAGTTTTGGAGGTTCCTCTTCTAACAAAGAAAAGAAGTTGGTTGGCTACTCAACACAATTGCTATATCAAAAGAAACAACCAAAGATGTCAAAAAATGAGCACGGCAAAGGAATTGTTGTTAACCTCAAGCTCCAAAACTAACTGGGAAGACAATCACTCCCCTCATGATTGAACTCGACAAAGGAATTTGATCTGGTGGGGATTACCATTGGAACTATGTTCAGTAGGCTTCCCAAAAAAGGGTGATTGTTCAAAAAACAATAAAAATAAAAGTTACCGAGCTTCAAAGAGGCTGTTGATTATGATTTGCGGGAGAACTTGACTTATATTCGAGCATGCATCTCCATTTATGATTTGTTTAGACTCTCTTCGGAAATTAGAAAGGCCGCCAAAGCGCTTATTGTTTTTAAAAAATAAAAGCCTCACATTAACCAGGTGGAGGTAGAGTAAGAAGAATACAATGAATGTCTCACTATACGAGCGATAAAAGCCACCAATATCACTTTTTTCTAAGGAAGCCATGCTACCTGGAGATTCAAAACACAAGTGGCTTCTTTAACTTATAGGTTACATCAAAGAGGCAAGATTTATCGGGGGTGTGAATTAGCCTATGCTAGATGAGAAATGTGATGCCATCACTAGCCTTGGCAGTCCTTGGGGTTCCTAAAAGTCGATTAAGCCCATTTCGTGGTAACTATTAAAGGTTGTGATGCCAATTCCTAGAAAGTAGTTGTCAAAATTTTGATTAAAATGTCCAAGAAGGAACTTTACACACTAACATTACTTGCTAAATAATCAATCTTGAGACATCATACAACCTCTACCCTCTTGCTTGGAAGAGACTAGATTCACAACAACTTTTTGGTTCGTGGTCCCCTTGACACCACATCGGTGTTTCATGTATGTTGACGGAGCAAGGCAAGTACAACGGGTCGTTACAAATAAAACCATTTGGTTGGGGTTACCATACTAGTGCCCGATTGTGCAATGATGAACGGAAGAAGCTTTGTCAACTGTTAAGCAATGTTCGAAATATTGATATCGCATTATGTATCACACCCTTGGGATACGAACACATATCGGTTATCTCACGGGATATATCATTTGTATCAGGTAATTTATCGCACATATTGGGAAACGTGGGGAAAATGGTTGAATTTTTCAATGAAACTTCAGGGATTGTTAAAAGAGACCTTAATACACACTTTTAAATTATAACATCTCAAAAAAGAAGTGCACATAATAGGCTTCCTTTGTATAGGGTCCTAAGCTATGCCCTGTTATGCGCTGTCTGATTGAACTAATGCAACTATATTCAGATTGAATGCATAACATTTACAGTATATGTAATGATCATATCATCAAGCACTCCCAAATATTTCAAAATTAGTCCCAATTGACAACTAGTTGAAGGAAAATTTTGAATTTTTTTTAAAAATATTTTTAATTAAAAATGATATTTATTTTCTGAAAATTGACAAGGACTTAACAAATCAGTAGATCATCCCTCATACATGCTTAATTTTGTGTTTGAAGTGCAACATTGCAATCAATTTCGGAGAAATTGAGGAAATTTCAAAATTGCCCCAAAATTTCCCAAATCGGTCCACCTACACTCAAATTTTGAAATCAGAGTGTATGTGATGATCATTTCATCAAATACTCCTAAATGCTTCAAAATTAGTCTCAATTAGCAGCTAGTTGAAGGAAAATTTTGAAAAAAACATGGAGAACATGAAGAACCAATGGATATCAAAATCAAAGCTCCCAAATCTATGATTTTTCATACAAAACATGAAGAACCAATGGATTTGTAACCTTTTGATACTGATATAACATAATTTCAACAAAAAAAGGATCAGAAATTGAAAATGCTCACCAGATCGAACATGTATGATATATCAGCACTATCTGTGCATTTCGTATCGCATAGGTGGGATACAAGATATATCGTGAGATATATCGGCCGATATAGTTTATATTTACAACATTGCTGTCAAGTACCTAAGACCAAGTTGGGCTCGTAATACTGTAAAGAAAAAAGTATGCTGTTATCACAAGACAAGATGAGCAGGCCATCCATATCAAGCCAAAGGCAAAAAGGAAGCAAAGTGTGGTCTCTAATAGCCCAATTCAAATCTAAAAACAAAGGCGAAAAAGCACCATTGATGTCATTGCAAAGGGCCCTTCTCATGGAGATGAAATTGGCTACATGAGGACGCCCACCCATCTAGTAAAACTATCATGCCAATGATCTTGCTTGTCCCTCAAAGCTCAAGCTAAAAGTATAAAAGCGGGACCTTCATCGTACCTACCAAGGGAAGGAAGAGTTTGATTGTCTTCACTTGGGTTGCATAGACTAAGCGGCCAACCCTCGAAGCCATAAGGAGTGAAGGAGACTGAACTTTGACAACTACGGGTTGGCCATCAAGAAACTGACATTTAAGAGATGGGTTATGATATTGAAAATCCTATTGGTCTAAAACATGGTAAATGAGTTTTAATGCTTTTGGAGTCCTACATTGCTTCTTGCTAGAAACAAGCTTGGGGTGACACAAGATACCTAATCTCGTGCCCTTATTGCTTGGCTACCAACCAACTCCTCCCCACAATCGAACATCATCAGAAGATGAAGACTTGTTATCCTCAGATATTGCCAGCTAAAGTTTAAAAATCAGCCTTCCTGAATTCATGATGGTGTCAGCAAACTGTACCTTCGTGCGAGGGGAGGAAACCAATGGTGATGGAAGTATAAAAGGCCATGAAGAAGTGTTTCTAGGGGTTACTCTAGAAGTAGAAGTTGGCACGACACTTCCCACAGAATGTAAGGGCAAGTACATGGATCAAGGTCATTCGGATGTAGGGAGTCCCATTTGTTTATGTGAGGATTCTTAAGCTTTTTGAATTATTCAATGTAAGACGACGAGATATAAATAGATTGAGGGAAATTTGCATATGATATTTCTAAGTGCAATGTTAACTTTAGAGGAACCTAACAGTATATACAACTGCTCCACGAGTTTTTTTTTTTCCTTTCCTTAGGGGTTGTTTGGGAGCATGTAATTAGTGGTAATTGGTGTGAATCGGTGGTAATTGGTGCATTTGGGAGAGTGCATTTGATGTGAATTGGAATCTAATTCACATTAGGGGTCGTTGGGGAGCGTGCATTTGATATGCATTGGCAATTACCATGGAATCCATGTGAATTGGAATCATCAGTTGTATTTGGCAACTTGTAATCGGAATTCATTGGAATCTATGTGAATATGTTTGGCAGCCTGTATTTGGAATGCATTGGAGGAGGGAGTGAGAGAGAGAGAGGACTGTGACTTGCGAATTGGTGGTAATCGGAATCCATGTGAAATAGAATCACATGGTTTTGCTGTGATTTCAAAAAATGGGCTTTTGGTTTATTTGATGTGAATTGGATTCTAATTCACATCAAATACACTCTCCCAAATGTACCAATTACCACTGATTTATACCAATTACCACCGATTACATGCTCCCAAACGACCATTCAAATCACTAAAAGCTCCTTTTTTGAAATCATAACAACATGTGATTCTATTTCACATGGATTTCAATTACCACCGATTCGCAAGTCACAATCTTCTCTATCACTCTCTCTCCACCAATGCATTCCAAATACAGGTTGCCAAACACATTCACATGGATTCCAGTGGATTCCGATTACAAGATGCCAAACACAACTAGTGATTCCAATTCACATGGATTCCATGGTAATTGCCAATGCATATGAAATACACGCTCCCAAACGAGGCCTTATGTTTTTCTCATCAGCTATGAGGAAATGGTTGGGCTATATACCAATAATCTCCACTCACAAGTTAAACATCTATGAAGATGCTACATCAGTCAAGCAAGCTTAAAGAAGTTTCAACTGGTGGTGATGGATAAATTTTGGATGAAGTCCAAGAGCTAAAGAAGGTAGGTTTCATTTGAGAAGAATAACATCAAGATTGGCTGGCCAATATCATCCTAGTCACGACGAAAAGTGGGCAAATTACGGTTTACAGCGATTTCAGAAACTTCATCGATGCCTGGCCCAAGGTAGAATCCCCTATGCTGCTCTTTAAAATCATTATCGTCAACACCTTTGATATTAAAGATGCCTTTCATGGATGGATTCTCCCATGACTAAATCAGAACATATCTGAGAGACAAAAAGCATACATCTTTCTGCAACCCCCTTCGGCATTTATTGCTACTATGATGCCCTTTGGGCTGAAATGCAGCAACAACATATTATAGAGGGCTATGCTCAGAATCTTTAAGGAAATGCTCAATAAGATGGTCAAATGTGAGGTCGATTACTTGGCTGTCAAAAACTGAAGAAGGGAGACCACCTGCAAGATCAACTTCAAGTATTCCTAAAGCTTCGAGAATACAATATAAAGATGAAACCCTTTAAAGTGTTGCTCTGGTGTTTCATTCGGCAAGTTTCTCAACTTCATTGTCCGAAAAGGTGAGATCGAATTGGATGCAACAAAAACAAAAGCTATTAGTGAAATGAAGCCCCCAAGAAACCTAAGGCAATTGCACGGGCTTGAAGGATGCTTCACACATTGGATGATTAATCTTTAAACCCTCTGGGAAATCCCCACCGTTTACTTGGCTAATGTGAAAAGGAGTTGACTTCATGTGGGATCAAGCTTGTGAAGAGGCCTTCCAAAATATCAAAGCCTACCTCACAAAACTTTTCTGCCCTGACAATGCTCATTCACAATCCTTTATGCTCTATACTTGCGCTCTGGAACACTCGGTGGAGGCATTGCTTGAAGAATGATGAATGAAAAGCGGTGGCTTTGTTTACTGAAGCTACACACAATGGGAGATTAACACCATTGCCCATTGTTCAAGAAAGAATATCCAACATTAATGTTCCCAGGGTAAACATTACGGCATTACTTTTTCTCCCATACCGTTTACCTTGTCTCTTGGCCTTGGGTAAACCCTTTGAAAATCCCAGTGAACAAAGCAAGGTCCTTGAATGTTAGGCTAGCAAAATGGTTGATTCTGCTCACTCATTTTGACATTGTCTATGTTCCTCAGAAGCCAGTAAAACAACAAGCATTGGTAGAGTTCTTGCACATCACATGTTGCAACTAAATTCAGATTTAAGTGACTGCCCCTACTATGGTGAAGCTTTCCAGGAATGAAAGCAATGGTTCGATGGTGCTTCCTGAACTAGTAAGGGTGAAAAGGCCACCAGAGTTGGTCAAGGGCATATGATATCCCACTTGTTCACCTGAGCCATGTTCAGCCAATGTGTTCAAGTACCAAGCACTCATTATTGGCCTGGAAATAGCCAACGAAGCAAGTATTTCATGCACTAAAGTGTCCACGGAGACTCGAAACATTTCGCCAACCAAATGAACTGCAGCTAAGAGTTGAAGAAGCCTGACCTTCTTCCATATCATGTAATGGCCCGATGACATATAAAGAGTTCTTAGCCATTAACATCAAGCATGTTCCTCGGAAGCAAAATTCTTGAGCTGGTGCTTTAGCAAGATTATTAGTGGTGATGACTCTCCCAGAAGGAGAAACCCAAAGGAAACAGTCAGCATGAGCAGATGTGTGCCAAGGTTTCGTTATGACTCCAAGGACACTGCAGGAAATCATTTGACGAGATTCTGCTCTAATTTTTGTCAAAACAAGAAGTAGATGAACTTCTTTGGGAGACCCATGAAGGTATATCTGGTGTGCGTCAACCTGCTCCAGAGTTACAAGACTGGATCCAGAGGATGGGATACTATTGGTCCACCATGATAACAGATGCCCTAGAGTGCCTGGCGCTGTAAAGCCTTCCAGTTCATGGTGATTTCATCTACCAAGCTCTTGAACCCTTCCATTTGAGGGTTGTTGTGGCTGTCCGAAACCTGGGGAATGGGCATTATCTGACCAATAAATCCTCCATGGTTTACTAGGAATAGGTTCATCATTACAACCACAAATTGCTTCTTGAGATGGCAAAAGCTATCTCCCTTGTGGAAGTCAAAGACCTTGGTTGTCCCCCACTTTCTAAAAACAAATATCATACGTAGATTCGACATCCCTAAGAGGTTCATCCAAGAAAATGGACAGCAGTTCCGAGATCGCTGATTTTACAAGTTCTAGTATGGGGTTTTAGATCCTTGTTTGAATATCCAAATTTTTTCTTCAGATTTAGGATGACAGACATGATCTAGCTAGGTCATCAAATGGGACACGTCCTACTTGGATAATTCAAAGTAAGTTGAATGGACATCTGGTTCTATCTTATTTGGGGCCTTTGAAAATTTGATATAGTTTCTGATAAATTGTGTTTCATTAAGATAAGAAAGACCAAAGAGGTCACAAAAAATTGTCAAGTAGTTTTTTACTCGACTCCTAAAGATGAATGAAGTCAACTAAAGTTGAACGTACTACAATCCATGAACCTAATTCTTTTAAAATTCCACAGATTTTCATGCAGCACATGCAGCCTTAATGCCAGAAACATCATATTGTTTGCCCAACTACAGACATGCAAGGTATTGTCCAGTACAGACTGATATCTTCCAATGCTGCCAATGCTAGCTAGGGAGCTGCTCATGTCCAGCCCATTACATGCTGTAGGGATTTGATATTGTTGATGATCATGCGTGGCCTGCTTACATTGGTGGACGATGATTAGGTGATGATGATGGGTCCACATATGTTCTATCCTCTTCAATCTTTAGACTTTGTGTGTTATACTTACTATTGATATTAGTTGTGACATACCTTGGTTTGTATTCTCACTTAAGTGGAAGGGCATATTTGTAATGTCCCATGTTATTAGCATAGCCCTAATATAATAAAGAGACAAGGTGGGGATGCCAGCTCTTTATGCTCACTGCCTCACTCCCTCTTTTCTTCCACATCTCTTTCTTCTCTTCCCTTATTCCTTTCTTTCTACTCCATGAACATGATATTGGAGTGATAAGATCTTTTCTGCCATTGTTCTTTCTCATCTTTCATTCTCTTCTCCATATTTTCTCTCTTCCTGCTACGAGGTGAAACCCTAATCCATTTGGGGGCTGATTCACACAAATCCTTTCCTCACATTGTGCAACCACCATATGGTGGGTTGCATATTTGTTCCTCGTGAATGTGTGTGAAGCCCACCTTTTCTTACACCAATCGAGATAGTTTAATGTGGGCCATGGTACGTCTATGGTAGGATTTGAAGATTAAGTTTTTTATGTGGAGATCTCATGTGCGAAGAGTTCATAATATTTAACATCGATGTGGATATATGCATGTTCGAAGTATCTGTCTAGTTTCGTATCCCTCTTATTTGTTGGTATTTCCAAGTTTTTTTTTTTTTTTTCAAATAGACAGGAGAAGTGATACTAAAAGCAACGTCTTGACTCCATTTGAGTCGTTTATGAATCCAAATCATCATAATCAAGCTTAATGGTGCAAACTATCTATGGTGGGCCACATCTGTGGGTCTTTTTCGTATAGAAGATGAAAGTTGAAGTAGTTGAGATCACTAAAACACCAAAACCTGATGAAAAGTCTGCCAATTATGAAGATTGGGTGCCGAGGATGCCCAAGATCTTTGCTATGGAATAGTATGGAACCAACCATAAGCGCCAATGCTGTGTTCTTTAAAATGGCAAAAGAGGTTTGCTCAAGCGAGATATGTACATAGGTGAGAAAAACTTGACTTGGATATATGAGTTGTATAAGAGGATATTCGCTCTACAACAAGGAGAGAGTGTAGGAGAATATTATTCTACCTTACATGGTATGTAGGAAGAATTGAACATATATCAGCCATTGTCGGATGATTGTCAGGTTTATGATATAACAACGGGAGGAATTTCGTATCACCAAATTTCTCTTTGGTCTACGTCTTGAGTTTGAGCACTACATTCTCAAATCCTTTGGGGTAGTCGTACCATTGGTTATCGAGGCATTGCACACATTCATCATGCACCTAGTGCGGATGCCATGAGTTTAGTTATGCACTTGTTTCTTCCTTTGGTGAGAGATGGAGAACATGGATAATGTGGTTGCAGAGGTCAGTTTTGTAGTAGAGATTCAGATGTGACCGAGATACTTGAGGTGGTTGTGGTAGAAACTATGGTAGAGGTCGTCGAAATCGATAGTTTACTCATTGTGGGCTCCCTAGCCACACTGTTGCTAAATGTTAGGATCTTACTAGCAAACTGGTTTAGGCGAATTTATCTTGCATCTTTGATGACAGTTTCAAGGGCCATGTACCTCGACCTATCTCTTCCATTCCGGGCTGAGTATAACAACGGGATAGTTACATTGTTGAAGGATGAGTATGCCAAACTATTAAAGATTGTGTGACCCCAACATCCTCCATTTCTAATCTTGTTAATTAGGTATGAGTATGACATGCCTTGTTCCAAACCTGTCCCTTGGCTTATTTACTCACAACTATTAGATCATATGACTGGTAAGTCTAGTATATCGTTTCAATTACTTACATCCATCTCCACTTCATTTGTTAGCGAATGGTACTTCAACCTGCATTTTTTTAAAGGATGCAAGATATATTAATCAAATGGAAAATAGAACAAAATAGGGGCTTGAATGGGCAGAGGCAGAAAATCAATAAAGGAAACAAAACCAAAACAAAGCAACAATAAGAGAAAAAACCTAAAAGCTATACAACTCCAGGCAAACAAAACAAAGCAACATAGACTCAAGATGTGAGAAATGAGGGCTACTCCAGGAGGATGGAAATTAGCTGATTGTCTCCGAGTGAAAGACAGATGGACCAATCTCGAACATCCTTAACAGTGAGAGCAACACCTGCAGAAGGCAGGTTGGAGTTACGGAAGTAGCGCATGTTTCTTTCGTGCCAAATAGCCTAAAAAGTGGCCAGCCCAGCTAGCTTCCATAGGTCTGAAGAGTCTTTGTCGAGACTTGGGAAATGCCAGGCATGAAGGAAGGAGGGAATGCAGTTAGGAGCAACCCAGTTTACAGAGAACTTTGCGCAGATGATGTTCCAGATGGTCGATGAGAAGGGGCTGTGGATGAAGAGATGTGGAATAGTCCCTGCAGATTTGAGGCAAAGTGGACAGGCATTGGGAAGGATCAAACCACTCTTCTGAAGGTTGTCGGTAGTAAAGGTTCTTCCTCTAGCTAGTAACCAAGTGAAAGCCACCACTTTTGGAGGAGTCCTGTAGGTCCAAAAGAATGATGGGAAGGGCTGAGCATGCGGAATGGAGGAAGGAGAGATGGTTGTAGAAAGTCTTGGTCCTCTTGGAAGAGAAGTTCCCGGAAGAAGCGAGGGACCACGAGATGCTATGATCTTGAGTTGGTGAAGGTTAAATCCCTTGCAAGAGTTGGAAGAGAGAAGTAAGTCTTCAGTTTCAGGATTAGATAGGTCTCTTCTGCAGGGAGGGTTCTGGACTCTAGAGATAGGAGCAGAGGCAAAGAAGCAATCAGCTCATGGATCAGAATATCGGTATCATCGGCCGATACGGCCACATCGTATCCATATCGGCTGGATACAATATGCGATACAGTACCATATCGGCTCGTTATGAAAAAATGGTATTGTATCAGGCTGTTTTGGGCCATATCGGTACTGATATTTCATAGGCGTATCGATTTCAACCAACACAACTATTTTTTTTTTTTTTTTTTTTTTTTTGTTTTTTCTCTTCTCCTTTTAATTTCTTTGTGGAGAGGGATTGTTTTAAATGCATTTCTGACGAGATCATCTAAATCATATTTGAAGATCGAAACTTGTTTTTTGCATCAAATTGAAGAATTGAAGCTCTCGGGTCTGATTTTGCAAAAATTGAAAAAAAACAATAATTTTTTTTTTTTTTTTTTGCTGTTTCAATCTACAATCGCATTGAAACAACAATATAAACTGCTTCGATAAGATCTTGGTTGTTTTGATATGGAATTGGGGCGTTTTCTTTTTTACTTAAAAAAAAATAAAAAAAATAAATTTATGCAAGTTTTTCTTTTTTTGGAAATTTTAGGTTTTTTACCGATTTTTGTGATGATGCTTGAGGAGTATTATAAGACTATGAATCTACTGATTTGTTGAAGATTTGGGGGGTTTTTCTTATTATTATTATTATTATTATTATTATTGATTTATGCAAATATTTTTTAAAAATTTCAGAAATAATTTTAAATTAGTTATTTATTTATTCTTGTTATGATTCTTAAGGAGTATTAGAATATGAATCTACCGATTGTTGAAGATTTGGGGTTTTTTTTTAAAATTTCTTTTTTATTTACACATGTATTTTCTAACAAATTAATAGAAAGTTATATATATATATATATATATATATATATATATATATAGAGAGAGAGAGAGAGAGAGAGAGAGAGAGAGAGAGAGAGAGAGAGAGAGGAGAGAGAGAGAGAGAGAGAGAGACTATGGATCTAATGATTTTACACATGTATTAATTAAAAAAATATTTTCTACATTTTTCTATTTTCGAGTTAATTTTTAGACATTTTTTGTTTTTTAAATAATTTTAGAAAATTTATATTAATTGATAGATAATCATATCAACAATATATGATATCAGTTTCTGAGATATATCAATAATTTATACAAAATAAATAAATAAATCAACACCACACCTTTTAGTAGGTTAACGCGTAAGGACAAACATTCTTACCAAAGAATGGTCCAATACAACATTGAATACATGGTTAAAAAAAATCTTGAATATCTCTCTCTCTCTCTCTCTCTCTTTTATTTTTATTTTTTTATTTTTTTATTTTTCTGATATATATTTGCATTTTTTTTGTTTTAAATTTTTTTTGATTGATACAGGCCGATATGGCTTGATACGACCCCAATACCAATATGCGACGCCGTATCGTATCATTTTTCTGCCTGGCCGATGGCGATAGATACCGTCATTCAGAACCATAAATCAGCTACAAAAATAGAGATGTTGGAGGAGATATTGGCTAGATCGTGGGAAAGATGTCAGTTAAAGGCTATCTAAGATCCAACTGTCCAACCAAAATCTAATATTTGTACCATTGCCTAGGTTGAAAGAGAGGCCTTGAACAAATTGGTTCCTAAGACTAGAAATGGCTTTCCAGGAAGCCGAGGCCTTGTAGAGGGAGGAAAGCCTAGTGAACCAACCCCCATTCTCCACACCATTCTTGGTAGCAATAGCATCCTTCCACAATCTTCCGGCCTTAGTTTCGAATCGCCAAAGCCATTTACCCAAAAGAGAGTTGATATGAATAACAACTCTAATTCCAGCCCCTACCTCAGTGTAAGGTTTACACACCTCAGACCGAATAAGGAGGTGGAATTTGGGGTAGGGAGAGCTCCCATTCCAACGGAAGTCTCTCCTAATTTTCTTTATTTTTTGGATAACAGATTTAGGGCAGTGGAAGAGAGACAGGAAATAAGAGGGAAGATTGGAGAGGGAGAACTTGATGACAGTAAGGCACCCTCCCAAAGGGAGGTATTTGCTTTTTGAGGGGGCAAACTTCCTATTCATTCTTTCAAGAACAACATCCCAAAGATGGATGGGAGGCTTTCCACTGTAGAGCGGTATGCAGAGATAATTGGAAGGGAAGGATCTAGGTTTGCATCTGAAAGTATTTGCAAGGTTGGCAAGAGAGTCATTAGAGATGTTAATCATCTCACTTTTAAAGAGGTTAACTTTGAGCCCATAAATGGTTTCAAAACATCTAATAAGTATGCGTAAGGCAAAACAACAGAATAGCGGAGTGTCATTTGCAAATTGAATGTGGGAGATGGGAGGGTGGAGAGAGGCAATAAAGCCCCTGAAATAGCGCACTAAAGTTCCTTTGGCTAACATACGACTGAGGTTGTTAACAACTATAACAAATACGAAGGGGGAGAGCAGATCTCCTTGTCTTAGCCCACTAGAAGCTTAGAAGAAGCCTTTAGGGGATCCATTGACAAGACAGGGAAGGCAGCTGAGGAGAGCCTAATAGAGATCCACCCTCTCCATTTCGTACCAAAGCCAAATCTCCCTAACATGTAATCGAGATAGTTCCAATCTACGTGATCAAAAGTGTTTTCCGAGTCTAATTGGTAGACAATTCCACCTTCCCCCGATTTATGACAAGAGTCGATGCATTCATGGGCAAGCAAAGCACAATCCAGAATCTGTTTGCTTGCAAGAAAGGTCCCCTGAGATTTAGATATGATTGAAGAGTGGACTAAACGGTTTACTTCCTTTTTGTTGGAGGTCGAATATTTTTTCATATAACTGATAAGTACGAGAGTCATTTTTATTGAATGAATACATCTTAATAGAGCATCCCACACTTCCATAGCCTTATCCAAAATCATGACATTCACACTTATAGGGGGGTCTATGCTATTTCATAACCAGGTAATAATTCAGACATTTTCCTAAATCCATTGGTCATAAGTATTGGAATCTTCACTAGGTTTCTCTATGGTTAGATATCTCAATTTTCCTTTGGCTGTGAAAAGAACATGGATTGACTTAGACCACTGTAAGTAATGTCCCATTTAACTTAATATAGGTAATTTGGATTCCTGAAAAATCGTATGGGTTTTTAAATCCGTATTTCGGGTCACCTTTTATCTCTATAACAAATAAAATAGGAGTACCTCACAAACACAAATGCAAGTTAACCTATCACAATCGTTGAACACCACACTTGAACACTTAACACAATGCACACATCACCTTAGACAGAAGAATCAGTCCACACATCACCATTACCAGCCAGCCACAAATATAATCACGAACATAACATCCAACACGAGAAAACAACTTATATGTTTGCAACGATCACACCTAAGGTGATATCATTCAAGAAGCCAATGTCTTTATTCCCCCACGCACGCATAGACCATTATAAAAGGACTGACATACCAAAGAAACAAAAAAAAAAAAACCCTAGGTTTCATAAGAAATTTTCAGCACAAGATAAGGGACACCAAGGGATAAAAGAAAATAAGAAATAAGAAGATTTGGAGGAGGATCAGAAATGACATAGATCTTATACCATATAAATTGGTGAAAAGAAAGATGGAATAGAGAAGAAGAAAGAGAGAAAAGATAAGAGAATGCAAAGAGGCAAGAATGGGCTGAAGCCCCCTTTCTTTATAGTATAGAAGTTTCATAATTATAAAAATGTCATTAATAGCAAAAGCAAAAATCCCCTCTATAACCTAGACCAAAATAACCAATCTAACTGGACCTATGTTTTTTTTTTTTTGAAAGATGAAGGGATTTCATTAAAAGAAAGAAAGAAATAGAAAGAGAGGCTGCTGAGAAAGCAGGCCTCAAATTACACTCTTAAAAAGAAGAAATCATGACCCGATGGATCCTTAACATTCGAAGCCCAATCGATGATAAGATGCTTGGCCAACGTCGCCATTGTCCCAGCCGAATTGGATAAATTTCTGAAGCATCTATTGTTTCTTTCCCCCCAAACTGACCACCAGACTGCAAGGACAGCCATCCTCCAGATGGTGGTTTTCGACTTACCAAAGTACATCCCGTGCCAAGCTAGAAGGAAATGGTTTACCTCTCTCGGAAAGCACCAAAATAAATTGAAGCTGATCAAAATCTCTGCCCAGATGGATTGGACGAACTAATAGTGAAGCAGAAGGTGATCTACAGACTCTTCCGAGCACATACAGCATAGACAGATATTGGGAAGGACCATACCTTTCTTCCTCAGTCTATAGTCAGAATTTTCTTTTCCCTACCAGCCAACCAAACACTAGAATTTTCCGGGGGGGGGGGGGGGGGGTATTTCCAATTGATAAATTGTATTTCGGATCAGATTCCTTCTTG
This sequence comes from Magnolia officinalis, assembly GCA_021015155.1. NCBI lineage: Eukaryota > Viridiplantae > Streptophyta > Magnoliopsida > Magnoliales > Magnoliaceae > Magnolia > Magnolia officinalis. The sequence goes on from JAJHSJ010000005.1 coordinate 71,595,848, forward strand.
CGCAACTGGCTGTAGAGGGAGCGAACTGAAAAAAGGGACGACTTTTCCGGTTTCTAGTAAAATTCATCTTCGGAGGAAAGAGAGGGATTTGTAGAATAGAGACATTCCAAGAGACCTGTGTAATCCGAAACCTCCCAATCTTCAAGACTTCTTCTGCAAGACACATTCCAAACAAATTTTCCCCCAACTTCATAGAGAAAATCAGCAACATAAGCATTTTTGGACGTGGCGATCCAATAGGAGAGAGGGAACCTGAGTTTAAGCTTTTGATCTCCATCCAAATATCGTCCCAAAATCTGATTTTAGCACCATTGCCGAGTAGGAAGCCAATGTTAGGGATAACTGGACCTATGTAGGCCCATATCGTATTCATTAACAACAATAAAGATGGAATTAGATTATCAAGATTATTTAATGATGGGTGACCAAGCCCGTAACACCATTGATGAGGAGAAATGTCTGTTTGTAGCATAGCTCTACCGGCTCCAACCACTCCTCTATTGAGATAATATAAATTGCCAACTTCATGTCCTCCACCAACCATCCTCCCCATATTTAGATCCTGGAATTTACAATGAGAAGGATAAGAGATGAAACAGTTAAAGGACTTAGTCAATTTATTAATAGACAATAATTCGAAGGTAATTTTAAAATATATAAAACAAACAAGAATGAGAGGAAAGAAGCTGGATGTACTATTACCTAACTCAAAAATGCGGGTTGAGCAATGGTTTTCTCCTCTCTTAGTAAGGACAACAGGAATCGCTAGTTAGAGGCCGAAGGCCGTCTAAGGGAATTCGACAAGGTCAAAGGTCCACTCGATTGCGGTCCCGTCATTGCTAACAAAGAATCGGGAAAATGGCAAATGGAATTCCTCAGGTCGTTTCCTCAAGATAGCATGAATCAAAGAGGGAGAACTTTCCTCCATTTCAATAGAGAACACAAAGGAATCCTTAGTAAAGCTTTGGCCACTTGCGACGTGACTATCCTGGAGGAGAGAATGAAGGAAGATAGATGGACCATCGTCAATAGAAGGAAGCACAAGGAGTAACAAATATCCGATTTCGAAATTTATGGCATTCCCTACACTCTTCGTCTCCAAAATCCTTGGCGATTGGGATGAATACATGTTGAATCAGGTCATCTGAAAAAAGGGGAGATCAAAGAAATCGTCTTACCGCGAAGCAAGGGAAGAACTGCTCATCGGGGGTTCGCGTTTGTTAGAATGGGTAAGCTAGAAGACTCCCTAGAGGCGATCTCCTCTCTCCACAACACGGAGTTCAACGGCCAGCGAATCACGGTTCAGATGGCCCGTCATCCTCATAAGGGGAATTCATGTCCTTCCTCTCCATCCCCCCAACCAATCAGAAGCAAGAATAACCCCAATCAAATCATAGGAGGGTGTTCATTCAAAGATGTGATCCTGGGAACGTCAGAAGCCCCTTTTACAGCCCCCTGTGAAATGTCCTCCCAGCCCCCTCTTGGATAAGTACAACCTTCTCCGACAATGGTCTGATCATCTCGGTGGATCACTCCATAATCGAGGAGGCTCTCCTGCCTTAAACTATAGTCCAGTCATTTGTTTGGTGAATGGAGCCTCCCTCATCGACATTCATCAATGGCTACTTTCTAGGTGCTGTCTGTTGGATAGATCATATGGACTAAAACCCCTTTCAAAGATGGATTTCCTCAACCTCCAACTGGGATCGAGCGTAGATTTCATCCTTTCTGTCGGAGCCTCCCACTAGGATGCCCTTGTGTCCTCCATTTGCAAATGGGAGAACTTCTCCCCCTTTAGTTCCTCTGACACCTGGTTTCTTTTCTCAGGTGTTCCTATTGAGCTTTGGAACCTTGATTTCTTTTTCTCCCTTGGTTCTTGTGTTGGAGAAGTTATCGACTTCGACCCAGCTACGGAATCGGGGTGGAAGTTGAGATTAGCCTGCATCAAGATTAGGAAAAGCAATTGGATCACAACTCCTTCCTCGATAATGGTATATTTAAGGTCTATTTCTCTCAAAAGCTCAATAGTTTCGGAACAATCAATTGTTTCTCTTACTGGCAAAATGGCAGAAATCGCCCTTTGGTAACCTTGCTTAATGAAGGTGGATGGTTGCCTCCATTCTCCACTGGAGCACTAGAAGGCCCCTCACAACGTATTGACCACCTCTCCCTCACGCGCACCACCAACGAACACATTCGGGCTCCGATCTCAAACTTGGGCTTGATCTTCCGAACAGGACAGATGTTAGCTATCCCAAACTCAAATCTCTCTTTCCCAATGGTGATATCCCAGCTGCAGCAACCCCCCATACGGGATTCTCATGTGATCAACAACTCTTCAAGCCCACACGGTCTGCGGAATACCCCGTGCGAATCCCCCCATCAAGATGACTTTACAGATGGCAGCACGAGGAACCCGATGCTCGGCTTGAGAAATCTTCCCGACTGTATTTTCGATCTCTGAATCAGGTTGACATAAGCAATGTTGACATTTCTTCTCTCCCTCCTAATTTTCAGACGTGTCTGTCTTACGTTAGACTCAACATCATCGCCTTCAAGTCCTTCTGCGCTCTTACGGATGACTTGGACTCATCTCAGTCGTCCCTGCCGACGTCACCCATTTCCTCAGCTATCATCTTGCCTCGTATGCCTGTCGAGGAGAGCCCCACCCTTTGTTGCTCTCTTGTTGCAACTCCACGCGGCCCCCCCCCCCCCCCCCCCCCCATACCGTCCTCGACTGAACGTTCTTCCCCCTTTCGCAACCAAAACTCTCCCTTTTCAAGAGATTTCTCTCCCAACCTAGTTCTTTGCCCCTCCCTCTCCCCTATAATGCAAAATATTTGCTTCCCTTAAACTCCCAAGCAATGGGCCAAGGTTCCAATTCAAAACCCATCTTTCCCTAACTCTTTTGTCATGGATGTTCCTCCTATTCAGATTATTTTAGGAACTTTGATATCCCCTTTAGGTCTTCAACTCGTTAGCCCTATTGCCCCATGGGATTCAAAGTCTATCTTAGCCAAATGCAAGGATCCTATAAAGGTCAAAGAGGGGCTAATGGACTAGATCCTCAGTGGATTTATCTTTTGGAGAAAAGGAGGAAGACTACATCGCTCTCATGTGGTTCATCAAAGATGGGGAGGCAAGCTAAAAGGTGCACCATATTGCCCAGGGGCATGAGAGAACTCATTAGCCTTGAATCTTCTATAAACTATGATGGAGCTTCAAGTGCACGATCGGCCAAACCAGACCGAAAGGGTAAGCTGGTTAAGCAATGAAGATAAATATCTTGGAATGTCAGGGGTCTAGGCAACAGTTCAAAGCATGCCCAAATCAAAGAATTTCTAAGAAAGTTAAAACCTAACATCATCACCTTCTAAGAATCAAAGCTCTTAGAGGTTAGTAAAGCTACCCTAAACTCCATATGGAGCTCCTGTCACAAAGATTGCTTCTTTCTTGAGGCCAGAGGAACTTCGGGGGGGGGGGGGGGGGGGGGGGGGGGGGGGGGGGGGGGGGGGGTTGTGAATAACGATACTCTTGCTTGTTCCTGGACTTTAGAAGTTTCCCTGAAAGGCTTGTTCTTTGCTCTTGTAGTTCTTAGAATCCCTCATCTGGTTTCAAATGGATTTTCTCCTTGTTTATGGTCCATGTTTCTCTGCTACCAGACACTTTCTGGGGGAGAACCTCAGCTCCATCAGATCCAGATTGGATTTTCCTGGTGTATTGGAGGAGATTTCAATATTACTTATTTCACATATGAAAAATCTAATGACAATTGTATATCCAAAAGCAAGAGGCCTTTTTTTTTTTTTTGGGGGGGGGGGGGGGGGGGGGGGGGGGGGAACCTCATTTCTCTTTTGGATGTTAAATTTACCTAGTTGAATGGTCAATCTCCCCTATCCAAATCGTCTTTCGACAGGTTTTCAGTTTCCTTAAAATGTATGGAGTTCTTTCCATTAGTCACCCAGTGTGGCCTACCTCGCTCCATCTCCGATCACTATCCTATTCTTCTCGAATTGGTGGAGGAGAGTTTAGGGCCCAAAGCCTTTCAAATTTGAACTATCTTGGTTACGATCGGAAGGATTCTTTGAGCTTTTCTCTTGGTGGAATTCTTTTCATGTCTTAGGCAGCTCGAGCTTCATCCCGAGTCGCAAGATGAAAATGTTTAAATTCAATCTGATTAAGTGGAGAAAGGACTCTCAGGGTGGATCTCGACATTGCTGCAACTAAGTCCCACTCTATGATTCATTCTTTTGATATTCAGGAAGAAACGACCCCTCTCTGACGAGGAGAAAGCCTTAAGGAAATCCTCAAAGCGAACTATGCAAGAATAGCCCTTCAACAAAAGTCCAAATGGGCTCAACGCTTTAGAGCAAACTAGATGAAAGTTGGGAGACAGAAACACCGCTTTCTTCCACGCTAGAGCGCGCTCTAGCAAGATAAGTTTCTATCACTGTCATGGTTCTAAGCTAGAGGACAAAATCCAAGTATCTAGCCACATTGTTTCTTTTTACTCTTCTTTGCTTTCTTCTAATCATTGGTCGAGACCCTTTTTGGATAACCTGGAGATTCCTCAACTCCATGCGGGTAGCTCTAATGACCTTGAATTCGACCGTTGTTCTTATTTATTTATATTTGAAATTAACTGATGGTTTCAGTCGCCGTTTCATCCAATTAGAGTCCGAACAAAGTTAATTTTCTTTTCAAATTCTCTTTATACAATCTGCATTTTAGCTTCATATTCATTGCACATATTTGCCATCAATTTCTTTGTTATTCATATAGCGCACTCCAGTGGTTGATGTGGGGCCTATGCGATGCATGCATGGCATCACCCGTCCATCAAATGCGGTAGCTCATGTTACCCCCAGGTGACAAAATTCAGGCCAATCCATAAGTTACATGGACACACCACAAGAAACAAGTTCAGAGGAGATGCCCACCCTTGAGTTACATGGGTGTCTAACCGTGTTGTTCATATAGAATCCAGGCCATTTGGAGACTTCATCTAGCATGGATGAAGGGTCAGACCAAAATCAAGCCAGTTAGCAATCAGGTGAGCTGCGTTGAAAATCAAGGTGGATGTTCCCTCCTTTTGTTCCCTATGTTGTGGCCCACCTTAGTTTTGGATCGATCTGATTTTCAGGACCTAGGTTAACATACTATTCCAAACTCAAGAAGAATGTGGGAAGAGCTGAATGTGTATCAACCCTGACTGCCGATTGGAGAACTACGTTAGCAACATGAAGAGTTCCGACTTCCGAGTTGGCCAAGTTCTTATCTGGGTTGAAACGTGAGTATGAACAGTTTCTGCATAGATTTTGGGTAGCAAAGATGTACCATCTCTAAATGAGGTGCATGCACTCCTCCAACGTGTATCTTTGGGCTCTACAAGTGGAGCCAGTGACAACCCAAACTCTAGCATCATTCTTTGGCCAGGATTGCGGTCGTGGTCACTATGGAAGAGGTGGTTGTGGTGACATGGGAGGTGGTCGTAGTAGAGGTTGCGGCACTAGGAAGTGCACATATTGTGGGCTCTCCAATCATTTTGTTGAAAAATGCTGGGAACTCTATGGGAAGCATGCATGGGCTAACCAAGTTTCTTACACTAGGAGAGGGGCCTCCTCCTCTGGCCAACTCTATATCTATTGCTTCACAGATATGTATGATTGCTGAGATGATTACTTTTGACTCAAGAAGAATATTCCAAGTTAATGAACAATCTATAGAATCAGTTGTTCCTACTACTACAACCACTTCCACCCTTACAACTACTTTTGTGACCTTAGGTATGACTTGTTTCGGATACCAGTTTCATACTCCATGGGTAATTGATTATGGAGTGTTCGACCTTATGACAGGTCAGTCCGGTGTGCTCCGTTTATTGATGACTCATTAACATGCTCTTCTGTCACTCTAGCAAGTAGTACCCAATCCAAAGTATATGGAATGGGTACAGTTCAGATAAGTCACTCTCTTTCATTATCCTTTGTTTTATTTGTTTCAAAATTTTCTTTGGCTTTCTGTCTGTTAACAAATGTGTCAACTATTTTGTTACTTTCTATCCTTTACATTGTGTTTCTAACTCATAAAGACGAAGATGAAGATTCGTAGAAGATATGAGCATGACAGGTTGTATTATCTTAATTGTGACGTTGTGGGAGCAAGAATACAAATAGACATCTCATCTTATCAGTGGCGGTCATCCATCAATGAAGATTCTTAAGGGTGCCATTCCTTGTCGTCAATGTAATGTCTAGAGTGTGATGTGTGTGAGTTGAGTAAGCATCATTAGCTACTTTTTCACCACGTGTTGAGATGTTTCGGGTTCATTTCTCTTTAGTTTATTTAGATTTTTGGGGTTTAGTTAAAATATCTAATAGGCTTGGGTTTAAGTATTTTGTTATATTTGTTAATGATTATTCGGGAATGACATGACTTTATTTAATGAAAGATAGTCTGAATTATTTTATATTTTAAAGATTTTTCACATAGAAGTATAAAATTAATTTTATTGAAAGTGTCTTTGTTCTGGTCTGATAATGTCAAGGAGTACATGCCCCAAGCTTCTATTTAGTTTTTTTCTTCCCGAAATAAGAATCCTATATCAGACATTATGCGCACACACCCCACAACAGGACGAGATTGCGGTATAGAAAAATTGTCACCTCCTTAAGGTAATTTGTGCTCTCTTAATTCATATGAATGTTCTTAAGAGCTTTTAGAGCAATGTAGCACTCACAACATGTTTTCTAATAAATCGGATGCTCTCATATGTTTTAAAGGGTTAATCACCTCATTAAGTTTTGTTTACAGATACTTCGTTGTTTCCTCTGCCTACTAAAGTTTTTGGATGTATGTGTTTTAATCATCAGTTGGAGTCTCGCTATGATAAGTTTGATCCCCGAGTAGTTAAATGTATTTTTCTTGAATATTCTCGCACACAGAGGGGTTATTGTTGTTATAGTCCATCACTTAGAAAATAATGTATGTGCAGATGTTACTTATTTTTAGTCTACCCTGTTCTTCTCAAAAGACAACCGATCTTTTAATATGAAAACTGTTCCCATACCTGTTTTGGTCAACGAAGACATCTAACCTCCATTAGCTTCTGTGCCTTACATTCCCACTATGCCTCACCTACGGGTCTTTTCACAATGAAAATGGACAAATTGTACAATTGATCATGATGTGCCGTCCAACATATCTTCTTCAGAAACTTGTGGTCTAGTGAGTTCTCCAAATACAGATGATATTTTCATTGTCCTAAGAAAAGGTAAGCGTGCATGTGGCGATCATTCCATCTTTAACTATGTTTCCTTTCATTGGTTATCTCCAAGTTTCTGCAAGTTTGCCATTCTTATTATCTTACTTTATTCTCAAGTCATATGAGGAAACCTTGTTACAGAAGGGGTGGAAGTAGGCTATGGAGGAAGAGATGGATGCACTTCATCAGAATGACACTTGGGAACTTAGCACTCTTCCGACTAGTAAATGTGTTGTGCGTTGCAAATGGGTCTACACAATCAATTTCATCTTGATGATACAATTAAACAGTTGAAGGCTCACATAGTCGATAAAGGAGGAAGAGATGGATGCACTTCATCAGACTGGCACTGGGGAACTTAACACTCTTTTGACTGGTAAACGTGTTGTGCGTTGCAAATGGGTCTACATAATCAAATTTCATCTTGATGATATGGTTGAACAGTTAAAGGCTCACATAGTTGCTAAAGGGTATACTCAAACACTTAGTGGTGATTATAGTGAAACATTCTCTCTTGTGGGTAAGTTTAATTCCGTTCAGGTTATATACTCTTTGTAGCTATTAATCATGTTTGGCCCCTCTTCCAACTTGATGTAAAAAATGCCATCCTTTATGGTGATCTTAGTACATAAGAAGTTTATATGGAGTAACCCCTGGATTTGTTGCTCAAGAGTCTCACAAAGTGTGTAAACTGCAAAAGGCAATTTATGGATTAAAATATTCTACAGGTGCATTGTTTGACAAGTTCAACAAGGTTGTATTAAACTATGGCTTTGTTTGAAGTCATGCTGGTCATTTTGTTTTCATATGAAAAGGTATTTCAAGTCTCATTGTGCTTGTAGTATGCGTGGATGATGAGCGATAAGAATGGGATTGAAGAACGAAAGTAGTATTGCTTCAACAACATTTTCTCACAAAAGATCTGGGTTGTCTTCAATACTTCCTTGATATAGAAGTTGCTAGATCTAAAGGAGTTAATATGTCTCAAGGAAAATATGTTCTGGATTTACTCATGGAGACGAGTCTTCTTGGGACAAAGCCAATTGACTCTCCATTGTATCCTAATAACAAGCTTGTAAGTGATCAAGGAGATGCAGTGGAGGATTTAGGGAGGTAGAAAAGATTGGTTGAAAAACTCAACTATTACCGACTAGACATATTCTATGTAGTGAGTGTGGTAAGTCAATTCATGAGTTTTCCAAGGGTACCTCACGTGGAAGCAATTCTTCGAGTTTTGCGTTACCTTAAAGGAGCATCAGGTTAAGGAATTTTGTATAAATGGAATGGTTGTCTTTGGGTCATAGTATATTCAAATGTAGATTTGGGCAAGTTTCTTAATAAATAGTAGACAATCAACTATTGGATATTATACATTTGTGGGAGGAAATTTAGTTACATGGAAGAGCAAGAAGCAAAGTGTGGTGGTTTGATCGAGTGCCGAAGCAGAGTACAAAGCAATGGCTCATACCTCTTATGAGTTTATGTAGATCAAGAAATTGTTGTAAGAAATGGGACTTATAATGTGGCTACCTATGCAGGTTATTTTGTGGCAATTATGTTGCTTCACACATAATTGGTCTATCACAAAAGAACTAAACACATCAAAGTTGACTGTTAATTCATACATAAGAAAGTTTCCAATGGTGAAATCTCTACTCCATGTGTTTGATCTTGAGACCAACTTGCGGATGTGTTCACTAAGGCTCCTTGTTCCACTTAGGCTACACATATATATTCCAAGCTTAACATAGATAATATCTATGCTCCAGCTTGAAGGAGAGTGTTAATGAATGTGATGTGGGCCTACATAGGCCCACTTAGATTGGTTATTTTGGTCTAGGACTTGAAGGGGATTTTTGCTTTTGTTATTAATAGCATTTTTGTAATTATGGAACTTCCATAACATAGGCAATCCCTTCTTGTCTCTCAGTAGTCTCCTCTTCTCCCTCTTTCTTCTTTTTATTCCATCTCTCTTTCCACCAATTTACAGTCGTTAATCTCTAAGTTAGAGCGAAGCTTGTGAGTTAGGCAAGTATCACAGGGTCTCATTTCCACCTCGTGTGGAAAACAATGTTAGTTCATTTTCTTTAGTCCATTCTGATGCATGTGATCTTATATGTGTCTCAAGTGCATCTTATTATATTATGGCATGGGCATGTTTGATAAAGGATCACTCTAAAGTATTTTCTTGCTTCAAATGGTTTCATGTGGGACTCAGAAATCAGTTTGAGTTAACATTTGCATTTTATGCTTAGATGATGCTAAAGAATATATGTCACATGAATTCGAATCACATGTCTACTCATGGTATCATTCATCAAACTTCTTGTTCTTAGACAACACAACAAAATGGTGTAGTAAACTTAAGAATCAACATTTGATTGAAGTTGCTCGAGCCTTGCTATTTAAAATGAAGGTTCTTAAAACATTCTAGAGTGATGCAGTTTAACTGCTTGTCACTTAATAAATCGAATGTCTTTTTGGTTTTAA
>JAJHSJ010000005.1:71605701-71677225 GCA_021015155.1 Magnolia officinalis
CTACGAATCTTCATCTTCGTCTTTATGAGTTAGAACACAATGTAAAGGATAGAAAGTAACAAAATAGTTGACACATTTGTTAACAGACAGAAAGCCAAAGAAAATTTTGAAACAAATAAAACAAAGGATAATGAAAGAGAGTGACTTATCTGAACTGTACCCATTCCATATACTTTGGATTGGGTACTATTGCTAGAGTGACAGAAGAGCATGTTAATGAGTCATCAATAAACGGAGCACACCGGACTGACCTGTCATAAGGTCGAACACTCCATAATCAATTACCCATGGAGTATGAAACTGGTATCCGAAACAAGTCATACCTAAGGTCACAAAAGTAGTTGTAAGGGTGGAAGTGGTTGTAGTAGTAGGAACAAACTGATTCTATAGATTGTTCATTAACTTGGAATATTCTTCTTGAGTCAAAAGTAATCATCTCAGCAATCATACATATCTGTGAAGCAATAGATATAGAGTTGGCCAGAGGAGGCCCACTGCTCTCTCTAGTGTAAGAAACTTGGTTAGCCCATGCATGCTTCCCATAGAGTTCCCAGCATTTTTCAACAAAATGATTGGAGAGCCCACAATACGTGCACTTCCTAGTGCCGCAACCTCTACTACGGCCACCTCCCATGTCACCACAACCACCTCTTCCTTTCCATAGTGACCACGACCGCAATCCTGGCCAAAGAATGATGCTAGAGTTTTGGGTTGTCACTGGCTCCACTTGTAGAGCCCAAAGATACACGTTGGAGGAGTGCATGCACCTCATTTAGAGATGGTACATCTTTGCTACCCAAAATCTATGCAGAAACTGTTCATACTCACGTTTCAACCCAGATAAGAACTTGGCCAACTCGGAAGTCGGAACTCTTCATGTTGCTAACGTAGTTCTCCAAATCGGCAGTCAGGGGTTGATACACATTCAGCTCTTCCCACATTCTTCTTGAGTTTGGAATAGTATGTTAAACCTAGGTCCTGAAAATCAGATCGATCCAAAACTAAGGTGGGCCACAACATAGGGAACAAAAAGGAGGGAACATCCACCTTGATTTTCAACGCAGCTCACCTGATTGCTAACTGGCTTGATTTTTGGTCTGACCCTTCATCCATGCTAGATGAAGTCTCCAAATGGCCTGGATTCTATATGAACAACACGGTTAGACACCCATGTAACTCAAGTGGGGGCATCTCCTCTGAACTTGTTTCTTGTGGTGTGTCCATGTAACTTATGGATTGGCCTGAATTTTGTCACCTGGGGGTAACATGAGCTACCGCATTTGATGGACGGGTGATGCCATGCATGCATCGCATAGGCCCCACATCAACCACTGGAGTGCGCTATGAATAACAAAGAAATTGATGGCAAATATGTGCAATGAATATGAAGCTAAAATGCAGATTGTATAAAGAGAATTTGAAAAGAAAATTAACTTTGTTCGGACTCTAATTGGATGAAACGGCGACTGAAACCATCAGTTAATTTCAAATATAAATAAATTAAGAACAACGGTCGAATTCAAGGTCATTAGAGCTACCCGCATGGAGTTGAGGAATCTCCAGGTTATCCAAAAAGGGTCTCGACCAATGATTAGAAGAAAGCAAAGAAGAGTAAAAAGAAACAATGTGGCTAGATACTTGGATTTTGTCCTCTAGCTTAGAACCATGACAGTGATAGAACTTATCTTGCTAGAGCGCGCTCTAGCGTGGAAGAAAGCGGTGTTTCTTCTCTGTCTCAACTTTCATCTAGTTTGCTCTAAAGCGTTGAGCCCATTTGGACTTTTGTTGAAGGGCTATTCTTGCATAGTTCGCTTTGAGGATTTCCTTAAGGCTTTCTCCTCGTCAGAGAGGGTCGTTTCGTTTCTTCCTGAATATCAAAAGAATGAATCATAGAGTGGGACTTAGTTGCAGCAATGTCGAGATCCACCCTGAGAGTCCTTTCTCCACTTAATCAGATTGAATTTAAACATTTTCATCTTGCGACTCGGGATGAAGCTCGAGCTGCCTAAGACATGAAAAGAATTCCACCAAGAGAAAAGCTCAAAGAATCCTTCCGATCGTAACCAAGATAGTTCAAATTTGAAAGGCTTTGGGCCCTAACTCTCCTCCACCAATTCGAGAAGAATAGGATAGTGATCGGAGATGGAGCGAGGTAGGCCACACTGGGTGACTAATGGAAAGAACTCCATACATTTTAAGGAAACTGAAAACCTGTCGAAAGACGATTTGGATAGGGGAGATTGACCATTCAACTAGGTAAATTTAACATCCAAAAGAGAAATGAGGTTCCCCCCCCCCCCCCACCCCCCCCCCCCCCAAAAAAAAAAAGAGCCTCTTGCTTTTGGATATACAATTGTCATTAGATTTTTCATATGTGAAATAAGTAATATTGAAATCTCCTCCAATACACCAGGGAAAATCCAATCTGGATCTGATGGAGCTGAGGTTCTCCCACAGAAAGTGTCTGGTAGCAGAGAAACATGGACCATAAACAAGGAGAAAATCCATTTGAAACCAGATGAGGGATTCTAAGACTACAAGAGCAAAGAACAAGCCTTTCAGGGAACTTCTAAAGTCCAGGAACAAGCAAGAGTATCGTTATTCACAACCCCCCCCCCCCCCCCCCCCCCCCCCCCCCCCCCCCCCCCCCCCCCCCCCCCCGAAGTCCTCTGGCCTCAAGAAAGAAGCAATCTTTGTGACAGGAGCTCCATATGGAGTTTAGGGTAGCTTTACTAACCTCTAAGAGCTTCGATTCTTAGAAGGTGATGATGTTAGGTTTTAACTTTTCTTAGAAATTCTTTGATTTGGGCATGCTTTGAACTGTTGCCTAGACCCCTGACATTCCAAGATATTTATCTTCATTGCTTAACCAGCTTACCCTTTCGGTCTGGTTTGGCCGATCGTGCACTTGAAGCTCCATCATAGTTTATAGAAGATTCAAGGCTAATGAGTTCTCTCATGCCCCTGGGCAATATGGTGCACCTTTTAGCTTGCCTCCCCATCTTTGATGAACCACATGAGAGCGATGTAGTCTTCCTCCTTTTCTCCAAAAGATAAATCCACTGAGGATCTAGTCCATTAGCCCCTCTTTGACCTTTATAGGATCCTTGCATTTGGCTAAGATAGACTTTGAATCCCATGGGGCAATAGGGCTAACGAGTTGAAGACCTAAAGGGGATATCAAAGTTCCTAAAATAATCTGAATAGGAGGAACATCCATGACAAAAGAGTTAGGGAAAGATGGGTTTTGAATTGGAACCTTGGCCCATTGCTTGGGAGGGTTAAGGAGGGAAGCAAATATTTTGCATTATAGGGGAGAGGGAGGGGCAGAAGAACTAGGTTGGGAGAGAAATCTCTTGAAAAGGGAGAGTTTTGGTTGCGAAAGGGGGAAGAACGTTCAGTCGAGGACGGTATGGGGGGGGGGGGGGGGGGGGGGGGCCGCGTGGAGTTGCAACAAGAGAGAGCAACAAGGGGGGGGCTCTCCTCGACAGGCATACGAGGCAAGATGATAGCTGAGGAAATGGGTGACGTCGGCAGGGACGACTGAGATGAGTCCAAGTCATCCGTAAAGAGCGCAGAAGGACTTGAAGGCGATGATGTTGAGTCTAACGTAAGACAGACACGTCTGAAAATTAGGAGGGAGAGAAGAATGTCAACATTGCTTATGTCAACCTGATTCAGAGATCGAAAATACAGTCGGGAAGATTTCTCAAGCCGAGCATCGGGTTCCTCGTGCTGCCATCTGTAAAGTCATCTTGATGGGGGGATTCGCACGGGGTATTCCGCAGACCGTGTGGGCTTGAAGAGTTGTTGATCACATGAGAATCCCGTATGGGGGGTTGCTGCAGCTGGGATATCACCATTGGGAAAGAGAGATTTGAGTTTGGGATAGCTAACATCTGTCCTGTTCGGAAGATCAAGCCCAAGTTTGAGATCGGAGCCCGAATGTGTTCGTTGGTGGTGCGCGTGAGGGAGAGGTGGTCAATACGTTGTGAGGGGCCTTCTAGTGCTCCAGTGGAGAATGGAGGCAACCATCCACCTTCATTAAGCAAGGTTACCAAAGGGCGATTTCTGCCATTTTTGCCAGTAAGAGAAACAATTGATTGTTCCGAAACTATTGAGCTTTTGAGAGAAATAGACCTTAAATAGACCATTATCGAGGAAGGAGTTGTGATCCAATTGCTTTTCCTAATCTTGATGCAGGCTAATCTCAACTTCCACCCCGATTCCGTAGCTGGGTCGAAGTCGATAACTTCTCCAACACAAGAACCAAGGGAGAAAAAGAAATCAAGGTTCCAAAGCTCAATAGGAACACCTGAGAAAAGAAACCAGGTGTCAGAGGAACTAAAGGGGGAGAAGTTCTCCCATTTGCAAATGGAGGACACAAGGGCATCCTAGTGGGAGGCTCCGACAGAAAGGATGAAATCTACGCTCGATCCTAGTTGGAGGTTGAGGAAATCCATCTTTGAAAGGGGTTTTAGTCCATATGATCTATCCGACAGACTGCACCTAGAAAGTAGCCATTGATGAATGTCGATGAGGGAGGCTCCATTCACCGAACAAATGACTGGACTATAGTTTAAGGCAGGAGGTCGATTATGGAGTGATCCACCGAGATGATCAGACCATTGTCGGAGAAGGTTGTACTTATCCAAGAGGGGGCTGGGAGGGACAGTTCACAGGGGGCTGTAAAAGGGGCTTCTGACGTTCCCAGGATCACATCTTTGAATGAACACCCTCCTATGATTTGATTGGGGTTATTCTTGCTTCTGATTGGTTGGGGGGATGGAGAGGAAGGACATGAATTCCCCTTATGAGGATGACGGGCCATCTGAACCGTGATTCGCTGGCCGTTGAACTCCGTGTTGTAGAGAGAGGAGATCGCCTCTAGGGAGTCTTCTAGCTTACCCATTCTAACAAACGTGAACCCCCGATGAGCAGTTCTTCCCTTGCTTCGTGGTAAGACGATTTCTTTGATCTCCCCTTTTTTTCGGATGACCTGATTCAACATGTATTCGTCCCAATCGCCAAGGATTTTGGAGACGAAGAGTGTAGGGAATGCCATAAATTTCGAAATCGGATATTTGTTACTCCTTGTGCTTCCTTCTATTGACGATGGTCCATCTATCTTCCTTCATCTCTCCTCCAGGATAGTCACGTCGCAAGTGGCCAAAGCTTTACTAAGGATTCCTTTGTCAGGGTCACATTATGGATTCCTTTGTGTTCTATTGAAATGGAGGAAAGTTCCCCTCTTTGATTCATGCTATCTTGAGGAAACGACCTGAGGAATTCCATTTGCCATTTTCCCGATTCTTTGTTAGCAATGACGGGACCGCAATCGAGTGGACCTTTGACCTTGTCGAATTCCCTTAGACGGCCTTCGGCCTCTAACTAGCGATTCCTGTTGTCCTTACTAAGAGAGGAGAAAACCATTGCTCAACCCGCATTTTTGAGTTAGGTAATAGTACATCCAGCTTCTTTCCTCTCATTCTTGTTTGTTTTATATATTTTAAAATTACCTTCGAATTTATTGTCTATTAATAAATTGACTAAGTCCTTTAACTGTTTCATCTCTTATCCTTCTCATTGTAAATTCCAGGATCTAAATATGGGGAGGATGGTTGGTGGAGGACATGAAGTTGGCGATTTATATTATCTCAATAGAGGAGTGGTTGGAGCCGGTAGAGCTATGCTGCAAACAGACATTTCTCCTCATCAATGGTGTTACGGGCTTGGTCACCCATCATTAAATAATCTTGATAATCTAATTCCATCTTTATTGTTGTTAATGAATATGATATGGGCCTACATAGGTCCAGTTATCCCTAACATTGGCTTCCTGCTCGGCAATGGTGCTAAAATCAGATTTTGGGACGATATTTGGATTGGAGATCAAAAGCTTAAACTCAGGTTCCCTCTCTCCTATTGGATTGCCACGTCCAAAAATGCTTATGTTGCTGATTTTCTCTATGAAGTTGGAGGGAAAATTTGTTTGGAATGTGTCTTGCAGAAGAAGTCTTGAAGATTGGGAGGTTTCGGATTACACAGGTCTCTTGGAATGTCTCTATTCTACAAATCCCTCTCTTTCCTCCGAAGATGAATTTTACTAGAAACCGGAAAAGTCGTCCCTTTTTTCAGTTCGCTCCCTCTACAGCCAGTTGCGCAAGAAGGAATCTGATCCAAAATACAATTTATCTTTCATTTGGAAATACGACCCCCCAATATCTGTCTATGTTGTATGTGCTCGGAAGAGTCTGTAGATCACCTTCTGCTTCACTATCAGTTCGTCCAATCCATCTGGGCAGAGATTTTGATCAGCTTCAATTTATTTTGGTGCTTTCTGAGAGAGGTAAACCATTTCCTTCTAGCTTGGCACGGGATGTACATTGGTAAGTCGAAAACCACCATCTGGAGGATGGTTGTCCTTGCAGTCTGGTGGTCAGTTTGGGGGGAAAGAAACAATAGATGCTTCAGAAATTTATCCAATTCGGCTGGGACAATGGCGACGTTGGCCAAGCGTCTTATCATCGATTGGGCTTCGAATGTTAAGGATCCGTCGGGTCATGATTTCTTCTTTTTAAGAGTGTAATTTGAGGCCTGCTTTCTCAGCAGCCTCTCTTTTTATTTCTTTCTTTCTTTTAATGAAATCCCTTCATCTTTCAAAAAAAAAAAAAAAACATAGGTCCAGTTAGATTGGTTATTTTGGTCTAGGTTATAGAGGAGATTTTTGCTTTTGCTATTAATGACATTTTTATAATTATGAAACTTCTATAATATAAAGAAAGGGGGTTCAGCCCATTCTTGCCTCTTTGCATTCTCTTATCTTTTCTCTCTTTCTTCTTCTCTATTCCATCTTTCTTTTCACCAATTTATATGGTATAAGATCTATGTCATTTCTGATCCTCCTCCAAATCTTCTTATTTCTTCTTTTCTTTTATCCCTTGGTGTCCCTTATCTTGTGCTGAAATTTCTTATGAAACCTAGGGTTTTTTTTTTTTTTGTTTCTTTGGTATGTCAGTCCTTTTAATGGTCTATGCGTGCGTGGGGGAATAAAGACATTGGCTTCTTGAATGATATCACCTTAGGTGTGATCGTTGCAAACATATAAGTTGTTTCTCGTGTTGGATGTTATGTTCGTGATTATATTTGTGGCTGGCTGGTAATGGGGATGTGTGGACTGATTCTTCTGTCTAAGGTGATGTGTGCATTGTGTTAAGTGTTCAAGTGTGGTGCTCAACGATTGTGATAGGTTAACTGGCATTTGTGTTTGTGAGGTACTCCTATTTTATTTGTTATAGAGATAAAAGGTGACCCGAAATACGGATTTAAAAACCTATACGATTTTTCAGGAATCCAAATTACCTATATTAAGTTAAATGGGACATTATTTACAGTGGTCTAAGTCAATCCATGTTCTTTTCACAGCCAAAGGAAAATTGAGATATCTAACCATAGAGAAACCTAGTGAAGATTCCAATACTTATGACCAATGGATTTAGGAAAATGTCCGAATTATTACCTGGTTATGAAATAGCATAGACCCCCCTATAAGTGCGAATGTCATGATTTTGGATAAGGCTATGGAAGTGTGGGATGCTCTATTAAGATGTATTCATTCAATAAAAATGACTCTCGTACTTATCAGTTATATGAAAAAATATTCGACCTCCAACAAGGAAGTAAACCGATTAGTCCTCTCTTCAATCATATCTAAATTTCAGGGGACCTTTCTTGCAAGCAAACAGATTCTGGATTGTGCTTTGCTTGCCCATGAATGCATCGACTCTTGTCATAAATCGGGGGAAGGTGGAATTGTCTACCAATTAGACTCGGAAAACACTTTTGATCACGTAGATTGGAACTATCTCGATTACATGTTAGGGAGATTTGGCTTTGGTACGAAATGGAGAGGGTGGATCTCTATTAGGCTCTCCTCAGCTGCCTTCCCTGTCTTGTCAATGGATCCCCTAAAGGCTTCTTCCAAGCTTCTAGTGGGCTAAGACAAGGAGATCTGCTCTCCCCCTTCGTATTTGTTATAGTTGTTAACAACCTCAGTCGTATGTTAGCCAAAGGAACTTTAGTGCGTTATTTCAGGGGCTTTATTGTTGCCTCTCTCCACCCTCCCATCTCCCACATTCAATTTGCAAATGACACTCCGCTATTCTGTTGTTTTGCCTTACGCATACTTATTAGATGTTTTGAAACCATTTATGGGCTCAAAGTTAACCTCTTTAAAAGTGAGATGATTAACATCTCTAATGACTCTCTTGCCAACCTTGCAAATACTTTCAGATGCAAACCTAGATCCTTCCCTTCCAATTATCTCTGCATACCGCTCTACAGTGGAAAGCCTCCCATCCATCTTTGGGATGTTGTTCTTGAAAGAATGAATAGGAAGTTTGCCCCCCTCAAAAAGCAAATACCTCCCTTTGGGAGGGTGCCTTACTGTCATCAAGTTCTCCCTCTCCAATCTTCCCTCTTATTTCCTGTCTCTCTTCACTGCCCTAAATCTGTTATCCAAAAAATAAAGAAAATTAGGAGAGACTTCCGTTGGAATGGGAGCTCTCCCTACCCCAAATTCCACCTCCTTATTCGGTCTGAGGTGTGTAAACCTTACACTGAGGTAGGGGCTGGAATTAGAGTTGTTATTCATATCACTCTTCTCTTTTGGGTAAATGGCTTGGCGATTCGAAACTAAGGCAGGAAGATTGTGGAAGGATGCTATTGCTACCAAGAATGGTGTGGAGAATGGGGGTTGGTTCACTAGCCTTTCCTCCCTCTACAAGGCCTCGGCTTCCTGGAAAGCCATTTCTAGTCTTAGGAACCAATTTGTTCAAGGCCTCTCTTTCAACCTAGGCAATGGTACAAATATTAGATTTTGGTTGGACAGTTGGATCTTAGATAGCCTTTAACTGACATCTTTCCCAATCTAGCCAATATCTCCTCCAACATCTCTATTTTTGTAGCTGATTTATGGTTCTGAATGATGGTATCTATCGCCGAATCGGCGCGGCAGAAAAATGATACGATACGGCGTCGCATATTGGTATTGGGGTCGTATCAAGCCATATCGGCCTGTATCAATCAAAAAAAATTTAAAACAAAAAAAAATGCAAATATATATCAGAAAAATAAAAAAATAAAAAAATAAAAATAAAGAGAGAGAGAGAGAGAGAGAGAGAGAGAGAGATATTCAAGATTTTTTTTAACCATGTATTCAATGTTGTATTGGACCATTCTTTGGTAAGAATGTTTGTCCTACGCGTTAACCTACTAAAAGGTGTGGTGTTGATTTATTTATTTATTTTGTATAATTATTGATATATCTCAGAAACTGATATCATATATTGTTGATATGATTATCTATCAATTAATATAAATTTTCTAAAATTATTTAAAAAACAAAAAATGTCTAAAATTAACTCGAAAATAGAAAAATGTAGAAAATATTTTTTTTATTAATACATGTGTAAAATCATTAGATCCATAGTCTCTCTCTCTCTCTCTCTCTCTCTCTCTCTCTCTCTCTCTCTCTCTCTCTCTCTCCTCTCTCTCTCTCTCTCTCTCTCTCTCTCTCTCTCTCTCTCTCTCTCTCTCTCTCTCTCTCTCTCTCTCTCTCTCTCTCTATATAATATATATATATATATATATATATACTTTCTATGAATTTGTTAGAAAATACATGTGTAAATAAAAAAGAAATTTAAAAAAAAAAAACCCCAAATCTTCAACAATCGGTAGATTCATATTCTAATACTCCTTAAGAATCATAACAAGAATAAATAAATAACTAATTTAAAATTATTTCTGAAATTTTTAAAAAATATTTGCATAAATCAATAATAATAATAATAATAATAAGAAAAACCCCCCAAATCTTCAACAAATCAGTAGATTCATAGTCTTATAATACTCCTCAAGCATCATCACAAAAATCGGTAAAAACCTAAAATTTCCAAAAAAAGAAAAACTTGCATATATTTTTTTTTTATTTTTTTTTAAGTAAAAAAGAAAATGCCCCAATTCCATATCAAAACAACCAAGATCTTATCGAAGCAGTTTATATATTGTTGTTTCAATGCGATTGTAGATCGAAACAGCAAAAAAAAAAAAAAAAATTATTGTTTTTTTTTTTCAATTTTTGCAAAATCAGACCCGAGAGCTTCATTGCTTCAATTTGATGCAAAAACAAGTTTCGATCTTCAAATATGATTTAGATGATCTCGTCAGAAATGCATTTAAAACAATCCCTCTCCACAAAGAAATTAAAAGGAGAAGAGAAAAACAAAAACAAAAAAAATAAAAAAAAACAAAACAAATAAAAAAAATAATTTAAAAAAAAAAAAAAATAATAGTTGTATTGGTTGAAATCGATACGCCTATGAAATATCAGTACCGATATGGCCCAAAACAGCCTGATACAATACCATTTTTTCATAACGAGCCGATATGGTACTGTATCGCATATTGTATCCAGCCGATATGGATACGATGTGGCCGTATCGGCCGATGATACCGATATTCTGATCCATGAGCTGATTGCTTCTTTGCCTCTGCTCCTATCTCTAGAGTCCAGAGCCCTCCCTGCAGAAGAGACCTATCTAATCCTGAAACTGAAGACTCTCTTCCAACTCTTGCAAGGGATTTAACCTTCACCAACTCAAGATCATAGCATCTCGTGGTCCCTCGCTTCTTCCGGGAACTTCTCTTCCAAGAGGACCAAGACTTTCTACACACCATCTCTCCTTCCTCCGTTCCGCATGCTCAGCCCTTCCCATCATTCTTTTGGACCTACAGGACTCCTCCAAAAGTGGTGGCTTTCACTTGGTTACTAGCTAGAGGAAGAACCTTACTACTACCGACAACCTTCAGAAGAGTGGTTTGATCCTTCCCAATGCCTGTCCACTTTGCCTCAAATCTGAAGGGACTATTCCACATCTCTTCATCCACAGCCCCTTCTCATCGACCATCTGGAACATCATCTGCGCAAAGTTCTCTGTAAACTGGGTTGCTCCTAACTGCATTCCCTCTCTTCCTTCATGCCTGGCATTTCCCAAGTCTCGACAAAGACTCTTCAGACCTATGGAAGCTAGCTGGGCTGGCCACTTTTTAGGCTATTTGGCACGAAAGGAACATGCGCTACTTCCGTAACTCCAACCTGCCTTCTGCAGGTGTTGCTCTCACTGTTAAGGATGTTCGAGATTGGTCCATCTGTCTTTCACTCGGAGACAATCAGCTAATTTCCATCCTCCTGGAGTAGCCCTCATTTCTCACATCTTGGAGTCTATGTTGCTTTGTTTTGTTTGCCTGGAGTTGTATAGCTTTTAGGTTTTTTCTCTTATTGTTGCTTTGTTTTGGTTTTGTTTCCTTTATTGATTTTCTGCCTCTGCCCATTCAAGCCCCTATTTTGTTCTATTTTCCATTTGATTAATATATCTTGCATCCTTTAAAAAAATGCAGGTTGAAGTACCATTCGCTAACAAATGAAGTGGAGATGGATGTAAGTAATTGAAACGATATACTAGACTTACCAGTCATATGATCTAATAGTTGTGAGTAAATAAGCCAAGGACACAGGTTTGGAACAAGGCATGTCATACTCATACCTAATTAACAAGATTAGAAATGGAGGATGTTGGGGTCACACAATCTTTAATAGTTTGGCATACTCATCCTTCAACAATGTAACTATCCCGTTGTTATACTCAGCCCGGAATGGAAGAGATAGGTCGAGGTACATGGCCCTTGAAACTGTCATCAAAGATGCAGATAAATTCGCCTAAACCAGTTTGCTAGTAAGATCCTAACATTTAGCAACAGTGTGGCTAGGGAGCCCACAATGAGTAAACTATCGATTTCGACGACCTCTACACATAGTTTCTCCCACAACCACCTCAAGTATCTCGGTCACATCTGAATCTCTACTACAAAACTGACCTCTGCAACCACATTATCCATGTTCTCCATCTCTCACCAAAGGAAGAAACAAGTGCATAACTAAACTCATGGCATCCGCACTAGGTGCATGATGAATGTGTGCAATGCCTCGATAACCAATGGTACGACTACCCCAAAGGATTTGAGAATGTACTGTGCTCAAACTCAAGACGTAGACCAAAGAGAAATTTGGTGATACGAAATTCCTCCCGTTGTTATATCATAAACCTGACAATCATCCGACAATGGCTGATATATGTTCAATTCTTCCTACATACCATGTAAGGTAGAATAATATTCTCCTACACTCTCTCCTTGTTGTAGAGCGAATATCCTCTTATACAACTCATATATCCAAGTCAAGTTTTCTCACCTATGTACATATCTCGCTTGAGCAAACCTCTTTTGCCATTTTAAAGAACACAGCATTGGCACTTATGGTTGGTTCCATACTATTCCATAGCAAAGATCTTGGGATCCTCCTCGGCACCCAATCTTCATAATTGGCAGACTTTTCATCAGGTTTTGGGTGTTTAGTGATCTCAACTACTTCACAACTTTCATCTTCTATAAGAAAAAGACCCACAGATGTGGCCCATCATAGATAGTTTGCACCATTAAGCTTGATTATGATGATTTGGATTCATAAACGACTCAAATGGAGTCAAGACGTTGCTTTTAGTATCACTTCTCCTGTCTATTTGAAAAAAAAAAAAAAAAAAAAAAAAACTTGGAAATACCAACAAATAAGAGGGATACGAAACTAGACAGATACTTCGAACATGCATATATCCACATCGATGTTAAATATTATGAACTCTTCGCACATGAGATCTCCACATAAAAAACTTAAATCTTCAAATCCTACCATAGATGTACCATGGCCCACATTAAACTATCTCGATTGGTGTAAGAAAAGGCGGGCTTCACACACATTCACGAGGAACAAATATGCAACCCACCATATGGTGGTTGCACAATGTGAGGAAAGGATTTGTGTGAATCAGCCCCCAAATGGATTAGGGTTTCACCTCGTAGCAGGAAGAGAGAAAATATGGAGAAGAGAATGAAAGATGAGGAAGAACAATGGCAGAAAAGATCTTATCACTCCATATCATGTTCATGGAGTAGAAAGAAAGGAATAAGGGAAGAGAAGAAAGATGTGGAAGAAAAGAGGGAGTGAGGCAGTGAGCATAAAGAGCTGGCATCCCCACCTTGTCTCTTTATTATATTAGGGCTATGCTAATAACATGGGACATTACAAATACGCCCTTCCACTTAAGTGAGAATACAAACCAAGGTATGTCACAACTAATATCAATAGTAAGTATAACACACAAAGTCTAAAGATTGAAGAGGATAGAACATATGTGGACCCATCATCATCACCTAATCATCGTCCACCAATGTAAGCAGGCCACGCATGATCATCAACAATATCAAATCCCTACAGCATGTAATGGGCTGGACATGAGCAGCTCCCTAGCTAGCATTGGCAGCATTGGAAGATATCAGTCTGTGTACTGGACAATACCTTGCATGTCTGTAGTTGGGCAAACAATATGATGTTTCTGGCATTAAGGCTGGCATGTGCTGCATGAAAATCTGTGGAATTTTAAAAGAATTAGGTTCATGGATTGTAGTACGTTCAGCAACTTTAGTTGACTTCATTCATCTTTAGGAGTCGAGTAAAAACTACCTGACAATTTTTTGTGACCTCTTTGGTCTTTCTTATCTTAATGAAACACAATTTATCAGAAACTATATCAAATTTTCAAAGGCCCCAAATAAGATAGAACCAGATGTCCATTCAACTTACTTTGAATTATCCAAGTAGGACACGTCCCATTTGATGACCTAGCTAGATCATGTCTGTCATCCTAAATCTGAAGAAAAAATTTGGATATTCAAACAAGGATCTAAAACCCCATACTAGAACTTGTAAAATCAGCGATCTCGGAACTGCTGTCCATTTTCTTGGATGAACCTCTTAGGGATGTCGAATCTACGTATGATATTTGTTTTTAGAAAGTGGGGGACAACCAAGGTCTTTGACTTCCACAAGGGAGATAGCTTTTGCCATCTCAAGAAGCAATTTGTGGTTGTAATGATGAACCTATTCCTAGTAAACCATGGAGGATTTATTGGTCAGATAATGCCCATCCCCAGGTTTCGGACAGCCACAACAACCCTCAAATGGAAGGGTTCAAGAGCTTGGTAGATGAAATCACCATGAACTGGAAGGCTTTACAGCGCCAGGCACTCTAGGGATCTGTTATCATGGTGGACCAATAGTATCCCATCCTCTGGATCCAGTCTTGTAACTCTGGAGCAGGTTGACGCACACCAGATATACCTTCATGGGTCTCCCAAAGAAGTTCATCTACTTCTTGTTTTGACAAAAATTAGAGCAGAATCTCGTCAAATGATTTCCTGCAGTGTCCTTGGAGTCATAACGAAACCTTGGCACACATCTGCTCATGCTGACTGTTTCCTTTGGGTTTCTCCTTCTGGGAGAGTCATCACCACTAATAATCTTGCTAAAGCACCAGCTCAAGAATTTTGCTTCCGAGGAACATGCTTGATGTTAATGGCTAAGAACTCTTTATATGTCATCGGGCCATTACATGATATGGAAGAAGGTCAGGCTTCTTCAACTCTTAGCTGCAGTTCATTTGGTTGGCGAAATGTTTCGAGTCTCCATGGACACTTTAGTGCATGAAATACTTGCTTCGTGGGCTATTTCCAGGCCAATAATGAGTGCTTGGTACTTGAACACATTGGCTGAACATGGCTCAGGTGAACAAGTGGGATATCATATGCCCTTGACCAACTCTGGTGGCCTTTTCACCCTTACTAGTTCAGGAAGCACCATCGAACCATTGCTTTCATTCCTGGAAAGCTTCACCATAGTAGGGGCAGTCACTTAAATCTGAATTTAGTTGCAACATGTGATGTGCAAGAACTCTACCAATGCTTGTTGTTTTACTGGCTTCTGAGGAACATAGACAATGTCAAAATGAGTGAGCAGAATCAACCATTTTGCTAGCCTAACATTCAAGGACCTTGCTTTGTTCACTGGGATTTTCAAAGGGTTTACCCAAGGCCAAGAGACAAGGTAAACGGTATGGGAGAAAAAGTAATGCCGTAATGTTTACCCTGGGAACATTAATGTTGGATATTCTTTCTTGAACAATGGGCAATGGTGTTAATCTCCCATTGTGTGTAGCTTCAGTAAACAAAGCCACCGCTTTTCATTCATCATTCTTCAAGCAATGCCTCCACCGAGTGTTCCAGAGCGCAAGTATAGAGCATAAAGGATTGTGAATGAGCATTGTCAGGGCAGAAAGTTTTGTGAGGTAGGCTTTGATTTTTTGGAAGGCCTCTTCACAAGCTTGATCCCACATGAAGTCAACTCCTTTTCACATTAGCCAAGTAAACGGTGGGGATTTCCCAGAGGGTTTAAAGATTAATCATCCAATGTGTGAAGCATCCTTCAAGCCGCCCTTGCATTGCCTTAGGTTCTTGGGGGCTTCATTTCACTAATAGCTTTTGTTTTTGTTGCATCCAATTCGATCTCACCTTTTCGGACAATGAAGTTGAGAAACTTGCCGAATGAAACACCAGAGCAACACTTTAAAGGGTTTCATCTTTATATTGTATTCTCGAAGCTTTAGGAATACTTGAAGTTGATCTTGCAGGTGGTCTCCCTTTTTCAGTTTTTGACAGCCAAGTAATTGACCTCACATTTGACCATCTTATTGAGCATTTCCTTAAAGATTCTGAGCATAGCCCTCTATAATATGTTGTTGCTGCATTTCAGCCCAAAGGGCATCATAGTAGCAATAAATGCCGAAGGGGTTTGCAGAAAGATGTATGCTTTTTGTCTCTCAGATATGTTCTGATTTAGTCATGGGAGAATCCATCCATGAAAGGCATCTTTAATATCAAAGGTGTTGACGATAATGATTTTAAAGAGCAGCATAGGGGATTCTACCTTGGGGCAGGCATCGATGAAGTTTCTGAAATCGCTGTAAACCGTAATTTGCCCACTTTTCGTCGTGACTAGGATGATATTGGCCAGCCAATCTTGATGTTATTCTTCTCAAATGAAACCTACCTTCTTTAGCTTTTGGACTTCATCCAAAATTTATCCATCACCACCAGTTGAAACTTCTTTAAGCTTGCTTGACTGATGTAGCATCTTCATAGATGTTTAACTTGTGAGTGGAGATTTTGGTATATAGCCCAACCATTTCCTCATAGCGCGATGAGAAAAACATAAGGCCTTGTTTGGGAGCGTGTATTTCATATGCATTGGCAATTACCATAGAATCCATGTGAATTGGAATCACTAGTTGTGTTTGGCATCTTGTAATCGGAATCCACTGGAATCCATGTGAATGTGTTTGGCAACCTGTATTTGGAATGCATTGGTGGAGAGAGAGTAATAGAGAAGATTGTGACTTGCGAATCGGTGGTAATTGAAATCCATGTGAAATAGAATCACATGGTTTTGTTATGATTTCAAAAAAGGAGCTTTTAGTGATTTGAATGGTCGTTTGGGAGCATGTAATCGGTGGTAATTGGTATAAATCAGTGGTAATTGGTACATTTGGGAGAGTGTATTTGATGTGAATTAGAATCCAATTCACATCAAATATACCAAAAGCCCATTTTTTGAAATCACAGCAAAACATGTGATTCCATTTCACATGGATTCCGATTACCACCAATTCGCAAGTCACAGTCCTCTCTCTCTCTCACTCCCTCCTCCAATGCATTCCAAATACAGGTTGCCAAACATATTCACATAGATTCCAATGGATTCCGATTACAAGCTACCAAATACAACTGATGATTTCAATTCACATGGATTCCATGGTAATTGCCAATGCATATCAAATGCACGCTCCCCAACGACCCCTAATGTGAATTAAATTCCAATTCACATCAAATGCACTCTCCCAAATGCACCAATTACCACCGATTCACACTAATTACCACTAATTACATGCTCCCAAACAACCCCTAAGGAAAGGAAAAAAAAAAACTCGTGGAGCAGTTGTATATACTGTTAGGTTTCCTCTAAAGTTAACATTGCACTTAGAAATATCATATGCAAATTTCCCTCAATCTATTTATATCTCGTCGTCTTACATTGAATAATTCAAAAAGCTTAAGAATCCTCACATAAACGAATGGGACTCCCTACATCCGAATGACCTTGATCCATGTACTTGCCCTTACATTCTGTGGGAAGTGTCGGGCCAACTTCTACTTCTAGAGTAACCCCTAGAAACACTTCTTCATGGCCTTTTATACTTCCATCACCATTGGTTTCCTCCCCTCGCATGAAGGTACAGTTTGCTGACACCATCATGAATTCAAGAAGGCTGATTTTTAAACTTTAGCTGGCAATATCTAGGATAACAAGTCTTCATCTTCTGATGATGTTCAATTGTGGGGAGGAGTTGGTTGGTAGCCAAGCAATAAGGGCACGAGATTAGGTATCTTGTGTCACCCCAAGCTTGTTTCTAGCAAGAAGCAGTGTAGGACTCCAAAGCATTAAAACCCATTTACCATGTTTTAGACCAATAGGATTTTCAATATCATAACCCATCTCTTAAATGTTAGTTTCTTGATGGTCAACCCGTAGTTGTCAAAGTTCAGTCTCCTTCACTCCTTATGGCTTCGAGGTTGGCCGCTTAGTCTATGCAACCCAAGTGAAGACAATCAAACTCTTCCTTCCTTGGTAGTACGATGAAGGTCCCGCTTTTATACTTTTAGCTTGAGCTTTGAGGGACAAGCAAGATCATTGGCATGATAGTTTTACTAGATGGGTGGGCGTCCTCATGTAGCCAATTTCATCTCCATGAGAAGGGCCCTTTGCAATGACGTCAATGGTGCTTTTTCGCCTTTGTTTTTATATTTGAATTGGGCTATTAGAGACCACACTTTGCTTCCTTTTTGCCTTTGGCTTGATATGGATGGCCTGCTCATCTTGTCTTGTGATAACAGCATACTTTTTTCTTTACAGTATTACGAGCCCAACTTGGTCTTAGGTACTTGACAGCAATGTTGTAAATATCGACGATATCGGCCGATATATCTCACGATATATCTTGTATCCCACCTATGCGATACGAAATGCACAGATAGTGCTGATATATCATACATGTTCGATCTGGTGAGCATTTTCAATTTCTGATCCTTTTTTTGTTGAAATTATGTTATATCAATATCAAAAGGTTACAAATCCATTGGTTCTTCATGTTTTGTATGAAAAATCATAGATTTGGGAGCTTTGATTTTGATATCCATTTGGTTCTTCATGTTCTCCATGTTTTTTTCAAAATTTTCCTTCAACTAGCTGCTAATTGAGACTAATTTTGAAGCATTTAGGAGTATTTGATGAAATGATCATCGCATACACTCTGATTTCAAAATTTGAGTGTAGGTGGACCGATTTGGGAAATTTTGGGGCAATTTTGAAATTTCCTCAATTTCTCCCAAATTGATTGCAATGTTGCACTTCAAACACAAAATTAAGCATGTATGAGGGATGATCTACTGATTTGTTAAGTCCTTGTCAATTTTCAGAAAATAAATATCATTTTTAATTAAAAATATTTTTAAAAAAAATTCAAAATTTTCCTTCAACTAGTTGTCAATTGAGACTAATTTTGAAATATTTGGGAGTGTTTGATGATATGATCATCACATATACTGTAAATGTTATGCATTCAATCTGAATATAGTTGCATTAGTTCAATCAGACAGCGCATAACAGGCATAGCTTAGGACCCTATACAAAGGAAGCCTATTATGTGCACTTCTTTTTGAGATGTTATAATTTAAAAGTGTGTATTAAGGTCTCTTTTAACAATCCCTGAAGTTTCATTGAAAAATTCAACCATTTTCCCCCGTTTCCCAATATGTGCGATAAATTACCTGATACAAATGATATATCCCGTGAGATAACCGATATGTGTTCGTATCCCAAGGGTGTGATACATAATGCGATATCAATATTTCGAACATTGCTTAACAGTTGACAAAGCTTCTTCCGTTCATCATTGCACAATCGGGCACTAGTATGGTAACCCCAACCAAATGGTTTTATTTGTAACGACCCGTTGTACTTGCCTTGCTCCGTCAACATACATGAAACACCGATGTGGTGTCAAGGGGACCACAAACCAAAAAGTTGTTGTGAATCTAGTCTCTTCCAAGCAAGAGGGTAGAGGTTGTATGATGTCTCAAGATTGATTATTTAGCAGGTAATGTTAGTGTGTAAAGTTCCTTCTTGGACATTTTAATCAAAATTTTGACAACTACTTTCTAGGAATTAGCATCACAACCTTTAATAGTTACCACGAAATGGGCTTAATCAACTTTTAGGAACCCCAAGGACTGCCAAGGCTAGTGATGGCATCACATTTCTCATCTAGCATAGGCTAATTCACACCCCCGATAAATCTTGCCTCTTTATGTAACCTATAAGTTAAAGAAGCCACTTGTGTTTTGAATCTCCAGGCAGCATGGCTTCCTTAGAAAAAAGTGATATTGGTGGCTTTTATCGCTCGTATAGTGAGACATTCATTGTATTCTTCTTACTCTACCTCCACCTGGTTAATGTGAGGCTTTATTTTTTTTAAAAACAATAAGCGCTTTGGCGGCCTTTCTAATTTCCGAAGAGAGTCTAAACAAATCATAAATGGAGATGCATGCTCGAATATAAGTCAAGTCAAGTGCTCCCGCAAATCATAATCAACAGCCTCTTTGAAGCTCGGTAACTTTTATTTTTATTGTTTTTTTTTGAACACACCCTTTTTTGGGAAGCCTACTGAGCATAGTTCCAATGGTAATCCCCACCAGATCAAATTCCTTTGTCGAGTTCAATCATGAGGGGAGTGATTGTCTTCCCAGTTAGTTTTGGAGCTTGAGGTTAACAACAATTCCTTTGCCGTGCTCATTTTTTGACATCTTTGGTTGTTTCTTTTGATATAGAAATTGTGTTGAGTAGCCAACCAACTTCTTTTCTTTGTTAGAAGAGGAACCTCCAAAACTCGTACTCCCCAGAAGTTCAAGATAAACACCTGAAAAGATCTTAATAAAAGGGAGGCCTCCCATGTTGTAAACTCTTTGAGGAAATCCTCAAGGTTTTCAGTTCTAAATGTGTAATCATTTCTCTTTTAACATCTATTGAAGTTTCATCGAATTTCCATCATTTCCTAATGTTTCCCTTAGACAACTATTTCCCATGAAATGCCTAAATGTTTCCATATACCAAGGGCATGATACAGGTAGCGATACCAAGACATAAGACATTACACGCACTTTAACTCTTAGATTGAGCAATGCAACTCCAAAACAAACCGAATCGAGAGGCATAACACATAGTCACGATTCCTGCTCAAACCAACCACAAAGTTGGGAAGACAAGAATCCTCACTCCCAATCTGAACATGGCCCGAGCAAGCGTGTAGTGAATAGTGACAATGAAAGAGTGCGAGATACATATGGGACTTTCCGCTAGCTTAGTATTTTGCATTATGAGATGCTCTAAGATCTTCTTAGATCTGTCTCAGGCATCACAACACTTGAGACAGACACAAACCCAAAAACATTTTAAGACCGTGTTTTAGGATCTTATCCTCCGAAATGGAATCTATCTCCCCAAGATTCTTCATCTGAAAATTTGACACTAATCTCTTCTAAAATGACAACATCTTCATATTATTCCCACACAATAAGAAGTCATCAAGATAAAGCAATGCAATTGGAAAGTATCCTCCAAACCGATTCATATACGCATGGTGGTCTTCTTCGCATATGCAAAAGCCCAAAGAAGTAACGGCTCCTAGGAAACTAATGTACCACTACCTTGACGATTGCTTTAGTCCATTGATTTACATTAAAAACTTGCAAACCTTGCTCATCGAATTATTCCTGACATACCCATGAGCTGCTCCATATAAATATCTTCCTCCAAGTCCTCATCCAGGAAGGCAACCATTATGTAGATCTCACCAATTGTGAGAAGGTATGTTCACGATAAGGACCTTCCACCTAGGTAAAGCCCTTTTAATTGACCACATCCTGTATTTATCAATTGATCCACTTGCCTTTCATTTGATTTGAATACCCATTTGTTACCAATTGCTCTGCAACCAATTGGCAGATGAACTAATTTCCAAGATGATTTTTCTTCATTGAACCGATCTCTTCATATATCGTGATGGCCCAATCCACGAAATTTCGAGGATAACAACACCTTTTGCTAAGAAGGCAACATACCTCATCAACCACAATGCAAAAATACAAATCACCTCCATCCTCGTCGCATCAGTTATGAACTTCTTAAAACGATCTCCAGATCTTGGGATATACCTATGCGGTGCTGCGTTGCAAATAATCATCAATGAAGGGTATGGAGGGAAAAAAATATTATATATATATATATAGGTGTATATATATATATATATATATATATATTATAGTGTATATATATATATATATATATATATATATATATCTATATTTAACCTGCTAGGAGCTTGAATGATTAGTAGTTTACTAATGTCACTATGAAAAATCTGTAAGACTTCTCCTCACGACCTCAATCAAGCTGCCTTGGAGAAAGGTTCTCACTTTTCTTGACAGTTCTCTCAAAAAGTCGGAAGCCCATTTTGGTTAGTGACCCTAGCAGTCCACCTCGCAGTAGTCTTATAATTCAATCTTTTCCTACGCACAACTTATGACTCCTAAGCGGAATAGTTCGAAAATCTGGAAACCTTTCATGTCCTTCATTATATACCTTGTTGCCCTAATTTTCACTCCGGGCAATTCTGGTCCAATCGCTCATCTTTGCTGCTCATAAAAACAGGAACGATCTTATCAAGTGAGTTGTGTAGCTTGACAAGGCCCGACTAGCTAATTTGGATGGGGACACGGTCGATTACACAAAGGATATGGTCTACTTGACTGTTAAAAAATTTTCAAAAGGAAATATTTACAAATAATTCTCTATACTAATAGTCATACCACCTCCAATCTCGATGGCATTCATCTCCACCTCATTCTCTAAATGATCATCAAATCCTTACATGTCTCCTGATAGATTCAATGTTATACAGGATTTCGTTGAGAACCAAACCAAAACCTAATAGAGATCTAACATGGCTATTATCCTTTGGTCTTCTTTCAAAATTTGGTTTTCTTTCAAAATGCATCCGATATTACAAAAAATAATAATAATAAATAAATAATAATAATAATAAATCCCGATTAGTTGCTCCATCTGTCTAATTTGATCTCCAGCATCTTATACACATTAAACTCCATCAGCACGGTTCTAATGTCAAAGTCCAACAGTTTGGCATATGTTCCCATCAATGCTTCCTACATCTCCTTCACGATCCCATACACATCAAATATGGTAATCGTTATTTTGTGCATGTTGGTAAGGAGGATGTTCCAAGCTATTCTATTGTGCTCAAGGTATTCAAAAACGGTAACGATGGCATAACAATCACTATTACCATTATGATAGAGGCCATTACGGCCCTTTTTATAGCATGTATTGGTCTCGTAATAGACTGTTACGGAGCCGTTACAGCCCATTTTTTCCATAACAGTTGTTACATAACCATTTTTAACACCTTAATTGTGCTTCCTCCAATTATCATACTACATTTTTAGCAATGTTAAGATCTGTCATGGGGATGTTGTTGTTGTTTACAAATAATGGCTTTCTTTTGTAGTAATTTCGATTCATTTGGATTATCATGTCAATGAGACAATGTTCGCATCCAAAAATGCCTTGCCAAAAGGTTTTTATATACTTCTGGAAACAAGACGCATTCCAGGCCGTGGTCTAACCGAAGCCCTTAATTACAATCCCTAGGTAAACACATTTATTAAAAAACAAAAAGTAGGAAAATAGCCCGTTACATGGTACAAAATAGCATATGCAAATAATGCATGAAGACCCTAATTTATGTCTTTCGTCTTCAGAATGTCCGGATCCTCAATCAACCCAGAATATTTTGGCGCTTCACAAGCATAACAGCCTTTGGCGTTTAGGCGTCTCACATAACCAACAGAGCGTCAGGATACTATCATAGGATGCCTATCATGTATCTAGCGAGGCACATGCTTCAGACAGCCATGTAGCCTTGTGGCATACACTACCTTGTTGAACAGTTTCTAACAACATTGTCAAAGTTGGGACTTAAGGTATTAACATTGCCATGGGTCACATATGCCAGTGGAATAATATAAGCTTTCAGGGTTTTGGATTCCCTCCAGAACGGGTATGTACTGCCAAAGGAGCTGATAGGCAAATATTTGCCACTCAAATGATGGTTTTGGACACATGTAACAAGCTTATTGGACGAGTCGTGGATTTCCATCAAACCAGAACGCAGAGCACTAGACAACTATGCCTCTCATGCTACCCCATAATTTGCACTTGCACTAGATAATGACTGATTGCATGAGGTGACCTTCATGTCGCACCATCTATCAGCAAAGTCACTCTCCATGTGGGTGCGCTAGGTGGATTCTGGCCACTTTACACTTGCGTAAAGCTAGTCTCATCCTACCCTTTTCTTGAGGTGTGTGTGCTAGAAAAAGGAGTGCACGAAGGGTACTTGGGCATTTTTCCTATGTCAACAGTTTTCCACATATATGGCTCATTCTCAACACTCTCTAACATATAAAACATCCTCTTCGTCCAATAAGATTCTAATCATTCTCTTCCAATGATCAAAACGTTCCCATTGAATTCTTCACTTTTTGATAATGCAATTACAGCTTATAAGCGACAATTGGGGCATGACGAACAGCTGTTAGAAGACAACGCAGGGTACAACAAACAGTTCTGACAACCCTGCGAGTGAGAATATCAGAACCAAGATGAAGATGACCAGTCACACAACTGCGGCGCATCCCACCTCTTGCACGATAGAAGCATAGCAGAATGGCATGGGCAGTGGTATAACTGACCTGGCATGCAACAAAAGCACTCGGAATTTCCATGCGACAGAGGCATAGCCCACCTATCCACAACAAGGCCAACTCAACAGTTGGCGATTAACAGAGACATGGCCTGAAGGCATAACCCACCTGTCCTACCCCAGTAATAGCACAATAGTCGCAATTAACAAATGTGCAGGCACCGATCCTGTCATAGAAATATTGCCCACATGCCGCACAACAAAGGCAGAGCGACACAAGCACATCCCACCCACCATGCAACAAAAGAATGATAAAATTGCTATGCAACAACGATGCAGCCACACAGCTGCAGCCTGCCAATCACACAATAGAACCAGCTCAACAGTTGTAATTGGCTGAAGGGAAGCCCATGTCTTGCAATAGAAATGGTGCAATTGTCACAATTTGACAAAGGCACAGCATGAATATGCTACCCACCTATCCTGCAACATAAGCATGGCCCACACATGCAATGTTGCTGACAAAGCTGTAGCCGTATAGGCACAACAACTGACCTGTTGCGTGATAAAAGCACAGCAGAATTGTCGTGTGACAATAGCACGACAGAACCAGCTCAACAGTCATGATTGGCAGAGACATAGGAGCCGCAACCCACCTATCCTATCATGAGAACAGAAAAACACAGCAGTTGCAATTGACAGATGCACAGCCTATCAATCCTACAGCAGAAACATGACCGACAAGTCGCATGACACAGGCACAGTCCACCAGTAGTGTAACAAAAGCATGGTGGAATCAGTGTGACAGTGATGCAGCCAAAAAGGCACAGACCACCTATCACACAAAAGGAGCAGCACAAGAGTCACATTTGGCACCTGTCATGTGACAGAAACAGAACAATGGTCGCCATTGATAGAGGCACAGCCCACATGTTTCACAAGTCACAACAAAGATGCAGCCACCCAGATGCAACCCACCTACCGTGGGATGAAACTACGATAGATTTGTCATTTGAAAGTGCAGCCATGCAGGTACAACCAACCAGTTGCACGATAGAACCAGCTCAACAGTTGAGATTGACAGAGGAAAACATGTGTCCTACAACAGAACCAACACAATAATCTCAATTGACAAGGGTGCATCCAGAAGGTGCAACCCACCCGTGCTACAACAGAAACATGGCCCACGTATCATGGGACAAAAGCACAACCACACATGCATATCCCACCTGTTGCTCGACAGAAGCACGGTCGAATTGTCATGCAACAATGCAGAAGCCACACAGGCAAAGCCCGTCTGTCATGCAAGAGAACCAGCTCAACAATCCAACTGATAAAGGCTCAATGCACCTGTCCAGCAACAGGAACAGCACGACAATCACAATTGACAAAGGCATGGTTTTGCCTGTCCTATGACAGAAACGTGGCCCACATGAAGAACGACAAACGCCTGGCCACACAAGTGCAGCACACCAATCGCGCAACAAAAGCACTGAAGAATTATAGTGCGAAAGTAGCATAGCCATACGGGTTTCCTACTAACAGCTAATGAAGGCGTTCAACTCCTACAAGCAAAGCCAACCTGTCACTCAACAGTCACAATTGGCAAAGGCGCAGTGCATATAACATGAGAGAGAGGCAAGGACATATGGGCCCCATGGACCCTACTATGGGTTGCTACTAACACCCACAACATATATAAACCAACTCTTTAACTTACATTAAAATTCAAAGCTCTTTAATAATATATATATATATATATATATATAGCGGAAACGCTCACCTAAGAACCAGTTCGTACGTACTACGTATGAACTTTTTTGAGAACCCATCATACGTGATGTGGATCCAAAATCTGAACCGTTCATGTGAAGTAGCACCTCGTGAAACCCCCCGGGCCCAAGTTTACTTTGATCTAAAACTTTGATGGGCCATGAAAAATGAAAACAGTTTCCTCCCTTGATTTGCATTTCTCTTTGCTATGGCCCACCAGAATTTAGATCGGGGTGAAAATTTATCACATGGGTTTCATGGGATTCCGCATCACATGGACCGTTCAGATTAGACACCCATGGCACGTGTGCGAAGGTGCGCACGTGCGTAGGTGCACAGGGGAGCATGACTCCATATATATATATATATATATATATATATATATATATATATATAGAGAGAGAGAGAGAGAGAGAGATAATCACTTGCGCACCTTTGCACACGTGTCATGGGCACAAAATCCGAATGGTCCATGTGATGTGGCATCCAATGGAACCCCCAAGGCCCAACTTTTAGCCTGATCCAAAACTCTGGTGGGCCATAACAAAGGGAAACATTTTCCTCCCTTGATTTGCCACTTCCTTTGCTATGGCCCACCAGAGTTTTGGATCAGGCTAAAAGTTGGGCCCTAGGGGTTCCATTGGATGCCACATCACATGGACCATTCGGATTTTGTGCCCATGACACGTGTGCAAAGGTGCGCACGAGTTCTCACCTAAGAAGATGTGCAGGTGATTCTCTCTAGTTCTCACCTAAGAAGATGTGCAGGTGATTCTCTCTCTCTCTCTCTCTCTCTCTCTCTCTCTCTCTCTCTCTCTCTCTCTCTCTCTCTCTCTCTCTCTCTCTCTCTCGGGCGGACAGTCTCGATCAATCAATGGATAGTCCAAGTTTCCCAATTGAACTCGAATCCATCATCGTTTTGGTGGATTCAACTCCATGTGATAGTTCACGACCATTTTAGAAGTGATGGTGAAAT
This sequence comes from Magnolia officinalis, assembly GCA_021015155.1. Taxonomy (NCBI): domain Eukaryota; kingdom Viridiplantae; phylum Streptophyta; class Magnoliopsida; order Magnoliales; family Magnoliaceae; genus Magnolia; species Magnolia officinalis. The sequence continues at coordinate 71,632,354 of JAJHSJ010000005.1, forward strand.
ATGGAGTCTAGCCGTACCTCATATAGAAGAAGGTGCTAGACTCCAATGGTAGTTTTTCACCATTTAAAACATGGGGGTAACTCTTCAAACATGCAGCAATTCAGACAGTCCAAATCGCTGACCCAACAGTGGATGGAGCATGACCAAAAAATTGCAAGGGGAATATAATATCAACCATCTCAGATTTCCATTCGAATTGGGACCAGTCACTATTTTATTTTTAACCATCCATTCGACAGCCATTGATTGGATGAACAGGATTGCTTGATCAATGTGATTTTCGATGCATGTTCCATCCACATTACGACCTAGAATGTGGATGGTCTGGATAGATGTACATCAGTGACACATGTGAGGAAGATGAGTCACCACCGTTCTCTTAAATGGTGCAAAACTAACATAAGAGTATACTCTAAGAAGAAGCAGAAGAAGAGAGAACCTGGGTTAGGAGAAACGAGGTCGGAAGAAGCGATTTTGTCGAGCTTTCTCTTTCCCATCTGAAACGGCTAATTACCTTCTCTAACGCCGTTAGTTGAAGGAATCGCCGTTAACTCTCTCTCTCTCTCTTATCAGCCGAACCGCATTTCCCCTTTCCCTTGCTATAAATGTCTCTCAGGCGAATGGGAGAAAGATAGGAGGCGCTCGAGCTTCAGAGGAAAACTTTGATGCTCTGCAGACTGGGACGGATGATACGCGGAACTTAGGGCCCGTTTGGATACCACCTGGTAAGTTACTTTTTCAACTCACATGCGCAAATGAGTTAATTGTTTTTAACTTAGGTTAGTTTAGTAAGCCGCTAAACTAACTTATGCGATGAAAGTTGCTTATTCCCATTAATTTTCTTTATTTACTTTGTAAATTCTTTATTTCTCTCACATAGGATTTGGGTCTTGGCTGATGAAAGTTTAATTCCTTTTTTTTTCTGAATACATGGTTTGCGAGTGATTGCCTGCATCCGCCGGGACTTGTCTCACTTGATATGAGGAGGGGGACACCTAAACGTTATAAGAAAGAAGGCTTTAATTTCTCTCCATGTGATGAATGGTCCTTATCAAAGGATGACTTACATAATGTGCAGTCATACGTGGATTGCCTACTGCCAATAGCGAGTTGGCTTCTAAATTGTGCTCCATGAAGCCCACCATGACGTATGTGTTTTATCCACATGGTCTGTCTATTTTTCTATATTATTTTAGGGTATGATTCAAAAAATGAGATAAATCCAAATATCACGCAGCCGACATCACAAGAAAACAGTCATGATTAAACGCCCATCATTAAAATTTTCTTAGGGCCCACTGTAAAGTTTATTTACCATCCGACCTGTTGATTAGGTAAAAAAGACCTAGATGAAAGGAAAACATAAGGAGTCGTTTGGCGCCTTGGATTGGAGGGGATTAAAGGGGGTTTCAAATCCCCTTGGTTGTTTGGCAGCATAAAGCAACTGGGGATTGCCAATCCAGGGGGTTTCCAATCCCCTCTTTGAGGGGTTTTGTAATCCACACATCGAGAGCTTGGATTACACCTGAAATCATTTCAATAGTTGCACGCATAACTGTATGTCACTGTACACTATCATTCTACTGGGCACATGGCCCACTAACGATGATCAGCACCGTCCAAACATTGTTCATGTAGATTAGCACCGTCCAAATATTATCCAATACTGTCCAAACATTGTCCATATTAATCAACGATTAAAAATCCTTGGTTAGTCACTCAAACATGATCTTGTGCTTGCGGTCCATCTAAGACTTGGAATTTCATCATTTTTAGGCAAAATAGATATTTTAGTGGGCTTATCACAACCATAGTGTTAAAAATTATATATCTCACTAATTGGGGATATTAAAGTTGATTTAGTAATTAAATTCAAACCCCTGCAAATATGCCATGTATAGGTATTTTTGAATTAAAGTTGATTCACACTCCAGGGTGCCAACCACTTCGAGAGGATTGCCAATCCAGGGGGTTTCCAATCCTGGGGGTTGCGAATCCAGGGGGTTTCAAATCCACACTCCCAAACAGGCCCTAAATATCACCTTCATCCAAACTTTTGTGGTCCCTAAGAAGTTTTTAATGGTGTGTTCAATCACCCCTGTTTCTTATGGTGTGGTCCACGTGAGATTTGGATCTTCCTCGTTTTGGGCTTATGCTCTTAAATGATCTAAAAAAATGGATGGATGGCGTAGATCAAACACATACATCATGGTGGGGGCCGCAAAGTAACATCTAGTAGCTACGGGCTACTGAAAATGTCAGTAGGCAATTTGGGTCCACAATCCACATCAAAGGTGGGGCTCACATGATGGATGGTCTACATTAAAGGTGGGCCCTACATTATGGATGACCCACCACAAGGTGAGCACATATAATGGATTGTCCACATCAAAGGTAGGTCCTTAATGATGAATGGCCTACATCCAAAGTGAGCCCGCAAGATGGATGATTCATATCAAAGGTGTGATCCACGTGAGGGGCAATGGATGTTAAAGATGGCACGACATGATGAACAATAACATTGAAGGTGGACCCTTATAGACGCCCCACCCCAAACAGGATAGAACTACTCTCGACTTCAGTATCAGCTTCGACCAAAAGTACCCTATGGTCCAATGCTTGCATACACAATTGTATAAAATGGAAGGACTATAGCCTGCAATGGGTTTCAGAGATATCTAACAGGCCGGATCAATTAAAGTGACTCGTCGACCCATATCTATACTCAAATCGTCTAGGTCTTCGGGATAACCAAGTATGCAATATTCAAATAAAGCCACTCTTGGGCTTACCCTAGAGCCCTAAAAATATGAAGGCAAAGTTCGAGGAAGACATTAATGAAATTGTGCCTGATGGTCCGCAATGCATCTAAGTGCGGAATATGGCGGAGCTATATAATGTAGACTAAGTCCCAGAGGGGGGTGATTAGGACCAATTAAAATTTATGTCAATTTAAAATTCTAATTGTTTAACTTAAACTAATTTGCAATTAAACTAAGCAAGGCAATCTAACTCTAAACCTTCCAAGCCAATAGAGGGTCCAATCACATAGGCTACACTAGATATGCAAGTTAAGCAACTAGCCTATATAAGATAGTCCATATGAGTGTGTGGGATGTGATTCTTATCAATCCTAAACATTCATTTAATCATGCATCATATTTAAACATTCAAGACACATAAGCATAATTAAATAAATGCACAAATAGCAATCCCAAACATGATCATATATAGTAGTTCAGCTACATGCCTACTCCACTTCCGGCGAACACACTCAACCCATGAGTGTACTGCATTTCACTATCGGATGTTTTAAATCAAGTTAACCTCTAACCTTTATAGCCTTACACAAGGACTCCAAAGTTTCTGCCCTACACAAGAGCAAGGGTCCTACACAAGCACCCGAGTTTATGTCCTACACAAGGACAATGGTCCTACTCCCGAACCCGACAATTTATGCAACATAGGCCAAGGTCTTAATCCCGAACCTGGATTTAGGCCACACAAGCCAAGGTCCTAATCATGAACCTGGATTTAAGCCACATAAGCTAAGGTCCTAATCCCGAACCTAGATTTAAGCTACATGGGCCAAGGTCCTAATCCCGAACCTGGGTGAGTTTGGGACACAAACTCTTGCACTCTAACTGTAACATCCCGGATTTTTGCCAACCTGGGATTAGACATCCTTAGGCATTGGGTCAATCTTAACACCTGATTAACTTTTTAAACACTCAATTCAAAGCCTCAAATCCCGTCTTAAACCATTTTCCTTCACAAATCTCACCTTTCACCACCTTGTTCCCTAAATTTTTCAAAGCACTTTCGCCCTAGACACTATCTTAAACTAGCTAAGTAGTAAAACTTGGATCACTGTATATACAAACTACAAAGGCCTAAGTACCATCTCAACCAGAAAACAATTAGGATTAAATCCTTTAGAAATTTAACAAAGTTAACTAAGTGCAAACTCGATTAGCCATGAAATCCGTTGGGATCGCTTTAAATACGATCTGCAAGACCCAAAACTTGTAAAACATGTGACTCTAGGTTACCCTAAAGTTAGAACCGAACTCATTTCCCGTCTGCTCTCGGGAATGAAACGAAACTTCGTATTAGGTTTAGATCGCACATCGGGAGTCCGATTAACTCGAAGCTAAGGAACTAGGACCGCCCCACTGGGCTTGACAATCATCTCAATAATCAGCTCCGACCGATGTCCCACGGTCATTTATTTCGATCCGGAGCGAGGGTGTGTGAAAAACACTATTCCCTTTCCAAAATAAATATCTGGAATAGTGATCTGGCACCTTTCGCTTGCGCATCAGTATTAAGCAACCTGACCGTCAGAATCAGACCAAATTACACCCTCGGATCAGGAAAAATTTCAGGAACATTTACATGTACTTGGAATTTCGGATCGTGGCCCACTGACCGTTGAACTGAAAGTGGTCCGCCACGTGCGATCTGGGAATCCGATCGAGTCGAAAACGTAATCCCACGTGGATCCATAGATGGTGAGCTTAAGTCTGACGTTTGGCTCAAGGAGGGCCACCAGAACATCCCTTTGAGCTTGGAAAGTGGCGAACTGCCTATATATGCAGCCACCCTTGAACCTGAGTCTGTTTTGGACATGATTTTGGCTATAAAAGGGGCTTAGAACAGCCCCTCTCACAGCCATACGAATTGGGAGCAAACCCTTAGAGAGAGAGAGAGAGAAGAGAGAGAAGGGCTTGAAGTTCGTAGCCGATCTTCCTCCTGCTGCTTCCACTCATCACACGGCCTACACCGCCTGATTTCAAGTGTTTTCCGGCGGTTGTCCACCCCATTTGAAGGTAAGAAACCCTAACCCTAGGTCTGATTTGAGGTTGGATAGTGGTAGGTTATGAAAAAGCTAATCGGATACGCTCTTTAGGCGAGGAAAACTCCCGTATACGGAAGCTCCATCACCCTTGCTGATTCGTTGGAATTCCAAGGGCAAAGGTGAGGACTTTAAGTGTATAAGTTACGTTTTTCAACGCTTTCAATGTCAGATAATGATAGATTCATGATCTGCATGTAAATGCACATGTACAAAGTGCTTTCCGTTTCCTGTTTCGATTAACGTTGTAGAATATGAAATTTCACATACTCTAGATATACGTAGAAATACCGTATACGTATTTTTTTGGAGAAGTGTTTGACATGTTTATTTAATGTATGATTATACTATATATGGATAAAATACTAGTTTGGCGAAAGGAATCGCCGTAATACATGTTCACTTGTAAATGCTACGTATGTTGAATTGCGTATTCTAGAAATACTGTATACGTATAAATTTTGGAGATGTATGTATCATGATTATTTGCTGTAGTAATATATTATACATAGATAAAATACTCACTTGGCTAAAGGATAACCCTAATACATGTTTTGCTAACATGCACCATGTATGTTGTAATAGTGTACTCTAAGTGTTTGTGAAAATGACGAATGAGTATTGAATCCTCATTCGTGCTCGCCATGACTAATTGTCATGGATTCATGATGGTTGTATTGGCGATACCCTTTGACGAAAGGATTTGCCCTAAATCACGCCACGGCCAATATACACTATATACGCTAAAATGTGTGGCCCAAGTGTTTGTGGAATGGCTGAATGAATATGGAACTTGGATTCCTGCTTGCCATGACTATCCGTCGTGGGTGTACGCGTGTTATGGTTGGGGCAACTCCCTAGTGAAAGGATTTGGCCTAATGCCTATGTGATCGACATATGTCATGTATGTGATGTATGTAGTTCAAGTGTATCTTGAAATGTCTGAGTGAGTAGCAGTTAGCAAATTGTAATGTATAAGGATGTTGAGATATGATTCTCAACCTGTTTTAACTATGTGCATGATCTCCTTTGATAGTTGTGTGAATAGGAATTGAACATGTACAAACTCATGCTTGTGTTGTGATTCATAACATGCTGAACTGCTTTATGATTTTAACTATGAAATGTATATATTTACGTTGTATGATCCGTCATGGGTGATGGGGGAGCGGAGCAACGAGTGCGTGCAACAGCCCTGGCAGCCCTAAACGGATAATACCAGACTTTGATTGTATGATTTGAATCCTGATCCATTACTGCTTTATCTATCTGCAATTGATTGTGTTTGGGGCTATGATTATGGCCCAGGCAATCGGTAACAGGATTGAACTCGTGGCTGAGATTCATTTGCCACGTGGGATGTGTTCGACGAACTCGAGTCGTGCGTTGCCTGTCGGCAGTGGCTAGGCCACACGAAGTTGTTTATGCACTTCATGTCGTGCAGCTCAACGGGCGATCGTGCTAGTCGAGCTCGTCAAGTAACCCGATCTGCCTTATGCATGTTCACCCTGTTTGGACGCTACTGCTTGAACCTAGGGTACCAAACTTACCAGTGAAACCCCTTTTAACCATGGTACCTCGATCCGCTAAGACGCATGAGCCGGGCATGGTGGTATGGGACACCGTGGTCAAGCTGTCGGCCTACGCTGGGGCCATGTGCCTCCCCGTAGTGACCATTGCGCAACCAACTCGTGAGCCGAATACGGTGGTATGGGACACTGTATTCGAGCTGTCGATACTTACGGCACGAGTACGGTGAGACCTGTGCTCGTGCTGACGGGCGACGAGTCCTCCGTAGTATCTTCGAGTATACTCCAAGGGTCTGGGATTGGCGACGAGTCTTTCACAACAACTAGAGTATGAGTGGAGCCGAGTACGGTGAGACCTGTACTCGAGCTGACGGGTAGTGATTGAGCCGAGTACGGTGAGACCTGTACTCGAGCTGACGGCCAGCAATTGAGCCGCATACGGTGAGATCTGTATCCGCGCTGACGGGTGACGAGCCCTTTGCGATGCCTTCACTACGCTTCTCAAACCATAATATCATATGAGATTAACTAGGATTGACGACCCTAGAATGGATCATGTTTGGGAATGATACAAGGAGGTACCTTAGTTTCCCAATATTGCTGTTTGAAATGGACTAATAATAACTTGGTAATCATGAGCATCATCGCACCGCATGTGCTTTGTAGATGTGGCGCACTGAGGGAGTAAGCATTCGCGAACGTAAGATGATGTCGCTTGAGGGTGGTTTGGCAAGGGCATACAGCATCATGTCATTTCATTCTTGCATTTAATAAGAGTAGTTAGAATTGTTTGATTTGTACTGCTTTATCATTACTGCTTGATTGAATTGATAACATGTTAACCTATGCTTTATTGTTCCACTGAGTTGATCACTCACTCCCACGTTACGGGACGGTGTTGTACACACCAACCAGATTTGTTGAATTTCAGGTGATGGCGATGCTTGTGAAGCAGAGCCGGACTACTTCTATGATGATAGGAGGAATTCTCCTATCTGTATCTCTCTGGCAGGTCAATGAAGACCTGATATTGTATTGACGGGGCTATGGCACATGGGATTTGAGGCATTACACTTCCTCACATTTGGTACATTTTAGAACTGCACTTGTATTTATTTAACCTGGTAATGTTATCACACTCTGGAGACTCATCATAAGTTATATATTTTATCTATCTATCACAGTCTTCCGCTTGCAAACTTAACTGTCTCTGGAGTATGATATGCTATTTTGGCTTAATCTCACTCATGTTCAATGCACGAATACAGTCAACATTCAATCATCATTCATTTTGTTGCATAAGTGATGTTCTGGAACTCGGGAGTTGAGTTTATGCTCGACCCCCGATTTTCAGGGCGTTACACTAACCTACACAGGGAAAGAATACAAATCAGACTCTTACACTTGACACTTGTCGGATTGAGTCCCTTTTGATGCTACTCATGGCTCGCTTGATCTCTGCTCTCTCATGCTTTAATCAGCTTCCCGATGCTCCCCCGATCATGTTGTCAATGCTTCGTCAAGGCCCCAGCTCCACGATCAATCGTCTTGGATATGGTGTTCTTCAAGATGACCAAGGTGATAGGAGTGGGTTGAATCTCCTACAACTAATGGCTAGTTGTTTATTCTAGGGGATTCAACTAGATGGGTCTCCTAGAAGAATTGGACAATGATTTACCAAGAATACTTAAGTTCAATCTCTATGAAATAGAGGAGTTCAAACACATCTTAATGTTGAGGTTGGAATTCTCAGTATAGTTGTAATCTTAAAGGAAATGGCTTAGAACTCAATTGAATAGAAGCTTAAGATGAGGGATTTATATATATAATCACCCTACCTTCTATTGCTCAAAAAACTCATCCTAATGCCCAAGAACCGATTGTCTTTTATAAAAAGTTCGAGCTCTAACGGTAAAAAACGGGCAGAAAATGGTGTTGTCGATGCCATAGAAGAACAATCTTTGATGTCATCGAAATGGCTTCGATGCCATCGAGAAAATCAAGAGAAATTTCAAGAACCTTGCTGGACAAATCTGGATATCAAATTGATGCCATCAAAGGGACCTCGATACCATCAAGAATTCTAGCCAAATTTCCATATTGGTTGCTGAACTTCCCTGATTCTTAATCGATGCTATCAAACATGCCATCGAATCTGCTGTTTTGGGCTATCTTTTACACAGCAGATTCGTACCTCTTCTAACCTTCTTTATCATATTTTTCTTGGTCTCTTAAGGCTAAGGGATGATCAAATTAATATTCATATTATGTCAATGTCATCTAGAGGCTATATGGTTGTTTTGGTTAAGGGTTAGGGTCAGGGTCACCAAGGAATCTCTTTTACCTTTGCTCCTTGATGCTTTTGCTCCGCTTGTGTCTTCTGTCTTTACTTTTCAAAGGCTCAACCGACTCTATGACACAACGGCTCACGTGATTGACAAACTAGAGTGCAAACAGGAGTGTACTAACAATTAATGTAATTCAAAGACAAGTGACAACACAGACTAACAAAAATGTAGTTTGTTTAATCCAATTTTAACCATTCGTCCAAGGTACCAGTGAACCGCAAATCAATTAAATTACATTTCCTTAACTCCAGTGACACCAATTTTACACAAAGATACCACCAATTCTTAAATTCTTGTCATCGCACTCATGATGATCCTCTATCAATCAGCATCAACTTCATGAACCAAACCAATGAGGTCACTGCTTTGGTGTGGAGTCAACTATCGCACCTCAGAGTAACACAAACTCCTCCAACTGATCACTCTCTCAATCATCTCGGAGTTTGGGGTGAAATAACTGGAGTACTATGTAATGGTGCCACAATCCCCCATAACAAAAGAAACTTCCTTTCATTGTCGCATTTGGACTCAACTACCAAAATATTGCATAACATTCTGAGTACAAATGCATACCCATTTGAAGTCTCTAAAGATATAACCTCTCCATTTATTCTAAATATCTTGTATGACATCTTTCAGGGGATTGAAATATGCCTACCAACTCTTATCTTGAAATAATTGATCCTGGTCATCAAAGGTGTTCACTGTATTAACATTCTCTTTCCAAGTGTTATCTACAAACTCTCAAAATTCCTTGGTCTGTCATCTATTCATGATACGGTATATCCTGTTGTGTGCTTTACCAAGGAAACTTTAATTAAACTAAATGTGTTTACAACTACATTTGAGGAAAATCAGGAATGCAGGAGCGGCGAAGAAACTCAACACGCTCTCATAGCCACTGGCTGGGACTCTTGTCGCACCCAGTACTACACCAAGTCCATTATCTGTCAGCATTGGGCGTCTCCTTCGCCAGAACGATCCAGTTCATTAACTTCTTGAAGGGCAGTCAAATATAGAAGCTCGCCTCCGGCAGTGCGAAAATCAACTCTCCGGGATTGAACTGCGTCTTGACCCTCTTCAACATACTGGGGAGCACATCATTGAATTGCTTCTGACTCACTGTTCTTATATCCCTCCGTATGAGAGTGGATCGTCTCGATGATCGTTATTGTATTATTGCTGAATCATAGTACATTTTCTTTTTTGATATTTATGCCATTAAGGGCTTATTAGTTTTTGGATGGTGGCTTAGTCTACCCAATCTTGGGGTAGTAATTTTGATAAGGTTTTGGTATTATCTTTTATGCTCATGTTAGATACTCTTTATATTGCAATCTTCTCTATCTAACATATGAGTTGCCTGCTTATGATGATATATTCCTTGCCTGGATGATACTCTTAATGCTTATTTCATCATAAAATTTATTCTCTTACCCTCTGTTTTATCCATTCTCAAATATTATTGGAATATTTATTGATTAACTCTTTGCCAATAACTGACAAAAAGGGGGAGAAGAAACCTACCCACCAAAACAATGTTTGTCTCTTGCAGAAATTATTTGTTTCCCTTATTGTAGGTTAGTCTTGGTAAACATTAAGGGGAAGCAACATGATTTTATATTACATGTCAAGTCTAGAGTTGTAAATTTTATTTTTGATATGTAATCTTTATTGGTTTTGGTATGTCATTGGTATGGACCATGACATGATTGTAGGTTAGGTTGTTTTTGTCACGTAATTGACAAAGGGGGAGATTGTGAGTGCACTTATTTGCACTCATGTTTATCAATTACGTGACTAGTTGTGCCTTGTAGTCAGATAAGTTCTTGGCAAATGAAGACCGGCGACGCAACTGAATCTGAAGCAGGAAAAGCTACATTGAAGACGAAGAGCTGCTTCTGCGATCTTAAAACCTTACAAATAGATGATCCCAACCCAAATAGGAAAACCCTCCTATGTCAAGCCAAACCCAAGTCCATATTTTATATCCCATAGTCTTGGCTTAAGCAAGTCCTAAGTTGTTGAACTATTGGACAAAAAGAAGAAAATCTGTCCACTATCGGTAGGACGAAGGTGCCACCGAATAGGGTATTTCGGTGACACCGACTACCACCGACGAATAAAGTTCGGTGCCACCGAAAGAGATTATTTTCAGTCAGCAACTTGGGGAATTTAATTTGGTACTACTGAAACAAGTTCGGTGGTACCGAATGTCACTTCGGTAGCACTGAAAACTAGCCGTTTTATAGCCATTTTCTATCCGTTGGAAGCTTTTACCTATAAAAATGGCTTGTAAGAACTTCCAAAAATAGTAAAAATAGGCACCATAGAGTCTTTAGTATATCCCAAGCTTATCCTAGCCCATTTAGACTCTATCTATACGAATTCATGTTTTCTTCATTGTGATCCTCACTTCTATGAGCATTCAAAACTCTTATTCAATAAAGAACATGAACTCGTGCCTTCTCTAAAGTTCAAAGACCAAACCAATAGAAAAATTATTGGTTCTTTGGTACTCCAGAGCGTTCATAGGTTGAATCCCTTAGGAAATTCACTCATTATCCTAGATAGGAGATTCAACCAACTCCCATAACCTTGGTCACCTTCTAAGTACATCTTATGCAAGGTTTTTTATCGTGAAGCTGAGCCAACGGGTAAATCCAAGCTACACGATCGGGGGAGCACTGGGAAGCTGATTCAAGCTCAAGAGTGAGAAGATCTAGCAACCCGAGACAATCTACAAGAGAGAACTCAATTTGACAAGTAGGTGTCATTATAAAAGTTCAAAAGTTTAGTCTCTTTCCTCGTGTAGGATTGAGGCTAAGAGTTTGTTATCAATAAACTCGTGTAGGTTCCTTGTGTGGGACCTTGGCCGGTAGACCTAAAAGTAGGTGCCTTGTGTGGGACCTTGGCCGGTGAGCCTAAACGTTAGGTGCCTTGTGTGGGAACTTGGTCGGTGGGCCTAAACATCAGGTGCCTTGTGTGGAACCTTGGCCGGTGGGCCTAAACGTTGGGTGCCTTATGTGGGACCTTTGCCGGTGGGCCTAAACGTGGGTTCTAGGTATATGACCTTTGTTTTTGCGGAGAGCATAAATTTGTGTCATTAGTGTAGGACTGTAAAGGTTATAGGTGAACCTGTTTAAAACCTTTGATAGTGAAATTCGATGCACTTTGGGATTGAGTGTGGATGCCAGGAGTGAAGTAGGCACGTACTCGAACCACTATACATGCTTATGTTTGGGAGTATCATTTGCGCATCTATTTAATCATGCTTATATATGCTTGAATGTTTAAATTCTTATACATAATTGAATGAATGTTATTTGATTGATAGGAAGCACTTCCCACACACATGCTCACTATGATATAGGCTAGTTGCTTTATTGAAATATCTTAAGTTGCCTATGTGATTGGACCCTCTAACTGGCTTGGAAGCCATTAGAGTTACATTGTCTTGCTAAGTTAGTTTGTAAATCATTTAAGTTAGGCAGTAGTTTTTATTTGGTACAATCACTTGAAAAGTCCTATTCACCCCCCTCTAGGACTAGAAGAACAGTTCCATACTTCTACTAGTGCAGTGCAAACCGCAATTTCAATTGGTATTAGAGTTGGTTCCTCTTTAAGGACTTAACAACCTAGAGGGAGATCCTAATAAGAAGTTGGAACAATGAACAAAGGAGAAGGTTCATCTGTCTCACGACCTCTTATTTTTTCTAGAACCAATTATCTATAGTGGAAGTCCAGGATGTCATATTTTTTATAAGCTTTAGATACTGAAGTTTGGGAAGTTGTTGAGAATGGATATGTACCTCCAACTGAACAAGTGGTACTAGACAACAATACAACTGTGTCCAAATGTCACGCCCCAAACCCAAAAATCGGATTCACAGGAATCTCGATCGCCGAATTCGGTGCGGACAGCTTCCATAGTACCCCATTTTTGACTCCTAGCGTCCATACGCCAGATTCCGATCCTGGGATCCTACAAGGAGGATTTTTTTCTTTTGTACATTTAACTCGTAATAAGCATAACCACAAGATTACCCAATTCACAAAGGCAACATCATCATCACATATCCACTAATATAATTATTTGAGTACAATGTTGAAAGAGAAATACATAAATCGAAAATCAAGCTTCAGAAGACCGCTGCACGCTCCAAGCTCAACACTGCTGCAACCTAACATCACCTGCACGCATCTATCGTGCATAAGCTTATAGAAAGCTTAGAGGGTGGTGTAAGTGTGTGCACAAAGCAAGTGTCCAGTATTTAATACAATACCATCATTATACAATACCAAAATTACTGGTAATCCATAAATCGTACATTATCGGAATAAGCAGAAATACTGACAAGATCATAAATCATGCGATAACAGAGTAAGTGGAAGTATGGACAAGTCCATAAGTCAATCAATATCAGAATACGCAATATAGAACAGCTATGCAATAAGGAGTCATAAACAGCCAAATACCAGATGCCGAAGATGCAATGTAATATACAAATCCTGCTAAGTCTGTGTAGGCCATATAAGTACAGAAAATAGCAACCCAAATGTCATATGCCTGCGGATATAATGCAATATGCGATGCGAATGAAATGACCATGCTGGAGTGTGAAGTCGAGATGATAGTACGTAGTATCGCAGGATACGGGGTCCACAACAAGGGACTTCTATCCAAACCAGTCCCATACTTAAATTTGGATAGTCAGACTCAATGTGGTAAACTCCTGACTTCAGGTTAGTCGCGCGTCCAACCGAAATCCTTGCCATAACGAAGGTACACAACAATTAGTTGCGCACCAACAGCCCGAGTGGATAGTGAATGAATGAATGAATGAGCCTGCAACTCATACTCAATAAGTCCACATATCAGTACGGTTCCTCTCTGGGAAATCACCGGGGTCTATTACACTCCAAACCAGATTGCCGCCCTATCGCGCGCAACGAGGTGAGTGGAAGAGACCTCACTATCCGCTTGCCAATATCGGGCCCGGCTCGTCGATAGCGGACCCATTCCTCGAGCTGGTCAGACTCAGCCTAGCATTGCCCCCTCCTCTCGGGCAGGTAAGGCCGTACCCCCTTCCAACCGACCACGACACAGTGAGAGACACGGCCTAACGGTATACGGCTCTCATGCGCTCATGCATCCACTCGGTCTAGACGTTGGAGCAACCTCTGGAACCAAGAGGGTTTAGAGACTTTCACTCAGGGATATCTATAGCACCCCATGTAGAACAGATTTCCGGTGTCCCATCTGGCCATCCATGAAATACATGTGGAGGCTACGGCCCTGATGTCGCTAGGGCGTACGGTGGTCATGTCACACAAATGCGAGATGCATGAGTCACACAGTCCAATCATGCATCAATCCTGCACATGTCATGCGCTCATGTGGGGAAACTCCGCCTATCAGGGAGCCCCATGAATAACCTGCCCTATGACACATGCAATGATCAATCACATCTCATAACAAACATGCAGATGATGCGAATGGGCATGTATCATGATGCTATGCTATCACATACTCATAATCGGTATCGATAACCGGCATTGACAATCGACCTCGATAATGTGGACATTCAACCAACATTGCCCCCAAGGAATGGCCCACATAGAGCCTAACATATAGTGGGCCCATGGCCTCATACAAGGGCCAAATATACAACATCATGGGCCTCACTCAAGAGCTTTTCACATCACGATGGGCCTCTCACATGGGCCCAATATACATCACACTAGGCCTTAAATACGGGTTAAATACACATCACAATGGGCCTCAAATACAGGCCGCATATACATCACATGGGTCTCGACAATCGGCCTCGGCAATCAAAATCGGCCTTGGCAATCGGCCTTGATAATCTGAATCGGCCTATACAATCGGCCTCGACAATTCAGAATCGGCATTGATACTCGGCCTCGATAATTAGAATCGGCATTGATACTCGGCCTCGATAATTAGAATCGGCAAATCGGTCACGACAATCGGAATCGACAATCGGTCACGACAATCAGAATCGGCAATCGGTCGTGACAATCGGAATCGATCGATAATCAGAATCGGCAAATCGGTCACGTCAATCAGAATCAGCGATCGGTCACGACAATCGAAATCGGTAATCGATTGTAACAATCGGAATCGATCGATAATCAGAATCGGCAAATCGGTCACATTAATCGGAATCGGAAATCGTCCACGACAATCAGAATCGATCGATAATCGGAATCGGCAAATCGGTCACGTCGAACGGAATCGGCAATCGGCCACGACAATCAAAATCGATCGATAATCAGAATTGACAAATCGGTCGCATCAATCGGAATAAAAAATCAACCACGACAATCGGAATCGGCAAATCGGTCACATGAATCGAAATCGGCAATCAGCAGATAAACAAAATCGGGTCCGTAGATGATCAGCCGATCAACTATGGCACAAAGATCAGCACTCGACCGTGGTTAGATCAAATCCAATAACACGGAGCCATCCGTCCACGGCGAATGGGGCCCACTTATTTGGGTTAACCCATTGAAGGAATGATGAGAATGGGCCTAACAAGGCCTAAGGGAAGGTCATAATGTGGACATTCGACCATCATTACCCATCAATGTGAACATTTAACCAACATTGCTCCCAAGGAGTGACTCACATAGAGCCAAACATAAAGTGGGCCCATGGCCTCACGCAAGGGTCTGATACACATCACTGTGGGTCGCGTCACATGGACCTCGAATACCTCGGATGGGCCACGTCCCATGAGCCCCAAATACATTACAATGGGCCACAGCCCATGGGCTTAAAACACACAATAGGTGGGCCCTACACATGCGCCTAATACAATCAAGTGGGCCTCATACCTGGGCCTCCAATATATCTCAGTGGATCTCAACCCATGGGCCCCAAATACATCACGTTAGGTCATGCTCATAGGCCTCAAATAAATAATAATTGGGCCCTACACACGGGCCTAGTATATATCATAGGTGGGCCCTACACATGGGTCTCATATGCATTAAATGGGCCACTTATCTAAGCCTCGAACACATTAAATGGGCCACGCGTCATGGGCCCAATACATATCACAATGGGCCACAACCCATGGGCCCTATATACATCACAGTGGGTCTCAACCCATGGGCCTTTATGCATCACATGAGCCTAATCACATGGTCCTCATGTATGTCAAGGTGGCCTCAACAACGGGCCTCATACACATGACGGTGGGCCTCAATAACGAGCCCTCATACACATCAAGGTGGGCCTCAATAACAAGCCCTCATACGCATCAAGGTGGGCCTCAATAGATGGCCACAAATGAATCAAGATGGGCCAAATCACATGGGCCATATATATATATATATATATATATATATATATATATATATATATATATATATATATATATCAAATGGGCCACACCACTTGGGCCCCATGCATATCAAATGGGCCACACCCAAATACAAGTGGTGATAATGATTTCTACCATTAAAATTCTCAAGGCCCACTGTAACATTTATTTTCTATCCAATCTGGCCATAGGGTCACACGGACCTGGATTAAGAGGAAACAAATTTCCTAATGATCCAAAACTTATATAAATCAAAAGGTTTCAATGGCAAACACTCAATCCCCACTACTCTTTCCTATATGGTCCACTCGATCCTAAATCTGCCTCATTTTTAGTCTCAAGCTTATTAAGGCAAGCTTACCAAATGGTTGGACGGTTTGGATGCAACACATGCATCAAGGGCGGGGTCACATGAGCTATGGATCTAACTCATTTTTAGTCTCAAGCTTATTAAGGCAAGCTTACCAAATGGTTGGACGGTTTGGATGCAACACATGCATCAAGGACGGGGTCCACATGAGCTATGGATCTGACTTATTCTTTAGCTCACGCCATGAGACGAGCTTTCAAAATGGATGGACAGCTTGGATGCAACACAAGCATCATGGTGGGTTCCATGAAGGCCCATCACATATATATTACATAATATATTATATAATCTATATATAATATATAAATAATATATACAATATAGTATAATATATATATATACACACACACACACACACGCACACACATCAGCCCCACACGTGGGGTGGGTCCCACCGTCCAGGTGTGGACGGTGAGGATAAAACACACAAATCATGGGTGGGGTCCACTAGCCGTCCAACAGCTGCTGGACGGCATTAATAAAACACATACATATGTGGGTTCCACCGTCCAGGTGAACAAAACATGTACATCACTGTGGGTACCACATGGGGTCCACCGTGATGTTTATACGTCATCCAACCCGTTGATAAGGTCCACAGACTTGGATGAAGGTTAAAAACAAATTTCAGATTGATTCCAAAACTTCTACAACCCAGAAAAAGGGTTCAACGGCTGACGCTCAATCCACACTACTCCCTATGATGTGGACCACACGAGCTTCGGATCAGGCTGATTTTGAGGGGGGCCCACTGTCTGAATGGGACCCACTAAATGAACGGTGTGGATACACAACATACATCATGGTGGGGCCCACGGCTGGGACTGTGGGTCCTGGTCGTCCGCCTGCCAGCGCAGGACGCGCAGGCGTCCTCTCACTCTGTCAGCAGTAGCAGCAAGGCTGCTGGGATTTATTTTATTATTATTTTTTTTTTTTCACATATGGGGCCCACAACAGGACGATCCAGTCCATCTGTTGTGTGTGTCTCAGGTAGTGGAGGGGTCGGTCCAAGTTTCAAATGCATAAAAATTTCAAGTGGCCCCAGCAAGTACTTTTATATGTTTTAGCATGTCTTCACATGAATTTTGATGGTGTGGCCTACCAGAGAACTGGATTAGCTTCATTTTTTTGGCTCAACGTCTAAAACAAGTTGAGGAATGCAATGGACGGCTTGGATTTACAACATGCACCAAGGTGGGGCCTGTATAGTGGCCTACCCAAAAAGCATAATATCATATTGTTATATATATTTTTTGTGTTTTTGATTGCTGCGGTCAGCACACCCACCATCTGTTCACATTTCACAGGTCCAGCGTCCAGGGACGCTAGACGTGGGCGTTTGTCAAGGTGGGTCCCACGTGGACGTTTTGTCAAGGCGGGTCCCACATGAAAGTGGCCCACTCGATTGGGATCAACCTAATACTTTTGTTTTCCCATCGCCAAGGGTACGACCCATATGGTTTGGACGGTTAGATAAGATATACATCAAGGTGGGGTACATTCGGGTGGGCCACACAGCCACCTCATATCACAAAAAAAGAATGAAAAGAGAGGGAGAGAAAGAGAGAGAGAGAGAGAGAGAGAGGCAGAGAGAGAGAGAAGCACCCACCTGAGGATATTCTTCTTCATTCTTCCACCAATGCATTGTAGAGCTTCAAGGGAACAAGATTCAACGGTTGGGATCGATTTTAGAGGTTGGGATTGGGTGATAGGAGGGTGGGCCACACATAGCTTCTCCATGGAAGCCATGGATGATTCTTCTCTTGGGCTTGCTTGGGAAGAATAAGAGAGAATGAGAGATAGATGATGGGAGAGGAGTGATGTGAGAGAAGTGGTGGTGGAGTGATATGAGAGGTAAGGTGCTTGTTGACTTTATGGTACTTGTGTAAGAGAGAGGTAAGGCTAGGGTATGGGTTGCTTGTACTTGACTTTGATTGATGGATTGATGTGACACTTGATGTGATTGATGGGACATTCTCTTGGGATTTGCAATGCGCGGCCGTTTGGGTCGAGTCGACTCTGGAATACGGGATACGACTCAAGGTCACGTGCAACTGCCGATAAAAGTTTGTCGGTCACCCGAATTCGACCGGTAGGACCGTGGAATCCTACGGAATGGTACGGGCTAGGATACGGGTCTTACACCAAACCAAGACCAAAAGAGAAATGGACTACATATGATAAAGAAATTAAATTACATGAAGCTAAAGCTATGAATGCTATTTATTGTAGAGTTTCACAAAAAGTGTTCAATCAAATCAGTATGTGTGAAACTTCAAAAGAAGCATGAGATTTATTGCAAACTACCCATGACGGAACCAACACAGTAAAGAGATCAAGGCTGCAGCTGCTAACCTCCCAATTAGAAGGCATAAAAATGGAAGAATATGAAACTTTCATGGATTTTTTCACAAAATTGAATGTTATATGCAATTCCATGGGAGGATTAGGTGAAAAAGTTCTAGTACCCAAAATCTGTAGAAAAATCTTAAGATCCCTACCGGAAAGGTTCAACTCTAATGTCACCACAATAGAGGAATGTAGGAACATTAATGAGATGAAAGTTGAAGAACTTGTGGGATCATTACAAACCTTTGAGCTACACTTCAAATCTCCCACAAAAACCAAAAATGATGCACTCAAAACTTTTAAAAACATGAATGTAATTGAGGAAGAAGAAAATGAAGATGAAGATGATGATAAGGAAGTGGCCCTGTTGGCTCAACAGTACAAAAAATTCTTCAACAAAAACCGTGGGAGACCATATAATAACAAAGGAGTTCAACCGAACCACAAACGCCAAATAGGTAAAACTTTTAGGAAGTACAAAGAACTCTAATGCTATAATTGCCAAAAGTATGGACATATCTCTACTGAGTGTCCATCCAAGAAATCAAAAGGAAAGGCTATGACAGCAGCATGGGATGACACAGATGAATCCAATTTTGAAAACAGTGAATCCAAAAGTGAAGATGACCAAAAGTCACTAAAAATACTTATGGCATCTACAACTACAGTCATTCCCAATCTGAAAAACAAAGTAAAAGAAAAACACACAAATATAAAGGATGAGAGCCAAATGTGTTTATTGGCTCACATTATATCATCATCTAAAAAATGCTGAAAAGCGACCCCAGAGGTCGACTTGAGCTGAAAACGTTACATCTGAGGATCATGCCTCCCATATGAATATTAGATTCAAATCAGAGGATTAAGCCTGTTAATTGGCCAAACTTATAAATCTAAGGATAACTGGCCTCCAAACATTTTTAGTGAATTCATGCTAATCATAGCAAGAACACGATGTATACTAGGAAATGCGTTGTAGCATATTTTGAATCTCAGGGATATTTCGGTAACACCGAACCTACATTCAATGCTACCGAAATCGAGCCGTGTCAAGTTACTTAAAACCCTCACTGCTCACTTCTGTTTAGACTGAGACTTTTCGTATTTATTCCCAAGTTCGGTTGGAGGGCTGTACAAAGTAAAAACCCAAGGTACTTTCTAGTGCTTTCTTAATTCATCTAATCAAAGGATCATCTGTCTTAGGTTTGTCTTTTTATATATATATATAGGTTACTCCTTCATTTCATTTCATTTTCCCAAATGGAGTTATCACCACCTAGAGAAAACAGATCCAAGAGGAAGCACTACACTGAAGGTCCAACCGGAACTAGGCAAAAACTTTGCATTCCAAAGCATGGATGATCTTCGAACCAATCATCCAGACCTTCGTCTTCCTCAAACCCTGATTCTAATAGTCCCATTGCGGCTAGATTTTTTAAGAGAAAGATTGTTTGTGAAAGAAAAGTAAATGTGAAATGTCTTGAAAAATTCAAAGTTCAGGAAATTCTTTCACAACATGGATGGCTGCAAATTCTGTCATTTGAAGGGTTAGTGGACGAAACCCTAGTCCGATCATTTTTGTCTCATTGCACTTTATCTAAGGGTTTTGAAGTTGACTGCGATGGTCGTATAGTCAAAATCACCCCATATCGCATTTCAACCCTTATAGTATGGCCTAACGCAATACACTCACCTTACTCTTCTACTGCTTTTCTACTTTATCTATTCACCTACCCAGGTGCTGAAGCTGATAACATCATGACTTAACTCTGTGATATTGAAAGTTCCTCCCAAATCCCTTTAAAAATCATACAGTCTCATAAAGTAGAGACCGTACATCATATAGGCAGAAAAGGGAGCCAACCCCCTCATTTTCCACAACCAAGGCCCTTATCCAAAATCTATCGTGCAGACCAACTCAACAGTCACTCAAGTTGAGAAATCTTCGAACTTCTCGCTCTCTAGGAAATTTTACGGGTTCTATCCAACCATAAATTCTTAAGCTGTGTTATGGCTAGTAGCAACTCCAAGTCAAATACATTTTTACTAATAAGTCACTGCCACATTCAAGTCAAACCAAACTCAAGCAAATTGAGAGGAGAAAAGCCGAGAAATGATGGCATTTTCCACGTTCCAACGAAATGACATTCACAACCCCACATGATGGATAACCCACATCAAGGGTCAACCGTTAATGATGAATGGCCCACATCCAAAGCAGGCCTCGCATGATAGACGACTCACATCAAATGTGAGCTCCACATGATGAGTAATGGACGTTGAAGGTGGGCCTTACATGATCGACAATTTATTTTAATAATGGGGCCTCACATGATGGATGACCAACATCAAGGTGTGCCCCACATAATGGGTGGTCCACATCAAAGGCGCCAACGATGAATGGCCCACATTGAAGATGGGGCCCACATGATGGACAATCCACATCAAAGGTGGGCTCCACATGATGGCCGATGGATAATGAAGGTGGGCTCCACATGAAGGACAATAACATTGATGGTGGGCCTCACATGATAGATGATGAGGACAGTTTAGAATGAAGGTTGGCCCCTAATGATGAATGACCCACATCCAAGGCCGGCCCTATTTGATGGACAACCCACTTCGAAGTTAGGCCTTGTATGATGGATGGTCCACATTAAAGGTGGGCCAACATGATGGACAACCCACATCCAAGGTGGGCCCCGCATGATGGATAGCCCACATTGAAGGTGGGTCGCTTAAGGTAGATGGTCCACATTAAAGGGAGGCCCCACATGATGGACAATTCACATTGAAGATGGGCCAAGGTAGGCCCAAAATAAAGAATGGTAGTCCATATCAAAAGTTTGGCTAACAAGATGGACAGTGGATATTAAGGGTGGACCAAACAAACTTAAGGGATAAGCACTTATGTGATGTTGGAAACCAAATATACTTACTTACTTTTTGGCTGATAAGTATGTTGTTTACCAAACATACTTATTTGCTAACTAAGATAAGTTATGCAACGCATAAATTACTCATGTGAAGTAACGTTCAATCCAAATGCCCCTTTAGACGCCATTTGGATGCCACCCAAAAAGTAACTTTTTAAATTTATGTTCAACCAATTAATTGATTTTTTAACCTAAAAATAGTTTGGTAAGCACTTTTAAAAAAGTAATTCATGTGATGAAAATTGCTCGAGAGTTCATTTTCTTTGCTTCTCAACGTTTAACTTTTTTACTCATGTCTCTCTTCATGTGATGGATAATCATATCAAAGGAGGCCCTACATGTGACGTCCCGCACTTCAGATACAGAGTGTGCATCCTTAGACCCGAGTTACGGTCCATTAATCGTATACTAAGTGTACATGAATTCGCCCATTACATAAGTATTAAGAAGCACAATTTACGTGTATTCTAGATCATTACCACATAAACATTCATACATCCAATTGTTTTCACTTCATTTATTAACACTTCATCCCTAACATCCAAATTCTTAAAATAAATTATCAAAGTCGATCAAAGTCCACCCATTTGGGACTTTATTCAACTAAAATAATCAATCATCGTCTAACAAAGTTATGACTATAAACATATTTTAAATTTAAGCAAATTAGCAATTAAAATTAAAGAAAACTAGAACTCCTAGAATCAATCGCATAATCAGTTCTGCCGTCTAATGGAACGAACTCGTCTTCCACCAAATACAGCCATTGGTCTTGAGTTTCATCCACCAACCCGGCCTCATTTTCCAGCACTTGATTAGATCGTCTTACATTGTTTGTTTCTATATGATTGTTAATCCGCAACATTAGTTGGCCAGGCTAGTGAGTGAACCCAACATGGTTCATATGTAACACAATATAAGGTAGCACACTATAACTGAAACCATATGTATGCAGTATGAGCATGAAGGCGGAGATGTCATGAGGTGCATGTGAAGTGGGATGATCGTTCATTAGCTTATGTTGGATATCCATCAGCCTGAAAACTGTACCCTTCATACATCCATTGTAGGTAGGCATGAGAAATCTGTACCCGTCAGACGTCCACCTAGGTAGGCATGGGTAATCATATATCTACTTCGTGAGTAGGCTTCCGCTATCATGGGCATCTAGTAATAAATCTACCGGGCGTAACCATCAGGGGAGATCCCTCAGGAACCTGAGCACAAGGTATGCATGCAATCATAATGGATGCATGTAATGCATGCACAATGTCTATGCATCAACATATGTAGGTCAATAGATACATCTCTCTCTGAAAGAAAATAACGAATTCCAGAATATTGAGGAAATAACGAATTCCAGAATATCAATGAATTGCATGTTTACATGTTCAAACCATAAATCGATGACAAGAATCATACTAGTATAAGCGATGTAACATGACAACCATATCAATACAAACAATCACAACTATCAATTCATCTATCTTAATCATACAGATATGAGACACGTTGGGATTCACTCACCTATTTGTGGTAAGGTCGAATCCTTTGAACAATTGGTCACTTTGGAATCTACACTTCGAATCCCTATTAGAATAATTTAACATACAATAATTTTAATTACATTGTGCCAATAAGTGGGGGTTCACCTTTTATAAAAGCAAGATGACCCAATTGTTTAAATTAAATTTAGAAATCTATAAAGGTTGTCGATCAATGCAGTTGATCGACCGACCAAAGCTCAACAACCTTTGATCGTCCAATTGATTGACAATAGGGTCAATGAATTACAAAATTAGCGTCTAAAGTCTTTAGACATTTTTTGTCATCCTCAATCGATCAAACCTTGCTCGTCGAACGATTGAGCTTGGTCATATTAAATCAGTTTTCTCTCTAAACAAAATTTATCATCTTTGATTGATCGAACTCGATCGATTGAGATCGCTCGAGGGCATCCTCGATCGATTAAACCTCAATTTTGATCAATCGATACGGGTTACAGTTTATTGCTTAAAGTCTCTGGACAAAATTTTTTCCCCGACTAATCAAACCCTCTGATCGATCGATTGAAACCAAACACTTTCAGTCTGTACACAATCCATTTCTAAAAATTCTGAAGTCTTTCCTATTTTCCTTAGTTTTAAGATTATGATTGATTCTAGAATATGGGTTTAATCCTTCTTATTGTCTTTCTCATTAATGATCTTGAATTAAACAATATTCATTTGGATCCCGGATATCCAGGGATCTAAAATTATTGATAAAACTATCTTACAACATGATCTTGCTTGATTTATACTGTTCGTAGATCACTATGGGAATCCTTCTAGTCAAATTACCCTAGGATTTGGGAACCAAATATGATTTATCCTTAAAAATACTTCGATTTAAGTTTTTCCTAGACTGATACGGCTAGCTTTCCAGAGTTGATCTCTCACAATACAGATTCTCGCTCTGAAAATCAATTCTCTACATTCAAAACCTTCTCATGGATCAAAATGATGAGCGTAGTGTTGACCTACCACGTTCATCAATTAGATATAGGGTATTTATATACGAAATTCGAAAAAACTAAGGAAAGAAGCAATAAGAATTTACCTAATGGAGCTCCTCTTTCGCAGGGCTTCTCTATCTCCCTTGCGGCTACTCTTTAAGTTTAGGGTTTTCTATAAGAATCTCCTGCAACACTACTCTTTATATACAGAGAGTGTCCTGGGTTTAGAAGATTCCACTAGGGTTTCTATGGGTTTTGGCAAAAAGTTAAAATCCTACATTCCTAAGAGTCAATCTCTTGACCTATCCTTCCACCGGAAGGACTCATACCAACTAGGCTAATTACTTAGTTTGATTAATAAACACGAATTCAATTTATTATTTTTAGTTAATCGGGTTCAAAAATTAGGGTCATTACACTACATGATGTGCAGTCCATATCAAGGTAGGCCCCACGTTATGATAACTCACATAATGGATTGTCCACATCAAGAAGGCCCTAATGATGAATGACTCACATCCAAAGCAGTCCCTGCATGATGGACAACCCACATTGAAGTGTTAGTGCATTGATTTGTGCATCTTGTTTGTCAGTCACGTGAGTCCATGTGACATGTAGTCAGTTGAGCCCTTTGAAGCTGAAGACCAAAGACACAAGAGGACATGAACATCAATAAGTAAAGAATAGGTAAATGAGGTGCCTTAGTGACCCTAACCCTTGAACCTCTAAATGATCTTGACCTTATAGATTAGCCTTGTTGATCATCCCTTAGCTTTATAAACTTAATTGGAACATAATAAGTAGGCCTAAAAGATGTACAAAGCTGTTATGAAATTGTATGCTCAAAACATCAGTTTTCGAACGATCATCAATCCCATCGGTAAGTTGTCGATGAGACTCAATCCAATCGAAGGTCCACTCAACCAGATTGAAGAATGAGTCTAACAACCAACAAAGATAATTCTTGATTTTCTCTATGCGATCGACGGGCGTTCGATCCTATCGAAAGACGTTCAATCCCATCGAAGGGCCTTTTGATTATATTGAAAGAGCTATTAACTAGTTGTTTTATAGCCGTTGCAAATCGGTTTCTTATAAAACAGTTACAATCTTGCTTTATAGCTATCCTGTTTCTTCTTAAAGATTCACTTGCATCTAATCGCTTTTCAGCCCACTGGAAGCTCCACTAGCTCTCATATGTTATTCTTGTACAAAGAGTTAATCTCATTGTCCATTGCTGCCTTCCACTTTTCTTTATCAGCCTCATCAAGAGCCTCTTGAATATTAGATAGGCCCCCTCATTGTAATGAGGGCATATGCGATATTAAAGTCGTCCCTGTATCTTGTCGGTAACCTACGATCTCATAGCGGATTTCTACTAGGTAGCTGCTCCACCTCTTCTTATACCTTTGTCTGCGCATATGGCTCAGCCTGAGTATTATTTGTGTTAATCTGAATGTCAACGACCAACCTTTATAGTTGTTATTGCTCCTCCTGACCATTCTTGCGGAATAGGGAGCCTTCATCAAATTTAACATCCCTGCTAATAACGATTTTCTGTGTGACTTAGTCATACAACCTATATCCTTTCACACGATCACCATAGCCAACAAAGATGTACTTTTTGGCTCTATGGTTTAGTTTATCTCTCTCAACTGACGGTACATGAGAGCAAGCCTCACAACCAAATATACACAATCCTGAGTAGTTTACTTTCTGACGACTCCATACTTCCTTTGGAATTTGCAGTTAATTGTCGTAGAAGGAGACCAATTCACCAAATAGCAGGCCATGTTAATGACCTCAGTCCATAGGTCCTTGCCCAACAAAGCATTACTAATCATGCATCGGGCTCTCTCCAAGAGGCCGATTCATCCGTCCAGCCACACCGTTTTGCTCGGGTGTGTGGCGCACTGGTTGTGCCTAATGATCCTTTAATCTTTACGAAATTGATTAAATTCACCTGAAGTAAACTCACAACCATTATCGGTCCTTAATACCTTAAACTTTCGCCCTGACTCTTTTTCACTATGGCCTTCCATTGTTTGAAATAGGTGAAAACTTCGGATTTATGTTGCATGAAATAATCCAAACTTTCTGGGAGTAGTCGTCAATGAATGTGACAAACCATGATGACCCTCCAGCGGAAACCACGGGCGATGACCCCCATACATCAGAATGAACATAGTTAAGCACACCCTTACATACATGTTTTCTAGATTTAAAATATAACCTAGATTGTTTACCATATATACAATGCTCGCATATATTTAAATCATAACTTTTAAAACTTGGAATTAAACAACGATCAGAAAGTACCTTTATGGTCCGCTCGCTCATGTGGCCCAGACGTGCAGATATGGAATCCGCTACAGCCGCTGCAGCTCCACCTGTTGAAGTGCTCTTGATCAACCTATAAAAGTTATGATGCCTTTGTGCTCTCATAACTACGAGCACCCCTTTTGAAACCTTAAGGACCCCATTAGAACCGGTGAACTTACACCCTATTGCTTTGAGTGCACTGAGGGAAATCAAATTCTTCTTTATGTCAGGAACGTGCCTTACCTCTGTCAAGGTACGCTTCATCCTATCAAACATCTTGATACGGACAGTACCAACAACCACAATATTACAGGCATTGTTATTGCTTATAAATACCTGTCCACCATCGCATTCCCTGTAACTGGCGAACTAACTCTGATGATGAGTCATGTCATATAAAGCCCTTGTGTCAAGGATCCATTAGTCTATATCATCATTGTATAAGTGTCCGATTATAGACATTGATAACACATCACCTGCACTTATCTCTTTATCTGACGTAGCGGTATTGGCCTCCCCGAAAGAAGACTTCGTATTCCCTTTCTTTGCTTTAGGATTTGTACAATCCTTCTTCATGTGCCCTGACATCCCACAATTCCAGCACTTTAACTTTCCCTTGCCTTTGCCCTTGGATTTGGATCTTGATCTAAAGGATCCTATGTCTCGCACGAAATTTCTACCTCTCGTAAACAAAGCATCGGTGGAGGCCCCCATGTTATCATTCTTCTTTCTCATCACCTTTCCTTGAAGGGATGAGATGACGGTATTGACACTAAGGGTCGTGTTACCGGTGCACAAGATGTCTTTAAAAGACTCAGATGAAGCATGGAGAGAATTCAACAAGATACATGCCTGATTTTCTTCATCGACCACTACCTCCATATCCAGCAATTTGCAGATCAACTTGTTAAAAATTGCTAATGTGGATTTCAACATCTCCTCCCTCTGCTATCTTTAAGTTCAACAACTGTAGCTCAAGTGTAAGCAATTTTTAAGGGACTTATTTGCCTAAATGTCCTATAACTTCGCCCACAAACATGCTGCGGTTTTATCCCTTAAAACATTATAGAGAACCTCATTCGTTATGCATAATTGGATTGATGATTTTGCTTTCTTATCAGTTTCTTCCATTCATGATCATCTAAAGATTCTGGTCACGTCTTAAGAACCTTATCCAATCCTTGCTGAATCAACAGGCTAGTCATCTTGACCTTCCATAATTAAAATTATTATTTTTTGGGGTATTTCTCAACATCAAACTTAGGATTAGCAGCCATTGATACTCACTTTCAGATTCAATCATGCGCCCAATGATATCTCCGATACCACTTATTGGGGGACCGCGGAAGCACACAAAGATGAATCGAGTGAAGAAATCCAATCACACCAAATTAGCACAACGCAAACACTCCGAAATTAACGTGAAAAAACCCTTGTAAGAAAAAAACCACAACACAAAGCAACATATATCACTATGAAAGCAGAAAATTACAAGAGTAGAGAGATTACCCGATCCGAACAAACTCAAATCAATCTAAGCTACACCCTTGAAACCCTATAATGAATTAGAAAGCTCTGAATCTCCCAATCTCGATTACACCCCAATATTTAGCCTTTGAACGAATCACAATCGAAATAGGAAATAAATCCCGCCAAATCGCGACTCTGCAAAAAATTTGCACGGATCCGTTCGATGTCATCGAAACTTATCCTTCGATGGCATCGAAGCCATATCGATGCCATCGAACTAATACCCAATCAGTTTAGAGAAAAGACATAAAAATTCGTTTTTCTTCAATTGCATTGAGCCATCTACGATGTCATCGAACCGATCTTCGATGTCATCGAACCATCATCGATGACATCGAAAAAGTACCCAGTTAGTCCAGTGACCAATTGGAGAAAATTTGAAAATTATCGATGGGATCGAGCACTGTTCGATGGCATCGACAGACCCTATTTCTAAATGATTTAAGACTTCAAAAAACAACAAGCTTAGGGTCTTTGATCCCGACCTTACTCTAATTGACCTTGATTGTCTGCGTGACTTGGTTTGAGGGGATCTGGTTTTAGGGTGAGTTGGATTGGTTTAGATTTCTCCCTTTTTCTTCTCTCCCATCCCTTTCTCTCTCTCTCTCTCCCTCTCTCTCTCATAGTCTTTGTATTCTCCCGCTAGCCCCTAACCAACCTTCTTGACAACTATTTTTAAATGGGGAAGAGGCCTCTCCTAAATGATGACTCGAGCCTTGAGACTTCTTTCGATTATTGTTGCATCATGGATGTTGGGGTTTGGATTGAACATATGGTGGTAAAAATTAATTTTTGACATTCTGAATTATGAGAGGCCACATGGCAGCTTCTGATTAGAAAAAAAAAAGATTTCGGCAAAAATCCAATTTCCACCAACGTACAGAGTCCATTTTGATCTATTTCAATGTTTGAATGGTCTTAATGTGGCCATTGTTCGGTTTGAATTGGGTCGGGCGGTTTCTCGTGGACTTATGGTCTAATATAGGGTATTAGGGAAGGCCGTGGGGTTCGAGATTTTTTGTTTCGATTTTGGATAAAGATTCTAGCCGAAGTGTTGGTTCAGTTAGGGTCAGGCTGAATTTTAGCCCTGGGTTACGATTCACACCAACGGGGTGTTTGGACGGACATATTAGAAGGGATTAGATCGTAAAATCCCAGGATATGCCAAACGTGCCAAATAAACGTGGTGAACTTGTCCCGGGATATAGCAAACCCATGGATCTTAAACCAATCCATTGACATCACCATCATTACCTTAAAATTGATCCTATCCCTCCTAATTTTGTTCAATCAAGCCTAGGGCCTGTTCGGACGGACGGATTGGAAGGTAAAATCCTGGGATATGCCAAACGTGTCAAATAGACCTGGTGAACTTCTCCCAGGATATAGCAAACCCATGGATCTTAAACCAATCCACTGACATCACTATCGTTACCTTAAAATTGATCCCATCCCTCCTAATCCTTAATCCGGCGGCCGAACAGGCCCAAGTCTTCAGCTCTGGGTTAGGATTCAAATATAGATTTAGTGCGTTTGATCATCCGATCTGGAGTGGGGTGTCTACGATAATATAATGGCTGCCCCCGGGTTTGTGAACAACAAATAGAAGGTAAAAAGAGAAATACAACAACGGTCAATATTCAGCTCAACAAAGTTCCCGATAGATTAGATCTTCCAATCTTGGTTCGTAATCCATAACGGTGGGACTCAATGGACCAATGGTCTGGATCACTGACCATTGGGGCTACACTTGTAAAAACACCTGAAAACCCGCGTAGCGCTGAAAGAAGCACGCAGGTATCATCTTCCCGTGGCATAATAGTTCCTTCGTTCTCACGGAAGGGTACAGCAAACCCTCTTCTCAGTTCTGAGCCCTTTCTTCTCCTCCGTAGGAAAGAGAGGCGAAGATCTCAGCGTCAGAGAGAGAGAGAGAGAGAGGAGAGAGAGAGAGAGAGAGAGAGAGAGAGAGAATCTTCTTTTCCTCCAT
The DNA here is from genome assembly GCA_021015155.1 of Magnolia officinalis. Classification (NCBI taxonomy): domain Eukaryota; kingdom Viridiplantae; phylum Streptophyta; class Magnoliopsida; order Magnoliales; family Magnoliaceae; genus Magnolia; species Magnolia officinalis. The sequence continues at coordinate 71,662,438 of JAJHSJ010000005.1, forward strand.
CGGAAAGAGAATCATGGACGGGCAAGATGGAAACCAACAGCCGCAGCTGGTGCTTGCCCACAAGCTATTCCTCCTCACCCACCCTGATGTTCCTGACCTCGACAAGATCCGTCTCCGTGAGGAGGTTTTCTCTTCCGTCAAATCCAACGGTACTCTCTCTATCTCTCTCTTCTTCCCGATTCTGCCCCTCCATTTCCTCCCCTTTTACGAAGTTTCCACGCTCATTATGCAGACATGGCTCCTCTCTACGAGTCTCTCGCTGCAGACTCCATATTGGAGATGGACCAGGCTGTACTAGATTCGATGCGTGCAAAGATCGAAGACGAGCTCAAGAAGCTCGATGAGAAGTAAGCCTTTTTTTTGGTTAAATTTCTATTTCCTTTTCCTTTTCTTTGTCTATTTTGGCGGAGCGTGACTGTGAATTGCTTTAGATCAACGGGTTTCTCCTTTTCTTTCTGTTTCTTTTGAGAAACCATCTAACACCTTCCTTTTCTTTTGAATGTTTTGTGAGGCAGATTCTACTAATAGATAATTCAGATTCTGGATGTGAACTCAACCATTTTTTGGTTTTTTGCATTGTTAGATGATTTAATAAGGTATGGGATGATCCCAACTGTCTAATTGGTGGCACCCAAATGGATGACTGAGAATAGCACGGTATTGGGGCGAATTCCATGGGTGAAATCAGATGGTTAAGTTGGTTGCATCAGTGTGGCTTTTGGTCTATTCACTTCCCTGAATCGACATATATGAATTTGAAAGAGTTACACACCTTTCCGATCAATCAAGCTGTGGAAATCTTTCTTCCAATATTGATAATTAGGCCTGTGATGGATAGAATCTCAACACATTCGAATAATCCCCTGCAGCTAATGCAATGTGTTGAGCAACACATGCTTGAAAGAGCAACATGTGCCAATGGAAGAGCAGCAGATGCTAGTAAAGCCCATGAAAGAGCTTTATTTAGATAATCGTTCATAGCTATGAATAAGTAAACCATTTGTCCAAACCAAGAAGTTGACTCAACACCCAAAAAGAAGAGGCCCCAGAATGTCCAATTCTTTGTTTTGATTCGGGGGGAAAGAAAGACAGAAGGCTCCTTGCTTTTGTTCAATTATACAGAGCTGTGAGTTCTTCCTACATGGCTTCTTTCCGACATGATTGAGTCCCCAAGACGGAGACTTTCCATCCTGACCTAAGTCACTCCCATCATACATGATGACCGTATATCTTAAAGATTGATGTCTATATATGTGTCCTAAGCATTTATGCTGGTCATGGCTCATCATGGTATTGAGATCAATGGAACACAACTCTCCCTAGTGGTGACCACTGTGTCCAATCGCAAGTTCTCAAGGATAAAAGGATGTACCACATATTCCTCACACAACCCACAAAATACAAGATTAATGCAACATCGGATTTATCTAAGGCATACAACATATGTCCAAGAGGACCCATGGACATCAAGATCAATGACTGAGATTGACCTTTTTACATTAACATGGTTGGTGGATTAGGGTGCATGTTGGTTTGTGTGGGCACTAATTCCAACACGCCTTGTCCCTTATGATGCGGTGTGGGCTGCTTCTTCTTTATGATGGCCGACCTCGTTGATGCCCCTATAGTTGCCATTAGGGGGAGGTTATTAGATGTGGCACCCTATTGCGATAGGTGGGAACTAGTTATGGCTCCAGTTAAGGGGAGGCTGCTGGAACTGATTATAATTCCTATTAGGGGGGGGGGGGGGGGGGGGGGGGGTTGCTGGAGCTGACTATGACTCCTGTTAAGTGGATGTTGCTGGAGCTGATTGTGACTCCTGTTAAGGGGAGGTTGCTAAACGTTTAGAGTAGATGTAGGAGGAAAGTTGAAGACTGGTTGACTGTTGGAGGGGATGTTGAATGCTTGGCACAGAGGGAGGAGGGAGGTCAAAGACTGGAGTTGAGGTAGGAGGGAGACTGCAAAGGTTGATCGATTGGGGCGCTTGGTGATTGCGCTTACTCATTTTAGGCTAGGGATGTGGCCCCGCCATGGAGGAACTTAATAATTACGTCCTCCAATTTTTTAATACTTTGGTCCATGTCAACCATAGGAGTTTTTAGGATACCATCGGCCACAAGCTGTGATGTCTTTGGTTGGTAAGGCCGCGAGTATGTCCTCTTGGGCTGCCATTGCCTTACTAGAATTTAAAATCCCAAATAATTCATAAATCCCACATTTTGAGTCGTGTCTGGCTAATGGTTAGCATGTTCTCCAATGATGTCGCCAAATTTGTTGACGCGCGCCCAGGGTCGTTGCTAGTTGGCTTCTGATCCATGTATTGAATGCGAGTTGTATTTGAGATTTGGAATCGCTACTAGCTGAAAAATTGATAATCTATGATCGCATCAGTGTTCGAAATATCGGTATCGTGTTATGCATTGCACCCTTGGGATACAGATACGTATCGGTTATCGCATGGGATATATCGGTTGTATCGTGTAATGTATCGCTGTTGTTGGAGACATGGGGAAGCATTGGGAAATTGGTCAAAGTTTTCAATGAAACTTCAGTAATTGTAAAAAAAAGACATCAATACACACTTATAAATCAAAATATTACAAAAAAAAAAAAGTGCACATAACAGGTTTTCTTTATATGGGGTCTTAATCTCTGAGTTGTCTAACTGAATTGATGCAAATATATTCAAAGTCTATTCATATAATTTATAAATGTAAGAAGACATGTGGAAACATAAGCAATATATTTAAAAGCAAAAGAAGAATCACTAGATCAGGTTACATACACGTTTGATTTTATGTTTGGACAAATTGCAACCGATTTGCGAGAAATTGGAAAATTTTGATTTTTTTTTTTTTTCAAAATTTGGCAACTCGGCCCATCTCCTAAAATCTCAAATTTGAAGTTTCTAATTCATTATTTTTCATGCAAAACATGAAAAATCATGGATTTGTAACAATTTGACACTGATTTAACATGATTTATAGAAAAAAGGATCGAAATCGAAAACGTTCACCGGATTGAACATGTGGGATATATCACATTACTTGTACATTTCGTATCGCACATGTGGGATATAAGATATATCGTGGGATATATCGGCCGATATCGTCGATACTTAAAACACTGGATCGCATAAATACCATGAATCATAGGGAATTAGGGAATCAAAGAATCCATGCCTCAAATCTCCCTTAGTTGGTCTATGTCCGAATATTGAGTAAGAGCCTCAGTAATAGAGAAGGGTTTAGGCACCGTTCTTCTTTTGCATTGACGTACAATCTCTATTTTGTGGGTTTAGGGATTTTTTTGAGGATTATTGAGCTTTGAGGATTTTTACCCAACTACAATCTTGATTGCAGAGACGATGTGCTTGATATTGATCATGATTGAGGAGATGCCTGTTGCTTGAAAGTAAAAGCCCAAAAGGCTAGATAGATTGATCCTTGGTTTCTGATGTGCCGGGATCCGTTAATACGACAAGACATAGTATATGCCAAGTAGGATTGATTAAAAAGAGACACAAGCAATGGGGTGTATGAGAAGAGAGGTGATTTATGGTTAAAACGAATGCGGTAATAAGTAATAGAAAACATAGGGTGATTGTGCATGTTGGAGATGTGAGAGGGGAAGAACCCCGACACTCTTTGGGAAAAAAGCTTGGGATTCTTAGATACTGACCCCTACTCTTAAGTGACTTGGGTTGACAAGATCTGGTTTTAGGGTGAGTTGGATTGGTTTGGATCCCCCCCCCCCTCTTTTCCTTTTTCTCACCCCATCTCTCTCTCTCTCTCTCTCTCTCTCTCTCTCTCTCTCAGTCTTCATAGTCTCCAGCTAGCCCCTAACCAACCTTCCTGACAACTATTTTCAGATGGGGAGGAGGCCTCTTTTGATAGACGTGCTAGTGGAAATTCAATTTCTACTAGATCCTAAATGGCTGACCCGAGCCTCGAGGCTTCCCCCGATTATTGCTGCGACAGGGATGTTGGGGTTTCGGTCGAACATGTGGTGGCATAAATTCAATTTCCGACACCGTACTCAACTTGAACCTCGAGGCATCGTTGACATTTTGTACCGTGAGAGGCCATGTGGTAGTTTTTGATTAGAGAAAAGGTTTGGCCAAAATCCAATTTCCACCAATATAGAGGTCATTTTGACCTATTTTGGTGTTCGGATGGTCTTGATGGGGCTCTAGTCGGTTTGGATTGGGTCTGGGAGTTTCTCATGGACTTATGGTTTCATATAGGGTTAGGGCTGCGGGTTGGGGGGGTTCGGGGTTTTCGATTTTGGTTGACGTGTTGGTTCCTGGTTAGGGTCCAAGCTAGGGTTTTAGCTTCGGGTTAGGTTCAAGCTGAGTTTTCAGCTTTGGGTTAGGATTCAAATATAGATCTAGTGCATATGATCAGCCCATCCCAAGTGGGGTGTTTACGATAGTGTAATGGTCGCACCCTAATTTGTGGCCAACAAATAAAAGCTCAAGAAGAGAAATACAACAATGGCCAATGTTCAGCTCAACAAGTTCGTAATAGATAAGATCTTCCAATCTTGGGTTGTGATCTATACTGGTGGGACTTAATGGACTGATAGTCTAGATCACTACCAATTGGGCCACACTTGTAAGAGCTGTGATGAAAACACGTGCAGTGCTAAAAGATGCAGGCATGTATCAAATTCTTGTGGCATAATTGTTCCTTTGTTCTCACGAAAGGGAACAACAAACCCTCTTCTCAATTCCGAGTCTTGTCTCCTCCTCCGTAAGAAAGAGAAAGGCGAAGATCTTAGCATCAGAGAGAGAGAGAGAGAGAGAGAGAGAGAGAGAGAGAGAGAGAGAGAGAGAGAGAGCCTTCTTCTCTTCCATCGGAAAGAGAATCATGGACAGGCAAGATGGAAACTAGTAGCCGTAGCTAGTGCTCACCCATAAGCTCTTCCTCCTCACCTACCTTGATGTTCCCGACCTCGAAAAGATCCGTCTCCGTGAAGAGGTTTTCTCTTCCATCAAATCCAATGGTACTCTCTCTCTTTCTCTCATCTTCCCAATTCTGCCTCTCCATTTCCTCCCTTTTGTACAAAGTTTCCATGCTCAGTATGCAGACATGGCTTCTCTCCACAAGTCTCTCACTGTAGACTCCATATTGGAGATGGACCACATTGTACTAGATTCGATGTGTACGAAAGATCGAAGACGAGCTCAAGAAGCTTGATGGTAGTAAGCTTTTTTTTTTTCTTTTTTCTTTTTTGAGTCTAATTTTTGAAGCGGAGATTGGGATCAAGGTGTCCCGTATCGGTATCGGTTGGCGTAACGGTGACCTCCAAAACCGATACGGATACGGGGGCGTAACGGCGATACGGGGGCGTAACGGCCCGTAACGGTGCAAAATTTTTTTTTGTCAAAAAAATATGAAAAAATATGGATTAAATCTGGAATATTCTAAGCATTCCAAATATGCATTCATTTATAAATTGGAACATGGTTACGGTGGGTGTAACGGTCCACTCTTGGTGAGAAGTTGTATCGGATTGTCTGATGAATTTATGAATCAGATAACCTAAATTTGACTAAAATTCATATATTAATTTTCTAATTATCTACTATCAATGATAGATATATTAGAATGAATGTAATATGAAAATATCTTACATTAGGTGTATCTAATTATTTTTGAAGAATTTCTTGAACATACCTGGGCACATGATTGTGATTCCTGTCTATAACCTGTCATCCTCAAGTCAAGAATATTTTAAAAAATAAATTAGTAGTGTCTGATATACTCCCCTGCAACTTGATTAAGGATTACTTGATTGGTTGTCAGGGGAGTTATTTTAAATACAAGTTCGGCAGTGTCAAGTGTGTGCATGACGCTGATGACTTCTTGCAATAATACTGTTGTGAGCTGTCTGCTGCAAATACTTACCTTAATACAAATATATACTCACAATCACAAGTCACCACCAAAATGAAAATCTGCTTTTTTGTGGTGGTTGCTCGACCTCCACATCATCGTCATTGTCACCATCAGGCTGAGGCTGTCCAATAGGTGCAGGTGCTGCATATCCATAATATCCAGTGCCAGAAGGAAATACTAGATCAACGAAACCAGAGGATGACTGATCCTGACTAGGAAACGACTCTGACCCCGAGTAAGGATATCCACAGTGCCCGTCGAATAGCCATACTGGTGCCCATACTCAGGCTGTTGAGAATCTTGAGATTGAGAGTGCGTCTGCTGTGATGAGTAACTTGGATTTGAATCTGGATATCTATAATCATATGATATTGATCGGGAGGGCTACTCCAACATGAATGTGATGGAACAGGCTCAGTATAACCACCATAATTATAATCCAATTGACCATAAGAATATCCATCATAATAACCAAGACCATGAGCCTGCTGATGTTCCGGACCTCCCGGTCCACGTGCACCACTAGATGTACCCTCCTCCAGCTGGCTGTATCGTGACTCGGTACACTCGTAAGTCCGACCTCGTGTACCACGTCGTCGATGTTCATCGCCATCGCGATCTGTAGAAGCTGTTTATAGGGGGTAAGCAACACCAGAAGTGCCAGCACCAGGGGCAGGGGGTCGTCATCATCTGACACGGTCACGCTACCACTGCTTGTACTCTTTGTTGATCTTGAGCCGTATCCGTACGTGGCATAAACGTTGCCCCTCTTACTGGGTCCAACACATCTGCACGACTCTCTTGTTGCGCTCTGCGTATTTCTGGGTCATCAATTTCCAATTCTTCACTATCCTCTTCAATTTGCTTTTTCCTTGTTTCCAACCAAGGTAGAAGTGGGTCATCCTCATCATAAATATTGTCCAAGTTTATTGGACAGTAGTCTCCGTCATCAGCAGCTGTAATGCTCCTATGATGTCGTCGCATTCTTAGTTTTATATTGTAGTGCATGAAGACAAGTCTATCTAATGTTCTAGTCTACAATCTATTCCTATTCTTTGAATGAATGAGCGCAAAACAACTCCAATTCCTTTCGCAGCTAGAGGAAGACGTTGTCTGGCTCAAAACTTTTACTGCAATTTTTTGGAGAGCCTTCGTACTCTCTCCGAAATTAATCCACCATTCGGCCGGTTGCAACCTAGATACTGCATGCTGTGCAAGAGCATCTCCAAAGCTACCAAGGCGATTTCCAAATGTATCTAATTCATTCAGCGCCTTTATTTGCAGATCTAAGTCAGGCTCTAATCTCTTTATCATATTTTTTAGCCCGACACGAACTTCATCATCCGCAACAAATGATTGGGCATATCTATACCTAGGATTTAGGGTAGTAACCTGCTGCATGAAGATCGTGATGGAGTGCTTTGTCCATCTCTTGTCGATCATCTTCCAATAAGTCTCCCAACTTCTACAATCACATTGAATTGCAAGCTTTGCCTTATCCATGGCATCATATAGGAAGCCCATGGTAGGTGTTCATCGGTTTCAACAAGACGGAGTACCCTCATTAGTGGCTCCATCACCTTTAGGATCGCCTTGACCTTCTTCCAATATTTGTTGTCACGTATGGTGTGTTCGCAACGTCGACCGGTGTCCCTGATGTCTTCTTCCCATGTTTTGTGTTGAGCCATTCTCGGGAAGCGAACATCTCACTCAACTCTCCCCTATGCTGGAATAAACTCTCTAATGTTATAAAGTTTGTTGCGAATCTAGTCGCCGCAGGCCTCAACAACTCTCGTCCTTTCGTGAACTTTCTCATTATTGCGACTACTTGATTATGGTTGTAAATAAACGTCGTCACTTCCTTTGCCCTTTCGACCATTTCCTTAACATTTCCTTCTTCCCAATATCTTCCAATATAAGATCGATACAATGGGCAGCACATGGTGACCAAAAAAGATGTTTTCTCTCATCCATCAACATGTCCTGCATGCTTATATGATGCTTCATTATCTGTCACAATCTGCACTATTTCTCCTCTCCAATCTCATCCACAACTTTATCCATTAAGCCCATAATATATTGAGAATCTTTTGTTGCTTCTGAGGCATCAATTGACTTGTGGTATATAGTTCCTAAGTGGAGTACACCATGAAGTTGATCATGCTACGTCTGGTTGGGCCAGTCCAACCATCACACAATCGTGCATCCTCTGGCTTGCCATACAGGTTTAAAGGTAGCCACGTATGCTTTCACATCCACATACTCTGCATCTGTCCATTTCCCCTAATCTCCTTAGCCGTGGGAGCTTTTATTCCTTCACCTGCTTCTGCTGCTGCATCGATTACCACCTGCCAATATGGAGAATTGGCCGCGTTAGGAGGTATGTTGGCATGTATAAATAACTTTGCTGCTGCTCTACCTAATTTCTCAACAGAAGTTCTACTCCACATTTGTTTTATCTTTTTGTTTAGTTGATTCTTTCCTAAATAGGATTGGATCAATAGAGGGTCTCCTAGGATCATTTACTTCTTCATCCAAACGTATAGGGGCATCACGTGAAGATGTCTGTCGTCGGCTCCCAAATATACGTCGTAACCCACCAAACCTACCCCCCACCCTCAGTCCCACCTGCAGAAGCAGTTGCACTTCCAGTTGCACTCCCTGTCCCACTCCACCCCACTGCCCCCCCTGTATCACGCACTGACCCATGCGTGCCAAACATGCGGCGACGTTCTTCCTCTTCACGAGCTAGACGCACGCTCTCTCTCCTAGCTATAGTTAATTCCCGATCTGAATCTTCGTCAGAATCAATAATATCTTCATCACGAACGCTCATATATTCAGGACAAACACCTCCTGTCGAGCTACATCCAAAATATCATCTTTCTTCTTTTGTACAGCAGCACGTTTACCTTCGACTCATCCAAACTAGCTTGCATTAAAAGCATTATCTCTTTCGGTACTCTGACACATGGCGCAACTTGGCCCTTTCGATGTACTAAATGTTGTTTGAGACGGGTAATTCCACCAGTCACTAGTCTATCACAATACTTGCACTTCATTTGATGCCTAGTACCACCAACCCTCTCACAATGTTGCCATCCAATATCCTCACTTACTTGTTGTTGGCCAGACCCAGACATTTCTTTAGGTTTAGGATATGAGTATGAGTATATGACCTATGTTAATAAAGATAATTTTATGTTCTAACTAAACCCTAAGAAGCTCCAAAACCTGTCCAATATAAGCAAATAAAAATATAAAGTCACTAATTTGAAAATACAAAAAAACAATTTATAAAATGACACCACAAATCTGTAAAATGCACATTAATATGTTTACACTTCTACTATGATTAACACATCATATGACATGATTAAAACACAAAACAACCATTAAAAATTGATCTTTCGAATTTTCAAAAAAAAAGGCCAAAATAAATGCGTAAATAAAAAAAAATATATAAAAATATATAAAATGGCACCCCAAATTTGTAAAATGCACATTAATATGTTCTACTATGATTAACACATCATATGACATGATTAAAACAGCAAAACAACCCTTAAAAATTGATTTTCGAATTAAAAAAAAAAAGGGTCAAAATCATGTGTAAATAGAAAAAAAATATAAAAAAAATATAAAATGGCACCCAAATCTGTAAAATGCACATTATATGTTCTACTATGATTAACACATCATATGGCATCATTAAAACAACAAAAGAATCATTAAAAAATGATTTTTCAAATTTTAAAAAAGGGCCAAAATAAATGCGTAAATAGAAAAAAAATATAAAAAAAATATAAAATGACACCCAATTCTGTAAAATGCACATTAACATGTTTTACTATGATTAACACATCATATGGCATCATTAAAACATCAAAAGAATCATTAAAAAATGATTTTTCAAATTTTCAAAAAAAAGGGCCAAAATAAATGCGTAAATAGAAAAAAAATATAAAAAATATTAAATGACACCCCAATTCTGTAAAATGCACATTAACATGTTCTACTATGATTAACACATCATATGGCATCATTAAAACAGCAAAAGAATCATTAAAAAATGATTTTTCAAATTTTCAAAAAAAGGGCCAAAATAAATGCGTAAATAGAAAAAATATAAAAAAAAATATAAAATGGCACCCAAAATCTGTAAAATGCACATTAATATGTTCTACTATGATTAAACATCATATGGCATGATTAGAACAGCAAAACAACTATTAAAATTGATTTTTCGAATTTTAAAAAAAGGGGCCAAAATTCATGCGTAAATAGAAAAAAATATAAAAAAAATATTAAATGACCCCCAAATCTGTAAAATGCTCATTATCATGTTGTACTATGATTAACACATCATATGGCATGATTAAAACAGTAAAACATATAAAAAAAAATAAATACCTATTTTGACGAATTTCTAAAAAATGCCCCGCCGAGCTTTGATTCAACCAAATCCGTAATATAACGTGTTTTTGTCCCAAATAACCACCCAAGGTTGGTCGAAATTACTATTAGAAGGTATGAAAAACAGTTTGGAAGCAAGAACTTTGGAAAAAACAGCAAAAAAAGTCCTTAAAACGCAAAAAAAAAAAATAGCTGTGTTTTCTGACCGTTACACTGGACGTTACGCTGACCGTTACGCTGACCGTTACGGACCGATACGGACCCGTATCGGCCGATACGGGTACAAAAAAAACGTAACGGCCGATACAACCCCGTATCGCGTATCGGCCATTACCGTTACCGTTACGTATCGGCCGATACGGCCGATACGTAACTGATATGGGACACCGTGATTGGGATGCATTGATTTAGATCAACGGGTTTCTCCTCTTCTTTCTATTTCTTTTGAGAACCATCAAGCACCACTCTTTTGAATGTTTGGTGAGCAAAGTGGTATTTTTTTTTTTTTCTTGGAAATCGCTTGTTATTGTTTTTGTGTGTAGATGTCGGATTATATGAATAGATAATTCAGATTCTGAATTTGAACTCAACCGTTTTGTGTGTGTGTGTGTGTTGGGTGTGTGTGTGTGTGTGTGTGTGTGTGTGTGTGTCAGTGTGGCATTTGTTCTATTCACTTAATGGAATCGACAAAGATGAATTTGAAACAGTTACATACCTTTCTGATCGATCAAGCTGTGGAAATCTTTCTTCCAATATTGATAATTAGGCCCAATGGGCAGTGTTGTTGTTTTCACAATATCATTGAAGGGGTGAACGAAGTGATTTCTAGGATTAAAAGGCTAGTGGCCGAATGGGCAGTGTTGTTTGGGTGGCTTCAGCTGCCTTTCCTATTTGAGTGCTTTGTGCCTCTGGGCTTGTTTTTTTGTTTTTGTTTTTTTTCCTGCTATGGCGCTTCTTAATAAATTATCACTCTTTCTCTCTCAAAATAAAAAAGGCCCAAGATAGATAGAATCTCAACACATTCGAATAATCACCTACAACTAATGCAATGCGTTGAGCAATGCATGCTTGAAAGAGGCAACATGTGCCAACGGAAGAGCAGCAGATGCTATTAAAAGCCCATTAAAGAGCTTTATTCAGGCAACTGTTCATAGCTAAGAATAAATAAACCATTTGTCCAAATTCCAAACCAAGAAGTTGACTCAACACCCAAAAAAGAAGAGGCCCTACAATGTCCAATTCTTTATTTCGATCTGGGGAAAGGAAGGACAGAAGGCTTCTCGCTTTTTTTTTTTCAATTATAAAGAGCTTTGAGTTCTTCCTGCATGGCTTCTTTCCAACATGATTGAGTGCTGGTTCATATCGACTGCGTAGTATGCCGGTTGACTGAATATCCAATAGAAACAACTGGATCATTAGCTAAGGGGTTTTTGTGCTTTCCCCCTAATTGAGGTGATGAATTCTGACGGACTTCACTAAAGTAGCCCCTATATAGTGATGGCTCCCCTTAGGGGATAACAGCTTCCTTCGTTCTAAAGTGCAATTCTTACCTGAGTCCCTTCTCCAAGAGCTGTTCAAATTTTTGCACAACTTTCCAATTACGCATGAGAACCTATTCTAGATTCTTTTTTTGGATGGATTACTTTAGATTTGATTGAGTAGAATAAAGGAGAATGTAATACAACAAGGAGGCCTTGAAGCACCAACAAAAACCATCAAGAGCAATAAAACTGGTCAGACGATCATGAAAGAAAAGGAGGGACTAGCTTCTATCCTTGATGAAAAGAGATTCTCTACTTCCACCAGCCTTCGCTAAGTCATCAGCAACCTCATTAGCATCAGGGCCCACATGCACCAAAGAAATAGCCTCTGTTGTGTCTTCCAAAACCATAGCCACCTTTGATTTTGCCCATGCAAATGCATTTCTCGAATCTCCTTCTGCAATAGCCGGGAAGAGATTAAACTGCATGAATCTTAATGGCTTGGAGGCAAGGTGTCCCAAAACGGTTACGTTTCGGCCGTATCGGCCGATACGTAATGGTAACGGTGGGAACCGTTACGCGTTTCGGGGTTGTATCGGCCGTTACCCGATTTTGTACCCGTATCGGCCGTTACGGTCCCGTTACGGGCGTAACGACTGTTACTGACCCGTAACGGCTGTTACGGGCCTTGAAAAAAAAAAAGAAAAAGAAAAAGAAAAACGTACCTCTTTTCGTTTTCTCTATCTTCTTCTTCTTCTTCTTCCTCTTCTCAGGGAGCGGGCTGCGGCAGCCTTCCTCCTCTTCTCTTCTCTTCTTCTTCTCTCTCTCTCTCTCTCTCTCTCTCTCTCTTCTCTTTCCTCTTTCCCTCTTTTTTCTTTTCTTTTCTTCCCTCTTTTTTCTTTTCGGTTTACCTCTCTCGCTCTTTTTTTTTTTTTTTTTCAGGCGTACGCGCGCACCAATAGCTGCCTAGCTGTAGGTACGTGTCGCGCAGAGACGAGCGCTGACACTCCTCGAGCTCCGAGTTGTACGAACGGTTTAAAGAGATCAAAGTTATATGGGCTCCACAGTGATGTATTTATTACATCCACACCGTTCATCTATTTTCAGAGATCATTTTAGAGCACTACCCAAAAATGAATTATATCCAAAGCTCATCTGGACCACACCAAAAAATAACAGCGGAGATAATATTTTCACTGTTAAACAATTCGCAGGGCCCACTGGTAACGGTTATTTCCATCCAATCTGATCTGATCAGACCCAAGTGGGCCCCACCATGATGTATATATTTTATCCATGTCGTCCATCCATTTTGCCACGCTATTTTAGGTCAGGATCTGAAAATTAATAATATCCAAATCTCAGGTGGACCACACCATAGCAAACAGTGGTTATAGACCGCTCACCATTAAAAATTTCTTAAGGTCCACTGTAATGTTTATTTTCAATCTAACCTATTAATTGGGTCACACCGACGTGGATGAAGAGAAAACACACATGTCAGTTTGATCTAAACTTTTGTAGCCCCCAATAAATTTTTAATGGTGAACGTTTAATTATTGTATTTCTTATGGTACAGTCCACCTGAGCTTGGATGTGCATCATTTTTGAGCTCATGCCCTAAAATTATTTGACAAAATGGATGGACGGTGTGGATATAACACATTCATCACGGGTGGGGCCCAAAAAACTTTGACACGTGTGCTACACTTCACAATTCGAGTCCCGCCTAATTTGAGCATTAAAAAATTGTACACGAGACATATATTAACTTAAAATTTAGCAATTAATTATGGACTGCAATTGCTAACTCACGATGCCAAAATCAAATTGTTTGAATAGTTTTAATTGTTAATTTGTGGACTTTTATTTTTAAATAGGGACTTTTGATTTTTTCATGATTCACTATCCAATAAATGTCCACCAATTCATAAGTGGAATAATGACAATAAATTGCATGAATTTGAGGCTGATTTGGTGTATAGATTGGTCCTCCAAGTCAGCCCCAAATTAGCAACGCTATCTACCTGAATTTAATTTCATTTTTTTAAAGAACTATTGGGAGAAATGATATCAAGTTATTAGGTATATAAATTAAATATTTAAGTCAAATTGAGGTTATTTGGTTCATAAATTCATCAGACAGTCCGATACAACTTCTCACCAAAGAGTGGACCGTTACACTACCATAAACATGTTCCAATTTATAAATGAATGCATATTTGGAATGCTTAGAATATTCTGGATTTAATCCATTTTTTCATATGTTTTTGGCAAAAAAAATATTTGCGCCGTTACGGGCCGTTACGCCCCCGTATCGCCGTTATGGCCCCCGTATCCGTATCGGTTTCGGAGGGCACCATTACGCCAAACGATGCCGATACAGGACACCTTGCTTGGAGGAGCGCTGCTGTCTTTGCTTTTCGTTTGAGTCTCTAATTGCAACTGGGCCTGAGAATAAGCATCATTCTGGCTCATCACTAACAACTCCACCATTTCCTGCTGGGCCTGGGTTACTGAGGAAGCTCTATTGGAATTAACTTCAAAGCTGCTTGCTAAGGGAGTGATTCATCTATTCGGGTCTTTAGTAGCGTGAATTTGCCTGTGAATTATCTCCTCCCAATTAATCTCGATGGTTGATAGAGACGGCTTTTAAAGTTGTCGGCTGCTTTAGCCCACTTCGCTATAATCTGAAAAGTTTTTCTCAAAAGGGTCTGAACCTGAGACTTTCACCCTTTAAACACCCTCCTATTCCTCTCTAACTATATTATCCAAAGAGCAGCATGCATAATCATCTTCTGTGGAAATGCATCATCGGTGTCTCACATTGTGTGGGGGCACCCCTCTATCAGCAATTTTATAGTATTGGGAAAACCCACTGAACTCCAAACTTGGTTCCACTGTCTCCCATACCACATTAGCAACCAGACGTAAAAACATGACATGATTAACATGTTCCTCTGCTGCAAAACACATGGGGCATTTGTT
>JAJHSJ010000005.1:71677325-71745499 GCA_021015155.1 Magnolia officinalis
CATGATGTAACATCCCGGATTTTTGCCAACCTGGGATTAGACGTCCTAGGGCAATGGGTTGATCCTAAGACCTTATCAACTTGTCAAAACTCAATCCCACAGTCTAAAATTGCTCTTTAACCATTTCTTTACAAATCCCACCCTTCACTACCTTATGCTTTCAATTTTTCAAAGCACTTTCGCCCTAGACACTAACTTAAACTAGCTAAGTAGTAAAACTTGGATCACTTTATATACAAACTACAAAGGCCTAAGTACCATCTCAACCAGAAAACAATTAGGATTAAATCCTTTAGAAATTAACAAAGTTAACTAAGTGCAAAACTCGATTAGCCATGAAATCCGTTGGGATCGCTTTTAAATACGATCTGCAAGACCCAAAACTTGCAAAATCAGTGACTCTAGGTTACCCTAAAGTTTAGAACCAAACTCATTTCCCGGCTGCTCTCGGGAACGAAATGAAACTTCATATTAGGTCTAGGCCGCACTCGGAAGTCCGATTAACACGAAGTTAAGGAACTAGGACCGCCTCACTGGGCTTGACAATCATCTCGAAAATCAGGTCCAGCCGATGTCCCACTGCCATTCGTTTGGATCCGGAGCGAGGGAGTGTGAAAAACACTATTCCCATTCCAAAATAAATTTTAGGAATAGTGATCTGGCACCATTCGCTTGCGCATCAGTATTAAGCAACCAGACCGTCAGAATCAGACCAAATTACACCCTCGGATCAGGAAAAATTTCAGGAACATTTACATGTACTTGGAATTTCGGATCGTGGCCCACTGACCGTTGAACTGAAAGTGGTCCGCCACGTGCGATCTGGGAATCCGATCGAGTCGAAAACGTAATCCCACATAGATCCATGTGTGGTGAGCTTAAGTCTGACGTTTGACTCAAGGAGGGCCACCAGAACCTCTCTTTTGAGCTGGAAAAGTGACGAAATACCTATATTAGCAGTAACCCTTGAACAGGAGTCTATTTCGGTGAGTTTTGAGACTATATAAGGACCTTAAACCCTCTCTCATGGCAGCCATACGAATTTGATTTGGATTTGAGAGAGGGAAAAGAGAGAGAAAGTGAGGGAGAAGTGGGAGAATCTCCCTGCCGTCCTTCCCTGCTGCTATCCATGCCCATGCATCGTTCTCACGCTTTTCCGGCGATTCCAGCCCCGTTTCTAGGTAAGAAACCCTAACCCTAATCTGATTTGGGGCTTGGGTGGTTGTAGGTTGTGAAATAGCTAACCTATTTCGTTCTATAGGTTGCCAAACTGCCGAATACGGAAGCTTAGCAAACCTATCGATTCCGTCGCGATTCTACGACAAAAGGTGCGGACTTTAGGTGTATAGGTTAGGGTTTTCAACGCTTTCAATGTCAGATAATGATAGATTCATGATCTGCATGCAATTGCACATGTACAAAGTGCTTTCCGTTTCCTGTTTCGATTAACGTTGTAGAATATGGAATTTCACATACTCTAGGTATACGTAGAAATACCGTATACGTTTTTTTTGGAGAAATGTTTGACATGTTTATTTAATGTATGATTATACTATATATGGATAAAATACTAGTTTGGCGAAAGGAATCGCCGTAATACATGTTCACTTGTAAATGTATGTATGTTGAAATTGTGTATTCTAGAAATACGTATATGTGTAAGTTTTGGAAATGTAATTGTCATGATTATTTGTTGTATGATTATGGTATACATGGATAAAATACTCGTTTGGCTAAAGGATAACCCTAATACATGTTTTACTAACATACACCATGTATGTTGTATAGTGTATTCTAAGTGTTTTTGGAAATGGCTGAATGAGTATAGAATTCTCATTCGTGCTCGCCATGACTAATTGTCATGGATTCATGATTGATGTATTGACGATACCCCTTTTGATGAAAGGATTTGCCCTAAGTCACGCCACGGCCAATATACACTATATATGCTAAAATGTGTGGCCCAAGTGTTTGTGGAAATGACTGAATGGATATGGAACTTGGATTCCTGCTTGCCATGACTATCCGTCGTGGGTGTACGCGTGTTATGATTGGGGCAACTCCCTAGTGAAAGGATTTGGCCTAATGCCTATGTGATCGACATTTGTCGTGTATGTTGATGTATGTTTGTTTTAAGTGTTTTCTTGAAATGTCTGAATGAGTAGTAGTTAGCAATTGTAAAGTATAAGGGTGTTGAGATATGATTCTCAACCTCTTTTAACTATGTGTATGATCTCCTTGATAGTTGTGTGATTAGGAATTGAACATGTACAAACGCATGCTTGTGTTGTGATTCATAACATGCTCAACTGCTTTATGATTTTAACTATGTATGCATATGTTTAAATTTATATTTACGTTGTATGATCCGTCATGGGTGATGGGGGAGCGGAGCAACGAGTGCGTGCAACAGCCCTGGCAGCCCTAAACGGATAATACCACCAGACCTTGACTGTATGAGTTGAATCTTGATCCATTACTGCTTTGTCTATCTGCAACTGATTGTGTTTGGGGCTATGATTATGCCCAGGCAATCGGTAACGAGATTGAACTCGTGGCTGAGATTCATTTGCCACGTGGGATGTGTTCGACGAACTCGAGTCGTGCGTTGCCTGTCGGCAGTGGCTAGGCCACACGAAGTTGTTTATGCACTTCATGTCGTGCAGCTCAACGGGCGATCGTGCTAGTTGAGCTCGTCAAGTAACCCGATCTGCCTTATGCATGTTCACCCTGTTTGGACGCTACTGCTTGAACCTAGGGTACCAAACTTACCAGTGAAACCCCCTTTTAACCATGGTACCCAGTCTACTCGATCCGCTAGACGCATGGCCGGGCATGGTGGTATGGACACCGTGGTCGAGCTGTCGGCCTACGCTGGGGCCATGTGCCTCCCCGTAGTGACCATTGCGCAACCAACTCGTGAGCCGAATATGGTGGTGTGGGACACTGTATTCGAGCTGTCGATACTTACGGCGAGAGCCGAGTACGGTGAGACCTGTACTCGTGCTGACGGGCGACGAGTCCTCCGTAGTATCTTCGAGTATACTCCAAGGGTCTGTGATTGGCGACGAGTCTTTCACAGCAACTAGAGTATGAGTGGAGCCGAGTACGGTGAGACCTGTACTCGAGCTGACGGCTAGTGATTGAGCCGAGTACGGTGAGACCTGTACTCGAGCTGACGGCTAGTGATTGAGCCGAGTACGGTGAGACCTGTACTCGAGCTGACGGTCAGCAATTGAGCCGCATACGGTGAGATCTGTGTTCGTGCTGACGGGTGACGAGCCCTTTGTGATGCCTTCGCTAAGCCTCTCAAACCATAATGTCGTATGAGATTAACTAGGATTGACGACCCTAGAATGGATCATGTTTGGGAATGATACAAGGGAGGTATCTTAGTTGTCCAATACTGTTGTTTGAAATGGACTAATAAAAACTTGGTAATCATGAGCATCATCGCACCGCATGTGCTTTGTAGATGTGGCGCACTGAGGGAGTAAGCATTCGCGAACGTAAGATGATGTCGCTTGAGGGTGGTTTGGCAGGGCATACAGCATCATGTCATTTCACTCTCGCATTTAATAAGAGTAGTTAAACTTGTTTGATTTGTACTGCTTTATCATTACTGCTTGATTGAATTGATAACATGTTAACCTATGCTTTACTGTTCCACTGAGTTGATCACTCACTCCCACGTTACGGGACGGTGTTGTACACACCAACCAGATTTGTTGAGTTTCAGGTGGTGGCGATGCTTGTGAAGCAGAGCCAGACTACTTCTATGATGATAGGAGGAATCTCCTATCTGTATCTCTCTGGCAGGTCAATGAAGACCTGATATTGTATGACGGGCTATGGTACATGGGATAGGAGGCATTACACTTCCTCACATTCGGTATATTTTAGAACTGCACTTGTATTTATTTAACCTGGTAATGTTATCACACTCTGGAGACTCATCATAGGTTATATATTTTATCTATCTATCACAGTCTTCTGCTTGCAAATTAACTGTCTCTGGAGTATGATATGTTGTTTTGGCTTAATCTCACTCATGTTCAATGCACGAATACAGTCAACATTCAATCATCATTCATTTTGTTGCATAAGTGATGTTCTGGAACTCGGGAGTTGAGTTTATGCTCGACCCCCGATTTTCAGGGCGTTACACATGAGCTATGGATCTAACTCATTTTTAGTCTCAAGCTTATTAAGGCAAGCTTACCAAATGGTTGGACGGTTTGGATGCAACACATGCATCAAGGACGGGGTCCACATGAGTTGTGGATCTGACTTATTCTTTAGCTCACGCCATGAGACGAGCTTTCAAAATGGATGGACAACTTGGATGCAACACAAGCATCATGGTGGGTTCCATGAAGGCCCATCACATATACATTACATAATATTTATATAATCTATATATAATATATAAATAATATATACAATAAGTATAATATATATATATATATATATTATATATATATTATATTATATATATATATACACACACACACCACACACACCACGCAACACACATCACGCACACACCATCAGCCCCACACGTGGGGTGGGTCCCACCGTCCAGGTGTGGACGGTGAGGATAAAACACACAATCATGGGTGGGGTCCACTAGCCGTCCAACAGCTGCTGGACGGCATTAATAAAACACATACATCTGTGGGTTCCACCGTCCAGGTGAACAAAACATGTACATCACTGTGGGTACCACGTGGGGCCCACCGTGATGTTTATATACGTCATCCAACCCGTTGATAAGGTCCACAGACTTGGATGAAGGTTAAAAACAATTTCAGATTGATTCCAAAACTTCTACAACCCAGAAAAAGGTTCAACGGATCACGCTCAATCCACACTGCTCCCTATGATGTGGACCACATGAGCTTCGGATCAGGCTGATTTTGAGGGGGGCCCACTGTCTGAATGGGACCCCCCAAATGAACGGTGTGGATACACAACATACATCATGGTGGGGCCCACGGCTGGGACCGTGGGTCCTGGTCCTCCGCCTGCCAGCGTAGGACGCGCAGGCGTCCTCTCACTCTATCAGCAGTAGCAGCAAGGCTGCTGGGATTTATTTTATTATTATTTTTTTTTTTCACATATGGGGGCCCACAACAGGACGATCCAGTCCATCTGTTGTGTGTGTCCCAGGTAGTGGAGGGGTCGGTCCAAGTTTCAAAATGCAATAAAATTTCAAGTGGCCCCAGCAAGTACTTTTATATTTTTAGCATGTCTTCACATGAATTTTGATGGTGTGGCCTACCAGAGAACTGGATTAGCTTCATTTTTTTGGCTCAACGTCTAAAACAAGCTGAGGAATGGAATGGACGGCTTGGATTTACAACATGCACCAAGGTGGGGCCTGTATAAGTGGCCTACCCAAAAACATAATATCATATTGTTATGTATATTTTTTTTTGTGTTTTGATTGCTGCGGTCAGCACACCCACCATCTGTTCACATTTCATAGGTCCAGCGTCCAGGGACGCTGGACGTGAGCGTTTGTCAAGGTGGGTCCCACATGAAAGTGGCCCACTCGATTGGGATCAACCAAATACTTTTGTTTTCCCATCGCCAAGGGTACGGCCCATACGGTTTGGACGGTTAGATAAGATATACATCAAGGTGGGGTACATCCGGGTGGGCCACACAGCCACCTCATATCACAAAAAAAAGAATGAAAAGAGAGGGAGAGAAAGAGAGAGAGAGAGAGAGGCAGAGAGAGAGAGAGAGAGAAGCACCCACCTGAGGATATTCTTCTTCATTCTTCCACCAATGCATTGTAGAGCTTCAAGGGAACAAGATTCAACGGTTGGGATCGATTTTAGAGGTTGGGATTGGGTGATAGGAGGGTGGGCCACACATAGCTTCTCCATGGAAGCCATGGACGATTCTTCTCTTGGGCTTGCTTGGGAAGAATAAGAGAGAATGAGAGATAGATGATGGGAGAGGAGTGATGTGAGAGAAGTGGTGGTGGAGTGATATGAGAAGTAAGGTGCTTGTTGACTTTATGGTACTTGTGTAAGAGAGAGGTAAGGCTAGGGTATGGGTTGCTTGTACTTGACTTTGATTGATGGATTGATGTGACACTTGATGTGATTGATGAGACATTCTCCTGGGATTTGCAATGCGCGGCCGTTTTTCTTGAACTGAACGCGGGCCCACATCTCCTGGCCCGGGTATCGTCTCGGTGCGTAAGACACAGCGTTGGAACCACGGCGACGGCGCTGTCGCTAGGGTATAAGTGCGGGTCGAGTCGACTCTGGAATACGGGATACGACTCAAGGTCACGCGCAACTGCCGATAAAAGTTCGTTGGTCACCCGAATTCGACCGGTAGGACCGTGGAATCCTACGGAATGGTACGGGCTAGGATACGGGTCTTACACCAAACCAAAACCAAAAGAGAAATGGACTACATATGATAAAGAAATTAAATTACATGAAGCTAAAGCTATGAATGCTATTTATTGTAGAGTTTCACAAAAAGTGTTCAATCAAATCAGTATGTGTGAAACTTCAAAAGAAGCATGAGATTTATTGCAAACTACCCATGACGGAACCAACACAGTAAAGAGATCAAGGCTGCAGCTGCTAACCTCCCAATTAGAAGGCATAAAAATGGAAGATATGAAACTTTCATGGATTTTTTCACAAAATTGAATGTTATATGCAATTCCATGGAGGATTAGGTGAAAAAGTTCTAGTACCCAAAATCTGTAGAAAATCTTAAGAACCCTACCGGAAAGGTTCAACTCTAATGTCACCACAATAGAGGAATGTAAGAACATTAATGAGATGAAAGTTGACGAACTTGTGGGATCATTACAAACCTTTGAGCTACACTTCAAATCTCCCACAAAAACAAAAAATGATGCACTCAAAACTTTTAAAAACATGAATGTAATTGAGGAAGAAGAAAATGAAGATGAAGATGATGATGAGGAAGTGGCCCTGTTGGCTCAACGGTATAAAAATTCTTCAACAAAAACCGTGGGAGACCATATAATAACAAAGGAGTTCAACCGGACCACAAACGCCAAATAGGTAAAACTTTTAGGAAGTCCAAAGAACTCCAATGCTATAATTGCCAAAAGTATGGACATATCTCCACTGAGTGTCCATCCAAGAAATCAAAAGGAAAGGCTATGACAGCAGCATGGGATGACACAGATGAATCCAATTTTGAAAACAGTGAATCTAAAAGTGAAGATGATCAAAAGTCACTAAAATACTTATGGCATCTACAACTACAGTCATTCCCAATCTAAAAAACAAAGTAAAAGAAAAACACACAAATATAAAGGATGAGAGCCAAATGTGTTTATTGGCTCACATTATATCATCATCATCTAAAAAATGCTGAAAAGCGACCCCAGAGGTCGACTTGAGCTGAAAACGTTACATATCTGAGGATCATGCCTCCCATATGAATATTAGATTCAAATCAGAGGATTAAGCCTGTTAATTGGCCAAACTTATAAATCTAAGGATAACTGGCCTCCAAACATTTTTAGTGAATTCATGCTAATCATAGCAAGAACAACATGTAATACTAGGAATGCGTTGTAGCATATTTGAATCTCAGGGATATTTCGGTAACACCGAACCTACATTCAATGCTACCGAAATCAAGCCGTGTCAAGTTACTTAAACCCTCACTGCTCACTTCTATTTAGACTGAGACTTTTCGTATTTATTCCCAAGTTCGGTTGGAGGGCTGTACAAAGTAAAAACCCAAGGTACTTTCTAGTGCTTTCTTAATTCATCTAATCAAAGGATCATCTGTCTTAGGTTTGTCTTTTTTTTTTTTATAGGTTACTCCTTCATTTCATTTCATTTTCCCAAATGGAGTCATCACCACCTAGAGAAAACAGATCCAAGAGGAAGCACTACACTGAAGGTCCAACCGGACTAGGCAAAAACTTTGCGTCCCAAAGCATGGATGATCTTCTAACCATCATCCAGACCTTCGTCTTCCTCAAACCCTGATTCTAATAGTCCCATTGCGGCTAGATTTTTTAAGAGAAAGATTGTTTGTGAAGAAAAGTAATGTGAAATGTCTTGAAAAATTCAAAGTTCAGGAAATTCTTTCACAACATGGATGGCTGCAAATTCTGTCATTTGAAGGGTTAGTGGACGAAACCCTAGTCCGATCATTTTTGTCTCATTGCACTTTATCTAAGGGTTTTGAAGTTAACTGCGATGGTCGTATAGTCAAAATCACCCCATATCGCATTCAACTTATAGTAATGGCCTACGCATAACCACTCACCTTACTCTTCTACTTGCTTTTCTACTTTATCTATTCACCTACCCAGGTGCTGAAGCTGATAACATCATGACTTAACTCTGTGATATTGAAAGTTCCTCCCAAATCCCTTTAAAAATCATACAGTCCCATAAAGTAAGACCGTACATCACATAGGCAGAAAAGGGAGCCAACCCCCTGTTAGTGCTATTATATGATACCTCTTTGATTGTCAAATTTTGTGTGTCAAAACCTTGGTATGTTCTATGTCTTGGCGTGTTCTATGTTTAAGACAACCATGGACTCTTCAAGCGGCTTCAAGGTACATTTCGAAGATATAAAGAAGAAGATATAAAGAAGAAGATATAAAGAAGACACAGTGTGAAGCTCAAAAGCAAACTCAAGATGAATGTTTGTGTCAAGTTTTTGGACGACTCGTACTTCAGGCTTTAAGTACTAAAAGATTTATCATTCGTTGAATGAAGTAGAGTTCAATGTCCATACTTCATTATTCAGGTTGATAGACCATAGTCACTGACCTTAGAGTAGGTCACTTTGGATACATTATCCAAATGTATTTAAACATGTGTTTGATCTGCTCTTAGACTAGTCCTGGTTCTGGTTCGACCAGTCCTAGCACTGGCTCGACCTGTCTAAGAATTTCCTAGGCCAGTCTTGGAATTGTTCAAATTTATCGGATTTTCTGGTTCGCTCACGACCAGTCTTGGAGTCTGCACGACCGGTCGTGGATGTCCTCGACTCGAACCTCGACCAGTCGTGGAGCCTCGGTTCAAACTCCAGCGACTAAATTCACTGTCGCTCGACCAGTCGAGAAGGGGTCTCGACCGGTCGTGGACGACCTTCGACCAGTCGTGGACTGCCTACGACCGGTCGAACATCGGTTTTCTGATTCCGCGCAGAAATTCAAAAATCTGTTTCTTCTAAGACCAGTCGTGGGAACTCCTAGACCAGTCGAAGACGAATTTCTGTAGCTATAAATAGCACACGAATTTCAGAGTTTAATCATCGAAAATCTATAAAAGCAAGGCTCCACTCTGAGATAAGTCGTGTTTATTTTTAAGCTAATTTGCTATTCTCCTTTTGTTAGCTTTTGTATTTGATTTTATTCTAAATTCCAATCATATTTGAAAAGGGGAAATCGTGTATTCCTTCTTCTTGGAATTAAAATCAAATAGAGCTAGCCCTTTGTGATTTCATTTAAAATCAATTAGAACTTAGAACCTCGATAAAGTGAGTATTGGACATTGAACTATCATTATTGAATCTCTACTCTGATCGGTTCTTCCGGGCTACTGCAAAAGATAAGATCCAGGTATTTACAATTCCTGTAATTTCTATTTTGGTTTTGTATGAGATTTGCCAGAAAAATCTCTATGTGTATGGTTCTGAGGAGAGCCAGAAAACTCAGATTGTGGGGTTTTTGAATTGTGTAAGCCCAAGTGATAAAGACACAATTGTGAAGGTTTTTGGTAACCTGTGAAAACCAGTTTTATTAGAGAACGCTAATATCCCCTGTGTGAGGATATTAGGAGTGGAGTAGCATTCTGTGTGGCTGTTTGAGAACAGTTGGTGAACACACAGGCGAACCACTATAATTCTTGTCTTGTGGATTGAATGTTTATTTAATTCTTTATCTTTTATCATTCAGTTCTATTTTCCTTGTGGATGTGAATGTTGTAACAGTTTGAAATTACAAGCAAGTGTGGGAATGTTGTAATAATTTAGTGATTTATTTCTACAATTTATTTCCAGCAATTCTCTTTATTGATTCAAGCTTTAAATTCCAAATTGTTCCAGCAAGGTTGCCCTGCCATTTTTATGGTGTATGGTTGTCCCTAGAACAAGACATTTGTAAATTCAATTTATTCAGTGCAGTTTGTATTTATTTCTTTATTCCTCTTTGATTTGAGAATTTGATACAAAGACATTTCTAGACATAAGGTTGTCCTACCATAAACATTGGGTTTTTGGTGAAAGGTTGTCCTTAGAACAACGTTTGTATCAACCTCTCAATTTCATTATTTGAGGTTGTATTTCATTTCTGCATTGCAATTTATTTAATTAGTTCATTGGCTATCATACTTTTTTTAATTCCGCTATTATAAGTTTTTATTTGGCATTGTCCTATTCACCCCCCCTCTAGGACATTAGCTTGGCCATTTCAAGTGGTATCAGAGCCTAATAGCTCGCTTTTAATTCTTTATATTTGGATTTATTTCCTGAGCTAACGATCTAAGCTATATATAAATGTCAAATTTTGATAGCCTCTCAGTCACTAGGCCTCCACCATTTGATGGCTCCAACTATGCTTATTGGAAAGCCAGAATGAGGATCTTCCTCAAATCAATGGATGAGAGTGTGTGGCAAGCCACAGTAATTGAATGGAAGCCTCCTCCTGCCATGGAAGTAACTGGAATTGATGGTTCTAAATCTATGAAAATTACACCATACCATCAATGGACCACTCTTCAGAAAAGTGAGAGTAGTGCTAATGCTAAAGCACTTAATGCAATTACTTGCGCACTATCACCGGATGAGTTCAAAAGAATCATATCCTGTGATACTGCAAAGCAAGCTTGGGATATTTTAGAAATGACACATGAGGGTACATCAATTGTCAAAAAATCTAAAGTCCAACTCCTCACAACTAAATTTGAAGAAATTCATATGGAGGAGAATGAAATGTTTATGGACTTCTATACTAGATTAAATGACATTGTAAACTCAATGTGGGGTCTTGGTGATAAAATCCCAGAAAATAAAGTGTGTGCAAAAATTCTACGCTCTCTTCCTGAACGGTTCAATTCTAAAGTAACCGCAATCCAAGAACTTCGTGACACGGACAAATGAAGGTGGAAGAACTAGTTGGGTCTCTACAAACTTATGAATTAAATTTAAAGCTCCTAAAGGAAAATCAATTGCTTTGAAATCTTCCAAAAATACGGTAGAAGATAAATCCGATTCTGAAGATGACTTAGCTCTTATTGCAAAAAATTTTACAAATTTTTAAAAGTAAGAAAAGAGTTGATTTTCAAAAATCAAATGATAAAAAGAAGTTTAGATCTAAAACTCGAAAATCTTTGAAAGACAGTCAGTGTTACAACTGTCATGAGTATGGGCATCTAGCAAACAAATGTCCTAATAAGGACAAACCCAAAAAGAAGGGTATGTTGGCTACATGGGATGAATCATCTGACTCTGAAGTTTCTTCTGAATCAGAAGATTCTGAAACCGAGTCGGGCAATGAAGTAAAAGCCCTTATGACTCTAGCTAAGTTTACCTTCTCTGATCACGATGATTCTACTAGTGAAGAAAATTTGGATAATGACCATGAGAATGAAGAAGATCTTCAAGATGCTTACAATGCCTTATACAAAGAAAGTTGTAAAATTGCTGTGAAGCTTAAACTTCAGAGAGAAAAATTTTCTAAACTTAGAGATTGTTTTGACTTGCTTGTTTTAGAAAAATCTCAAATATCAGATTATTTTGAAAAATCAAAAAGCGATTTAGAATTCAAAAATTCTCTGATTGTTGATTTAAAATCTGAAATTGAGAGACTAAAAATGAAGTGTCTTCTCTTCTGAATTCAAAGGAAACTTGGAGGTATGCCCAAGGTGATTCTAAATTAGAAAAACTTCTATCCGGTTCAAAAAAATGTGGCGATAGATCCGGGTTGGGGTATGATAAAACAATACCTCATAAACAGAAGAATTCTCCACCTAAATTTGTGAAAGGAGAATCCTCTAATTCAAAAGAGAAAAACACTTCACAAGGTTTTGTCAAAACAACAAAAAATTTTCAAAAACCTAGAAGCAGCTATGTCAACTTCAAAAATCAGATGAAAAATCCTTTAGCTGAAAAAATAGTTGATTTACTCAAGGAACTTTTAAAATCTAACTCTGTAAGTCACTCTTACAAATATAAACAAAAGAAGACCAACTATGTTCCTAAACCTAAAACTGTTATGAAATGGGTTCCTAAAGTTGACTGCTTGGTTGCTCACACTGCTTTCAAAGCAACTAGCCTTTCAAAGTGGTACCTAGACAGTGGTTGCTCCAGGCATATGACTGGTGACAAAGCTCTTTTCACCGATTACAAGATATGACTGATGGGTCAGTCACATTTGGTGATGGTAGCAATTGCAAAATTATTGGCCAAGGTACGGTTCAACTCTATAATTTACCCTTATTTAAGAATGTTTTATATGTTGAGGGTTTAAAACACAACTTGTTAAGCATATCTCAAATATGCGATAACAATCATAGTGTGAAGTTTTCCAATCAAGGTTGTGAGATTATAGACAAAAGGGGTCTGTGATATTAACTGGTCTCAGAACTTCTGAAAACTGCTATATAGTGAGAAATGACAGCTCATCTAACCAAATGTGTTACATGGTCCATACCAATGAAACTGAATTATGGCATAAACGCCTTGGACATGTACACTACCGGAATTTATATAGATTGAGCAAAGAAGAACTAATAAGAGGTCTACCAAAGATTCAAAAAGTAGATAAAATATGTGGTGAATGCCAGTATGGTAAACAAACTAGGAGATCTCACAAAAAGGTGAACTCAAATACCACATCAAGACCACTCGAACTTCTCCACATGGATCTAATAGGACCAACTAGAACGGAAAGTCGAGGAGGTAAAAAATATATTCTGGTTATTGTAGATGATTACACCAGATTCACTTGGGTTTCATTTTTAAAGGACAAATCAGAAACCCTTGATGAAGTGAAAAAGATAATCAAACGGATCCAAACTGAAAAATGTTCTCAAGTGAGTAAGATCCGAAGCGATCATGGATCCGAATTTGAAAATAGCGGTTTTGAGAAATTCTGTAATGATCATGGAATATCACATGAATTCTCTGCACCAAACTCCACAACAAAATGGCATTGTGGAAAGAAAAAATAGAGTTCTTCAAGAAATGGGAACTGTTATGCTAAATAGCATGAAGGTTTCTAAGAATTTATGGGCTGAGGCGATTAATACTGCTTGCTATATTATTAATCGTGTTTATACTTGCAAATCAAATAATAAAACGCCCTATGAAATGTGGTTTGACAAAAAACCTACAGTCAAATATTTTCGCGTTTTTGGCAGTAAGTGTTATATTTTACGTGACCGGGAAAACTTGGGAAAATTTGATACAAAAGTGTGAAAGGATTATTCTTAGGATATTCATTAAACAGTCGTGCATATCGTGTACTGAACAAAAGGACTGGAGTTATTCAAGAGTCAATCAATGTGGTCATAGATGATCACTTAAATACATCAGGCCCTAGTTCAGATAATGATGAAGTTCTCATAATTGAAAAACCAGAAACTTCATCAAGTGAATCTAATCATGATGTGAGGACTGTCAAAGATCATCCAACTACACAAATCCTTGGAAATCCTCTCACTGGTGAACGCACTCGTAGACAATTAGAAGATTTTTGTAATTACGTGTGTTTCACATCTCAGATAGAACCGGTTAATGTAAAAGAAGCTCTTTCTGATGAAAACTGGATAGTTGCGATGCAGGAAGAACTTAATCAATTTGTTCGTAACGATGTCTGGTATCTTGTTCCAAGACCGAAGATAAACATATTATTGGAACAAAATGGATTTTCAAAAATAAGTCTGATGAATTGGGAAATATTATTCGAAACAGGCAAGACTGGTTGTGCAAGGGTACACTCAAATTGAAGGTATCGATTTTGAGGAAACTTTCGCTCCAGTTGCACGCCTTGAATCAATCAGATTATTTATATCCATTGCATGTTTTAGAAAGTTTAAGATTTATCAAATGGATGTAAAGAGTGCTTTTCTTAATGGTGATTTACATGAAGAGGTTTATGTTGAACAACCTACAGGGTTTGAAGATCCTAAGTTTTCTAATCATGTTTATCGCCTTAAGAAAGCTCTCTATGGGTTGAAACAAGCTCCCAGAGCATGGTATGAAAAATTGACTAAGTTTTTTACTGGGTCACAATTTTCAATGGGTAGTGTTGATAACACACTCTTTGTTAAAAAGCAGAACAATGATATTTTAATGGTTCAATCTATGTTGATGATATAATTTAAATGGATCAACTTGTACTGACATGACTGTTGATTTGCAGATCTAATGAAATCTGAATTTGAGATGAGTATGGTCGGAGAATTAAACTATTTTCTAGGATTGCAAGTTAAACAGCAATCTGATGGAATTTTTTATTTCTCAAAC
Organism: Magnolia officinalis; assembly: GCA_021015155.1. Classification (NCBI taxonomy): domain Eukaryota; kingdom Viridiplantae; phylum Streptophyta; class Magnoliopsida; order Magnoliales; family Magnoliaceae; genus Magnolia; species Magnolia officinalis. Next base: position 71,691,837 of record JAJHSJ010000005.1, read on the forward strand.
TATATGCTCTAAATTTAGTTAGAAGTTCGGATTTGAAAATGGTAAGAATTTTGATACTCCTATGAGTACTTCTCTAAAGCTCTCAAAAGACTCTACAGGTAAGATATAGATCCTAAACTATATCGAAGCATGATTGGTAGTTTACTGTATTTACAGCAAGTAGACCTGATATTGCTTTTAGTGGTGGAATTTGTGCTAGATATCAGTCTAATCCTAAAGAATCCTCATTTGACTGCTGTTAAACGCATTATTCGTTAGTGTTGCAAGTTCAGTTAATCTGGGTCTTTGTATCCCTTTGATACTAGTGTTCAAATGGCAGGGTTCTCGGATGCTGATTGGGCTGGTAATATGGATGACAGAAAGTCAACCAGTGGTGGTTGCTTTACATTGGAAATTGCATAGTTTCTTGGTTCAGCAAGAAACAGAGTTCCAATTCACTCTCAACTGCTGAGGCTGAATACATTGCTGCAGGAAATGCATGTACTCAGTTGGTCTGGATGAAACGCATGTTAAGTGATTATGGTATTGCACAAGACTCGATAGTTTTATATTGTGATAATTCAAGTGCAATTAATATTTCCAAAAATCCAATCCAGCATTCACGAACTAAGCATATTGACATTAGATTTCACTATATTCGTGAACTTGTTGAAGAAAAAGTAATTTGTTTTCCTACCAAGAAACAACTTGCTGACATTTTCACCAAACCACTCGATAAATGCAGGTTCAATAAATTAAAATTTGATCTCGGTATGTGTAATATAAGATGATTGATTATGCATTTTGTTAAAATTAAAAAAAAAAAAAAAAAAATTAAAAAAAAAAAATGCATATTTTGGTCTTACACGACCAGTCGAGGATAGTCTCGACCAGTCGTGGTTCGACCGGTCGAGTACTAATCAAGACCGGTCGTGTATCGCGCTGATTCCTTTATTTGGGGGAAAAATCACTTTTTCCTCATTTCCCTCTTCTTCTCCAACGGGCTTAGCTTCGACCGGTCGTACCCATCTATGGGATTTCTTCAGGTTTGAGTATTTCTCTTGATTTTATTGAAGAATCTTGAACATTACTTCTTGTCTTCCTTGTTAGTGTTGATTATTTCTTATTTCCTTCAAGGTTGTGGGGTTTTCTTCCTCATTTTCTGATTTGGTTGAAACCCATCTTGTTTTTCTTGAAATTTCTTCAATCTTTTCAAGAATATGGATGTTAGAGGTAAAAAGCGAACTAGTAGAGGTGCTTCTTCATCTAGGTCTAATGTTGTCTCTCGCCGTCATCTTAGAGATCCTAATGATGACCCTCCACAAGTTCGTGATTTTCGTACTAAGAAAGTTATTGTTGAAAAAGCAGTGTGTATTAATCATATTGCTCAATTTAATCTTGTTCCTCTCCTTCAATCTGTTGGTTGGGTTAACATTTTTAACTGGGGAGGGCCGGCATTTCAGTCAATTGCTCAGGCCATGGTTGCATGTATTTCTGACTTTTCTCTTGAGGAATTAACTTTTATAGTTACTACAAGAGAAGGGCCTTTTACTGTGGATCGACATTTGATTTCTGGTTTAATGGATATTCCAGTAAATGATGATGGAATCCATCCTTCCACATTGGGTGATAAAGTTACTGAATCTGAGAAACGTCTATTTACTAGAGCCCTTTGTAATATGGATGCACCTTGGTCTGTCAATGGTACTGTTCTCAAGTCCAGGTGGCTGTTGCCCAGATACAGAGTTCTTCAATCGTATTTTTACATCTAATGTGTATCCTAGGGCTGGTAACAAAACTGAGTTGACTCTTCTGATGGTTTCGTATCATGTACTCAATCATTAGTGGTGCCAATGTTTGCTTACCTTCGTTGATCTGTTATTCTATTATTCAGTTTCGGTCTCAGCCAGGTCATGGTGACATTCCATTTGGATATTTGTTTAAATGTCTTAGCTACTCATATGTTGGTCACTATGCCTGTTGGTGAAGCTCCTATCCAACACCTTATTTTCATAACACCACCTAAACAAAATGAAATTGAGATTGGCCGCTGGTCAAGTTGATAATGTCGAGGTGGTGGAGCTGCTGGAGTTGGAGATGCGAATGAAGGAGATGATCTTCCTGATGAGGATATCAACATGGATGATCTTTTTGATGATATTGAGTCTGCATCTGAAGATGATCCAGATTTTGTTCCTTCTGATTTCGATGCACGTCTAAGTGCATTAGAAGAAAGGTAGAAAATATGCATGTTGGCCATAATGCACAATTTAAGAAAATGCATAAGTATTTGAGGCGCTTACAGAAAGGCCTTCATCATATTGATGCTACCATTCCTGCTCCTTCTTCAGGGTCTGATTAAATTTTTTTTTTACTGTAGTTTGAACTGATTTCACTTTGGATTTTCCTTGGTACTGTTAAACTTATAACTGTGACTTTGGGTTGTAGTATCTTCTCCTAACACTTTTATGCACATTCTCTATTTTACTTTTTGAGCTTATGGATTTTCCTTTGTCATATTTTTGACAAAAAGGGGGAGAGAAGATTGGATATGTTTTGAAAGAAGAATGGTATATATATGTTATTTGTGTTGTTGATGTTGTGTGCCTCATTCCTTAATGGGGAGTCTTATTGAGGGGGAGTGATTCATCTCTCATATTGTGTATGGTTGTCATGTGTTGACATGTGTTGGCACAACTGATTCATGATTCTCTATTGTGCTTTTATATATATGTTTTGTCACAAATTTGCCAAAGGGGGAGATTGTTAGTGCTATTATATGATACCTCTTTGATTGTCAAATTTTGTGTGTCAAAACCTTGGTATGTTCTATGTCTTGGCGTGTTCTATGTTTAAGACAACCATGGACTCTTCAAGCGGCTTCAAGGTACATTTCGAAGATATAAAGAAGAAGATATAAAGAAGACACAGTGTGAAGCTCAAAAGCAAACTCAAGATGAATGTTTGTGTCAAGTTTTTGGACGACTCGTACTTCAGGCTTTAAGTACTAAAAGATTTATCATTCGTTGAATGAAGTAGAGTTCAATGTCCATACTTCATTATTCAGGTTTGATAGACCATAGTCACTGACCTTAGAGTAGGTCACTTTGGATACATTATCCAAATGTATTTAAACATGTGTTTGATCTGCTCTTAGACTAGTCCTGGTTCTGGTTCGACCAGTCCTAGCACTGGCTCGACCTGTCTAAGAATTTCCTAGGCCAGTCTTGGAATTGTTCAAATTTATCGGATTTTCTGGTTCGCTCACGACCAGTCTTGGAGTCTGCACGACCGGTCGTGGGATGTCCTCGACTCGAACCTCGACCAGTCGTGGAGCCTCGGTTCAAACTCCAGCGACTAAATTCACTGTCGCTCGACCAGTCGTGAAGGGGTCTCGACCGGTCGTGGACGACCTTCGACCAGTCGTGGACTGCCTACGACCGGTCGAACATCGGTTTTCCTGATTCCACGCAGAAATTCAAAAATCTGTTTCTTCTAAGGCCAGTCGTGGGAACTCCTAGACCAGTCGAAGACGAATTTCTGTAGCTATAAATAGCACACGAATTTCAGAGTTTAATCATCGAAAAATCTATAAAAGCAAGGCTCCACTCTGAGATAAGTCGTGTTTATTTTTAAGCTAATTTGCTATTTCCTTTTGTTAGCTTTTTGTATTTGATTTTATTCTAAATTCCAATCATATTTGAAAAGGGGAACGTGTATTCCTTCTTCTTGGAATTAAAATCAATAGAGCTAGCCCTTTGTGATTTCATTTAAAATCAATTAGAACTTAGAACCTCGATAAAGTGAGTATTGGACATTGAACTATCATTATTGAATCTCTACTCTGATCGGTTCTTCCGGGCTACTGCAAAAGGATAAGATCCAGGTATTTTACAATTCTTGTAATTTCTATTTTTGGTTTTGTATGAGATTTGCTAGAAAAATCTCTATGTGTATGGTTATCTGAGGAGAGCCAGAAAACTCAGATTGTGGGGTTTTTGAATTGTGTAAGCCCAAGAGATAAAGACACAATTGTGAAGGTTTTTGGTAAACCTGTGAAAACCAGTTTTATTAGAGAACGCTAATATCCCCTGTGTGAGGATATTAGGAGTGGAGTAGCATTCTGTGTGGCTGTTTGAGAACAGTTGGTGAACACACAGGCGAACCACTATAATTTCTTGTCTTGTGGATTGAATGTTTATTTAATTCTTTATCTTTTATCATTCAGTTCTATTTCCTTGTGGATGTGAATGTTGTAACAGTTTGCAATTACAAGCAAGTATGGGAATGTTGTAATAATTTAGTAATTTATTTCTACGATTTATTTCCAGCAATTCTCTCTATTGATTCAAGCTTTAAATTCCAAAATTGTTCCAGCAAGGTTGCCCTGCCATTTTTATGGTGTATGGTTGTCCCTAGAACAAGACATTTGTAAATTCAATTTATTCAGTGCAGTTTGTATTTATTTCTTTATTCCTCTTTGATTTGAGAATTTGATACAAAGACATTTCTAGACATAAGTTGTCCTACCATAAACATTGGTTTTTGGTGAAAGGTTGTCCTTATAACAACGTTTGTATCAACCTCTCAATTTCAATTATTTGAGGTTGTATTTCATTTCTGCATTGCAATTTATTTAATTAGTAGTTCTGGCTATCATACCTTTTTTTAATTCCGCTATTAAAGTTTTTATTTGCATTGTCCTATTCACCCCCCCTCTAGGACATATAGCTTGGCCATTTCATTCACCCCCCCTCATTTTCCACAACCAAGGCCCTTATCCAAAATCTATCGTGCAGACCAACTCAACAGTCACTCAAGTTGAGAAATCTTCGAACTTCTCGCTCTCTAGGAAATTTTACGGGTTCTATCCAACCATAAATTCTTAAACTGTGTTCTGGCTAGTAGCAACTCCAAGTCAAATACATTTTTACTAATAAGTCACCGCCACATTCAAGTCAAACCAAACTCAAGCAAATTGAGAGGAGAAAAGCCGAGAAATGATGGCATTTTCCACGTTCAGACGAAATGACATTCACAACCCCACATGATGGATAACCCACATCAAGGGTCAACCATTAATGATGAATGGCCCACATCCAAAGCAGGCCTCGCATGATAGACGACTCACATCAAATGTGGGCTCCACATGATAGGTAATGGACGTTGAAGGTGGGCCTTACATGATCGACAATTTATTTTAATAATGGGGCCTCACATGATGGATGACCAACATCAAGGTGTGCCCCACATAATGGATGGTCCACATCAAAGGTGCCAACGATGAATGGCCCACATTGAAGATGGGGCCCACATGATGGGCAATCCACATCAAAGGTGGGCTCCACATGATGGCTGATGGATAATAAAGGTGGGCTCCACATGATGGACAATAACATTGATGGTGGGCCTCACATGATAGATGATGAGGACAGTTTAGAATGAAGGTTGGCCCCTAATGATGAATGACCCACATCCAAGGCGGGCCCTATTTGATGGACAACCCACTTCGAAGTTAGGCCTTGTATGATGGATGGTCCACATTAAAGGTGGGCCAACATGATGGACAACCCACATCCAAGGTGGGCCCCGCATGATGGATAGCCCACATTGAAGGTGGGTCGCTTAAGGTAGATGGTCCACATTAAAGGTAGGCCCCACATGATGGACAATTCACATTGAAGATGGGCCAAGGTAGGCCCAAAATAAGAATGGTAGTCCATATCAAAAGTTTGGCTAACAAGATGGACAGTGGATATTAAGGGTGGACCAAACAACTTAAGGGATAAGCACTTATGTGATGTTGGAAACCAAATATACTTACTTACTTTTTGGTTGATAAGTATGTTGTTTACCAAACATACTTATTTGCTAACTAAGATAAGTTATGCAACGCATAAATTACTCATGTGAAGTAACGTTCAATCCAAATGCCCCTTTAGACGCCATTTGGATGCCACCCAAAAGTAACTTTTTAAATTTATGTTCAACCAATTAATTGATTTTTTAACCTAAAAATAGTTTGGTAAGCACTTTTTAAAAGTAATTCATGTGATGAAAATTGCTCGAGAGTTCATTTTCTTTGCCTCTCAACGTTTAACTTTTTTACTCATGTCTCTCTTCATGTGATGGATAATCATATCAAAGGAGGCCCTACATGTGACGTCCCGCACTTCAGATACAGAGTGTGCATCCTTAGACCCGAGTTACGGTCCATTAATCGTATACTAAGTGTACATGAATCCGCCCATTACATAAGTATTAAGAAGCACAATTTACGTGTATTCTAGATCATTACCACATAAACATTCATACATCCAATTGTTTTCACTTCATTTATTAACACTTCATCCCTAACATCCAAATTCTTAAAATAAATTATCAAAGTCGATCAAAGTCCACCCATTTGGGACTTTATTCAACTAAAATAATCAATCATCGTCTAACAAGGTTATGACTATAAACATATTTTAAATTTAAGCAAATTAGCAATTAAAATTAAAGAAAACTAGAACTCCTATAATCAATCGCATAATCAGTTCCGCCGTCTAATGGAACGAACTCGTCTTCCACCAAATACAGCCATTGGTCTTGAGTTTCATCCACCAACCCGGCCTCATTTTCCAGCACTTGATTAGATCGTCTTACATTGTTTGTTTCTATATGATTGTTAATCCGCAACATTAGTTGGCCAGGCTAGTGAGTGAACCCAACATGGTTCATATGAAACACAATATAAGATAGCACACTATAACTGAAATCATATGTATGCAGTATGAGCATGAAGGCGGAGATGTCATGAGGTGCATGTGAAGTGGGATGATCGTTCATTAGCTTATGTTGGATATCCATCAGCCCGAAAACTGTACCCTTCATACATCCATTATAGGTAGGCATGAGAAATCTATACCCGTCAGACGTCCACCTAGGTAGGCATGGGTAATCATATATCTACTTCGTGAGTAGGCTTCCACTATCATGGGCATCTAGTAATAAATCTACCGGGCGTAACCATCAGGGGAGATCCCTCAGGAACTTGAGCACAAGGTATGCATGCAATCATAATGGATGCATGTAATGCATGCACAATGTCTATGCATCAACATATGTAGGTCAATAGATACATCTCTCTCTGAGAGAAAATAATGAATTCCAGAATATTGAGGAAATAACGAATTCCAGAATATCAATGAATTGCATGTTTACATGTTCAAACCATAAATCGATGACAAGAATCATACTAGTATAAGCGATGTAACATGACAACCATATCAATACAAACAATCACAACCATCAATTCATCTATCTTAATCATACAGATATGAGACACGTTGCGATTCATTCACCTATTTGTGGTAAGGTCGAATCCTTTGAACAATTGGTCACTTTGGAATCTACACTTCGAATCCCTATTAGAATAATTTAACATACAATAATTTTAATTACATTGTGCCAATAAGTGGGGGTTCACCTTTTATAAAAGCAAGATGACCCAATTGTTTAAATTAAATTTAGAAATCTATAAAGGTTGTCGATCAATGCAGTCGATCGACCGACCAAAGCTCAACAACCTTTGATCGTCCGATTGATTGACAATAGGGTCAATGAATTACAAAATTAGCGTCTAAAGTCTTTAGACATTTTTTGTCATCCTCAATCGATCAAACCTTGCTCGTCGAACGATTGAGCTTGGTCATATTAAATCAGTTTTCTCTCTAAACAAAATTTATCATCTTTGATTGATCGAACTCGATCGATTGAGATCGCTCGAGGGCATCCTCGATCGATTAAACCTCAATTTCGATCAATCGATACGGGTTATAGTTTATTGCTTAAAGTCTCTGGACAAAATTTTTTCCCTCGACTGATCAAACCCTCTGATCGATCGATTGAAACCAAACACTTTCAGTCTGTACACAATCCATTTCCTAAAAATTCTGAAGTCTTTCCTATTTTCCTTAGTTTTAAGATTATGATTGATTATAGAATATGGGTTTAATCCTTCTTATTGTCTTTCTCATTAATGATCTTGAATTAAACAATATTCATTTGGATCCCGGATATCCAGGGATCTAAAACTATTGATAAAACTATCTTACAACATGATCTTGCTTGATTTATACTGTTCGTAGACCACTATGGGAATCCTTCTAGTCAAATTACCCTAGGATTTGGGAACCAGATATGATTTATCCTTAAAAATAATTCGATTTAAGTTTTTCCTAGACTGATACGGCTGGCTTTCCAGAGTTGATCTCTCACAATACAGATTCTCGCTCTGAAAATCAATTCTCTACATTCAAAACCTTCTCATGGATCAAAATGATGAGCGTAGTGTTGACCTACCACGTTCATCAATTAGATATAGGGTATTTATATACGAAATTCGAAAAACTAAGGAAAGAAGCAATAAGAATTTACCTAATGGAGCTCCTCTTTCGCAGGGCTTCTCTATCTCCCTTGCGGCTACTCTTTAAGTTTAGGGTTTTCTATAAGAATCTCCTGCAACACTACTCTTTATATACAGAGAGTGTCCTGGGTTTAGAAGATTCCACTAGGGTTTCTATGGGTTTTGGCAAAAAGTTAAAATCCTACAGTCCTAAGAGTCAATCTCTTGACCTATCCTTCCACCGGAAGGACTCATACCAACTAGGCTAATTACTTAGTTTGATTAATAAACACGAATTCAATTTATTATTTTTAGTTAATCGGGTTCAAAAATTAGGGTCATTACACTACATGATGTGCAGTCCATATCAAAGGTAGGCCCCACGTTATGATGACTCACATAATGGATTGTCCACATCAAGAAGGCCCTAATGATGAATGACTCACATCCAAAGCAGTCCCTGCATGATGGACAACCCACATTGAAGTGTTAGTGCATTGATTTGTGCATCTTGAGTCACGTGAGTCCATGTGACATGTAGTCAGTTGAGCCCTTTGAAGCTGAAGACCAAAGACACAAGAGGACATGAGCATCAATAAGTAAAGAATAGGTAAATGAGGTGCCCTAGTGACCTTAACCCTTGAACCTCTAAATGATCCTGAGCTTATAGGTTAACCTTGTTGGTCATCCCTTAGCTTTATAAACTTAATTGGAACATAATAAGTAGGCCTAAAAGATGTACAAAGCTGTTATGAAATTGTATGCTCAAAACATCAGTTTTCGAACGATCATCAATCCCATCGGTAAGTTGTCGATGAGACTCAATCCAATCGAAGGTCCACTTAACCAGATTGAAGAATGAGTCTAACAACCAACAAAGATAAATCTTGATTTTCTCTATGCGATCGACGGGCGTTCGATCCTATCGAAAGACGTTCAATCCCATCGAAGGGCCTTTTGATTATATTGAAAGAGCTATTAACTAGTTGTTTTATAGCTGTTGCAAATCGGTTTCTTATAAAACAGTTACTAATCTTGCTTTATAGCTATCCTGTTTCTTCTTAAAGATTCACTTGCATCTGATCGCTTTTCAGCCCACTGGAAGCTCCACTAGCTCTCATATGTTATTCTTGTACAAAGAGTTAATCTCATTGTCCATTGCTGCCTTCCACTTTTCTTTATCAGCCTCATCAAGAGCCTCTTGAATATTAGATAGGCCCCCCTCATCTGTAATGAGGGCATATGCGATATTAAAGTCGTCCTTGTATCTTGTCGGTAACCTACGATCTCATAGTGGATTTCTACTAGGTGGCTGCTCCACCTCTTCTTATACCTTTGTCTGCGCATATGGCTCAGCCTGAGTATTATTTGTGTCAATCTGAATGTCAACGACTAACCTTTATAGTTGTTATTGCTCCTCCTGATCATTCTTGCGGAATAGGGAGCCTTCATCAAATTTAACATCCCTGCTAATAACGATTTTCTGTGTGACTTAGTCATACAACTTATATCCTTTCACACGATCACCATAGCCAACAAAGATGTACTTTTTGGCTCTATGGTTTAGTTTATCTCTCTCAACTGACGGTACATGAGAGCAAGCCTCACAACCAAATATACGCAATCCTGAGTAGTTTACTTTCTGACGACTCCATACTTCCTTTGGAATTTGCAGTTAATTGTCGTAGAAGGAGACCAATTCACCAAATAGTAGGCCATGTTAATGACCTCAGTCCATAGGTCCTTGCCCAACAAAGCATTATTAATCATGCATCGGGCTCTCTCCAAGAGGCCGATTCATCCGTCCAGCCACACCGTTTTGCTCGGGTGTGTGGCGCATTGTGTTGTGCCTAATGATCCTTTAATCTTTACGAAATTAATTAAATTCACCTGAAGTAAACTCACAACCATTATCGGTCCTTAATACCTTAAACTTTCGCCCTGACTCTTTTTCACTATGGCCTTCCATTGTTTGAAATAGGTGAAAACTTCGGATTTATGTTGCATGAAATAAATCCAAACTTTCTGGGAGTAGTCGTCAATGAATGTGACAAACCATGATGACCCTCCAGCGGAAACCACGGGCGATGACCCCCATACATCAGAATGAACATTGTTAAGCACACCCTTACATACATGCTTTCTAGATTTAAAATATAACCTAGATTGTTTACCATATATACAATGCTCGCATATATTTAAATCATAACTTTTAAAACTTGGAATTAAACAACGATCAGAAAGTACCTTTATGGCCCGCTCGCTCATGTGGCCCAGACGTGCAGACATGGAATCCGCTACAGGCGCTGCAGCTCCACCTGTTGAAGTGCTCTTGATCAACCTATAAAAGTTATCATGCCTTTGTGCTCTCATAACTACGAGCACCCCTTTTGAAACCTTAAGGACCCCATTAGAACCGGTGAACTTACACCCTATTGCTTTGAGTGCACTGAGGGAAATCAAATTCTTCTTTATATCAGGAACGTGCCTCACCTCTGTCAAGGTACGCTTCATCCTATCAAACATCTTGATACGGACAGTACCAACAACCACAACATTACAGGCATTGTTATTGCTTATAAATACCTGTCCACCATCGCACTCTCTGTAACTGGCGAACTAACTCTGATGATGAGTCATGTCATATAAAGCCCTTGTGTCAAGGATCCATTAGTCTATACCATCATTGTATAAGTGTCCGATTATAGACATTGATAACACATCACTTGCACTTGTCTCTTTATCTGACGTAGCGGTATTGGCCTCCCCGAAAGAAGACTTCGTATTCCCTTTCTTTGCTTTAGGATTTGTACAATCCTTCTTCATGTGCCCTGACATCCCACAATTCTAGCACTTTAACTTTCCCTTACCTTTGCCCTTGGATTTGGATCTTGATCTAAAGGATCCTATGTCTCGCACGAAATTTCTACCTCTCGTAAACAAAGCATCGGTGGAGGCCCCCATGTTATCATTCTTCTTTCTCATCGCCTTTCCTCGAAGGGATGAGATGACGGTATTGACACTAAGGGTCGTGTTACCGGTGCACAAGATGTCTTTAAAAGACTCAGATGAAGCATGGAGAGAATTCAACAAGATACATGCCTGATTTTCTTCATCGACCACATATCCATCAGCAATTTGCAGATCAACTTGTTAAAAATTGCTAATGTGGATTTCAACATCTCCTCCCTCTGCTATCTTTAAGTTCAACAACTGCAGCTCAAGTGTAAGCAATTTTTAAGGGACTTATGCCTAAATGTCCTATAACTTCGCCCACAAACATGCTGCGGTTTTATCCCTTAAAACATTATAGAGAACCTCATTCGTTATGCATAATTGGATTGATGATTTTGCTTTCTTATCAGTTTCTTCCATTCATGATCATCTAAAGATTCTGGTCACTTCTTAAGAACCTTATCCAATCCTTGCTGAATCAACAGGCTAGTCATCTTGACCTTCCGTAATTAAAATTATTATTTTTGGGGTATTTCTCAACATCAAACTTAGGATTAACAGCCATTGATACTCACTTTCAGATTCGATCATGCGCCCAATGATATCTCCGATACCACTTATTGGGGGACCGCGGAAGCACACAAAGATGAATCGAGTGAAGAAATCCAATCACACCAAATTAGCACAACGCAAACACTCTGAATTTAACGTGAAAAAACCCTTGTAAGAAAAAAACCACAACACAAAGCAACATATATCACTATGAAAGAAGAAAATTACAAGAGTAGAGAGATTACCCGATCCGAACAAACTCAAATCAATCTAAGCTACACCCTTGAAACCCTATAATGAATTAGAAAGCTTTGAATCTCCCAATCTCGATTACACCCCAATATATAGCCTTTGAAAGAATCACAATTGAAATAGGAAATAAATCCCGCCAAATCGCGACTCTGCAAAAAATTTGCCGGATCCGTTCGATGTCATCGATCACCTTCGATGTCATCGAAACTTATCCTTCGATGGCATCGAAGCCATATCGATGCCATCGAACTAATACCCAATCAGTTTAGAGAAAAGACATGAAAATTCATTTTTCTTCAATTGCATTGAGCCATCTACGATGTCATCGAACCGATCTTCGATGTCATCAAACCATCATCGATGACATCGAAAAAGTACCCAGTTAGTCCAGTGACCAATTGGAGAAAATTTGGAAATTATCGATGGGATCGAGCACTGTTCGATGGCATCGAATGATGCTTGATGGCATCGACAGACCCTATTTCTAAATGATTTAAGACTTCAAAAAACAACAAGCTTAGGGTCTTCGATCCCGACCTTACTCTAATTGACCTTGATTGTATGCGTGACTTGGTTTGAGGGGATCTGGTTTTAGGGTGAGTTGGATTGGTTTAGATTTCTCCCTTTTTCTTCTCTCCCATCCCTTTCTCTCTCTCTCTCCCTCTCTCTCTCATAGTCTTTGTATTCTCCCGCTAGCCCCTAACCAACCTTCTTGACAACTATTTTTAAATGGGGAAGAGGCCTCTCCTAAATGACTGACTCGAGCCTTGAGACTTCTTTCGATTATTGTTGCATCATGGATGTTGGGGTTTGGATTGAACATATGGTGGTAAAAATTAATTTTTGACATTCTGAATTATGAGAGGCCACATGGCAGCTTCTGATTAGAAAAAAAAAAGACTTCGGCAAAAATCCAATTTCCACCAACGTACAGAGTCCATTTTGATCTATTTCAATGTTTGAATGGTCTTAATGTGGCCATTGTTCGGTTTGAATTGGGTCGGGCGGTTTCTCGTGGACTTATGGTCTAATATAGGGTATTAGGGAAGGCCGTGGGGTTCGAGATTTTTTATTTCGATTTTGGATAAAGATTCTAGCCAAAGTGTTGGTTCAGTTAGGGTCAGGCTGAATTTTAGCCCTGGGTTACGATTCACACCAACGGGGTGTTTGGACGGACATATTAGAAGGGATTAGATCGTAAAATCCTGGGATATGCCAAACGTGCCAAATAAACGTGGTGAACTTGTCCCGGGATATAGCAAACCCATGGATCTTAAACCAATCCATTGACATCACCATCATTACCTTAAATTGATCCTATCCCTCCTAATTTTGTTCAATCAAGCCTAGGGCCTGTTCGGACGGACGGATTGGAAGGTAAAATCCTGGGATATGCCAAACGTGTCATATAGACCTGGTGAACTTCTCCCATGATATAGCAAACCCATGGATCTTAAACCAATCCACTGACATCACTATCGTTACCTTAAAATTGATCCCATCCCTCCTAATCCTTTAATCCGGCGGCCAAACAGGCCCCAAGTCTTCAGCTCTGGGTTAGGATTCAAATATAGATTTAGTGCGTTTGATCATCCGATCTGGAGTGGGGTGTCTACGATAATATAATGGCTGCCCCCGGGTTTGTGAACAACAAATAGAAGGTAAAAAAGAGAAATACAACAACGGTCAATATTCAGCTCAACAAAGTTCCCGATAGATTAGATCTTCCAATATTGGTTCGTAATCCATAACGGTGGGACTCAATGGACCAATGGTCTGGATCACTGACCATTTGGGCTACACTTGCAAAAAAAACTGAAAACCCGCGTAGCGCTGAAAGAAGCACGCAGGTATCATCTTCCCGTGGCATAATAGTTCCTTCGTTCTCACGGAAGGGTACAGCAAACCCTCTTCTCAGTTCTGAGCCCTTTCTTCTCCTCCGTAGGAAAGAGAGGCGAAGATCTCAGCGTCAGAGAGAGAGAGAGAGAGAGAGAGAGAGAGAGAGAGAGAATCTTCTTTTCCTCCATCGGAAAGAGAATCATGGACGGGCAAGATGGAAACCAACAGCCGCAGCTGGTGCTTGCCCACAAGCTATTCCTCCTCACCCACCCTGATGTTCCTGACCTCGACAAGATCCGTCTCCGTGAGGAGGTTTTCTCTTCCGTCAAATCCAACGGTACTCTCTCCTCTCTCTCTTCTTCCCGATTCTGCCCCTCCATTTCCTCCCCTTTTACGAAGTTTCCACGCTCATTATGCAGACATGGCTCCTCTCTACGAGTCTCTCGCTGCAGACTCCATATTGGAGATGGACCAGGCTGTACTAGATTCGATGCGTGCAAAGATCGAAGACGAGCTCAAGAAGCTCGATGAGAAGTAAGCCTTTTTTTTTGGTTAAATTTCTATTTCCTTTTCCTTTTCTTAGTCTAATTTTTGGAGCGGAGACTGTGATGCATTGCTTTAGATCAACGGGTTTCTCCTTTTCTTTCTGTTTCTTTTGAGAAACCATCTAACACCTTCCTTTTCTTTTGAATGTTTTGTGAGGCAGATTCTACTAATAGATAATTCAGATTCTGGATGTGAACTCAACCATTTTTTTGGTTTTTTGCATTGTTAGATGATTTAATAAGGGATGGGATGATCCCAACTGTCTAATTGGTGGCACCCAAATGGATGACTGAGAATAGCACGGTATTGGGGCGAATTCCATGGGTGAAATCAGATGGTTAAGTTGGTTGCATCAGTGTGGCTTTTGGTCTATTCACTTCCCTGAATCGACATATATGAATTTGAAAGAGTTACACACCTTTCCGATCAATCAAGCTGTGGAAATCTTTCTTCCAATATTGATAATTAGGCCTGTGATAGATAGAATCTCAACACATTCGAATAATCCCCTGCAGCTAATGCAATGTGTTGAGCAACACATGCTTGAAAGAGGCAACATGTGCCAATGGAAGAGCAGCAGATGCTAGTAAAGCCCATGAAAGAGCTTTATTTAGATAATCGTTCATAGCTATGAATAAGTAAACCATTTGTCCAAACCAAGAAGTTGACTCAACACCCAAAAAAGAAGAGGCCCCAGAATGTCCAATTCTTTGTTTTGATTCGGGGGGAAAGGAAAGACAGAAGGCTCCTTGCTTTTGTTCAATTATACAGAGCTGTGAGTTCTTCCTACATGGCTTCATTCCGACATGATTGAGTCCCCAAGACGGAGACCTTCCATCCTGACCTAAGTCACTCCCATCATACATGATGACCGTATATCTTAAAGATTGATGTCTATATATGTGTCCTAAGCATTTATGCTGGTCATGGCTCATCATGGTATTGAGATCAATGGAACACAACTCTCCCTAGTGGTGACCACTGTGTCCAATCTCAAGTTCTCAAGGATAAAAGGATGTACCACATATTCCTCACACAACCCACAAAATACAAGATTAATGCAACATCGGATTTATCTAAGGCATACAACATATGTCCAAGAGGACCCATGGACATCAAGATCAATGACTGAGATTGACCTTTTTACATTAACATGGTTGGTGGATTAGGGTGCATGTTGGTTTTGTGGGGCACTAATTCCAACACGCCTTGTCCCTTATGATGCGGTGTGGGCTGCTTCTTCTTTATGATGGCCGACCTCGTTGATGCCCCTATAGTTGCCATTAGGGGGAGGTTATTAGCTGTGGCACCCTATTGCGATAGGTGGGAACTAGTTATGGCTCCAGTTAAGGGGAGGCTGCTGGAACTGATTATAATTACTATTAGGGGGAGGTTGCTGGAGCTGACTATGACTCCTGTTAAGTGGATGTTGCTGGAGCTGATTGTGACTCCTGTTAAGGGGAGGTTGCTAAACGTTTAGAGTAGATGTAGGAGGAAAGTTGAAGACTGGTTGACTGTTGGTCGGGGGATGTTGAATGCTTGGCACAGAGGGAGGAGGGAGGTCAAAGACTGGAGTTGAGGTAGGAGGGAGACTGCAAAGGTTGATCGATTGGGGCGCTTGGTGATTGCGCTTACTCATTTTAGGCTAGGGATGTGGCCCCGCCATGGAGGAACTTAATAATTACGTCCTCCAATTTTTTAATACTTTGGTCCATGTCAACCATAGGAGTTTTTAGGATACCATCGGCCACAAGCTGTGATGTCTCTTGGTTGGTAAGGCCGCGAGTATGTCCTCTTGGGCTGCCATTGCCTTACTAGAATTTAAAATCCCAAATAATTCATAAATCCCACATTTTGAGTCGTGTCTGGCTAATGGTTAGCATGTTCTCCAATGATGTCGCCAAATTTGTTGACGTGCGCCCAGGGTCGTTGCTAGTTGGCTTATGATCCATGTATTGGATGCGAGTTGTATTTGAGATTTGGAATCGCTACTAGCTGAAAAATTGATAATCTATGATCGCATCAGTGTTCGAAATATCGGTATCGTGTTATGTATTGCACCCTTGGGATACAGATACGTATCGGTTATCGCATGGGATATATCGGTTGTATCGTGTAATGTATCGCTGTTGTTGGAGACATGGGGAAGCATTGGGAAATTGGTCAAAGTTTTCAATGAAACTTCAGTAATTGTAAAAAAAAGACATCAATACACACTTATAAATCAAAATATTACAAAAAAAAAAGTGCACATAACAGGTTTTCTTTATATGGGGTCTTAATCTATGAGTTGTCTAACTGAATTGATGCAAATATATTCAAAGTCTATTCATATAATTTATAAATGTAAGAAGACATGTGGAAACATAAGCAATATATTTAAAAGCAAAAGAAGAATCACTAGATCAGGTTACATACACGTTTGATTTTATGTTTGGACAAATTGCAACCGATTTGCGAGAAATTGGAAAATTTTGATTTTTTTTTTTTTCAAAATTTGGCAACTCTGCCCATCTCCTAA
Source organism: Magnolia officinalis (assembly GCA_021015155.1). Lineage (NCBI taxonomy): Eukaryota > Viridiplantae > Streptophyta > Magnoliopsida > Magnoliales > Magnoliaceae > Magnolia > Magnolia officinalis. The sequence goes on from JAJHSJ010000005.1 coordinate 71,708,870, forward strand.
AATCTCAAATTTGAAGTTTCTAATTCATTATTTTTCATGCAAAACATGAAAAATCATGGATTTGTAACAATTTGACACTGATTTAACATGATTTATAGAAAAAAGGATCGAAAATCGAAAACGTTCACCGGATTGAACATGTGGGATATATCACATTACTTGTACATTTCGTATCGCACATGTGGGATATAAGATATATCGTGGGATATATCGGCCGATATCGTCGATACTTAAAACACTGGATCGCATAAATACCATGAATCATAGGGAATTAGGGAATCAAAGAATCCATGCCTCAAATCTCCCTTAGTTGGTCTATGTCCGAATATTGAGTAAGAGCCTCAGTAATAGAGAAGGGGTTAGGCACCGTTCTTCTTTTGCATTGACGTACAATCTCTATTTTGTGGGTTTAGGGATTTTTTTGAGGATTATTGAGCTCTGAGGATTTTTACCCAACTACAATCGTGATTGCAGAGACGATGTGCTCGATATTGATCATGATTGAGGAGATGCCTGTTGCTTGAAAGTAAAAGCCCAAGAGGCTAGATAGATTGATCCTTGGTTTTTGATGTGCCGGGATCCGTTAATACGACAAGACAGAGTATATGCCAAGTAGGATTGATTAAAAAGAGACACAAGCAATGGGGTGTATGAGAAGAGAGGTGATTTATGGTAAAACGAATGCGGTAATAAGTAATAGGAAAACCATAGGGTGATTGTGCATGTTGGAGATGTGAGAGGGGAAGAACCCCGACACTCTTTGTGAAAAAAGCTTGGGATTCTTAGATACTGACCCCTACTCTTAAGTGACTTGGGTTGACAAGATCTGGTTTTAGGGTGAGTTGGATTGGTTTGGATCCCCCCCCCCCCCCCCCCCCCCCCCCCCCCCCCCCTCTTTTCATTTTCTCACCCCATCTCTCTCTCTCTCTCTCTCTCTCTCTCTCTCTCAGTCTTCATAGTCTCCAGCTAGCCCCTAACCAACCTTCCTGACAACTATTTTTAGATGGGGAGGAGGCCTCTTTTGATAGACGTGCTAGTGGAAATTCAATTTCTACTAGATCCTAAATGGCTGACCCGAGCCTCGAGGCTTCCCCCGATTATTGCTGCGACAGGGATGTTGGGGTTTCGGTCAAACATGTGGTGGCATAAATTCAATTTCCGACACCGTACTCAACTTGAACCTCGAGGCATCGTTGACATTTTGTACCGTGAGAGGCCATGTGGTAGTTTTTGATTAGAGAAAAGGTTTTGGCCAAAATCCAATTTCCACCAATATAAAGGTCATTTTGACCTATTTTGGTGTTCGGATGGTCTTGATGGGGCTCTTAGTCGGTTTGGATTGGGTCGGGGAGTTTCTCATGGACTTATGGTTTCATATAGGGTTTAGGGCTGCGGGGTTCGGGGTTTTTGATTTTGGTTGACGTGTTGGTTCCTGGTTAGGGTCCAAGCTAGGGTTTAGCTTCGGGTTAGGTTCAAGCTGAGTTTTCAGCTTTGGGTTAGGATTCAAATATAGATCTAGTGCATATGATCAGCCCATCCCAAGTGGGGTGTTTACGATAGTGTAATGGTCGCACCCTAATTTGTGGCCAACAAATAAAAGCTCAAGAAGAGAAATACAACAATGGCCAATGTTCAGCTCAACAAGTTCGTAATAGATAAGATCTTCCAATCTTGGGTTGTGATCTATACTGGTGGGACTTAATGGATTGATAGTCTAGATCACTATCAATTGGGCCACACTTGTAAGAGCTGAAAACACGTGCAGTGCTAAAAGATGCAGGCATGTATCAAATTCTTGTGGCATAATTGTTCCTTTGTTCTCACGAAAGGGAACAACAAACCCTCTTCTCAATTCCGAGTCTTGTCTCCTCCTCCGTAAGAAAGAGAAAGGCGAAGATCTTAGCATCAGAGAGAGAGAGAGAGAGAGAGAGAGAGAGAGAGCCTTCTTCTCTTCCATCGGAAAGAGAATCATGGACAGGCAAGATGGAAACTAGTAGCAGTAGCTAGTGCTCACCCATAAGCTCTTCCTCCTCACCTACCTTGCTGTTCCCGACCTCGAAAAGATCCGTCTCCGTGAAGAGGTTTTCTCTTCCATCAAATCCAACGGTACTCTCTCTCTCTCTCATCTTCCCAATTCTGCCTCTCCATTTCCTCCCTTTTGTACAAAGTTTCCATGCTCAGTATGCAGACATGGCTTCTCTCCACAAGTCTCTCACTGTAGACTCCATATTGGAGATGGACCACATTGTACTAGATTCGATGTGTACGAAAGATCGAAGACGAGCTCAAGAAGCTTGATGAGTAGTAAGCTTTTTTTTTTTTTTTTTTTTTTTTTTCTTTTTTGAGTCTAATTTTTGAAGCGGAGATTGGGATGCATTGATTATTTGATTTAGATCAACAGGTTTCTCCTCTTCTTTCTATTTCTTTTGAGAAACCATCAAGCACCACTCTTTTGAATGTTTGGTGAGCAAAGTGGTTTTTTTTTTTCTTGGAAATCGCTTGTTATTGTTTTTTGTGTGTAGATTCGGATTATATGAATAGATAATTCAGATTCTGAATTTGAACTCAACCGTTTTGTGTGTGTGTGTGTGTGTGTGTGTGTGTGTGTGTGTGTGTGTGTGTGTGTGTGTGTGTGTGTGTGGTCAGTGTGGCATTTGTTCTATTCACTTAATGGAATCGACAAAGATGAATTTGAAACAGTTACATACCTTTCTGATCGATCAAGCTGTGGAAATCTTTCTTCCAATATTGATAATTAGGCCCAATGGGCAGTGTTGTTGTTTTCACAATATCATTGAAGGGGTGAACGAAGTGATTTCTAGGATTAAAAGGCTAGTGGCCGAATGGGCAGTGTTGTTTGGGTGGCTCATCAGCTGCCTTTCCTATTTGAGTGCTTTGTGCCTCTGGGCTTGTTTTTTGTTTTGTGTTTTTTTTTTTTTTTTTCCTGCTATAGCGCTTCTTAATAAATTATCACTCTTTCTCTCTCAAAATAAAAAAGGCCCAAGATAGATAGAATCTCAACACATTCGAATAATCACCTACAACTAATGCAATGCGTTGAGCAATGCATGCTTGAAAGAGGCAACATGTGCCAACGGAAGAGCAACAGATGCTATTAAAGCCCATTAAAGAGCTTTATTCAGGCAACTGTTCATAGCTAAGAATAAATAAACCATTTGTCCAAATTCCAAACCAAGAAGTTGACTCAACACCCAAAAAAGAAGAGGCCCTACAATGTCCAATTCTTTATTTCGATCCTGGGGAAAGGAAGGACAGAAGGCTTCTCGCTTTTTTTTTTTTCAATTATAAAGAGCTTTGAGTTCTTCCTGCATGGCTTCTTTCCAACATGATTGAGTGCTGGTTCATATCGACTGCGTAGTATGCCGGTTGACCGAATATCCAATAGAAACAACTGGATCATTAGCTAAGGGGTTTTTGTGCTTTCCCCCTAATTGAGGTGATGAATTCTGACGGACTTCACTAAAGTAGCCCCTCTATAGTGATGGCTCCCCTTAGGGGATAACAGCTTCCTTCGTTCTAAAAGTGCAATTCTTACCTGAGTCCCTTCTCCAAGAGCTGTTCAAATTTTTGCACAACTTTCCAATTACGCATGAGAACCTATTCTAGATTCTTTTTTTGGATGGAATACTTTAGATTTGATTGAGTAGAATAAAGGAGAATGTAATACAACAAGGAGGCCTTGAAGCACCCAACAAAACCATCAAGAGCAATAAAACTGGTCAGACAATCATTAAAGAAAAGGAGGGACTAGCTTCTATCCTTGATGAAAAGAGATTCTCTGCTTCCACCAGCCTTCGCTAAGTCATCCGCAACCTCATTAGCATCAGGGCCCACATGCACCAAAGAAATAGCCTCTGTTGCCTCTTCCAAAACCATAGCCACCTTTGATTTTGCCCATGCAAATGCATTTCTCGAATCTCCTTCTGCAATAGCTGGGAAGAGATTAAACTGCATGAATCTTAATGGCTTGGAGGCAAGGTGTCCCAAAACGGTTACATTTCAGCCGTATCGGCCAATACGTAACGGTAACGGTGGGAACCGTTACGCGTTTCGGGGTTGTATCGGCCGTTACCCGATTTTGTACCCGTATCGCCGTTACGGTCCCGTTACGGGCGTAACGACCGTTACTGACCCGTAACGGCTGTTACGGGCCTTGAAAAAAAAAAAGAAAAAGAAAAAGAAAAACGTATCTTTTCGTTTTTTGTTCTTCTTCTCTCTTCTTCTTCTTCTCTTCTTCTTCTCTCTTCTCAGGGAGCTGCGGCTGCGGCAGCCTTCTTCCTCTTCTTCTTCTCTCTCTCTCTCTCCTCTTCTCTCTCTCTCTCTCTCTCCTTTCCCTCTTTCCCTCTTTTTTCTTTTCTTTCCCTCTTTTTTCTTTTCGGTTTACCTCTCTCCTCTCTTTTTTTTTTTTTTTTTTTTTTTCCAGGCGTACCGCGCACCAACTAGCTGCCTAGCTGTAGGTACGTGTCGCGCAGAGACGAGCGCTGACACTCCTCGAGCTCCGAGTTGTACGAACGGTTCAAAGAGATCCAAGTTATATGGGCTCCACAGTGATGTATTTATTATATCTACACACACGTTCATCTATTTTCAGAGATCATTTTAGAGCACTACCCAAAAAATGAATTATATCCAAAGCTCATCTGGACCACACCAAAAATAACAGCGGAGATAATATTTTCACTATTAAACAATTCGCAGGGCCCACGGTAATGGTTATTTTCCATCCAATCTGATCTGATCAGACCCAAGTGGGCCCCACCATGATGTATATATTTTATCCATGTCGTCCATCCATTTTGCCACGTTATTTTAGGTCAGGATCTGAAAAATTAATAATATCCAAATCTCAGGTGGACCACACCATAGCAAACAGTGGTTATAGACCGCTCACCATTAAAAATTTCTTAAGGTCCATTGTAATGTTTATTTTCAATCTAACCTATTAATTGGGTCACACTGACGTGGATGAAGAGAAAACACACATGTCAGTTTGATCTAAAACTTTTGTAGCCCCCAATAAATTTTTAATGGTGAACGTTTAATTATTGTTATTTCTTATGGTACAGTCCACCTGAGCTTTGGATGTGCCTCATTTTTGAGCTCATGCCCTAAAATTATTTGACAAAATGGATGGACGGTGTGGATATAACACATTCATCACGGGTGGGGCCCAAAAAACTTTGACACGTGTGCTACACTTCACAATTCGAGTCCCGCCTAATTTGAGCATTAAAAAATTGTACACGAGACATATATTAACTTAAAATTTAGCAATTAAATTATGGACTGCAATTGCTAACTCACGATGCCAAAATCAAATTGTTTGAATAGTTTTAATTGTTAATTTGTGGACTTTTATTTTTTAAAATAGGGACTTTTGATTTTTTTCATGATTCACTATCCAATAAATGTCCACCAATTCATAAGTGGAATAATGACAATAAATTGTATGAATTTGAGGCTGATTTGGTGTATAGATTGGTCCTCCAAGTCAGCCCCAAATTGGCAACGCTATCTACCTGAATTTAATTTCATTTTTTTTAAAGAACTATTGGGAGAAATGATATCAAGTTATTAGGTATATAAATTAAATATTTAAGTCAAATTGAGGTTATTTGGTTCATAAATTCATCAGACAGTCCGATACAACTTCTCACCAAAGAGTGGACCGTTACACTACCATAAACATGTTCCAATTTATAAATGAATGCATATTTGGAATGCTTAGAATATTCTGGATTTAATCCATATTTTTTCATATGTTTTTGGCAAAAAAAAATATTTGCGCCGTTACGGGCCGTTACGCCCCCGTATCGCCGTTATGCCCCCGTATCCGTATCGGTTTCGGAGGGCACCATTACGCCAACCGATGCCGATACAGGACACCTTGCTTGGAGGAGCGCTGCTGCTTTGCATAGTTTGAGTCTCTAATTGCAACTGGGCCTGAGAATAAGCATCATTCTCATGCTCATCACTAACAACTCCACCATTTCCTGCTGGGCCTGGGTTACTGAAGGAAGCTCTATTGGAATTAACTTCAAAGCTGCTTGCTAAGGGAGTGATTCATCTATTCGGGTCTTTAGTAGCGTGAATTTGCCTGTGAATTATCTCCTCCCAATTAATCTCGATGGTTGATAGAGAAGGCTTTTAAAGTTGTCGGCTGCTTTAGCCCACTTCGCTATAATCTGAAAGTTTTTCTCAAAAGGGTCTGAACCTGAGACTTTCACCCTTTAAACACCCTCCTATTCCTCTCTAACTATATTATCCAAAGAGCAGCATGCATAATCATCTTCTGTGGAAATGCATCATCGGTGTCTCACATTGTGTGGGGGCACCCCTCTATCAGCAATTTTATAGTATTGGGGAAAACCCACTGAACTCCAAACTTGGCTTCCACTGTCTCCCATACCACATTAGCAACCAGACGTAACAACATGACATGATTAACATGTTCCTCTGCTGCAAAACACATGGGGCATTTGTTAGGACCTTCGACTGGCATATCTCTCTCTCTCTCTCTTTTATGAAGATATTAACAATCCAGTTTGTCTCTAGGCATGCTATCCAAATAAAACTTTGACTTTAGGAACAGGGACTGCCAGATTTTTGATCCCCAGATTATGAAAAGGCTTTCAGCTGATCTCCACTCCTCACCATCAGCAATTTGGTCATTGATCTGGTAGAGAACTCTCCTAGCACCTCCATTTCCCATATATATTTATCTCCACACTCTTGAGGAATGAACACTTGATCAAGCAGTTACAGTAAATTGGATACGGATATAATTTCTTCGTCCTCAAGTCCCTTCTGAAACCCGGGCACCACACCACCTTCCCGTTGATGCGACGGCAACATTAGAGAGTCTTTCCTTACTTCAAAGGTGCACAGGTCCTCGAATAGTTCTCCCAGTGGAACTTCCGAGCACCACTTGTCTTCCCAAAAATTTATCCACATACCTGAGCGCACCTTGGATCGAAAGGAGCTGCTGCAAACTTGATATGCCCATGAAATCTGTCTCCAAATATGTGATCCTTTTCTTTGACATGTTGACCCAGTTGTGGCTGAGCCATATTTTGTGGCTGAACCATATTTGGTAATGAGAACTCTACAAAGCAAGGAATCATCACTGTTCTGAGTCTCTACCACAAATTTAGACAATAGAATAGTATGTGGATGTGACAATCCTTAAATCAAAGCCTCCATTTACAGGCCTATGAACCATGTCCCAAGAGACCGAATGGAATTTATGTGCGTCCTAGGCGTTGTTCCACAAAAATCACATCTGAATAGATTCAATTTTATCTGCAACTTTCATTGGACATCTCAATAGCAGCAACCAATAGATTGGCAAATTGGCTGGCACAGCTTTAATAATGGTAATTCTACTCCCTACTGACAGAAACCTCCCTTTCCATGACGATAACTTTCGGTTAAGCTGCTTTTCTATCACACCATACCACTGCTGTGATCCACCTCTGCTTTCAAAATAGGGTAGCTCAGATGCATCATTGAGAGCTTTTCTGCCTTGCAACCTCTGATAGCTGCGAACTGACTGATCCTCCATATTTGCCAAGATTTACCTTCAGCCCTGACACTAGTTCAAAGCAAGTGAGGATTTCTCAGTAATTACAAGTCTCATTGGCTGACCCATTCCCAAAAAGCGTAGTATCAACTGCATACAATACATATCACCCCAACACTGCTGCTTCCTTCACACATACCCTTGATGAGCTCAATATCCTCTGCTTTTTGAAGGATTCTCGATAATGCTTATGCCACCATAGCAAAGAGCAAAGGGGACAGTGGGTCACCCTTCCTCAGGCCGTGCTCTCCTTTGAAAAATCCTTTAGGTGAGCCGGTGATCAAAATAGAAAACCACAGAGATTACAGAAGCTCTAATCCATGTTTGGCATCAACACCCCAAATCCATCGTGCTAATTAGATAGAATAAGGATTCCGATCTACACAATTATAGGTCTCCTAAAGATCTGCTTTAAGTAGGAATCCTTTTCCCCTTCTTCATAATCACGGATAGTTTCATTAGTGACAAACAGACCGCCAGCTACCGATCTCCCCTGCATGAAAGCACATTGAGATTCTGAAATGATGCGATAGACCTCATGCCATCTGTCTGCCAGCACTTTTGAGATTATTCCGTAGCAGCTGCTTATAAGGCTAATTGGTCTCATAGTCTGGTGATTGTCTCAGCCCTTCTCTTTTTTGTAATCAGTGAATCTGGTTTACTTATGGAAGGCCTGTCATAGAATTCTCTGTACACTACCAAAAGATTGGATTTAATAGATTCTTAGCAAGCTTAATAAAATGCCAGCTGAAATCCATCAGGGCTTGTTTTCTGCCTCCCTCCATTTCGAAACCTGCTGGTTAATCTCCTTTTCCTCGAACATTCCCTCAAGTCTTTAGCCTTGGTTTTTGACATAGCGTCAAACACTACCTCACCAAGACAAGCTTTGCTTGCAAAATTTTCAGAGAAGACAACCTCAAAATAATTAACAAAAGCAGAGGAAATATCGTCCTTATCCGAAGTAGTACTCTCACCTTACCTGATAGAGGAGATACAATTTGAGTGCCTCCGAGTGTTCGCTAACTGATGGAAATAAGCTGTATTGTTGTCACCTTCTTTAATCCATCTTTCTCTTGACTTTTGCCTCCAATGCATTTCTTCCCTGTGCAACACCATAGTCAGCTCCTCAATCTCCCTTTTCCTAATTGCTTTAGCATGCACAAGAAGACCCACTTTTTCCTTTTCTCTTTCCAATTCCATTAACTCATTCAGAAGGAGATTTGGAGTCCTTTATTCCCCGAAGGTTTCTCTGTTCCTCAGTTTCAAAATTTCTAATAACTGCCAAAGTTTTTCACAGCAATGAAAGCTGGGTCTCCCATTTGTCGAGAAGGGCCGCCACCAGTCTGCCACCAACGGACAAAAACTGGGATGAGCGAGGCACATTAATTTGAACTTGAAGGCTTTTGACCCCAAGATTCCATCTTGGTGAAGAGCAAGACTGCATTATGGTCTGACACTTGCCTTGGCAAAGCAGACGACTGGGCTTTGGCAAGCTTCCAAGGCTGCAAAACAAGCCTCCATGAACCTGAGATGAGGAACCTGTTGAGGTGACGCACAGCCAGGTCTTCCTGCAAGTGGACCAAATGTATTTAGCTCCCTGCAAAGGAATATCGATGAGCGCTCTGTTTTCCACAAATTCATTGAAGTTCTTCGTGATAAACACCTTCCTAGACCCACCACACTTTTTATACCCAAACTGAATTGCGTTGAAATCCTCTGATAGGCGCCAAGGCACCTAATATGACACCGGGATCCGCTTTAGCTCCTCCCATAATTCTGAACACAACCCGGGATAATTCAGGCCATAAACTGTTGTTAGATCCACTTCTTGCAACTATCGATTGATGAGAATAGAATGGAAATGGATCGCCTGCCATGGATAGATGTGATATTCTGGAGTATCTTAGAATCCAGTTAAGAAGGATCCGCTTTAGTCCAAATCTAGTCTAATTCTCACACTCCAAATCTAGTCTAATTCTCACATACCATGTGCATGGGGTTCCTATACATAACTGTATGATCATATTAGGTTGTTCAATTACACCAAAACCCTCTTAACCCTATTCGGTTTGTATAGAAGCTACTACTTTGGGTAAGATATCCTGGTACATCAACTGTATGGGTTTGCACACATATGGAGATACTTTATCTGTAGTAACTTCCAAAAAGTAGAAACCAGCAACTATAGCAGATATTTACTTCCAAAAGGACATTTATCCACCATATCTCACATATATCATGTCATGTTTATGATTCATAGATACGACTATATAGCTGTATGGTGCCAATGCCTGTATGTAATCATTAAATAAGCATATATATGAAAATATACAGGGAATGAATCTTTTTTTTTTTTTTTTTAAATCGGACTCAGGAGGGTCCCACAGTCCGCTGTAATCTGTGTGGGACTGGGTTTGGCACAGATGTGAGCTGACGAGTGGTCAGATTGCATTTTGGATGCATCTATTCCCCTAGATTCCAAAACTCATCCTTGAGTTGAAAACCAGTATCGACCCACCGCCATGATCTACCCTTGTCTCGGTCCTTTTCTGTTTCAAGAGTTAAACTGGAGTCCTAGCTGTCAGACTGATTCGATCTTCCACAGACTCCAGAATAAGGCATTTCCTTTCGTCTTTGGTTTCCAAATGGGGATTGTTGATGCGCCTTCCGCTTTGTCATGAATTTTTGATCTGCTCGAAACTGATCATTGTAATGGTGTGACTGACATTTCCATCTCAACTTCAACTCATTCCTTGTCAGGATTTACCAATATGACCATTGAATTGTCCATCACTTCAACTTTCTCAATTGTCTATCCACTGGTAGGTATGCTGATTCATCCATCAGTCCCTTCTGTTGCTGCATCTGTCAACTGTTCTCTAGATTCAATTGGCCCTTCATCTTATCTGACTATTGATACAGCAGCAGATCCATCTCGGAATCCATTGATCAATCCATTGGTGGATTGATCTTGGGTTGTTTCACTCTCATGCATGTTACCCATTGAATCTTCAACTTTGACTATCTGGAGTGATCTTAATTTTGATGCTAAATCAACATAGGCTTGGGCCTTTTTTGGGGATTTCTCATTGCTTCATTGAGTTATTCCACCTTCTCCAATATCTCAATTGTCGTATTCTCATTCGTCTTTGATCTTGTACATCTTCTTACAATGAGATGTCATCCCCAAATGACTGGGTATTTTATTGACAACTTCAATATCAAGGGGGGAAAAAGGATTGACATGGATCACCATAATAATAATATGAAGAAGGGGGTAAGGTTTAGCATGATTGGATGGATGATGGTGATAATTGGGTAACCTGGATAGGAATCGGAATATGGACCATTGTAATTTGAATGGGACTCTTGATAGGCATGATTGTAAGAGGCGCATGAATAGCCTTCTTTTGACAACATGCCAGCACTAAAGAATGAATTTTCCATAACAGGCTAATTGGTTAACATATTCCAGTAATCAAGTAAAGAAAGATAAAGGCATTCAATAACAGTAACTGTGACCATAATGGCAAACCTTATGGCTGTTACGATGATGGCCGTTACGGGCCTTTCTTCTTTTTTTTTTTTTCTCAAATCGGGCGTTGCGGCCCCCTATCCTGTAACAGGCGCACCATTACTGTTCTGTAAGTTCCGTAATCTGAATACCTTGACAAAGATACACCAGTGAAGAGATGTGGACAAAATTCTTATAGGCATGGTTTGTTGGCATTGAGGGTGACTGTGGTGCATATAAATGCTTGGTAATGATGATGGACAGGTTTCCAGATTCGAAATTGGGACAATTTTTGGATAGCATGAATCAATTTTCCGTAGAAAGTTTATGCAGGAAACTGGAATTGAAAATAAGACTCAGAACATAGGTTCACTGATTGTATTGACAAGTTCCCAAGGCACCAAAATTTGCTAAGTACCAATGTGATGTAATGAATTTGAAAGATGTGAATTCAAAACAGTTCTGTACCTTTTTTGATTGACCAAGAGAGATTCTTTCTTCCAAAATTGATAAGTAGGCCAAGATAAATGGTAGCACATGTGCAAAGGGCCTATTTGGACGCACCCTTTGGAAGGGTATTGGAGGCCAAACACCTTTTTGATCCGTTTGATGGTGTGTTTTTGGGTGCACTTGGCAAACCCCTATCTCATCTTATGCTTGGCAAAATAGATGCTGAAATGCTAGCTCGACTGAAAAATCATTCTTGCCTTTTTCGGAAACTCCCCTTTGAGGAAGTGTGTCCAAAGCTCCAAATGAGCCTGAAGAGTCCCCTGCAATTATGCAATGGGTTGGCTTTACCAATCCTTTTTCTCCGGTTAATCCTAAGGTCCTAGTATCTCCCTATCACCCCGATCCAATTCTTTTTTATCTTCCCCCTATTATCTTTTCAAGTCCTTCAATCCTAGTCACAATTCGTCTCCTCATTAGAGCTGTATCTTTCCTTCATTGCATGTGACCAGACCTTGATGTGCTCCCCTTCTTTTGTCTCATAACAGGCTACTTATAGGCTACTTAGGATAACTTTTCCTAATGGTACTCCTAATCTTTTCACACATCCATTTCAACATCTTTAACTCTATGACATTTGATCTCAGCTCATAGAGTTAAGCTCATAGATTACGAAGGGAAGGAAGGGAAACACCACTTGTTGAGAAAGATTAAAAGACAAACTCATAGAGTTAAGAGGAAGAAGAAAGAAAGAAAGAAGAAGAAAAAGAAAGAAAAAAGGCAGGAAAAGAGGGGAATTACCAAGGATTAGGAAGGGAAACACAAAAAAATACCCAAAAATCTGCAAATTCTATTCAAAGCAAAACAAAAATTTGCTTCAATAGGAAAAATCCAACAAACCCTAGCCAAGGCAACAAAAAAAATCAGCAAGTCCTTCAAAAAATCTTTAAAAAAAGAATAAAAGAAGAATAAGAAAAAAAAAATGGAGGGAAAAGAAAAGAGAAAAGAAGAAGAAACCTTAGGAGCACTTCGGCTCTGATACCATGTTAAACGGCTACATTGTGCTAATCTTGAGGGCTTATGTGAAGAGGGGGGGGGGGGGGGGGGGGTGGTGAGTTGCCTTATTCATCTATCAACCTTTCAACACGCCACCCTAAGTTGGAGCTTCTTAATGAGGCCCAACTTTGAACAAGGGCTAACATAATCAAACCTAAAAAAGAAAGAAATTCTTCTCTAACAGACTAATTGGGCATCCACAAATCATGGTATCTAGTGTTGGATCTTCCATCCATTGATCACATAGCTTTGGCTAAGCTTGTAGCCACATGAACAACAATAATCCAACAATCAACAGTTTAGATCGCATGATCATGAGGGCACACTCACATGGTGCCATCACCCACTAATTGTGGGTGGGCCCTACATGCCCCACCATCTATGAATGTCCAATAAAATTATCCACACAAGTGGGCCATTATTACAACATCAAGATGAATGTTCATGATTGCCTCATAGACACTTGTGCTAATTAAATTAATTAAAAAAAATTCCAAATCTGGAAATTTCCCAAAAATCATGATTTTCTAGATTTGAACTATTTTCGTTTCACTAGGATATGGGAAATTTCGAAATAAGAAGTTACTTGGGCACTAAGGAATCTAAAGAGAGAAGTGAGGAATAAGGAAACACGAGAGAGAAAGCCTAGGGATGGTGACGTCACCATCCCTCTCTCCCCAACCAACGTCCTTTCGGACGCAAATCCCAAGGATGGGAAGAAGTTGTTGATGTTATCATGGGCCCCGCATGGGCCACCATCTCTCCAAATTGAGCATACTGTTGGAATCTACTCCTCACAGTCGTTCCAACAAGCACCATGTTGATATTCTTCTGGCGATATTTGTCTTGGGGATTTCTTGAAGGCTTGAGATTTGAATAGATAGATCTACGCATGTACAACATAATCCCGACTAATCTGGGTCGTTTAGGACACTAGACATTAGTGGATCTATTAAGAAGCGTAAAATCCTTACGATACAACCTGAGAACGGTTTTAAAACGACCCACCTTTAATATACCGCACAAATATGGAATTTTAAAATAAACAAATCCATCACACATCAAAACCCACCAATCAACATAATTAAATATGCTGTACACGTCCACACATTTTTAGTGGATTAAATCACTGTCGCAACCATGTGTCTAAAACGATCAAATCTTCAATTTACACCATTGGCAGTGTGGTAAAATTGAAACAGATAGATCTCCCAATCCATATGCTCGATCACTCAGAAATTTTAAACAATTGTAATATTCCTCATCATAGGTGGAACAATCTGGCTGGTCAGCACTACGAATAGGCACAACCCATCGGCACGATCAGAAATGCAGAAACAAATGTAGGTCAAAGAATGGGATTGCTCTGATACCAATCCAATGGGTGGATTTTAGAAATGTAGTGGAATAAAAGATTTTCAACATCCAATTCAATCAATCAATTAATTAGGATCATTGTTGAGATCTGACCATGCTTTAAAAAAAAGTCTAATTTAATTAGATAAACTTGACGACGAGCCGTCGATTGAATGCCGCTGTCATCTCCCAAGCAAGGGAGTCTCTCCTAGATGATCTATTCCAAGTGGAAGGGATGGAGAGCTTTTGGTCTAGATCTTAGTAATGGCTAGATCTGACACTTTGAGCCGTTGGTGAGATGGGCCACACAAGATGTGGACATGTGGTGATGCTCTCTCTCTTTGCTCTAGCTTGGGACATCCCGGGGGGGTTGTTCTAAGCTCTCTCTCTCTCTCCCCTCTCCGGAATAAGATCTTAAATAGGAGTTAGGGTTGCGGTGGGATGTACTGCATATGGTGCTCCACCTTACAAAACATCTGTGTACCCTATTGTAAATGATGTCCATATACCTGTCTCATATATGCACCCCAACCGTTTGAATCCATTCACTATCAATGGTTATCATCCTATGCCCATGCCACCTGGGGTATGGATCACTTAAGATTCAAGCATTAGATGTCCATTAAGTGCGTTTTAAAACAAATCAATGGTCGAAAATGAAAATCAACAATTGAAAAACTTTGGTTAACAAATTGAATACCTTAGAGGTTCCGACCGACCTTTTAATCACTTGCCGGACCATCCAAACCATAAGATCACCTACCTATTCATGTGTTATTCATGTCTAGAGCTCTACACGAGTCGAACCAAGTCGAGCTTGGCACAACTCAACTCGGCTCGGTCAGTAGCTGACCCCAGCTCGAACTCGGCTTGGCTCGGTCCTCGAGCCTGATTGTCTAGCTCAACTCAGTTCGGTCAGCAGCTCGGGCCAGTTTGAGTCGAGTTCGAGCCTCTACGACATTTTCTCAAACGCATGGAATGCAACTTCAATTTCTCAGTATGCAAAACAGCAGTAACAGTTTGTAGGCATTTTATCAAACACTCGATAGGCAGCATCAAAATCAAAATACAAGGTTAGTTTTATCATGTATTATTATTATTTTTTTTTTGTAGTGATTTGTTTCGTATCATACCTTCCTCGCCACCAGCTGATCCTGCAATGAATGTATGCACTTGAAACACCACTTCGTTGAGTCATTTCATCAAACAATTGGTGAGCAACGTCAATATCAAAATAACTGACTCACCGAACTGATTCGATCCAAGTTCGATTCGAGCTGAGGTTCAATCCGAGTCGATTCGAGCTCGGACAAGCTCGAACTCAGCTTGAAATTTTTTCGAGCTCCAAAAATCAACTCGGCTAGGTTCGAACGAGTCGAATCAAGCTTTTTCGAGTTGAGTTGAGCGAGTTAACCAAGCTAACGGTTTGTGTACAACTCTATTCATGTCCTGGGAAGATATAATGGATCCCTCGTTAGATCGTGCGCACTTCGAGGACCCTTATGAAGAAACCTAGCTACACCCACTTTTAGTGGCTATGTAGGAGTGTTGATAGGAGAGCTAAAGCATGGTCAGTCAGGGCCTCTCCATCTGCACATCCTTAGGTCATGGGGATTTTGATGGAGCCAGTGCATTCACTAGCCTATTCAAGTCTGGGCATGATGGGTCTCCCAATCTTGATGCTTGTAAGTGATCCATGGCAACGCTAGTGACCAAAGGCTTAATCATAGGGATCATCTATGGCTCACTTACACAATCATGTGGGGTAGGAAAGGAGGCGATCTGACATCGAGTTGACCCTGATGGGTGGAGACTGTCCATCCTGACACCAAGCCAGTCCCCTCACATGAGATGACCATCCAATGAGAATACAGTTATGCTCAGGAACCTGCATGGTCATGGCTATAGCAATGGGATCTATGAAACACCGGTCTCGCTTGACTACCAAGCCATTGTGTCCAGTCTCTAGTGCCCAAGAGCACCAGAGGTGATGCCTCTAAAACCCACACAAAGATGTTGCATGAGAGTTAATTAAGAATAATGAAATGCATCATGCCATATAAACGGTTTTGTCTAAAAAAATTATGCTATATAAACTGGGTCAATATTGGTTTTCTCGGTCATCTTCAAAACCCCAGCAGCAAGTGAACAAGCATTCATATCTCTTCTCACCAACTCAATCCAAGCTCTTGTAGTCTTCCTGTCATCCTTGTTACGAGCAATTCTGCTTGGTAGCGATTGCATATTTTGGCAGCATTTGCACCTGATTGTCCCCAGGACTGGATGGTGGAAGGTGGATGTCAGGTAGGGAGCTCGCTGTCAAAATTTTGGCAAGCTAACATGAGAATGAATCTTGTTGCGTCAAAGATATCTTCCTGTCATCCTTGTTACGAGCAATTCTGCTTGGTAGCGATTGCATATTTTGGCAGCATTTGCACCTGATTGTCCCCAGGACTGGATGGTGGAAGGTGGATGTCAGGTAGGGAGCTCGCTGTCAAAATTTTGGCAAGCTAACATGAGAATGAATCTTGTTGCGTCAAAGATACCCCATATATATATATATATATATATATATATATATGACATTAGATGAATGAAATAAATCCCATTTTCAACAGTTAATGGTAAAATTGAAAGACAGTAAACACATGGATTTCCAATTTTTTTTTTTTCCATCTATTTATCCATTCATTTGAACGTTTAGCTTTAGATGTGTGCAATCATGAAAGATTGATGAAAACACACATTAATATTACTTCAAGAAAATCCTTCTTTAGGAACCATTTGTTACTGGTAGAAAAAAGGAACTATAGTTGACTGACTTGAGCTGAAAGAACAGATTTTCTTAAACTTCTGTCAATTTTTTAGTTTATATCTCATAATTAAGCAAGGTCACCTTGATTGATGGTAGCTCCAGCACGTGGTACGGGAGTGGGTATTTAGTATTGCTACTTCTGCATGTGATATGATAGGGTTAAGATCATGTAGGTCAATCCTGAACACACTTAAGTATCATGCAACATAGTTGTATGTACAGACTGTCATTGCAATTTAAGTATGAAATGATGAATGCTATTATTTACAAATTCACTATACTGCTTAGGCAACAAGAACCTTAATTTAGGGGCCATCATGATGTAGGACAACTAACCACTTGCTCTAAAAGCTTGAACTAATAGAGCACCCACATCACATGGGTCTTGCCTCACATGAGTCACCTGCCTCATACGGGCCGCTCACCCCGAGTGTACCCTGCATTCCACAGGCTACCTCACTCGAGCCCAGTGTGAAAATGCCCATGCATTAATCACCCCCGGTGATGAGTCTCGAATACGAGACCTCCCGCTCTGATACCACTTTGATGCATGACAACTAATCACTTGCTCTAAAAGCTCGAACTGATAGAGTGTGGCGAATTAATCCCTTCATCTTATAGCCCAGGCCCACTTCTCATGGGTTAGGTCCTCGGCTGAGCCCCCATCATGGGCCCCACATCACATGGGCCAACATCACATGGGTCTTGCCTTACACAAGTCACCTGCTTCACATGGGCCACCCACCCTAATTGTGGCCCTGTATCCCACAGGCCACCCCACTCGAGCCTGGTGTGAAAGTGCCCCTGCATGATATCAAGATAGTGATCCAGATTGCAAATAACCCATAATCCAGGTCACATGAATTGGAATGGAAAACGTAGGGGCTTCATGATTTAGGTAGCTTTGTAATTAAGCATGTGTTATATAGTTTATAGGATGGGCCTCATTTAATCATTTATGCATTCTCTATGTTTCTGTTTCTGCAGGATCGCTGATGCAGAGGAGAACTTGGGGGAAAGTGAAGTGCGAGAAGCCCATCTGGCCAAATCCTTGTTTTACATTAGAATCAGTGACAAGGTAAAACCTCAGAATGATATCCTTGGTTTCTTAAGAAATTACAGAAAATATTTTGACACCTTGTTAACTCACTGCTGTTGTCCACAGGAAAAGGCACTTGAGCAACTCAAATTAACAGAAAGCAAAACGGTTGCTGTGGGTCAAAAGATGGATTTGGTGTTTTACACCTTACAGCTTGGATTTTTCTATATGGATTTCGATCTCATCTCTAAGAGCATTGATAAAGCTAAGAAGTAAGAGATGTGACCTTAGAAAATTATCTTTAAGGCTGCCTTTGGCAACTATCTTTTGTTTGTAAAACTTGACGTTGAGTTCCTTGTCTGTGTATAATGGCAGCTTGTTCGAGGAGGGAGGTGATTGGGAAAGGAAGAATCGTTTGAAAGTTTATGAAGGCTTGTACTGCATGTCTACCAGAAATTTTAAGAAAGCGGCTGATCTGTTTCTGGATTCTATATCTACCTTCACAACCTATGAGCTTTTTACATATGATACCTTCATTTTCTACACAGTCCTTACAAGCATCATATCACTGGACAGGGTTTCACTCAAGCAAAAGGTATATCGCTTTTTCCACTCCATGGGGTCTTGGTTTTTCATGCTGGGTATTTATCTCTGATGGTAAAACATTTCCACTCCATGGGGTCTTGGTTTTTCATGCTGGGTATTTATCTCTGATGGTAAAACATGGCAGGTGGTGGATGCCCCAGAAATCTTGACGGTGCTTGGCAAAATTCCGCATCTCTCTGAGTTTCTTAACTCTCTTTACGGATGCCAGTATAAATCATTCTTTTCAGCATTTTGTAAGTACATTATCAATAGACAGTCTAGTAGTCGTAAACAAAGAAAGAAGCTTTTTGCTTCTTTTATATGGTGATAATGGTTCATCAGGTAATTATATGATCCTCATGTCATAAGCTGGTATAATTGGGCCCATGATTCAGGACAGTTAATACGATATTGTGGATGGCCCTTGCACCAAAAGTTCCCCTTCAATGGGACAATCCTGACCCTTCGGTTAGTGGCTTGCATATAGATGGTTGGAAAAACAGTATGCTGCAACAGTCCACATCCAATGGAACATTGGATGGCCAGGATCTTGAAATCTGGTGATTTTCATTGTACGGTCCATCACATTAATGGTCTGGTTCACTGAACTGTGGATCTACCTTGGTATACTTGAAGAGGCTGTTCATAGCTTTGGTTGGAGGATGATATAAATACTCTGAGCAGACAATCAAACTTGTTGATTGTAATAAACCTATGCAATAGACTATTAGATGGTGCTTGACTGTAATCAACCTATGTATTTCATTGCGCCCATGGGAGTTTGTGCTCTCATTGCCAGTCCCCAGCCTGGATAAAGGAGGGTGGTTGCATTAAGTAGGCGGCCAGTGTCAAACTTATGCAATAGCCTCTGTCATGAATCTGAAAAATATGACAATCCAAAGACCTATGGTCTTACTGAAGGTTTGGCCCTGGATAGAGTGGAATGGCAGAATAGGATTCATGTAGGCGAACCCAATTAGCTGGGATAAAAGGCTTAGATGATGATGATGATTTATTTACTGATACATAACATCACTGAGTTGAGAATTGCTGTGCATTTGGTATTATAAGTCGTTTAACATTCTTTTGTGTTGGATGGTATGCAGCTGGTTTGACAGAGCAAGTAAAATTAGATCGATATTTACGGCCCCATTTCAGATATTACATGAGGGAAGTCCGCACCGTAGTTTATTGTCAGTTTCTGGAATCTTATAAAAGCGTGACCATGGAAGCAATGGCAAATGCATTTGGAGTGACTGTGGACTTCATTGATTTGTAAGTATGATTATATCTGTGTAGGACATCAGTTACTAGATTAATTGGTTTATTTGGGGTTTCTGGAATTCTAGGGTCAAGAGATCTGAAGTAGGAAACAGTTTTAAGGGTTCATTTGGTTGATTATGCTTTTGGTGGCAGATAGGATGCACTCCACTCAATTCACCGTTGTTTGCATTCTAATCTTGCTACCAATTTGAGGTAGAAAAAGTGTTTTTTGTGCCCCAAATGCACAGTGGAATGGTTCCAAAAGATTACCCGATACTGATTTTTGGTTAGATCCGGATGAGCCTACCTTCTTCGCCACATTAATTGTTGTGCATTTTTCCTTGGAGGATATTTGATGAGTTTATTCTGTTATCTCCACCTTGCCTTTTCAGGGAACTTTCTCGTTTCGTAGCGGCGGGGAAACTTCATTGCAAGATTGACAAAGTCGCCGGTGTCTTGGAGACGAACAGACCTGATGCGAAGAATGCTCTTTATCAGGCGACTATCAAACAAGGGGACTTCTTATTAAACAGGATCCAGAAGCTGTCCCGTGTCATTGACCTGTAAGATTTAAAACCATTAGTCCCTTAACCATTAGCTTCCAGTTAGAAGTTTGCCTAGAAACATTTTGGGTGACCGAGGAAATGCTGTTTGTTTTGTTTTGTTCTGTGATCTTTAATACATTTTAGTTAATTTTCTCCCCCAGAAGGTTGGATTTAATGCTGATGCATGTATATCATACATTTGAAGACACGGGCTTTTAAGAATGAGCTAAAATATTGGTTCAGAAGTTAAGATTGAAAAGCAATAAGGTAGATAAAAACAGTGGCCAGAGGGGCAAATATCACATGCATAGGTAGAAACGACATCCTTATGACCTTAACTAATATATACAAAAACAAACGAGAAAGTAAAATTGCTATAGTCATTGTGACTAATCTCTTTCTTGGCAATCTCTTGGCCTGGGAATTTCGCAGGAGATTTTAATATTCTGACGTTTCTCGAGAGAGATATTGGGAAAATCTCACTGAAAGTAAAGTATAAACATATTTATTAGAAAATAATAAGTACTTTTCAAAATATAAATATAGTAAAAAAATGAATTACTTCACTTCTAAATGTTTTTAACATTAATAACATTATAATTTTGCGATAACATCGTGATAAACTAAGAACATCTGAGATTATGAAAGTCCCGATTTGTTAATTTTCTGTGAGAATATCATTAGATTTCAAGAGTCAGTAATATTTGTCACAAATGGGTATGGTTTCCTAATAGAAAGGTAACTTGAAACCATGTAATCCATCTCTACAAGAATTATAGGGTCCTTGATGCATAAGGATATCTCTGTTGGTGCATCCCATGATTGCCCCTTCTTTACACGTACCTTTGTTGAGGAAAGCAGTTTATCATGGGGGTTTTACCATAAAAGTGCTCAAGAAATCTGATTTAAAAGAAAAAGGCATTGACCAATTTAGAACCCTGAAAAGCCTTTTTGGAGAATGAAATGACCAAAATGCCCTTCATCTGTTTTTCTTCAAATTGAGTACGCCATTGTAGGGCTCTCGCGCTGTGTGCGGGTGTCAAATAACCTGGCAAATAACGTGAATTTGGAGGTGTTGTGGTGGTGTACATTGTTTTATACAGCGTGGTGGTTCGCCTGATGATTGGATTGGCCTGATCTGGGGACATCTAGTTATCATGGTGTGGTGTAACTGTTGGAAGGGTTTGATGTCATACATAACGCATAGGCCCAACAAATGCTTGATTACACACAAAAGAGTATTTTGGTCATTTCACCCTTTGAGAAAGATGGGTTTGGGACTTAAAAAGTTAAAGCCCTTTGGGAAAATCAGAATCGTGAGGATCTTTGCTGTAAAAACCCCACTTAGAAATGAAGGTTTTTTTTTTTTTGTCCGACCTCTCCCCTTCTGACTCTTTGGATTAGGAGAAGGAATTATATGATCCTTGATATGCCTCAGATATATATATTTATTTATTTATTTATTTTTTTTTGGTAATTGCGTGCGAGATTGGAAAATCATAGCAATCTTATCTTTGACCTTCTCCAGTTCTAAGTAGCAATCAAAGGGTCTGGGTTGTCCTATCAGGTCGATTTTTGGGGCATTGCCTATCAAGGTGGGGTTCATCATATCAACGGTCTGGATAACTTAAACATGGCTTCTATGAAAAATTGAAAATGATTTGAATACCTCCTGAAGGAATAATCCCAAAGTTAGGAAGAAGAAGATGACTCTGGTAACCCTTAGAAATGAAACGAATCTGAAAATCTCAATGGAAGGATATTTCTGAATGTCTTGAAAAGAAATTAAAAAGGAAACGGTATTAAAAAAAAAAAAAAAAAAACCACTATTTTTCTTGATGGATCTGATAGACCTGAATCTCCTTCGTCGGCCTATGGTTGCATGAACTAGAAGAATAGATGGGATAATGGTTCTCTTCGAGGGGAACCGTTCCTCCAATCAGCTCTATCAAGAGTTGGTAACAAATGTCATGTCTTTTTATTCCTTCCAAACAACTTATATACAAGAAATGTATTAACAAAAAGAGCTAAAAATGAGGAAATTAACAAACAGTGCTTATTCTAGCGTTCACTAACGTTAGAAAGAGTTATTCAATAAAAGCCTATTCAAATGCCTATTCTTAAGGCCTATTCAAATGCCTATTCCTAAGGCCCATTCAAATGCTATTCAACTGAGACTTATTCAAACAGTGCCTAAAATCCCTCTCATAACAATCCGTCCCCTTAAAGGTAACCTTGTCCTCAAGGTTAAAAGTGGGGAATCGTTCCTTAACAGAAGTGAAGGTTTCCCATGTCGCTTCTTCAGGTGGATAATTTCGCCATTGAATCAAAAGTTCAGTAACAGCCTTGTTATTCCTCTTCACCATGCGACGATTTAAAACATATTCTGGTTCCTTGGTTAAGAGGTCTTCAAGCAGTAAGGTAGGTGGGGTCACCTGTGAAGGAACAGCTGGTCCTATTCTTCGTTTAAGCTGAGATACATGAAACACTGGGTGAACTTTAGACCCTTCAGGTAGGGCGAGTTTGTAAGCAACTAGACCAATCCGCTGCAGAACTTGATAAGAGCCATAGAACCTTGACGATAGCTTCATAGAACGACGTTGAGCGACTGTACTCTGACGATAAGGTTGTAGCTTAAGATAAACCTAGTCTCCTTCCTTGAACTCACGGTCAGTTCGACGAGTATCAGCAAATTTCTTCATACGATCCTGAGCCTTAATGATGTTATCTTTGAGAAGCTGAAGAATAACATCCCGTTGTTGTAACTCAGTATCCACAGCTTGCACTTTTGTAGTTCCTGGTACATAGCTCAAGAGTGAAGGAGGAGGGAGCCCATAGACGGCCTCAAAAGGAGTCATCTTGGTTGCCGAATGGATCGATGTATTATACGACCATTCAGCCCAAGGGAGCCAGCGAACCCATTCCTTGGGTTTGTGACTACAGAAACAACGTAAGTACCCCTCCAAGCATCGGTTCAGAACTTCCGTTTGACCATCGGTCTGGGGGTGATTATGCCGAGCTCATGCGTAGCTGGCTTCCTTGCAAACGAAACAACTCCCGCCAAAATGCACTGGTAAAAACTGGGTCACGATCACTGACTAACGACTGCGGCATCCCATGGAGCTTAAATATGTTGTCCACAAAAGTTTGTGCAACTGACTTAGCCGTGTAAGGATGACTAAGAGCTATAAAGTGGGCGTATTTGGACAGACGATCTATTACCACAAAGATCACAGAATGCCCCTGCGAAAGAGGAAGACCCTCAATGAAGTCCATAGCAATATCTGTCCAAATACGCTTGGGAATTGGCAAGGGTTGAAGGAGACCTGCTGGGGAGGTATTCTCATATTTATTTCGCTAGCACGTGTCACATTCCATGATGAACTCTTTTACTGCTCTTCTCATACCTGGCCAATAAAACTGTTTCTTGATTCGTTGCCACGTTTTGTGAAACCCCACATGACCAGCAGTGGGTGAAGCATGCAACTCAGTCATTAATTTGGTTCTTGATTGAGCAGAACCAACAAATAGTCGTCCTTTGTAAAACAGGAGCCCATCAAGCATATCATATCTGTTAGTATCTAGCTGGCCTGTATTCCAAAGCTGAACGAGGTCATGAGTTACTGGATCACTATGGTAATCTTCCTTAATTGCTTTTAACCAATCAGAGATAGGTGTGGACAAAGCTAGAATCTCCCCCACTTCATGCCTTCTAGATAAAGCATCGGCCGCAACATTTTCCACACCCTTTTTGTACTCTACCTTGTAATCATAACCCATGAGTTTGACAAGCCATTTTTGTTGCGCTGGCGTGGCGATCCGCTGCTCTAAGAGAAATTTCAAACTTTTGTGGTCAGTACGGACGATGAACTGTCGGCCAAGTAAGTATGGCCTCCATTTCTGGACTGCATGGACCAAGGCTAACATTTCCTTTTCGTATGTGGATAATGCTAGACTTTTCCTTGCAAGGCTTGGCTAATGAAAGCAATTGGACTACCATCTTGCATTAAGACTGCACCAATTCCACCACCTGATGCATCACACTCCACTGTAAAGGGCATTGAGAAATCAGGTAAAGCCAGCACAGGAGGATTTGTCATGGCCTTCTTGAGGTTTACAAAAGCCTGGTTAGCTTGATCATTCCAATGAAAGGAATCTTTTTTTAGAAGGGCTGTAAGTGGACTAGCGATTTTGCCATAATCTTTGATAAACTTACGGTAATAACCTGTCAAGCCCAAGAAGCCTCGTAAGGCTTTGAGTGAGTTAGGCCTGGGCCAGTCTAACATGGCTTGAATTTTTTCTGGCTCCACAGCTACTCCAGCACCAGATATAACATGCCCCAAATATTCAGCTTCCCGTTGACCAAATTTGCATTTGGACCTTTTTGCAAATAATTGATGAGACCGCAGAAGGCCCAATACAATGGCCAAATGCTCCAAGTGTTCTTGCCATGTCTTACTATAAATGAGAATATCATCGAAGAACACTAGTACAAACTTCCGCAGATACGCGAAAAATATCGTTCATGAGACTTTGGAATGTCGATGGCGCATTAGTGAGGCCGAATGCATCACCATAAATTCATAATGACCTTCGGGTTCTGAACGCTGTTTTGGGGACTCTCCATCTCCTCAGCCACTCGGATTTGATGGTACCCTGACCTCAAATCCAACTTAGAAAAATAATAAGAACCATAAAGTTCATCAATCAGCTCATCAATGACCGGTATAGGATATTTATCCTTGATGGTCACTAGATTAAGGGCGCGATAATCGATACATAATCGCCGGCAACCATCTGCCTTGCGTACCAAGAGTACCGGTGAGGAGTACGGGCTTGAACTGGGCCGAATTATTCCGGTTGCCAACATGTCTCGTACCATTCGCTCGATTTCATTTTTTTGATAATGCGGGTAGCGGTAAGGTCTCACATTGACAGGTCGTGCCCCATTTTCCAACGGTATTCGATGGTCATGGGACCTAGGAGGCGGCAACCCTTGAGGTTCTTTAAAGACGTCTTGATAGGTATCAAGTATATACTTTAGCTCGGGTGCCGGGAGAGTAGGATCACATAAACCTTCTATGCTACAAAGGCGTAGCACCATTCCCCACCCCACTTTCTTAGCTTTTTTATTGAATGTGGATCCATCCACCAATTGGAGTGCAGTTTGTGTCATACCTTTGATAGTATATTCTTGTTTATCAACAGTGAATCGCATCCACATGTGAGAGAAATTCCACAAAATTGGTCCAAGAGTTTGTAACCAATGCGCCCCTAGGACCACATCGCACCCACCTAAAGGAAGTATATAGCAATCGGTGGAGGTAATGAAGTCTGCAACCGTAATGATAGACCCGTACACTTACCTTGGCTCAGTAACCGATCACCATTGGCAACCATTACTTCAAATGCATCCCCGGCCAAAGCAAGCAGAAATTCCAGCCTTCTTGAGGGTAGTAGGATCCACAAAATTGTGGGTGCTCCCCGAATCAATCAATACAGTGACCGGGTTCTGATATAAGTAGCTGCGAACACGCATGGTTTGAGGAGTGGGTGAGCTCGCTATCGCTTGAAGTGATATTTCAGGTGGAGTACTTGATTCATGGTTGATTTCTACCTCATCTGCATCTTTGGTGTCATCTTCAGGCATTGGTTCCCATGGCCCATCGATCAGAAAAAGCCTTTGGGTTTTGCATCGATGCCCGGGGTGAAACTTTTCATCATAGTTGTAACAAAGTCCCCGATCTCGACGTACTTTTGCCTCAGCAGGAGTAAGTCATTTGATGGGTGGTAATAATACCTTAGACTCTCCTTCTTTGGGGGTCACGGAAGGGGTCCTACTAGAATCTGGGCGGCCCAAACGTCGTCTTGTGGCTACCTTTTCCTCCTGAAGTCGAGCTAAGGCAATGGCCTGCGTTAAGGTAGTAGGACGAAACATTTGGACATCCAAACGAATGTCGTCCCGCAGGCCACAAACGAAGCAACTGATGAGAAAAGCCTCAGTCAGACCGTCCGTCCGATTGGCCAGCCTTTCAAATTCAGTTTGGTATTCCCGTAGCGAAGAGGTTTGACGTAGCTTGGCGAGTGCTCCAGAGTGATCATCATATTTGGTCGGCCCGAAACGATCATTTAATGCTGATAAGAACTCCCGCCAGGACATTTAAATTTGTGATTTCTCGTACCATTGATACCATTGCAAAGCGTCATCCTGCAAATGGAATGAGGCGATGGTTAATCGCTCTCGTCGGCGTGTGTGTGTGATGATAGGCGAAGAATTGTTCCGCTCGATAAATCCATCCAGATGGGTCACCTCCACTGAATGTCGGAAAATTAAGCTTCACGGTTCTGGATTGGATGGGCCCTGTGGACCCCAAATGGGATGATCCATTAGTGTTACCAGATCCACCAACGGTTGTTTCCTTCCCCTTTTTAAGCAAACTGGCAATCTCCTCATAACGGCCATCAAGAAGAGCAAGCCGTTGCATGATATCTGAGAGCGTCTGTTGAACATTGATGTTTTCTGGGGCTTGAGAAGCTCGTGAATCAGCCATTTGATCTGGCTCTGATACCAAATTGATAGACCTGAATCTCCTTCGTCGGCCTATGGTTGCATGAACTAGAAGAATAGATGGGATAATGGTTCTCTTCGAGGGGAACCGTTCCTCCAATCAGCTCTATCAAGAGTTGGTAACAAATGTCATGTCTTTTTATTCCTTCCAAACAACTTATATACAAGAAATGTATTAACAAAAAGAGCTAAAAATGAGGAAATTAGCAAACAGTGCTTATTCTAACGTTCACTAACGTTAGAAAGAGTTATTCAATAAAAGCCTATTCAAATGCAGGCCTATTCAAATGCCTATTCCTAAGGCCTATTCAAATGCTATTCAACTGAGACTTATTCAAACAGTGCCTAAAATCCCTCTCATAACAGGATCATCTCTACGTACAACGGCTCGTGTCCATTGCCTTGATGGATCTTATCTTCTTTGTTTCCTTTTCCCCATTTAGTATATTTTAACAGAACAAGGGGAAACTAGGGGAGAAAGGGTACTGCGGTGGACAATCCATCCTTTTCCAGTTTTATTGTCCATTTTAAGCTTAGATTTCCATAGATTTTGGTATTTTGTCGTGACATGGTTCTGCACAACAGATGTACGGACCGAATGTAACACATGTATCACAGTGGGCCCTACATAAGTCTTGGTTGCAAGGGGCTCCTAAGGCACGCATTGCATGCGGCTGACAGTTAAAAGGCACACCTTACATGATTCTTGGTTGCAGGGGTTCCTAAAACACGCCTTACATGTGAGCGACACTAAAAAGGCAGGCCTAACGTAAGTCATGGTTGCAATAGCTCCTTAAGGCACGCCTCACATGCGGACAACACTTAAAATGCGTGACTTAGATTAGTCTTGGTTGCAAGGGCTCTTAGGCATGCCTTACATGCCCTTACACTTGAAAAGGGAGGAGAAGATGGGCAGATATGTGATTTGTGTGGGCGTGCTAGAATTGAATGTGTGGCTCAATTCAAACTGAACAACTATGACCCCAAGAGCCAAGGTAGGCATATAAGTTGGAATCGGCCGTATCTGACCAAAATTGAATAAGATTTGGTCTCCTATTCAGCCACTTATATGGCATTGTTTATGATAATCGGGCGATCATTAGAGAGTGGGGTTCATCCTCTAAAAATAAATTACACCTCTACATTCCGCATAAAAAAAACTTGCTTGATACTCTAACCAAATCCAGGGTATGAGCGTAGACCAGAATTACAGCTAAAGTTAACTGCTTGATTATTGATACTGATTACACTATAGAATGTAATTGACAGATAGTGCTAAGAAGCATAAAGTAAATAAACGATAGATTTGATTTGGTTTGGTTGGTATGAGATACCTTCTTTTGTTGAATTTCTTATTATTTATAGCCTTAAACTGACCATATGCATGCTTCCCATGTTCCGACGATTGCCATAACTGTTTCAACATTACTAACCTTCTAGACCCACCTGTCTTGTAACTGCTACAAGCTTCTTTATTGATCTCAAATACACCACGCGACTCTCATAAAATTACACGTCCCTCTCTGACTGGCTCTCATAGGAATAGATAGAAATATGATACAATATTGCCCCCCACGTCACTTTACCTTTAGTAAAAAGTGAAAGCAACATGTGACCCATCATAAATGTGGCCGTTCTTTAGACCACGTGGCAATGCTTCATTTACCACGCATGATCGAGAGAATTTTGAATGACAATCGTGTTTTTTTTTTTTTTTTTTTTTTTTTTTTTAAACAGAGAGATATTCCTATGAAGACACGCGTACAAGCGTCATACTATACGAGATCATGATTACGTCTTAATTAATGTACCTAATTTTGGCTAATATAAACCCCATTTCAACACGTTCCCAGTTCTCAAGCTCTCTTCCCCATTTCTTCATCTTCGAAATTCTAACTTTCTCATTCCAACAATGGCTGCTTCCTCATCCTATCTCCCTAACATTCCAGCAAGATGATGTAATATATATATATATATATATATATATATATATAGATATATAGATATATATAGATATTATATATATATATATATATATATATAATATATATATATATTAGACGATCTTTCAAAAAGTTCACCAACGAAATCATATTGAAATCGCCCATCGAAGGCTATTATTGCCTAGACCCCGCTTTCTTTGCTGAAATCGAAGCTGATGAGATTTGTCCAATGGACCATTTCTTTCCAAATTGCCTTGGTGAGAACATGCTAATCCAATTGCAATCAATTCTAGATCTTTCCAATGCCCTAAAAAGTTTGTGATCCTGACCAAAACCCTTGCTAAGATGGTGTGATTGGTTTGACTGCATCATTGCACAATATGAGGCTTCTTGGAGAGAGATCGACATATACGAATGGATCAAACTGTCATAGTTTGATTACGCACTAAATCCCCCTCTTCTTACAACATCAACATTCTGGAATCCGTCCACCAACACTTTCTTTTTCGGATGCGGCCCTATGAGTTCGACAATTTTGGATGTCTGTGCTCTTACCCAGTTTCTTCCTTTTGGTGGAGCAGTTTTTCCAAGCTTCACTCATGATGAAGAAAAACATTTCAGCAACAAGGCCGACAAGGCATATTCTCATTTCATGCTCGCTTACCGTAAACATGAAGGCCGAGTCGAGTATGAAGAACACACGACCTTCTTACTGCTATGGATCTGCTGTCACTTACTCCAGATCACTAATAAGTATGTTTAACTGGCTGAGGCACTTGCACAGGATAGAAAATTAGCACTTGCACCCTTTGCACTCGGCCACTTATATACAGGCATGTATGAGCTAACCAGCAAGGGTCTATTTTATAATGGAGGACTATTATGGCTTCTCCAAATGTGGTTGTATGAGTATTTTCATTCATTTTTTTTTTTGTACATTCTCCTACTCCTTCTGATATTATCTATACCTCTTACGGTCATCACAACATTCATTTTCCCCAAGAAGTCTTTATGTTTTCTACATATATGGACTCTCTTTTCTTTCCTCTTAACGCTGGTAAGCGTTATCGCACCTTTACCCCTTTCTACTTGAAAGAGTTTGGTTCAACCTAGCTCACAGGCAATTTTGAAAAAAAAATGATGAACAATCAACCTCACTGATGCCCAGGCTTGGGAAAGTTATCACATCTGCTGGGACCTCCCTTATGATCGCATAGTGGAAACTGACAAAAATGGCAAGGATGGAATCGAGCAATACTGTCTGAATTTACTTGCTCGACAATTTAGCCTCGTCCAATGTATTCCTTATCCTTTTACCCCTAAGACCTGCAACCAACCTCCTTACTCTCGGTCGATTGTCGATCAGGTTAAATTCTACCATTCTCTTCATTCCACTTTCCAGTCGGCCAACATATCTTTTGAGCTTCCCACTTTTTTTTTTTTTTTTAAATGTCTCCAGATGATGGACACCTTTTTTGAATGGTGGGAGGGGCATTATAAGCAATTGGTCGCCACATCTGTTGAGCGTATTAATGCTAATCTCTATTCCTCGATGGACTTTGCAAAGAAAGAAGAAAACTACATCCCAATTAATCGTGACTTCCGGCTGATGGGCAAATAGGTTGAAGGATGTATTGGCCGAAACTGCTATAACAAAAACAACTCAAGTGGCCGAGGCTACTCCTAAACTGAAACTCCAAACGGTTATGGTGAAGGGGCCTATTCCTTGAAAACCTCCAGCCTTCCTGTCTTCTTCTTCCGCTCTCACAAGGATTGCTTACTTGGAACCTCCTCTTGGTCCAGCTTCTGAACCTCCTACTCTAGTCATTATTCGAGCTGAGCCGACCACATGACCGACATCAACAAGTCAACCGTCATCAACCATGACACGCGACTGACTAATATTATAGAAATTAGGTACTTCTTCGGCCGACGCTTTATCTTCTTTTAAAAAATATATTTCAAAACTAAGTACTGGATAAGGCTCTCCATTGAAGATTATGCCATGAAAATTGATAAAGGCCTCAAACGTAATACAAATGCTCATTATAAGCAATGCTGGACTAGATGGTGGTAAGATATGGAGAGATTGAATAACCTAAATCTTCCATTCGATGACATATATCTTACCCCCTATAAACCCAATCCGCCACCATTCCTAACTTCTACTCGACCGGTGGTAACGATCATTACAAATCCTTGATCAGTAAACAGTCGATTCACCATCATCATAGTTTGTTCCGACTTAGGTGAATGTTACTTTCATACTTGCCTTTTCGCCTTCAATTTTCATCATTTTTCTTTCTAATCCCGCTCTCTTTACTTGTAGTAACTTAGGAGTTGTTGTCTGCGGAAAGGTAAGCCGTTCAAGAAGCAACACTTCAACAAATCTACCAAGTTGTCGAGGCCGTCAAAGCAACAGAGCAGCAGGTTACTGAATCTAAAGGAACTTGGAGCAATGAACTTCTTCGTCTTCCTCCAATCCAAGAAAAAAATCGATGAGACAGAACTCGTGCATACGGTTGACTAACCTTAGATGCCCATTGTTGTTCTTGACCAAGGGGACGGAGAAGACAAGGCTGAAGACAAGAGTTCAGGCGGCCGATGTTTCTGTCTCTCATTCAGAACCGGTACCTGACCCAAGTCTGATGTCAGTTGATGGTACTTCGGTATCTCTCATGGCGACTGAAGATGTGTTTCCAGTTAAGACATTCTCTCCTCCCTCCAGCATGCTCTTTGCGGCAATATTTCTATGACGAAGTCTCCCATACC
This sequence comes from Magnolia officinalis, assembly GCA_021015155.1. Classification (NCBI taxonomy): domain Eukaryota; kingdom Viridiplantae; phylum Streptophyta; class Magnoliopsida; order Magnoliales; family Magnoliaceae; genus Magnolia; species Magnolia officinalis. The sequence continues at coordinate 71,740,376 of JAJHSJ010000005.1, forward strand.
CTCTATCTAGTTACAACAACTTAAAGAGGAAATCCATGTGCTTGTACGCTTGGGGGTGTAGAGGCTGCGTCAACCAAACTAATCAAGAAGCTTATCAAACTCATCGATCACTTCCAAGTCTTATCTCGATCGGACAACAACCTTGTGGTCAAACTGCCAACACTTAGAGAATTTTTGGATATGGTAAAAGAGTATTACGAGCTCCATACCATGATCGAGCATCTTGGATCTAAGCAAGAGAACGCGACTTCTTAAGTGGCTATAGTCAGCGATGCCATAAAGAACCTATCGACCAAACATGAAGAGTTAAGAAATCTGATGCTGAGTTGGAGGATATGAGTGTACAGATTATTGCTCTGGAAGCACAACTAGAGGTGCTGAAGAGGTGTTTTGAGGAGAAGAAAGCGGAGTGCGATCAAAGAAAAAAGGCAATGAAGGACCTAACCGTGTTTGCCAAAGCACAGATAAAGGCGATCGGCCAGGTTAGACGCATAACCTTAAAACATCAGGATGTTTTGGCCAGAAAGAAGGATTGGCAGGAGAAAGTTAAGGATGTGATTGATTGATTTTCTTCTTTTGAGTTCTAACTTTCATTTTGTATATTCAATGATTAATAGAATTGACCTCCAAGCCACCTTTGTTTTGTTTCCTCGATTTTCTTTTACTTAGTGTTTTCTTTGTTTTGTAAACCATAACTGACTTGGTGATGTGGCATGTAAAAAACGAAGAGTCATGCGCTGCTTCAGCCAAAATAAATGCCATGACAACTATACATTTTGACTTCCTAGGAATACGAGGCGTTATTGCATGCCATTATTGCCCATGATGCATCGAATGTGGGGGAGGCGTAATCGTCGATATAAACCATACTCGATCCCATATTGTAGCTCATTAAAAACCCACACACTTCCCAAAACTCCTATCGTTGATTTATGAATATGGCTTCTAATCAATCCTCTTCTCCTTTCCTTAGTTAGGCCAAGGCCTACTTGAAAGAGATTCTCGATCTCATCCTTACTGATTATAGCCAGCCTTTCCTCTTGTTTGACACTGCTTTCTTCATCAGTGAAGCCTTTGAAGTTGCTACTACTGACACACCTTTGGGAGAAATTCTGGAGGTACTGAGGAAACTTCATCACCTTGGGGAGAGATTCTTCCCAGCTTGAGCTTGGATGGTAGAGGGTTGTGAATATTTGAGACAGAAAGCCTCTAACTGGAAAGAATCAAATTCTATGGGCAAGGCTTATGGGAGAGTGTGGAATGACTGCCTTCACTGGAACAAGGTACACTAGTTCAACAGGACCATGCTGCGAGTCCTTCAAGCTCAACGTACTAACTCATGGACGATATCAAGGAGAAGAGCATGCTTATGCTTGAAAGGACCCTGCCATCTTAGAGGATCTCCTTTCCATCATGGACTTGTAGATTGCCGACTACCAGGCTCGGTCGCACGTGAGCCTTGTTGGTAAGAGAGAAGCAAATGGCAGAGACAAGTAGAATCCTTGGATTTCAAATAATTACCTTTAATATAACCCAGACTAAACTTATCACCACATTTTCTAGATGTGGTTAACAATTTTTCAAGCTTTTGGTCACCGTGGGCATATTTCCAAATGTCCTTAGAACTCAGAAGGAAAGAAACTTCAAGTTTTGGTTTCTCATTTTCAGTTTTGAGATTTTGTAATTCAGAAGATTTAAAACTTAAATCTACTTTTGTTTTTTCAAAACAATCAGAAAAATATTTTTTCTAAATCTGTGTTTTCAAGTTCTTCTTTAATTTAACATATTTTTCTTTTTGAATTTTCAACTTGACAGCAATTGGACAACTCTCTCAGTATAGGGCATTGTAGGCATCTTGAAGATCGTCTTCATTTTCATTTTCGGGGTCACTCCTGAGATTTTCATACTCAGATATATTACAACTATGTGATGAAGTGACTCTAGCTATAGTCATAAGGGCTTTCACATCATTTGCATTTACATTTTCTTGGTCTGATTCATCAGACTCAGAAGTACTTTCAGAGTCAGATGATTCATCCCAAGTAGTTATCATGCCCTTTCTTTTAGACCAATCCTTTTTAAGACATTTATTAGCCAAGTGCCCATATTCATGACAGTTGCAACATTGACTGTCCTTTCTTTTAGATTTCCAAGAATTAAAATTTTCTTTTCTTTTATCAGATGGTTTTTGAAAATATGTTCTTTTCTTGTTTTCGAAAATTCTATAAAATTTCTTAGCTAACATTGCCATATTATCTTCATTTTCTTCAAAATCAGAATTAGTATTATTTTCTTTTGAAATAGATTTAGAAGATGTAAGAGCAATAGACTTAGCTTTAGGAGCCTTAAAATTCAACTCATATGTTTGAAGAGAACCAACTAACTCCTCAACCTTCATAAGATCAGTATCCCTTAATTCTTGAATAGCAGTAACCTTAGAATTGAATCTGTCAGGAAGAGATCGCAGTATTTTTGCACAAACCTTACTTTCTGGGATTCCATCTCCTAGACCCCACATGGAATTTACTATGTCATTTTGTTTCATATAGAATTCCATGAAAGTTTCATTCTCTTCCATACGAATTTTCTCAAATCTGGTAGTGAGGATTTGAACTTTTGATTTCTTAACTATAGTTGTTCCTTCATATGTCATTTCGAGAATGTCCTAAGCTTGCTTAGCTGTATCGTATGAAATAATTCTTTTGAATTCATCGGGCGATAGAGCACAAGTTATGGCATTTAAGGCTTTAGCATTAGCACTGCTTTCACTTTTCTGACCTGCAGTCCATAAATAGTATGCAGTTTCTCTCATAAATTTTGATCCATCCTCGGCTACAACTTCAATCATAGGAGGTTTCCATTTAGTCACAGTAGCTTGCCACACACTTTCATCTAAGGATTTTAGAAAAATCCTCATTCTGGCTTTCCAATATGAATAATTAGAGCCATCAAAAGGAGGTGTCCTGATAATAGATAAACTGTCGAAATCTGACATAATAAAGCTCTGGATTTAAACTCAAGGAAGTTAAAAAAAAGAAGAAGAGTAACCCGCTCTGATACTACTTGAAAAAGAGAGCTTAAGAAGTCTTAGAGGGGGGTGAATAGGACTATGCCAAATAATCGAATAAAGTACTGAATAATAAATAAATTAGAGGTCTCAATTGCCTAAGTATTGAAACGTTGATTTTAAGTGATTCGTATGATAACCTTCACCTAAAAAAGTTTAGGCAGTACAACCTTATTTCACGAATTTGAAAATCAAAATCACAAGCTTAGAAGAGTAAATAAAATAAATATTACTATCATTCACCACTTATACTGAAATGAAATTACAACCATTCACCACATAAACAGTAAAAGCATTCACCACAAACATAGAAAATTATAGTGGTTCGGTGTGTCAACAACTGTTCTTAAATAGCCACACCTACTCCACTCGTAAAATTACTCTCCGCGTAATCTTGACTTTCACTATGAATAAGGTTTTCTCAGGATCACCTTAAAACTTGATACAATTGTGATTTTACCGGGCTATCACAAACAAAAACCCTTATTAAGATTTTCTAGCTATCTTAGAAAAACCAACACTGAGATTTTCTGGCTATCTTAGAAAAACCAAATACTAAAAATAAACAAATGTATACTTATCTTCAATGTAGAAGAACCTGTAGTTGAAGAACTGCTTTTCTTGAATGTTGAATGTTCAATGTTTAGTTCGATAGAAAAGGTCCAGGGTTCTATTGATTTTAATTAAGATTAAACCAATGACTACTTAGGTTAATTCTCTTAAATCTCAAGAAAAAAAAGAGTAGAACTCACTCTCTTTAGAATCAGAATGACAGAGTCTGAGATTAAGGGAATTAAACAAAAGCTATAAAATAATTCATAAATACCGTTCAATAGCTTGATTATAATTGAGGCTCCTCTCTCACTTGCAGAAGGATTTAGATAGTCTTGAATGAATTTTCAGATTGAGACAGAACCTCAATTTATAGACAAAGAAGTTGGTTCTTCGCTGGCCCAAGCGCTAGATTCAGTTCCAACGGATTTTCAGATTTGAGCGGGATAAGATTTAACAAATCTTCGACTGGTCGAAGGAACTTTTCGACTGATTTAATACTTCGAGTCGAGAAAGCTAGGGTTCGTCGAAGGTGCTCCTTCGACTGGTCGAAGGTGCAACAAAAATTCTGTCTCACTTCGGTTTGAACTAGGATTGGCTCGAGTAAAACTTAGGCTAGTCGAGCCACACCTTAGGCTGGTTGAAATACAAGCAACCATAAGCATAAAAATCCAATATTAAATAGTTTTTGAAAGCACCTAAACCTAAGGTCTTTCTAGGGTTTGTAATACCTGAAATAACTGAACTTCTTTGACTTGAAGAAGATTAAAGACTTGAACTTCTCTATGGAGCTTGATCTTCTACGGTTGATCTTGACTTCATCTTGAGCTTGATCTTCTACTAGATTTTGGACTTGGCTTGAACATTGATCTTGAACCTTACTTGAAGATTACTTGATAAGATGTTTTGACTAAATAAAATTTGACAAACAAAGTGTGCTTTAAACATTATAGTACTTACAGACTTCCGTTTCACTCTTTTGTTATATGCTCAGGTGACCTTGGCCTTGTTGGTGATTATAGAGTCTAAGGCTCTCATACGAGTCTCATCTAACCTTTCAAACTCAATCAGCATGGCTTCCGTGAACTCAGGAGGGGTCAACCTAGCTTGGTATGTGATCCTTAATGATGGCACAGTGACCTCCAGAGGTACCACTGCATCGTGCCTATGTGTTAACGCAAATGGACTCATTCTAGTACTAATGCGGGGTGAATTCCTATACACCAAAAGTGTGTTAGACAACTTTGTATGCCATTCACAGGAATTCTCTTCAATCATCTTCCTTAATATATTTTTTATTACTTTGTTACTAGCCTCGGTGTAAGACCTGTATCCTAGCCCGTACCGTTCCGTAGGCTTCCGCGGTCCTCCCGGTTGAATTTAGGCGACCCGCGATCTGTTATCGGTATTTACGCGCGATCTTAAGTCGTGTCCTGTATATCAGAGTTGGCTTGACTCAAAACTTGTACCCTTGCGACCACGCCATCGCCGCAGTTCCGACGCCG
>JAJHSJ010000005.1:71745599-71845599 GCA_021015155.1 Magnolia officinalis
ACCAGCAACGTCGGTAGTGTGTGGTACACTGGAAACGGATTGGCTACTCCCCCTGACACCAGCCCGTGGCTGATGGTCAGTGATCTTTGGGCCCCACCATGATGTATGTATTTCATCCATTCCGTTAATCCATTTTTAAAGATCATTTTAAGTCTCTATCCTAAAAATGTTATGGATATAAATCTCAAGTGGACCTCACCATAGGAAAACAATAGTGATTGGATATCCATCATTTAAATCCTCCTAAGGCCCACTGTGCTGTTTATTTTACATCCAATTTGTTGATTAGGTCATAGAGACCCAGATGAAGGGAAAAACAAAGATCAGATTGATCCAATACTTTTATGGCCCCCAAAATGGTCAATGTTCATTCAACACTGTTTCCTGTAATGTGGTCCACTTGAAATTGGGATATACTTCAAATTTTTTTATAATACTATCAAATGATCTAGAAAAATAGATGGACGACATGGATGAAACACATACAACATGGTGGGGCCCACAGAGCACCGACCACAGCCATTGGCTGGTGGCAGGGGGAGTAGGCGAGTAGCCAATCCGTTTCCTGGTATACTAGCCAAGGAGTGTCAGCGCTCGCCTTTGCACGACACGTACCCACATAGCTCCGGCAGTGTCAGCGCTCTCTCTCTCCCTCTCTCTCTCGCCCTTACCCTAATCCCCTTTCTCTCTCTCTATCTCTCCACCCACGATTTCTCTCTCTTCGCCCCCTAACCTCTCTCTCTATGTTTGATCCAAAGAAGGGAGGGAGCTGAAACGATACCCTCCCTACCCACGCACGCCCTCTCTCTCTCTGAATTGAGGTATGCCCCTCTCTCTCCCTCTCTTCCTTGCCATCAATCGAGTTCCTTTGGCAGGTAGGATACCCTGCTTTTCTCCACTTCGGAGGGAGAAAAAGAAAAACCCTGATTTTTCCAAGAGCTTTTTCGATCCTCTTCAATGGCGATTTTCATCAACTAATGCATCATCTCGACTGAAGCTCTCCATCTCTTCTTCGATGGAGCAAGCCGCAAGCTCTACCCTGAGATCTTCATCCAAGAATCCCAGTCGTTGGAGGCTAGGGTTTCTCATCTAAGCCTTGACGAAGAACATGATCAGGTATCTGTTTCTCGTCTCAAAGGAATTTCAGTATATTTTTTAGGGATTCGGTTCTGTATTTGAGTAGAAGGAATGATTTATGCATTTTTTTGATAGATTGAGAAATAGAAGTTTGGAAATTTGAAATATGAATTTGTTCGGTTTGGATTCCTTTCCATTTCTTTTTATTTTTTGGAATTTGATTGTCGTCTCTTCTATTCATTCGTTTGGAGATTTCTTTTTGGGATCTCTAGGAGGTTCTTTTTGTGGTTCTTATGGAAGAAACAGATATGAATTGAATGGGTATGCACTTTTTTTTTTAAAAAATGGGCTTGTACTAAAATAGATTCTGCAACTTATCTGTGCATTTCCTATTAGAGTTGATTGTACTATGCTACATGGAGCTGGTTCTGTGTTATGGTTGAGACCTATAAGCCACAGATGGTAGTTGATCTAGACTGTATGAACCTTGGATCCAATAGTTTCCAGGACAGAGGTGTGTGGTTCCACATGCTTTGCTTTGTAGAGATTAGGGTTTGGCAAGATATGTAAAAATTAAAAATTTTAAAAAAAATGTGCTTTTTTGTTCATGTTTATAAAATTTCAACTGTTTAAAGATAAAATCTGTGAAGAAGTTATTTTCTTGTGCAAATAAGAAATTTCAGCTGCTTGAAGGTCAAATCCATTAAAAAAAAACATTTTAGGGTAAATCTGAGATTTCGGCTCCTTAAAGCTTTAGAATCTATAGTGATAAGAACACAACACTGTGGATCGACCAACTGTATGTCCATAGTAAAGCGACTACTTGTTTGTATCTGTTCTTGTTATTAAAGTGACTGCTTAATCCATAGTAAATCCGTATTCACTGCAACTCTGGTATATAATTGTCCCTAGCACCTTGCATCATTTTCAAAGTTCCTCATTTATTTCAAATTTTATTTCAGTCTATTCTAAATCCTGTTTCAATCATAGTTTTTATTATTATTATTATTATTATTATTATTATTATTATTATTATTATTTTTTTTTTTTTTTAGTGTTTCTTCTAAATGTTGTTTCTGCTATGTTATAATTTGAAATTAACTTAACTAGATTTGTTAAAATGGCAGGAGAATCAGTTTGCTATAGTAGATGCTTGCTACCCCTAGTCAAAATGTTACCATTGCACTCATTTTGAAGTTTTCAAAGTTATGTTGTTTTCGTAATTAAAGATAATTGTGAAGCATCCACTTTTTTTTTTTTTTTCCTTTTTCATTTTAAAGATTTGGTAAGCTTTTGTCATTGACATCTGGTTTTTCTTTTCAGCCTGTTGGTTTAATTACCCATGAGCAAAGTAATGTAATCTTTAAATAGGTTTATTTTGAATTTAAAGGTTGTCCTAGAAAATTCTCTTTCCATCAGTTGTATGTCCATAGTAAAGTGACTACGTATTATTCTCTGTTCTTGTTATTAAAGCGACTACTTAATCCATGTAAAAAGAGGGGAATGGGATTTTGGGTATTTTTTTTTTTTTTTCAATGTTGGGAATGCCTTTTGGGATTGTGCTTTCACTGTTACTTTTGTGTTGGGGCCATAAAGACAGACATTGTTGTAGGTTCTTTTGTGCCACCAGTCAGCAAGGATGATGCTTCGATCATAGTCGTACGTGAAAGGTTCGGTGACCCCAGCAGGGACTGACACTCGAATCGAGCCGAAGAGTCCGGCTTCTCTTTGCATTCCATAGTGTGAATGGTAAAGGTATGTTCCTGGCTACAATATGTTTAAAGGAGTAAAGGTGATTTAGATACCTTACTAATCCAATCCTCAATTACAAAGATAACAAGTTGTATGATAGCCATGGCATATATTGTTGTATGCAATGGAGAGCGTTCAAATCACTGACTCGATTATGGATGGAGTAAACCAAAGTAAGTTATATGGATGGATTGTTCCCTTGGAATTTGTACTAGTTTTTACTGTTTTGCTTTTAACTATTCATTTTGATAGCAATCAAATGGAATTCTGGTTGATATATGTAAGCAAGGTGACCCCACACCATTTTTTAAAATGGGGTGAACTCTCTTTGGGAATCTAAACACTGGGGTAGCAGTTAAAACAAACGTGTTGAAAAAAGTGAAACTGAGGTTTTTGAATATTTTTGAACAGTTAAAAATGAAAAATATCCTATGGGCCTTTTGCAACAAACGGTTAGCCTTTTGTTTAATGCAAATTTAGTGTTTTGACCCATTTTCTATTTCTTTAAATAAGGACATTCTTATTAGCTGATTGAGGCCGTGAAGTTGGTGTTTGAATGAAAAATTATATACATCGGTTGACTTCAGGCTTCCATAAAAATGTTGATTAAATGTTGAATGTTGATTGGACTTTGTTGTGCTCTGCCGTAGGTGGACCGCACATCGAAAATCATGCTAGGTCAGACAATCCTAGTTGTTGATTGGAGGACCTTTGCCTATCAAATGGTTACTGTTATTTAGACTTCATTTCTAAACCACCCAATCGCAGTCCAATTATAATCTTCTGAATTCATCCAATTAACTGCCACAATTACCCAACTATATTAATGTTTAGGTCAGCATAACACCCATGTTAGGTACCCATCATTTATATCCAGGCTGTTTATATGTTGGCGCACATTAATTCTAGCCAACACTCAGTGGCTAGAATCTCATGGCGCACATAGACAAGATCCATGAAGTTTTGATGTGGGTCTTAAAATGCACGGACCATATATTAAAATACACATTAGGTTATTGGTGGAATGCTTGGTCTTATCCAAGCCATTTCTCTCATTTTTGGTGTAAGAATATACTTAAACCTCATGGGCATGGACTTGGTAAGTGCATTCATTTTGGAATAATGCTATGAGAACTTGAATTTGTTGCTCTTGTTGGTTGTTACTGCTTTGATTGGCTTCCCTACTCTTTAAGTACCAAATAACCATCCATCTATTGTAAGTAGATCTGATTATAGTTCTTGGGTATTTTATGAACAACAATTATTCTTGCATTTTCCTTGTTGTTGGAGTTGATATCTTGATGTCCCGTTCTTAGAAATATGTAGTTTTCTTATTCTTCCATAGACTCTGCTTGCAACTATTGAGATTGTATTTTTAGTTGTATCTTATTGGGGTGTTTCATAGTTGTAGAATGGAGATTGGACTGGTTCATAGTTGAGTCCTAAAGCATGACATAGACTTTGATTATTTCATTCGTCTAGTGTGCATTGCCCCAAATGGGCCATTTTTAGAGTTATCCCATCCCACTGATTTCAAAATCATATAGCTGACCTACAATTGGATATAGTAATCCTTCCCTACATAATATTATTATGTTTTAAATTTTGAATAAGATGTTTAATGCTGATATCATATTTTATTAATTTCACTTGAGAAAATTATGAGAATTACCAAATGATTTTACGTGAGATACGAAAATGATTGTTTGATTTATGTAGGAAGGGAGCTGATGTGAATGGACCAACTTCATGTGGGTGAGATCCACACTCTACATAAGGTGCAACACACTGTGCTTGGACCATTACCCAAAAATCAGAAAACCGAAAGGCCTTCCATATATGCAGAAGATCAATCCTTATTTCTTCCATATAATTCCTAGGATGGATATATTTCTCTCTTGTTCAACTTCTGCAAGAAACAACAGTGGGCGGCATCAGTTCTAGTGGTCAGCTAACTGCTGCTCCCAATGGTGGAGTTCCATTACTTTCCACTATCAGAAATCTCCCATGCCTGGTATTCCAGATTCCAAACTTAACCTGCCACTTCCAACTATGAATGATTTATGGCCTGTTGTTTATAGGAAGGGAGCTTTGATTTTTACAGATAAAATTGATCATCTATCTGGAATCTATAGGTGCAAATGATCTCCTACAATCAGTTGTAATTTAACTTAATGCACAATCCATCTCTCATGCCATTGTGATGTTTGATGAAGGAGCTAAATATTTATGATTTCATCAGCTATTTTTTTTTTTGTTTATTGCCATTTGTAGGCCGCTAAGAAAGGACGCCTACCTGTGTTGATCTTGAGCATGAAGGAAAGCAAACAGCAAAACAGGCCGACTATCATATTTTTGCATGGCTCTTACAAAACCAATGAATGGTTGCGGCCATTACTCAAGGAAAAAGTCAAATGCTACTGAATTCTCCCATCCCTTTGTCATTATACAGAATTCAACTTTGTACATATATTTCAACTTTTTAAAACAGTGGGTCACACTATAGATGAGTCATAGCTCATAACCAAAAAGATAAAAGATAAAGACAAAAAAAAAAAAAAAAAAGAAAAAAAAAGAAAGAAAGATAAGATAAAGGATGACTATGACCACCAGTAAGTTATGTTGAGGATGCAGGGGATCCTTATAGAGATCAAATGGAAGATTGTATCGGTTTAATAATGGAAGAATTGAAATATGGAGGAAGCCAACAGTCGCTCTTACATACCAGGTAATTCATTTAAAATTTTAGCTTTTGGTTTCTAGGTTTGATTTCCAACTGCTTTATGCTTCTCAGTTCTTCAGTTTGTTTGCCACTTATGAGACATCTAAATCACCATCATCTAAGCCTTATCCCGACTAATTGGTGTTGGTTTCTGAGACATCTAAATAAATAGTGAAAATTACATATGTGCTACACCAACCAAGTCTTTAGAACTTGCCAAAACCAAGTGGACTTGGTTTCGCTAAGGAACAAATTGATAGGTCCCTTTGAAATATTTATGTTTCAAGATGAGTTGTTGTGTGACAGGTGACAGTTTTAACTAACAGAGCCGCAAACTTACATATTCCTAACTACCCAAGTCTCCCATCTCAGTTGATGTGTCAGGGTCACATTGTTACACTACATGTATGTTTTAACTCATACTCAATCTTCCTTTAGTCTTTATGTTTCCATTAGTAGATGCTCTCTAATACCTGTCTAGTTGCATATATTGCTTGGAACTACAGGAAGAGAGAAATGCTGATGAGATTTCCACCCAAACGACTCTTCAGTCGGTGAACTCTGTAAGCAGAATTTGTTGTTAATGCTGACTGAATTATGTCTTCCCTTATGATCTTTGGTCTTTGAAGCTCACAGCAATTTTCATTTGTGTAATGCTCGTGCCCTTGTTGGAAAACAATTCTCTACACATTTTTCTGCACAGGGGTCATGAAATTCCCCTTGGATGGGAAGCAGATTTTACTTGTTTGTGATTCTTTTCCATGTGTTGTCTTCTTTACACGCCCAGCCAAGACTTGGTGAGTTTGGTATCCCTGATTCAGTGGTTTGTACAAGATTTCATATAGTTATTTAGCAAATTTGTGTTGACTCAGCATGTTTTTTAGAATTGTCTTCCATTCTAGGTTCAACTGTTCTCAGTTGGATCTCTTTTTCATGTTTGAAATTGGCTTTCATTTTCATCAGTCTCTCACAGAGTCTCCATCGTCCTCTTATGTTCTTAATGTTGCGATGTTGCATCATCTAGTTAGCATTATATGCCTTTACTTTTCCTTTTTGTTTATAAACCATCTTTTGAGATGGTTGGCTAAGTGTTTTTTGTTTTTTTCTTTCGTTAATTTGAATTGGGCTTTTTTTTTTTACATTGATTTTTTTGTATGTAGGTATTAGGTACTTCTTCAAGGTCTTTCTTCAAGGGATTTAATATGTGGAAGGAAGAAACTGTAATGAAGGTAAAAAATCAAAGATTATATGGTTTGCTAAATCTGTTTCAAGCATATGAATTACTGAAGAATAAGTGGAGAATTGTGAAATCTGAACGTTTTTAACGGTCAAAATTTTATTAGCTTTTGCTCGTAGTTGCACGGTTTTTTGGTATAAAACCGTTCTGAAATAAGAAAAAATACTGTTCATCAAGGTTTATGTGACCTTACCAACAGGTTCAATGGCAAATAAACATTATGGAAATATTATGGTGGGCAGTAGGGCATTAAACACCATTGTTTCCTATAGTATATTCCACCTGAGATTTGTATCTTCTTCAGTTTTGGGCTTATAACCAAAATGATCTAGCTACGAAAACAGCTGGACGACATGGATATAGAATACATACATCAATTCCCTGACCCGCTACCTCCAACAACTGCAACCGTCTTCCCTGCTGGGAAGAAGATTGGAAAATCTCTGCCGAGCTTCTTAGCGAGAGCTTGTAACCTGAGCTGGGGCATTAAGATGGTGTGAATGGCTGGTTTGGTCATGTTGGGTAGGGTTCAGTTTACTGGCTCGCCCGTTCCAAGTCGCAGAGCTGAGTTATGTGACCTAAGCGAAGGCCTAGGTTGCCTGGTTCTTAAAGTGGAGGGCACCACAGCAGGCTAGTTTCACAGAGCAGCGATCACCTCCCGCACTCAACAGTGGAAGGATAATGGTCCTTTTGATATGTGGGGCTGGATATAATGTATTGGTTATATATGCATGCCATACAGCTTAATACACCATATGGTTGTGTATATGCAACCCATATGGTAGGAGAAGCTCCAGTGCTCTTAGAGCACTATTAGTTATAGTGCTCCTAGTTGCATCGGTTCACTTGGACAGTCCAACCAATCAATTTGAACTGTGCATTAAGTTTAGAACACATTTCACGGGCTACTATGCCAAAATCACTGATTAAATGATCCAATTCATTATTGATTTGGCCTTATTTTCTATAGCCCTCCTTTTACCAAGCCATGGATGAGATGGCTAGATTGCCTGACAAAAGTGATTCTTTAAAATCATAAGCAATTCATAATAGTTTCTCGCAAATAAATGGATCAAATTGTTGCTTAGATATATTTTTATGTAAATGACCTTGACCATCCATATTTAAGGCCATTGATCAAATGGTTAATATGTCATATCAGTGCAATGTTTTAGAGGTAGCCCATAAAATGTACATTGGACTTGATAAACAGTCTAAACCAATGGATTGGACTATCCAAGTGTCCTAATGCAACTAGGAGCATTATAACTTATAGTGCTCTGAGAGCACTGGAGCATTAGAATTTGGACTTTTATCTTTAAATTTCCTTATTTCAACACTTTGAATTCAAGTTGAGATATTTTAGGAGATTTTTATGTGTGAGCTGTTGGGGTTGTAATATCGGTTGATTTGAGCTAGCAGTTAGCACTCGGTACTTTTTGTATGGTTTTAAAGCCAGTTATTAGATCATGATGTTGTTTCTGAGTGAATAAATTGGTTTTTCTTATTTCCTACAATTGGCTTCGAAACCCTACAGTAGTGATTCTTCTAGAAACTCTTCAGTTTTATTCCTTAGGCCCTCCTATGAACTGAGACGGCACATTTATTTTTATTTGCTGTTATTTCCTCATTTCTTGACGACTATTGGATTAATTGGAAACATTTTGGAGCATCTAATGTGAAATCGATCATGTCGTCCAGATCTCCATTTTGAGTTTCTGCTCCTTATTTTGACAAGATTATTGCTCAGGCTTCATGCAGGTAAAAAATCCATGGCCTAATTCGATGCTCATAGCGGGGTGTTGCTGAACCATTTTGGTTTAATAGAGGCAAGGTAAGCAGTTCCAAACCTCTCTTAACAGAGGAGATTCAGAAGGGGAACAAAAAAAGAAACAAAGAAACAAGGAAAAGATCAAACTATTAGAAGTTGGGTACGACTTCTGGCGACAGCGTGCACCAAGAGTTGGTGCACACATATATCTCCCACCACCTAAAAATGATAGGTTATATGAAAAAAATGGCGATGGGATTTTAAAAATCTATTTTTGTAACACATTTAGGGCCTCTTTGTTAGCCACTATCGAAAAGAATTTTTTTATGCATATTTCTATGAAAAGCAAATTATGAAAACTTTCCAGAAATTTGATTTTATTTGAAGGTTGTTTGGTTGGCACTGCTTGTTTTTCCATCTTCATAGACAATTTGTTTTCCAACTTTGGCCCCTGCCAGGTCAACTTCCTGATTTTATTTAAAAAGGAAAACTTGTTCAAAACTAATAGTGAGCTCCCATCCAAACTGAGTTGACTCAGCAACTAAATCCAGAACTGGTATGAATAATGACTGCTAAGAGTGACAAACCAGTCACGGTGAAAATATGGTGCAGAAAAAACTTCTCATGGCCACACTACTAACTGATATTTTATGGAAAGATAGATCATCACAGCTTGCTAATTGTGGCTTCTAAAAGCTTAAGTGGTCTCCACATTAATGGGCATCATAATTTTTCTGTTTGCTCATGCACAAATACTAGTTTGCTTCATCAAAAAGCTTGTTACTGACAAATGGACAAATGACATTTAATAATAGAATCCCAAGATAGAAGCCATACCGTCCGCATCAGATGCCACATATTAATATCATGAACTCCCTCTGATACCACCAGTAAAACATGACTAATGGATACCAGTAAAACATGACTAATAGATGACTAATGGTTTTTTAGTAGTATGCATAGCTTTTTGGCTTGCCATTTTGTACCTTTTCTTACTTTTTTGGGTTTTGTGACCAGTAATGGAATTTTAAAACTGTTTTTGAGGCAGACTAGTGTTACTAGAGTTAATCTGATTTTTAACATGGATGATTTCTCACACAAGAATGTTTCATGCAGTAATTCGAATGGCTAGGAGCACCATACAAGTAGATGGAGTTGCTAAAGTCTGATTGGGCAATAATTAGAAAGTCTCAACCATGGGCGATTGATTCTCAGTATGATGGGATCGAGGCATGTGCCATGTTCCATCAACCATTTGTGTTGACCATAGTGGAGGTGAGATATAGTGACAGCCAAACTCTCTTTGCAATTCCCTGTTTCACGTCCAACTTGAAACTATGGGAATTGTTGTTTGGGTTAGCCCCAATTGGCCATTTCCTCTTTATTGAATTGAGTTGTTACCAAATTTCTTAATAGGATTCTTGGCCATTTCAGAAATTGTGTGAATTATTTTTTGAATGACCATCAGGTGTGAGACTTAAAAATAATAACTAAAATAATTAGATAATTATTTTTTTGACAGATATTTTAGCGACGGACCCAATCCGTCGCTAATTTCTGAACAGTAAACGACGGACCAAGCAACAGACGAAATCCGTCGTTTATTGGGTTTTACGACGGATTTCTTCCGTCGCGAATTCGCAATTTTGGCGTAGTGACACATCCAAATCTCAAGTGGACTATAGCAGAAAAACAATGTTAATTGAATGCACACCATTAAAAGCTTTCTAAGGCCCACCGTAATGTTTATTTGCCATCCAACCTATTAATAAGATCACTTAAACCTAGATGAAAGAGGAATAAAAACAAATATCAGCTTGATCCATAACTTTGTGGCCTACAAGAAATTTATAATGATCAATCACCATTGTTTCCTATGGTATGGTCTAACTAAGATTTTGATTTACTTCATTTTTGAGCTCGTGCCCTGAAAGGACCTAACAAAACTTTTGGGCAGCATAAATATATAATACATACATCAAGGTGGGCACCACAGTAAGGGCCCCACTACCTTGGGTGAGGTTGAGGCTGAGGCCACACCTAATCTGCCCCCAACTTTGATACTGTAATAGTGAGATGTTTGGCACACAGGCACTCGAAAAATGTTAGGATTGCACTACCACAAACTCAAACTAATTGGCAGGTCTTTGATTTGGATGGATCTTAAACAAAATAAATATTGATAATTTAATTTTTAACTAACCTATTGATAGATAGCTAATACAAGTCATCAATGGTACAAATTTAACAAATAAATACTTACTATTATTAAAGATTAGAAACGTTTTGGAAACCAACGTACCTAACATGGAATTCAAATTTCGATGGTTTAATTGATCTAATATATGCCATGTATACATTCGGTCCCTACCCATGGCTCAGTGGTAGACTCATAAGAGTTTTAACACGAAGGTCATGGGTTCCAGTACCCATTGTGGTGTGTGTGTGGGTGTTTGGGAAAAAAAGTAATACATTTTTTCGAAGTGCCAGAGTATGAATTATCACCTGTTGTAAAGTATCAGATAAGGAAGTGGATTGTATCACCCTGTCCTACAGTATCATGTAGGCCATACCATACCAAAAAAAAAAAAAAAAAAAAGAGTGGACATTGAAGCCTGGGGGTGACAGAATTTTTGTACCAGGATGATATTTGTGCCTACAGTTTATCTGAGTGGTAATAATCCTATGAATGGTTTGGATGGCATATAAACATCATGGTTAGCTCCAGGAACGTTTCAATGGTGAATGTTTTCATTCCCACGATTTCGTTGGTGTGGCCCACTTGAGTTTTGCATTGCCTGATTTTTAGAATCCCTTCCTATTGTGGTCTTCCAAAATAGATGGACGGAGCGGATTTTCCACGTATATATCTATGGACTCAACACAACCTTGGTCACATGTATATATTCATGTGCCTGGGTCACAAGTAGAGCTAGGCACGGAACGACTCAACTCGACAAACTCGGCTTGTCCGTTTCTTTCAGATCCGAATCGAGTGGGTGAGTTGATCTGAATCGACTGGACTTCGTTCAATCTGAACTTAAATCAAGTCGAGTTCGGGTCACCCAATAACTTGATTCGACTCGACCTGAAATCCATCTTGGTACTGACTCGACTCGTGAGAGAGAGAGAGAGAGAGAGAGAGAGAGAGAGAGAGAGCTCATATTTGATGTTTCATATCTGAGATGCTGTGTAGCTGATGGAGGCTGCAATTCTGGCAAGTGTACCTAAGTTTTGACTTGTAATTTCAACCCATGGATACCCGTTGCACCCAACCTGACTCAGTGCCAACTCGACCTAACTCGATACTTGTGATTGGGTCAGACTCGGTCCAGATTAGTCTAGGCTAGACTTGGACTCCGATCGGGTTAAGTATGTTGTACTCAATACCAAGTTGGGTCAAGTTTGAATAATATCTATTTCAAAACCAGATCAAGTGAGGTTAGCCTTAATTTGGTCTGACTCGACTTGATGCCCAGATATAGTCACAGGTAATCTCCTTCCATTGAATAACTCCCACAGGCCAACTCGGATTAGCTGTTGAAACCGACAGTAGTGAGTCTCGTTGCGAAAGTGATATCACCATCTTCTTTAGGCCCACCATAATGTATGTGTTGTATCCACACCATTCATTTATTTATAGAGATCAATTTAAGGCATGAGTCAAAGAATGAGGCAGATATAAAGTTCAAGTGGACTCCACTACATAAAAGTGGGGACAGTGACTCTCACCGTTGAAACCTTCCTTAGCTCACCATGATGTTTATTTGAGATCCAAACTGTTTATAAGTTAAAATAGACATGGAATAAGGAAAAACATAAATATTGGCTTAATCGAAAACTTCTATAGCCCAGAGAAAATTTTAATTGTAGGCGTTCAATTTCGACTGTTTTCTATGGTGGGTCCACTTAAGCTGTAGATCTGCCTCATTCTTTGGGAATCGGATTGTGTACTGAGTAACTCAGTACACTAAGGGGTACTGAGTTAACGTGTCACGAGCTTATTAGCTCTAAGATGTGGGGCCGCTTCCCTTCTACAAACGTCGTTAGCTTCTCTTTCTTTCTCTCTTCCGTGCAAGGAGGAAACGTAGAAGGATCTACCGCTCCTTTATTCCCAACTAAAATCATATTGCGTACCGAGTTACTCAGTACGGTTTTATCGTACAGAGTAAACTTAGTTGGGCCCACCTTGAATGTATGTGGTCTATCCATGCCGTTCATTAGTTTTTACAACTAATTTACGGTGTTCAGCTCAAAATTTAATCATATCCAAAGATCAAGTGGATCATACTATAGGAAACAGTAGGAGTAATGATTTCCATCGTTGAAACCTTGATAGGCCCTACCATGATTTTAATTTGTCATCCAACCTGTTCATGATATCATGAAGACATGGATGAAGGGAAAACACAGATATAAGCTTGATCCAAAACTTTTGTGGCCCTAAGAATTTTTCAATGGTAGACATTCAATTCACACTGTTTTTGTGGTGTGGTCCATTTTAACTTTATATATGATTTATTTTCAGGCTCAAGCATTGAAATTATATGGTAAAATAGATGAACGGAGTCGATAAGATACATAAATCATGGTGAACGTCACAAAATTTAATCAGCACGCTATGCCTAGTGAGTTACCCAGTATGCAATGGAAGCGGATTGCGTCCTACCCCGCTCGGACGGTAATCCATCCGGGCAGGGCTTTGTGGGGTCCACCATGATTTAAGGATTTTATCCACGTCGTTAATAACTTTTCTTAAATAAATTTACTGCATGATCCAAAAAATTAAGCAGATTCAGATCTCCAATGGACCATGAAAGTGCCCTGGTTTGTCAATTTGCATGAGTGTTGAGTCAGTTCGTCTGCAGAGCCTGATAGGAAGATCAATTCAAGCGTCTGCCTCAACCGGATGTGTGCAAGCTCACCACAAGTAAATCTGAGCCTCACATCCCTTGTCCCAAATCACCAGGTAAGCTAAAACCCTTAAAATCAAACTAGAACATCTTAGGGTTTTGGGTAAGAAAACGTTTTCAAAAATCAGAAAATTCTTTAAGTTTTCTTGCCCTATCGATTGTATCGATACACATCTCGATATGATCGACCTGTGCTGTCGTGTCCTTGATGCTCCATCGATACCATCGATAAGAGGACCAAATATGTCTAGCAACCTCATAACTTATCTGGACGAATTATCGATATATCGATACACCTATCGATATTCAAATCTCGAGTCTATCGAAGTCGACTCGATACTATCGACAGGCAGATTTCCGGCCCCCCTGTTTTTCTTAAAGAATATCATATAAGCATCGATATATCGAAGCCTCCTCGATACTATCGAAATTCAAACCTCGATGATATCGGTAGGCCTTCGATGATATCGATATTGGGCGCCAAGTTCTCCAGTAACATATTTCAGGGTGGTTTAACTATGACCAGGGGCCCTTCGATAGAATCGATATTCAAATATCGAGACATCAGTACCAGGTCAATTGCATCGAACAAGGACATAAACTGTCCAACAAGCTTAATGAAAATTCCGTTGGATTTATCAATGCCTCGACTCTGATATCGATATCATCGACATTCAAATTCCGATGATCTCAATGGTTCCCCGATCATTCATGAAAATCTGAAATATTTCTAGTCAAGTCTCTCTCATTTTTCAAGTGTCGATGGATCGAACCTATCATCGATGGAATCGGAGTTCGAAATCCGATGACATCGACAATCGTTTCGATTCATCGACCATCTGGCAAAAGATTTCAAAAGCGTATGACATTGAGTTCGAGTCATAGAACAGACCATCAATGCTATCGAGAGTATATGCTCGATGATATCGAACTTTGTAATAAATGTGACCATTTTATATCCGTTGGAACCTTTTGCCTATATATAAAGGACTTGTCTATTGTTGCTGTGAGAGAAAGAAGAGAGAGCTTTTGAGTGTTTAACCTTAGATCTTATACCTAAAGTCCTTTCTCTCAGGGAAGTTCATCCTCCAATCCACTCTCACCATTGATATTCAATAGAGTGAATTGGGGAATGAACTTTCGCATTCAAGGATCCTCCAGCTACCACCTTAATGGCAAATCATTAAGCTGAGATACCTTGAATGCTTAGATGATTGAAATCGCTATCTTCCTTATAGGAAAATCTTTTGAGAGTAGGATTTCATCATAACCTTGACCCAACCAGTCACCATGCATTGGTATATCTTTTGAGTTGCGGATCAAGGAGATCGAAGAGTCTTCGTCAACAAAGAAGGAGATCTTCGTCAACGTGCTTAATGAGACTCATCAGCTTATCTGTAAGTATCTAGAGTCCAGAGGACATTTGTGATCATTCCTTTGTAGGGTTGGGTCCTAGGTGTTTCTCACCCCTTGAAGCCCTCGTAAGAGGCCTCCTGCAGGAGTGTACGTGATGGGTGCGTTGTGTGGACCCTTGCTCTGTAGAGAGCATAAACATCTAGTTGAAGGTGAACCAGCAAAACCTTAGGTTTGAGGTCAACCGGTGTGAAACATCGGGTTTGAGGTGAACCGTGTAGAAACCTTCAGTAGGGTCTTATGGAAGATCCTTGGATAGTGTGCCTAAAAGTGGGTGTGTTGTGTTGACCTTTGCTCGTGAGAACATAAACAGTCCGCCTCAGTGTAGGTTGTAAAGGTTGAAAGTGAACCTAATTTAAAACCTTAAGTTTGAGGTGAACCGTTGTGAAACCTCCTTAGTGAAATCCGACACACTCAAGGGTTGAGTGCGTCTGTCGGGAGTGGAGTAGACTGATCGTCGAACCAATATAAAAATGACTGTGTTTGAGATTGTTATTCTTCTGATTGTGTGATTTATTTCAATATTTGCATATCTGAATATCTGAGATCACACCTTACATACTTACACAGTCATATCCATCATAAACTAGTTTGCATATTCTTTACTTCTCAAATAGTTTGTGATTGGATCCTCTACCAAGCTTGGAAGCTAGTAGAGTTAAGTTTGAGTAATCCTAATATGTGCCTGTTGTTAGGATTAGTGTAATAGGATTTTAAATAAATCATAAAAACTTTTAAAAAGTCCTATTCACCCCCCTCTAGGACATATTGGCATATCTCGACTTCAACTAAAGCGGTCTTCACCGCAATTTCAGACCACATCAAAGGAAGCGGTGGTGATAATGACATCCACCATTGAAACCTCTCTAAGGGCCACTGTGATGTTTCAACGGTGGAAATTATTATTACCAATGTTTCCTGTTCCATGGTCCACTTGAGCATTGGAAATGATTCAATTTTGGTCTCAACCATTAAAATGCACTTGAAAAATGGATGGATGGCATGGATAGACTACATCCATTTATAGTGGGCCCAACAGAGTTTACTCAGTAACATTGAAACCTCTTTAAGCAGTGGTAGATCCTTCTACGTTTCCTCCTTACATGAAAGAGAGAGAAAGAGAGAAGCTAACAACGTTTGTTTTGGTGTTTAGAGGAGGGAAGCAGCCCCACATCTTAGAGCAGTACACGATCCAATTCCCATTATCTGGCGCATACTCTAAAATGATCTCTACTAATGGATGGACGGTGTGGATACAACACATACTGCTATTGTCGAGTTCAGTAGTTAATCCGCGCCCATCCCATTCAGAAGCGGATTGCCTGGTGTGTGGTACACCAGCCCTGTAGCTGATGTACCACACACCAGCTACATGGCTGGTGTAAATACATGTCGTGGGAAGACGAGCGCCGACGTTCCTCAACTCCGAGTTGTACGGACAGTTCACAGGAGATCAAAGTTACATGAGACCCACAATGATGTATTTATTATATCCACACCGTTCATCCATTTTTCGAGATCATTTTAGAGCATTAGACAAAAACTGAATCATATCCAAAGCTCAAATGGACCACAACAAAAATAGCAGCGAGGATAATAATTTCCACCTTTACAAATTTCGTAGGGCTCACCGTAACGTTTATTTTCCATCCAATCTATTAATAAGGTCACAAATACATGGATGAAGAGGGAAAAAAAAAAAATCATAATGATCTGAAACTTCTGTGGCCCCCAAAAGGATTTCAATGGAAAACTTTCAATCTCCCACTGCTTTTTGCAGTATGGTCCAATTGATCTTTATATCTGTCTTAATTTTTGGTTCAAGCCTTAAGACGAGCTCGCCAAATGAATGGACAGTTTGGATATAAAGATACCTCATTATGGGACCCACAGAACTTGCTGACATCAATACATCAGCTATGTAGCTGGTGGGTGGTACACCAGGCCATTCTTCAAAGCGACTTTCCTCTTTTCATGTGCCGTGCAGATGCCACACTCAATGATATAAATAATTTCAAGATGTACCAGGTCAAGTGAGTTTTTCAAGTTGCTTCTGGTTTTGTTCAAGCTTCGACCTATCATGACCCGAGTTTTTCTCAAATCTTGGTGAAATCGGGCTGAGTTGAGTTGATTGCACAAGTGAAATTAACTTTTTTCCGTATGGTTCACATGTTTTAAATCACGCCAACACCTTGACTTGTGGCCTCCACTTCCAACCAACACGTGGCACACATGTACACCTGTACAACCTAACAAAATTTCATACATAAGCCCAACAATCACGACCATTGGATGGTCCAAGCCTGCAAAAGGACGAGGGTTTACAGCTAAGGGTCATAGGAACGAAATTGTGTAGCTTATTGCTTCGCTTAATGGAGAAGTTTCAATCACAATAATGCTTTCTCTTTAGACGGTAGAGAGTTTCCAGGCCAAAACTAAATCATGGTTATTTATTGTTTCCACGGGATTCTCTTATATTCGTTGTTGATTTGTTTTGTTGTTTATTTAATATTGCCCGTTTTGGTCAAGGTTAGTGCTCTCTTTTATTTTGAAATGCTTTAGGCTTTTTAACATAAGAGAATTTTACAAAAAAAAAAACCTAATTAATATGGAATTTACACTCAGGTGCCTTTTTCAAATATGTTTTAAAAGAAGTTATATCATTAATCAATATAATTATAATTACGCTACCTTCCGTGACCGCAAAGCAAATGGGTTGGTCGCTCAAATGGGCCCCACCATGATGTTTATATAATATCCACCCCAACCACCATGTATGTCACCCCATGTTAGGTTAATGGGCTAAAAATCAGCTTCATCCGTAATTGAGGTGGAACACACACTACAACAAAGTGTAGCTTAGCTGACTGATGGGGCTATCGTTTGCTGGCGGCCGGTTTTAACAGCTACGGGTAAACGGTTCTGTAAGAAGAAAAAAAAAAACCCTACCTTCATTTCCGCCCTTTCTTCTCCAGCCACGCACCGATTCTCCCTCTCCAGGCCTTCAAGCTCTCCCTCTCCGCTCGCTCTTCCTCCCTCTCCCTCTCCCTCTCCTTCTCCCTCCCTCTCTCTGCCTCTCCATTTTGCTCTCCCTCTCCGCTCGCTCTCCCTCTCCCTCTCCCTCTACCTCTCACTCTCTCTCAAAATCCTAGTCATCTCTCTCTCTCTCTCTCTCTCTCTCTCTCTCTCTCTCTCTCTCCCCTCAGTCCTCTGCTGCAGTTCGGCCTTCCGCTGCTCGTGAATATTCGATTCTCAGGTATGATGTAAACCTTTTCCCTTCTTGCTGTTGCTTTTTACAATTTAGAATACCTGATTAGGGATTTGCATTGTCGAATCCCGAATTAGGGATTTGCATTGTTGAAACCCTTTTTGGGGTTAGTATGCTTTTGTTCCCAGGTATATTGTCGGATAGTTTCCAGTTGCATGTACAAGTATTTGAAATTGATTTTTTTTTTTTCCTTTCCCTTAAGGAGTTGATGGATCTGATCAGGAATCAGATTCCTATGCCAGGACAGAAAGCTGGCCCTGCAGAACATGTTGCTGTATAATCTCATGAGCCCTGTTTGTGCAGACCGGGCTGTTAAATTTTTATGCAAAATGCCAAGTGATTGGGTATGCACATGGGGTGTTCGATGAAATTCCTAAGAGGAATTTGATCGATTGGATTGCACTTGTTTCGATCATTATATTCAGCAAGTGTACTGAATAACTCCTATTGCTCGGTAAAAAAGTGAGCCTATTAAAAATGCTTTTGGTTTTCTTCATTCAACAAATGCTTATAGTCATGGATGTGCAATTTGGCCATAATTGCTAAGCCATTTGCAATTTCCGTGCATCACATATGATTGCTTTATTTTTCCATTTGATTTCATTTTGACTTTGGATCCTATGGTTACGTCTCCTTGTTCTATGGATATCATGCATGCAGACATCTTGAAATTTTTTTGGATTGATTCTGAGGGTCTTACAAGAATGTCTGTTCTCACTTTCGTTGTGCAGGATTTGGCAACTGTGGTTCCAGATCTTGAACCAGCAGGAATTGATCTTCTTTCTGTAAGTTTTGGTTTTCAGTTATTTTGTTTTTATATGCTTACAAGTAATCTTACATAGACACCCTGATCCATAGCTCAAGTGGCAGACTGAGTGATAGATACCTCGTTTCAACACTTGAGGTCTTGGTATCGATCCCTAGTGGGGGTGGCTAACAGTGAAGTGTCAACTGACAGTGGGGTGTACTAACAAGCTAACGGAAAAAAAAAAAAAAAAAAGTAATCTTACATAGACATACACAACTGATTGTTTGTCAAAAAACTCGAAGTATACTCCAGGTTTGTATGTGGTCTCTTACATTTATAGTTTGCTGAATTCCCAGTTAAACACATAATTTTAGTGGAATGCAGGGTTTTATGTTGTAGGGAGAGCAGGTTTTTAGATCTGATCCCTCATCCTAGTCGGAATACTCAGCTGAGCCAACATGCGCATGTAAGGGATCCATTGACACACTTTCTACTTTCCATCATCCAAATTTGAAGTCTTTAGATATAATAGTAAATTTCTGACAGTGAGTAAGATTGTCTTGTGATCTTCATTTTGTGGTCTATGAAATATATGCTGAACCTAGTAGATCTTCAACAACATAGGGAAGACAAAAACCTTTCAACTAATGGAGTTTCAATGGTCCCATAGTCTCTCTAAATCAACAGTCTTATATGTAGAGATAAAGACAGACAGTTTTAAAATTATGATATAAATATGTTGATACTATAATCAAGAATTAAATGAGTTTGTGACAAAGAATTTAAGCATGGATGACATTGACTTGAATATATTGGATTTTTCTTTCTGCCTTGTTATATGGTAATGGAGAAGCGCAACAAATTGAATGAAGTAAGACCCAGCTACTCCGACATATGAAGTCATCGTTCATTATGATAGCTTGGCACCGACTCATGAAGGTGATCTCCTGATTTCATGTTTTCTGTATTTAATTGAAATGTACGCTAGTGGAAACAAAATCTGGTAAGTGGAAATGCAATTTTTAATTATCAATAGAAAAAGGAAAATCTGGTGATCTCCTTGATTCAAAAATATGCATGAAAAGGATACATGCGACCGACCTCAATCAGTTAGGATATGGCTTAGATGACTATGATTCAAGGATATGCATTGTTCTCAGCCTTGATCTGTACTACAGGTGGAATAGGCAATGCCCCAAAAGTCTCATCGCACGAGAATCGTACAACCCCTAGACCTGTGATCAGTCAAAAGATGGCTGAGAAAAAAGAAGAAGCTAAAGACAACATTCAATAGCAAAAAGGCCAAAGATTTGGCTAGGATTTTCCAATATGAGAGACTTTTGAGGCATTCCTATCCATGGTGGACCCATCAGATCAACCGTATGTCTAATGTCTCACTGCAACCCACCACAACCACTAGCAGCAGCAAAAAAGAAAAGAAAAGAACAGAGTTTCCTTCCTTTTGTACCACTCAAACCTTTGAATTTCTTCTCTTAATACTTTAACTTGAATGTCGGCTTAGGAAATATCCATGAGCCTTTTGCAGCCTTTGTCTTTACCTGTTGCATGCTCCATGATTTTCCTTGTTCAGCTTTCCTATTCATTTATAAAGGAATGCTTCACTCTAAAATAGAAGAGCTAGGACTCAAATCATTCACTTCTTCTTCTTATCCTACTTATTTTATCTTTGGACTGGTATCAAGACCCAGTATGCATGATGATTGTTTTCTTGAAGGAGCTGTGGCCAGATATAAAGGACTCAAATTTATTTCAGGTTTGCAGCATTTCCTCTAAAAATTTTCTGTGTATTAAGCATTCATTTAAATGATCATGATGTGCTCCATTGCATTTTGAATTTGAACTTCATTGCATTTTGATGTGCTCCATTACATTAAAATTTCCACTTCGGGGGTATTTGTGTAAAATATTTCTGATCCTTTCCTTCTGCAGGCAATTGAACAACAATGAACTGGTAGGTAGCATTTTGGCCGAGCTTGGACAGCTGGAGTGATCTGATAGTGGGTGTACTAACAAGCTAACAGTGAAGTGTGATATGACAGTGGGTGTACTAACAAGCTAACCAAAAAAAAAATAAAAAAAAATTGTAAGTTTTTATTTATTTATTTTAAAAACTCTCCTTTATTTCTATCATCTTTTTTTAACCTTTTGTGGCCATATTTTAATTTATCATGCCAGGAATCTTGCCAACAACAACTTTGAAGGACCGATTCCTCGGAACATCAGTTCCTGCACTGCATTGAATCAATTGTGAGATTAACGTCTGTTTTATGTTTACTTCATGTGTTTTTAGACTTGTTTAGTTGCATATGATAGTTGGCATCATAGCATGTATAATGTTTGATTATAGTAGCTTAGTTTTTGTTTGTGCATGGAGAACTCATTGAGAAGCCAATGTGTCTGGATCTGTTTGCAGTCATTCTATGATTTGAAGCTCAGATTGGATGAGTATAGTAATTTCACATCTTGAGTTTGAAATTTAATTGTGTTAATAATATTCTTATAAAGAGTGATCTATTTGGTATGACTCAAGAAAATTTAATTGAGAATTCTTGCCATATAATCTTTGGCCATCTTTTTTTTTTTTCCAGGCAATTGATATATTATTTTTTCTTAACCGTCTTTTGTAGGATGTTGATTGACAGATTAGGAAATTCGATCTGTAAGATTTTCAGAGCATCTTCCATCTATGGCAGTGCCTATCAAATCAAAGTTTGGATTTTAGAAGTATCATCCCCACTTGTAACAAGCATCATCAAGATACCTGGACCGAATGCCTAGGAACTTATACTCCCTGTTCTATCCATGAATAGTTTCTAAAGTTAGGTATATGCTTCGAATTCTTTCATAAATTTTGAGCAAGCAAACTCTAGCATATAACTTTCAAGTTTTAATTACAATTTTCTTTTCCAGACATTTTTCTCACAGCAGAGAGTGCGATGATCTGCACATGCAAAGTAACCAGAGAAAATGAAGAATGGTGGAATGGTGATGAAATGTTTGGATGATATCTTGTAATTGTAACAGGAGGGCATGGATATTTTGTTTCAGATATTTTGATATGTAACCATGTGCTAATATTTGTTATATGTTCTGTACTTTAATTCACAGAGACTGTTCAATTAAGGTTTGATTTATTTCACTATAGGCATTGTCTGCCAATAATATGTTAGTTAAAAACTGAAATAGGAAGCAATTTCTTTACAGTATATGCCTAGGAGGGCTTCCATGAATTTTATTTATTGCCTATCATATGCCTAGAATAACTAAGAGTTTCCCTATATCTTATTGGGGTAAGCTGATATGGATTCAACACTGCCATATCAGCTGATGTGAAACTGATTTTCTGAACCCCATTCAGCAGGCTATGCATTTACCGTGGCTACGGTACCAATGGCTACGGTCGTACTGTGGGGCTAGTCATATTTAGCTACGGATTTTATCCATAGCTTTTGACCATTTTTGCAACAAAAACTGACGATTTAGCGGCGTCCAGCACAATTGTCAGTAAAGGTCCTGGCCACCGGTAAAGCCTTTACCGACTGAGGCTTTACCGGCTATTGGATAACCGCAGGCAAAAGCTTTGCTGGCGGTTTTCTTGGCATTTGCCGGTGGTTTTGACCGCCGGTAAAGGCCAGTTTTCTTGTAGTGACATGATTGGAAACTGTGTACATGCAATGCTTGCTCTCTAAACTGTTTTCATAGTGTGGCCCAAGTGAATCACAAATGGGTATGATTTTTGGGCCACGAGCCTAAATAATTATGCGGAATCTAATGGTTGGAGTAGATTTGATATAATTATCACAATGAACCCTACAAAGATCAAGGGTATATGTTTCTTTCCCAATTGTTTCCTTTAGTGTGGCCCAAACGAATCATGAATCGACCTAATTTTATTTTTATTTTTATATCTCTTGGCTTAATATATGACTAAATATCCAGTGGTTAGAGTGGATCTCAGGTAAACATTATGGTGGATCCTATTAAAATCAAAAGCGATGTTCCCTATCATTCCCTTTCCTTTTTCTAACTTGATTTTTAGCAGGGTCCACCATGATGTGTATGTAAAATTCACTTTAACTATTAGATCTATAACCTCAGTTTAGGCCCAAATCCAAAAAAATAAAATAAAAAATCAGGCCAACTAATGATCCGAGTGAGCCACCGACCAAAGAAAATAGTTGGGAGAGATGTCCACCCTTGAATTTTATAGGGTCCACAATGATGATTATATGAAATCCACCTCAACCAATAGATGTCACACCAAAATTTAGGTCTAGAGCCTAAAAAATAAGCCAATCTGTGATTTAGGTGGGCCATACCAAGGGAAATAGTGTGGAAGGCGATGGTTTCCATTTACACTATTTTCAATCATATGGTTCACCCAAATCACAGATGAAGTGGCACACTTGATGGTAGAGATGAATTTTACATAAACATCATGGTGGGGCCCACCCACGCAGCCAACTCATTTACTCACACGTAGAGCTGTACATGAACCGAGTTAGCTCAGTTAGCTTGCTCGACTCGACTTGAAAAAGCTTGATCCAGCTCGGTTTGAAACTGAGTTTAAGCCGAGTCAAGCAGATTTTTTAAGCTCAAAAGTTTGAGCTTTCCCGAGTTCGACTCAACTCATATCAAACCCTAACTCGAATTGAACACGGATCAAACCAGTTCAGAGACTCGGTTACTTTGATATTGATGTTGCTCAAGAAGTGTTTGATAAAATTAATGACTCAACGAAGTGTCGGCTGGTGGCAAGGAAGGTATGTATATGAAACAAATACCATTTTTCTTGATTTTGATGTTGCCTGTAAGGTGTTTGATGAAATACTTGTAAACAACTGTTGCTGTTTTACATACAGTAATAAATTGAAAGTGCCCTCCATGTGTTTGTGAAATGTTGGAAAACAAGTGAATCTTATACACAACGGAGGATAAAAGAAAAAGATAATGAAATGATCAGATCTATTAAGATCAAGGATTGACTTGAATAATCAATATCTCAAGACAGATTTACTGCCATTTTTCTAGTAGTTCCAGCAAGTGCAAATGTAGGAAATCTGTAAATTGTCTTCAGGATACAATGAACTCTCAATCCGAATTTCAACATGAAAATTTGCACATTTAAGTATTGAACAAATCTCTAGATTTGACACCGATATGTCTTTTAGACGTTCAAAAAAAAAAAAAATTTAGAAAGAGATCAGATTGAGAGTACTTGC
Source organism: Magnolia officinalis (assembly GCA_021015155.1). NCBI lineage: Eukaryota > Viridiplantae > Streptophyta > Magnoliopsida > Magnoliales > Magnoliaceae > Magnolia > Magnolia officinalis. The sequence goes on from JAJHSJ010000005.1 coordinate 71,769,744, forward strand.
ACAAAAGATGATATAATCTTAAGAATTAAGAGTATTTACTTCTGGATCATAATATTCAGGATTTATATCAATTGAAGGGTCATGGATTTTTTCTTGAAGAGATACTGATGTATCTCTTTCAAGAAATCCATACCCATTCATAATAAACAATTCTCTTTCATGAAAGGACATGACTCTTTGTCCTATGGAGGTTATTTCTGTACCCATTTAGACAAAAACAATTATCCAACAGTAAAAACTGTAGGCACATGTCTTAAGCATCTTAAATGTTGCCATATAAGTGACACGCGACATAGGTGCCACATGTACAACCATGTCACAGTCACTCTCAATCAACAATAAGGTTAAAATACTTCATGATAGACCCTAGTCAAATTCATGTTGCACCATGGATCAAAATGATTTGAACTGGTGCCAAAAAGAGTAAGGCTCTTTTGGCTTCATGCGACGATGCGCAAGTGCGAAGTGTTAAGGGTGCCTAATAAAGCGCCAAAAAGCGCCCATATTGATGTTGCTCATGAAGTATTTGATGAAATGACTCAACGGAGTGTCGGTTGGTGGCAAGGAAGGTATGTATATGAAACAAATACCATTTTTTCTTGATTTTGATGTTGCCTATAAAGTGTTTGATGAAATACTTGTAAACATCTTCTGCTATTTTACATACAGTAATAAATTGAAAGTGCTCTCCTTGTGTTTGTAAAATGTTAGAAAATAAGTGAATCTTGTACACAACAGAAGATAATAGAAAAAGATAATGAAACGATCAGATCTATTAAGATCAAGGCTTTACTTGAATAGTCAATATCTCAAGACAGATTTGCTGCCCTTTTTCTGGTAGTTCTAACAAGTGCAAACGTAGGAAATTTGCAAATTGTCTTCAGGATACAATGAACTATCAATACGAACTTCAACATGAAAATTTGTACATTTAAGTGTTGAACAAATCTCTAGATTTAACACCGATATGCCTCTAAGACGTTCAAAAAAAAAACTTAGCAAGAGGTCAAATCAAGAGTACTTGCACAGAAGATGATATAATCTTAAGAATTAAGAGTATTTACTTCTGGATCATAATATCTAGGACTTGTATCAATTGAAGGTGAAAGTTCCCAGGTTTGTCAATTAGTGTGTTGGTTGAGTTGGTAAGTCAAGTGAACCCTAAGTGAAGACAATAGAAGATGCTGCCTCAACTGGATGTGTGATTCAAGAATGTCAAAGGTAAAATTAAACCTCACATCCCATGTCCAAAACACCCAGCTATATAATTCCCTTTAAGAATGGTAGAACACCAAAAGAATTTAATGTTTGAAAACTTTGGGCAAATAGGTAAACTTTCTAAAGTTCTCCGCATGTCACTTCGAGTCATCAAACTTGATTCGATGACATCAAAAATACTCGCTCATGTCCAGCAACCAAATGAATATATGGACAGAAAATTCGATTCATCGAAAGTATCTTCGATGACATCAAAGAAAGCAGAGTGTCTGTCCAACAAGCTTCTAGGAAAATCCCCTGGAAAATTCGAGGAATCGAATCGGACTCGATGACATCAGAATTCAAACTTCGATGACATCGAAATAGGTTCGATGACATCGACAAAGGACAACATTCTGTCCAGTAAGCTTTTAGGAAAATCTTCTAGAAAAATTCGAGGAATCAAACCAGACTCAATAACATCGAAATTCAAACTTCGATGACATCGAAAAAGGACAAGAAAATGTCCAGCGAGCTTCAAAGGAAAAACACTTAAAAAGTTTAAGGAATCAGACTAGGTTCGATGATATCGAGATTCAAATCTCGATGACATCAAAAAATGTTTCAAAAACTGTAACATCTCGGGAAAAATCCATACGAAGACCCGAGTACCACCTCAGACAGAAATCACTAAGGACCAAATTCCGTAGAAATTAGACGAAAACTAATTAAGTACTAAACTAAATAATCAGTGGAATTAGTTTGGACCACTATCTATACGAACTGCAAGACCCAAAACTATTAGAATCGCTAACTCAACATTACCTAAAAACCTAGGAGCAATCTCTAAACCCAGTTGCTCTCGAGAGCGCATTGAAACTCCATATCAAACCTGGACTACACGTCAAAATTCTGATTACCGCGAAACTATAAGGTTATGACCACCTTACTGGGTTTGACAACCATCGTGGGAATCGAGCCCAAATAGTATCCAGAAACGCACAACTTGAGCCCTTAGTGAAGTGTGTGAGAAATGTGAATATCTTTAGAAAAGAAGTCAAAACTTAAGTGAATTGGGCCATTCACTTCCGAGCGAAATTTAAGGTTTCAGACCATCAGTTTCAGACCAAACTATACCCATGGATCAGGAAAATTTCCCTGCACGTATCCATATACTTGTGGCCCTGATCGAGTAACGATGACCGTCGAATGGAAACAGGTCCTTCTCGGCCGATCAGTTTGTTAAATCACACCATAAACATAGTCCTGGAGTAGATCCATTGTCAGGGACCTTGCTTCACGACTTATGTGAGAAATGAACATTCTTAAGGGCCCCGTTTGTCAAAAACAGGCACCCTTTGGATATACCCTAAGTATACCATGGCCCTGAGGCCATTGAAATCATTTTTGGGCCTATTTAAAGCCCTTAACCCACCCATCTCTCATTCCATACGAATTTCTCTAACCCTAGGAGAGAGAAGAGAGAAAAGAGGAGAAAAGAGTGAGGAGAAGAGATAGGGATCAGTAGATCGTTGCTGGGATTCACTCCCACCACTCCACGTACCGAATTATCTCTCCCGTTTCACTACACCGTAGATTCCAACTTCGATTTGGGTAAGATATCCTAACCTTAATCTGTTTTAGAAATCCAAATAGAGGAATCGACGAAATAGCTAACCTATTTCATGATTTAGGTAGTCGTTGTGCTTTAAACGGTGACGTAGTGTACGAACCGAGTTTGTAACAGGTGTACCGACGAAAGGCGCGGACTATAAACGTTTAGATTATGGTTTTCAAGGCTTTCAATGTCAGCTAATGATTTATGTCTGACTTGGTTGCCACCATATGATCTTAGTTGCGATGTATTCCATAAACTGTACATGTGTGTGAACTAGGTGAGAATGTAATACATTCCATGTGTTTGTTGAAATGTTCGAATGAATGTGAAATCATGATTTGTGCTTGTCATGACTATTAACCTAGAATACATGATTGTTATAAAATTCCTTGTGAAAGGATTTGCCCTAATATATGTTATAACTAATTTATTTCATGTATGTTGTAGTCTAAGTGTTTGATAAAATGTCTGAATGAGTAAGTGTCTGATGAATTGTACTTATTAAGGGTGTTGAGATAGGATTCTCAATTACCTTAGCTATATGCATAAATTCCTTCATGTAACTTAAATTCAACTTCGTGATGTATGTATGATAATATATTCATTATGTGTTTTATAAAATGCTCAAATGATTGTAGTGTTTGAATTGTTTGTTCAATACTGTTATGACTATCACATGTGATTACCCGTTGCAATTGAGTGTGATTGAGACTACTACGTAGTCCAGGCAATCGGTAATGGTTTCTGATCGAGTGGTCGAACTATTCTCGCCACAACGGATATGTTCGATGAATTCGAGTCGTACAATGATTATCGACAGTGGTTAGGTCAGGAAGAGTGCGTATGTGCTCCATATTGATTAATTTAGCTTACGCTCGTACCAATCGAACTTATCAAATAACCCGATTGGCCTATTGTACGTTTACCATGTATGGACACTACTGCTTGAATCTAAGGTACCACTTACCAATATAAAGTCCATTTCAACCTTGGTACCACGATCTGCTAAGACTCATGAGCCGGGCATGGTGATATGGGACACCGTGGTCGAGCTGTCGGCCTATGCTGGGGTAACGAGCCTCCCCGTAGTGACCAGTGACCAACTCAAAATCGTGAGTTGAATATGGTGGTATGGGACACTATATTCGAGCTGTCAACCTACGATTAGGTGACGAGCCTCTCGTAGTGACCTCAAGTATAAATTAGGCCAACGCTGAGGTGACGAGCCTCCCGTAGTGACCTCGAGTGTAAATTCTTGAACTTGCCTATCCACTATTTTCTTCAGGGGTGATGCCCTACAACTTACCTATCGTATGTGATTAACTAGGATTAACGACCCTAGATGGATCTCTGTTTTGAGTTAATGATATAAATGGAGGTACCTTAGCTTCCCGAATCTACTGTATGAATAAGCCTGAATACTTACTTGGCTAACACGATCATGCACCGCATTGAATGTGCTTTGGTGAGGAAGCGCACATTTAGGGAGTTTACCATGCGCGATCGTGAGATGATGTCACTGAGGGAGTGCAGGTGAGGGCATGCATCATGACAACATATCATTCCTACATTAACAAGAGTACTTAGGACATGACTTTTATACTACTTGACTGAATTGATAACATGTTAACCTTTTCCTTATAGCTCCACTGAGTTGATCACTCACTCCCACTCTGGGACGGTATTTTAAAACACCAACCAGACTCTGTTTTAGCTGCAGATGATGGCGAGACTTATGCGATGGAACTAAACTTTTATGATGAGGTGTTCTCCTACATGCAACTCTCTGGCAGGTCTATGTAGACCTTGAGTTACGTCGCCGGGATTATGGGGCTATGGATTAGCTGAACCTTTACACTTGAGATTTTGTAAATTTTGGATTAGCTGAACCTTTAATTATCTCTGGTTCCCCCGCACCATTTCGGAACCTCGAGGACGCCACCCACAGTCCAGGGGACCGCAGCGGCACCACTCCGACTGCGACGCATCGCGCCTGCCCCCAGCGAGTCCGGCGGCCAGCGGGTCCGGAGGCCCACCGCCCTCTCCCACTCGTGTGGGGCTTGCAATTTGTGTAGGGCCACCCTATTTTCACCCCTTTGCCCTATTTCCCTTCATTTCACCCCCATTACAAGCTTCCAAGTCCTCCAACACCCTCCAAAATCCAATCTTTCCCTCTCAATTCTTCATTTCATACTCACTCTTCTTCTCTTCTTCTTCTTCACTACATATCCATCCTCTACCATTTTCCTCAAAACCTATTTTCTACTACCTTCTATCTCCCTTATTCCCTCTCATTTGAGCACACAAATCCCTCTTTGTGTCTCATAAAATCCAAAACCCACTAAACCATCTCATCCTTCAAGCTCTCTTAACCCCATGACTCTTTTTGAGCTAGTTGTTACAATTTTCTCTCTTTCCACACTCCTTTCCCTCATAGGAAATAAGAGGGCACCCGCAGATGAAGTCGGGCTTAGCCGCCCTACTCGTTCAAGGAAGCAGACAAGCGCCGAGGCTAGTGCTAGCATCGAGCGAGAGCGAAGGACGAAACGGGATCTCGATCCCCAAATTTCACTCGAAAGATTTCTACTGCCGGGCATCGGACTTGGTAGGTTTTAGGACCGTAAAGTTGTCTTTGAAGCACATGTTGACGAAAGGATATTTGGGCTATATCCGGTGATGGACCTCCTATTGGACTCTGGGTGGGGTCCCATATTTGAAGGCCAATCTCGTGCGTGTGAAAGCACTGTCCGAGCCTTCTATGCCCACATACGGGATCCACTGTTGGAACCTCTACAGTTCAGTATCCCTGTGGGAAGGTGGGAAGCCATAGTCTATGTAAGTGTGATGGGGATTGAACGTGGCGAGGTACATCCTAGTGAATCTCATCTCACTAGTGTTCGAGAAAGAGATCGACACACGCGATTTTTTTGTGGCCGACTGGTTCACTGGAAGCGAGATAATTGTCTCCCATCAACCAAGATGACTCATGACTTCTGCCTACTCTACCACATATTCACATACAATGTGTATCCTAGGTGGAGCAACCATACCAAATGCACACGTTTGATGGTGGACTTCTTGTACAGAGTTGGGCAGGGAGACAAGCTGTGTCTGCCTATGTTCACCTTGCTACAGGTAGTACAGACCGCACGTGCTATTAAGGGAGATTTTCACTCCCATTCGGCCGACTTATATGCAAGATTGCTCGTGATTTCGGCTACAGACTTAACATGGATGTGCTCGCGTTGTCGTAACCGAATAGTAACCTGCCAATCCAAGGAAACTCCTTACCTCAGTAACTGAACTGGGCTGCTCCCAGTCCTGAACTGCGCTCACCTTAGAAAGGTCCACAGCTATTCCTTCCTTGGACACCACATGTCCCAGGAACTTGACTTCTTCCTTCTAGAAGTTGCATTTCTTATACTGAACAAATAACTGACTCTTCTTAAGAGTACCAAAGACTGCTCGCAGGTGCTCTTCGTGTTCTTCCTGACTTTTGGAGTATATCAGAATGTCGTCTATAAATATAATGACGAACCGGTATAGGTACGGCCGGAACACCTGGTTCATGAACACGGCCGGTGCATTCGTGAGTCCAAATGACATCACAAGGAACTCCTAGTGTCCAAAACTGGTTCTAAATGGCATTTTCTGCACGTCCTTATCCCTGACACGCAACTGGTGATACCCTGACTGTAAGTCGATCTTTGAAAAATATTGTGCCCCTTTCAACTGGTCGAACAGGTCATCTATCCTAGGCAGAGGGTACTTGTTCTTCACCGTCACTTGGTTCAACCTACGATAATCAATACACAATCGCAGTGATCCATCCTTCTTAATTATTCACAAACAACACAGGTGCTCCCCAAGGAGATACGCTCGGTCGTATGAAGCTTGAATCCAGCAGATCGTCGATCTGTCTCCTCAATTCCTCCATTTCACATGGAGGCATGCAATACGTTGGTAGCGAAATGGGTGTCACACCAGGCACAAGGTCGATAGTAAAGTCGATCTCGCGCCCAGGTATCGTCCTGAACACATCTGTGAAATCTCGGACTACAGGCATGTTCCCAAGTGTTGGACCATCAACATTCTCTAGCAAGGTAGCATAACAACTATTGCGGTAGTACCAACTGACCTGAACTGGGAAAGTAAAGGTCGTGCCCTCAAGTCCATGGGCTGTCACCACTCTGGTATCGCAATCGATCTCAGCCTTCATCTCAGTGAGCCAATCCATACTGAGGATGGCATCGTAATGATATAACGGGACAACCATCAGGTCAACGAGTACTGCTCTCCTTCCTAAGTCTATCGAGCAACCCTTACAAATCTTGGTAGTGTCTAAGAAGGTCCCTGTGGCTGTAAGGAGTCTCACCCCAACCATAGGAGTAGTTTTCAATACTAGTCGCTTGACTGTTGCTCATGATATTATCGAAATAGTGGACCAGGTGTCCACCAATAAGAAGACTGGTTTACCTTAGATGTGTGTTGTGACTTCGAAAGCCAATGGCGATGCGGTTGTTGTCTCGAATGCCTCAGCTGCAAGTGAGTGCACTCGAGCTTGTTGACGACTATTCGACTGCGCTACTATAGGTCGTTGAGGCGGCCTATTTTGAGGTATATTTGGCCTATAGAAAGGCTCTGCTAGCGGTGCTAATCGTAGAGGTGGAACTGAGATAACTCGTGGCATCTGATGGTTGATTCTCTGAGGAGGCGTGAAGCCGTTGTCCCTCATCTTGGTAAAGTAATAAGTGTCCGTATGGCCCAAACTTTTGTAGTAGGTGCACCACAAATCTGATCTCCTCAACTAGGTTGGTGGAGCCGTAAGCCTAGGAGGTGAATTTGCACGTGACCTCTTGTCGAGGAATGGTCTGCTTGGCAAATCAGGTCGAGGCCTCGGACCCATGGGTACACGTGTACGGGATAGTCTTTCCCCATCCTGCTCAGCTCATAAGGACATGTTCAATAGCTCAGCATAATTTGGAATGCTAGCGCAACACATCTTCATGTGGATATCGAGTCGCAGACCATCTGAGAAACACCGCATCTTCATCGGCTCATTTGCTAGGATCAAAGGAGAGTATCTGGCTAGATTCGTAAATTATGTTGTTAACCTTTGCCTTATAACTCCACTGAGTTGAGCACTCACTCCTACTCTGGGACGGTGTTTTAAAACACCAACCAGACTCTGTTTTAGCTGTAGATGATGATGAGAGTACTTGCACAGAAGATGATGGCGAGAGTACTTGCCCAATACCCATGTTGTTAACCTTTGCCACCACCGGTTATCCCAACCACCCCAGATTCCAGACATGCACAGCGCCACAAGTGGCATCAGGATCATGTTGGGGCGACACTACGTGGACAGGCGCGATTTGAGAACCAGTTTGACAGACAGGAGGAGAGGGTCTCCGGATTGGAGCAGATGGTCGCGGCACTACAGCGCATTGCCCAACACATTGTGGATCTGTTGACTTACAGATGTGATGACACCGCTCCATCGGATATATACAGCTTTGGCACCATAACATGTTTTCTTACCTCATCACATACACTGGATCATCTATTGATGCTTAGGGCATATATATCTTTTTGAGTGCCCTAAGTATATATACGTGTATGTGATGACTTACTGACATGGATAGGCTAACTTTTTGTTGTGTCATGCCCTTGGAAGGGCTGACTACAATTTCTGAATATTCCTTTTTGTTGGTTGGTTATGCCCATGGATGGGCTGAATATTCTGGTTTGAGGAGGTTTTTTTTTTTTTTTTTTTGGATATTCTTTTAATGCTTAATGATGAATGACTACCAAGCTTGGGCAGTATGATGTTGTGTTGAATGATGCTAAATCTCTCTATTGCACACATGTTTGAATGATATCCATGCTTAGAATTAAGATTATATATTGTGCAATGATGTTTGAATGTCCTCCTCTTTGTTAGTTCTCCTCTTTACAAATGCAACTTCAGTCATACTATATAATATTGCTATACACTGACCCTTGCCAATCACTGACAAAAAGGGGGAAAACAAATCCCACCATGTAATCTCTATGGTTGTATGTTTTAAGAACATGGTAATGCAGGTTGATAGGGGAACAGCTACAAGAAAAGACATTATGGTTGTGTATGTGTTAGAATCATTGTAAAATTGTGTAAAGTTGATGTACACACAATTTAGGTTGTTGTTGTAGGTGTTTTGTCATGAAATTGACAAAGGGGGAGATTGAAAGTGCCTTGGTCTGTCAATTAGCGTGATGGTTGAGTTGGTAAGTCAAGTGAGCCCCAAGTGAAGATAATACAAGATGCTTCCTCAACTGGATGTGTGATTCAAGAACGTCAAAGGTAAAATTAAACCTCACATCCCATGTCCAAAACACCCAAGTATATAATTCCCTTTAAAAATGGTAGAACAACAAAGGAATTTAATGTTCGAAACCTTTGGGCAAATAGGTAAACTTTTTAAAGTTCTCTACATGTCACTTCGAGTCATCAAACCTGATTCAATGACATCGAACACTCGTGTTTGATGACATCGAACATGTCTCGATGACATTGAAAATGACTCGCTCATGTCCAGCAACCAAATGAATATATGGACAAAAAATTCGATTAATCGAAAGTATCTTTGATGACATCGAACATGAATATTCGATGACATTGACAGTGCTTCGATGACATCAAAGAAAGCAGAGGGTCTATATAGCAAGCTTCTATGAAAATCCCCTGGAAAATTCAAGGAATCGAACCGAACTCGATGACATCGAAATTCAAACTTTGATGACATCGAAACAGGTTCGATGACATTAAAAAAGAGCAAGGTTCTGTCCAGCAAGCCTCTAGGAAAATCTTCTGGAAAAATTCGAGGAAACGAACTAGACTCAATGACATCGGAATTCAAACTTCGATGACATTGAAATAGGTTTGATAACATCGAAAGAGGACAAGAAAATGTCTAGCGAACTTCAAAGGAAAAAACACTTAAAAAGTTCAAGGAATCGGACTAGGTTCGATGACATCGAGATTCAAATCTCAATGACATCGAACAATATTCGATGACATCGAATAAGGTTTAAAAAATGTCCAACATGATTTGAAGATAAATCATGCATAAATTCGAGGAATCGAACCAGTTTCAATGACATCGAGATTCAAATCTCGATAACACCGAAATAAGTTCGATGACATCGAACGCAGTCAGATTCTTACAATTATATTACCGTTGGACGTTTTGCCTTTATAAACAGAAGATCGGTTCTAGTAATGTATTGAGAAAAAGAGAGTTCTAAGGAGGTAAATTCTTACCTACCATCATTAACCTTCTTCTCATGGAAGTTCATTCCCCAATCCCTTCTTATTCATTAAATACTCTATAGATTAGATTGGAGAATGAACTTCAACATTCAAGGATCCTCTAGCAACCTCTTCATAGCAAATCATTAGGTTGGAATCTCTTGAATGCACAAACCCTGGAATTACTCTATCTCTTAATGATTCATATTTAATAGAGTAGATTCCACCTTAAAAAAACCTTAACCCAACCCCGGCTACTCATATTGGTGCATCTTCAAGTGTTGCGGTTCAAGGGAGCTAAAGAATCTCCATCATCAATGGAGATTGTTCTTCATCATGTGCTAAACAGGGCTCACCTACTTTTAGGTAAAGTTTAAGAGTCCACAGACCCTGGGGATCCTTCCTTGTGTAGGATTAATTCCTCAGGTTGTGTGTTAAAGATCATCAAGACCTTTTACAAGCCTCCGATGGGAGAATACGTATAGAGTCCTTGTGTACGACTAGTTGCCTTGTGTAGGCATTGATTGAGCGTCTTGTGTAAACACATCTGATTGCCTTGTGTAGGCATGATTAGTTGTCTTGTGTAGACACATTTGGTTGCCTTGTATAGGCACCGTTTGCCTTGTGTAGGCATGTTTGTTGCCTTGTGTAAGCATGTTTGATTCCTTGTGTAGGACGAATTGCCTTGTGTAGGCATCCTTACGAATCTCGATTAGGTCCTAGTGTTAACCTTGCGTAGGTTGTAACGGTTTGAGGTGAACCTAATTTGAAACCTCTGTTAGTGAAATTGGGTACACTCAAGGGTGGTTTAGTGCGTTTGTCGGGAGTGGAGTAAGCACAACCGAACCACTATATATGATTGCGTTTGGGATTGCTATTTGAGTACTCATTTAATCATGCTCATCTTGAATGCTTAAAATGATGCATGTGAATGGTTAGAACTAATATGAATCATATCCCACACACTCATACATTCTACATAGGCTAATTGCTTTATTGAAATATCTTTTAAGTAGTCTATTGGTTGGATCCTTTATTTGGCTTGGAAGCCTGTAGAGTTAAGATTGTTACATCTTGATTAATTGCTTATTAGACTGAGGGATTAGGATTTTAAATTGGCATAAATATTATAAAAGTCCTATTCACCCCCCTCTAGGATACTTTGACCTATTTCATACTTCTACTATAGCGGTCTAAACCAAAATTTCAGAAGGGTCATGGATTTCTTCCTGAAGAGATACTAATGTACCTCTTCAAGAAATCCATACCCATTCACAGTAAACAATTCTCTGTCATGAAAGGAAATGACTCTATGTCTTATAGCGGTTATTTCTGTACCCATTCTGACAGAAATAGTTATCCAATAGTAAATCGTAGCCACATATTCTTATCATCTTAATTGTTCGCATATAAGCGACACGTGGCATAGGTGCCACATATACAACCATGTCACAGTTAGTCTCAATCAACACTAAGGTTAAAATACATTATGGCAGACCCTAGTCCAATTCAAGTTGCACCATGGATCAAAATGATTTGAACCAATGCCAAAAAGACTAAGGCTCTTTTAGTTCCATATGACGATCGCAAGTACGAACTGCTAAGGGCGCGTAATAAAGCGCCAAAAAGCTCCCATATTGATGTTGCTCATGAAGTGTTTGATGAAATGACTCAACGAAGTGTCGGCTAGCGGTAAGGAAGGTAAGTATATGAAACAAATACCATGGTTTCTTGATTTTGATGTTGCCTATAAGGTGTTTGATGAAATACTTGTAAACATTTACTGTTGTTTTACATACAGTAAGAAATTGAAAGTGCACTCCATGTGTTTGTGAAAATGCTGCATAAGCTCGATCTTAGCTCGAACTCGGCTTGAATTGGCTCGAGCTGCCGACCGAACTAAACCGAGCCGAGCCAAGCCGAGCTAGTCGGTTAGGCTTGAGGACCGAGCCAAGTTGAGTTCAAGCTAGGGTCAGCTAGTGGCCGAGCCGAGTCGAGCTGTGCCAAGCTGGACTCGGTTCGACTCGTGTTCTCCTCTACTCACACGCCCACCCAAACCCACCCATAAGCTTAAAAAAATGTAATGAAAGATAATTATATTCATTAATGAGATAGTTTTTTTTTTTTTTAATCTTTTTAAATCACCCTAATATAAATTTCATATAATTAGTAACTTTTTGTAAAATTCTCTTAATAAGTTCAGCTTCTGCGCCCAATGGAGAAATGTGTGGCTCCTTACGTACGGGAAGGTTTGTCAGTCAGGTTGGTGTCAGGTCCTAAAGTATCTGTCTCCGGGCTAGCCCAGAAACAAGACCCATGCCTCTTGTATTATTTTCAAGAACACCAACATGATCTTCACGGTTGATTTCACTCCATTCATCCGGACAGCAGACCAATTTACTAGGAGATGACCCATTGATATTCACCAATTGGATGGTTACAGCAGCTGAATTAGTGTGATCCCCCCTATATTCACACAGCCACACAGTGGATGCTCCATCCACAATGGTCCTATGTTTTGGCTGGCCTAGATTGCCTTGCACAGATGCCACGTGTATGGCAAACAGGACGCTCAACTTGCAAAAAACAATGGTGTTGATCAACCAATGTGGTGATGTCCCACTTCAGGATGTAACAAGTAGGGTACAGGATCTGCGACTTAATTGTTAGCTCGGGCCATCAATTAAGGAACCTTGTGTCCCAAAAATGAGGCAGATCCAAAGCTCAAGTAGACCATACCACAGGAAACAATCACCGTTGATAACTTCTGGGGGCCCACTGCAATGTTTATTTGCCATCCAACTTAGTTCATAAAGTCACAGTACCCCCATAAAGGGACGAAGGGACAACACAAATATCTTCATCAGAACTTCTGTAGCACCGAAGAAGTAATTTTCAACTGTAAGCATTCAATCCGACACTATTTCCTCTGGTGTGGTCCACTTGAGCTCTGGATCTGCCTCAATTTTTTAGCTCATGCCCTAACATGAGCTGGTGGGGCCCACAGAACTTTGACACCAGCTCGGGTTCACCGGACAAACCGTGTCTAAGTTTGTATTATTATATACGAGGTTACAGCTACTAAAGTCATAGGTGTGCTCTCCTCATTTGTATCTCTCTGTATATTCCTTCTCATCTTTAATAATATATATTAACCATCCACAAAAACTAATATAATATTGCATCTTAGCTTGTTTTAAGCTTTGCTATGCTCGCACGAGTGCAATAATGCTCATGTACACGCAACAGATGTGTCAGCATGCCTGGCCCTTAGGTGTGAGATCCAATCCATTCATCATCTTGGTCCGACCATGTACTTATTTTTCCAAAAATAAATTTTGTCCACTTGTTATGGTGGCCAAAATATTAAAAACAGGTTAAAAAGTTTTGGCTATGTTTTTCGGAGCCATACATTTGTTTTGCTAACTGTGGCCTGCATGATCAATGGATCTACCTGATTTCTTGGGCCAGAGCATGCATATAGTGGTGCAGTTCTGATGGATGGATTGATTGTAGGGCCTATCGTGCTATACAGACACGTGTGACGTCTACATGAGCTTTATTGCAAAAGCGTGCGGGCCCAGCGAAACTCGCTTGATATATAAATTAGGGTAAATCTTAAGATAGAACCCTATACGCATGTCCACGGATTGGATACTACCCTCACCAGGACCTAGCTAGAGAGAGATGGTCCTGTCAGGGAATCTATGAGGCGCCCATGTGTATGTTTTATCCACGCCGTCCATTCATTTTGACAGAACAGGTCATTAACTTCAAAAGGAAGCAGATTGAAGCCTCAAGTGGACCACACCACGGGAAGCAGGAACAGAAGTTTTGGATCAAGATGATATTTATATTTGACGTTCATACAGGTCTATATGCAGGTTGGATGGTAGGTAAACATCACCGTAACTCTAGGAATTCAATCTCCATAGTTGCTGTGGTATCGTCCACTTGAGCATTCAATCCAACTCCTTTTTGGGTTTATGGTCTGAAATGATCTTTCAAAATAGATGGACGGCGTGGATAATACATATACTGGAAGGCATCCATATTACGATAGAACTGGATCTATTGTATCGGCATCTTTAAGGTGACCTAGATTGCCTGTGACCTCGGGCACAGAGATATCTCTGTGCCGGGGGCCGCGTGGTATCCGCAGATATGTCCATGACAAATCTACTCCGTCCATCTGTTTTAAAAGGCCACGATTGAATAGTTTCGAAAAATAAGGAAGATCCAAACTCAGATGATCCACACCAACAAAACTGTGGGAACAACACCGTCCACTGTTGAAACCTTCCAGGAGCTAACCATGATGTTATATGCCATCCAAACCGTTCATAGAATTATTACCAGTCAGATAAACTGCAAGAACAAATATCATTCTAATACAAAACTTCTGTCACCGCCAAGCGTCTCTATTTCGGGTGGTAGGACACAAGAGTTTTTCATCTGCATGATTTGTACATTATTGTCCTATTGTGATCTTTAAAATCAGATGGAGGGAGTGGATTTGTAATAGACAGCTCTATGGGCCCCACGCAGCCCAGGGCACAAAGATATCTACGTGCCCGCGTTCACAGGCAGTTCGCTTCCGCGCATATTTGGGAGAGTTTCTTCCCGTTTCCTCCCTGGGCGCTACCTCATACTCCGGCTGCCCATGAGGCTTGATACGCCGGCGCTCAGAAATTGTGTACGTGGCATAAATTAGCTCAAATTAAACTGAGTAAAACTGTAGAACTCACCAATTCTAAGTCAAAATCCCATAATCAGCTTCATTGAACAATCTCAGCCTTTGATTCGTGGGCAACTGTTTGTTGAAATAGGACCATTGGATACTTTCCATTCTTAACCGTCCACCAATCTGATGTCAGATATTTAAATGAGCATAATTTTTATTCATGAAACACCTAAACTGAACTCATAATTTGGACAATTTAATTTAGATTGCTTGTATTCCAAGTATGTAATTTCTAAGTATTTTCTAAGTGCCTGCATGTCATCATATATCACGCTCTGTCAGAGTATCACATTTTTTCTCTTTCCACTTCCCTCGTTTCACAGAAAGAGCCCCCTCTAACGACAAAAGATGGCCAGCTTTAGGTGGCCCTAAGGCATCCTTCTTTCATCCTTCCTTTTTTCTTTTTTTTTTTTAGTTAAGACTATATGTATGTAATTTTCTTGCTAAGGGCCTATAAGTAAGTCCTTAGATGCAAGTGCCAAGCTTGTCAATGAGAGCGACGCACGTCTCTTTTAATAACAAAACCTCTCATTTCATGCATCCCAGATTTCTATTTTTCTAAGGTGGGCTGATTTTAAATTCCTTGTAATTGGATGACTTGGTGCCAGACCCATGCATGTAGATCTCATCCCACCACATGTGCTCACACACGCTATACTTGCAACATCCAACCTGTCCATCAGGTGGGCCACATCATGAATTTTTCACAACATTTATAAAAAAAAAACCATGCATTCCATTCACCAAGTGGACTACAAATGTATAGAAAATGGACGGTTTAAATGATATTTTTCCGATGGTCCACATTTAGCATGCACAGCCTTCGGATTTGTCAACCAACCTAAAGTTTTAAGGCAGGGCCATATGCGATGGACGGCTTGGATTATGCATGTATCTACTACAATGGAATGTATATATGACTGCTTGTGAGACGTCTAGTGGTCTACATATATATAAGGCTCATGTCTTTTCTTCAATCATGGGTGCCTGTAAAATGGTATTTGTTTTATGGGGGAATGAACTGGCAGCATCTTTGTTTGAATTATAAGGTTGTTTGGGTGCAGTCCCTCTATTCGCCGACCGGACCGACGAAAGCAGCTTTCTCTCTCTGTTGTTTTTTGGAAAGTAGTTTGCAATGGGAAGACAACCATGTTGTGAGAAGGTAGGATTGAAGAGAGGGCCATGGACTGTGGACGAAGATCAGAAGCTCATGAACTTCATCCTCAACAACGGCATACACTGTTGGAGGATGGTTCCCAAGCTCGCAGGTTTTAACTCTCTCTCTCTCTCTCTCTCTCTCTCTCTCTCTCTCTCTCTCATTAAGGAGCATGAACAATGAAATAATTTGATCAGGACCATCCATTTGGTCCATCCAGCTATTCTTGGGCCACCCAAAGAAAATTGTCCCGATGGGATGATGATTTACCTCTTAGAAGTGTCCTGCAATTTGGACGTTCCAGATCGTTTCCAAAAAAAAATAAATTTAACCATTCATTCATTGTGCTTCGTCTTAAATTGCCTATAGTTCTCATGAATCGCTTTGATCCGATGATCCTAACCATCCCATTTGTTGCTTGGAAAACGGATGGTTGTAAAAGAAATCACAACATCCCTGACTGATAAGATCATCTCCCCGGCAGATTTTCTCATGGTAACCCATGAAGTGTGGGTCTACACGTTCCTGGCATCCTTCATATGTGTGTTTCTATAATAAATAACTCTATTATTATTATTATTATTATTATTATCAATTGAGATAATTAACTAAACAAGGTGATCTTGTGGGTTTCTTTGGAGTTTGATGAAGGTTTGATGAGATGTGGAAAGAGCTGTCGGTTGAGATGGACTAATTATCTACGGCCCGATCTCAAGAGAGGAGCACTCTCGGAAATGGAGGAAAATCAGATCATCCAACTTCATTCACGTCTTGGTAACAGGTCTATCCATGCAGATTATGCTGCATGTTTTTTCTCGCTTATACTATAGAAAGTTAACCAAGATTGCCATTATGCCACTTGCATTTGCCCCCTTGCATTTGTAAGGAACGTTCAGATGTGTTCCAACGTATGGTGGGGCCCACCCATGAAGTGTATATAGAGTGCAAACCGTACATCTGGTGTGCCTCCTTATGAGCTCTGTACATCCCAAGAATCTTCCTCATCGAAAACTCAGGTGGGGCATGGCAGTGTACAATCACGCCTAAAACCTATATGTTCAGTTCTTGTGACGTGTGACGCACCTAAATTTTGAAATGGTTGTCTGTGTGTCCTTCATCCTAGTGGGGCGCACCTGATGAATGGGTTGGATGACATATACACAAGGCTGTGGACCCCACATTCCATTTGGAAGTTTCTATGGTCATCATCCCCCTCTCCAATGTTTCCATTGTTCCCTTTGGTATGGCCCAATGAATATATGGATTTTGGGACTAGGCCTAACATTGGGGCAGCGCATAGCTCGAAAATATGGTATGTGATCTTTCTCCATTATTAAAAATGTTGCCATAACTTAAGCTCTTGTTGATGGTCATAAATAGGTGGTCGAAGATCGCAGCTCATTTCCCAGGCCGCACCGACAACGAAATCAAAAACCATTGGAACACTCGAATCAAGAAAAGGCTTAAGCTACTTGGGTTGGACCCAGTGACCCACAAGCCCATCGATCCACCAGAAAGATACCATCCGAAAGATTCACAGGCTACTCCTTGGGAAGAAGAAGAGAAGAGCCTAGATGTTGGATTATCTGATAATCCATGCCAGGAAGATTTATCAAAGGCCAAACAAGATGGATTTGATTTGGGTTTGGATGACAATGGCAGTGCCTTCCTTAGCTATGGGATGTTGTGGGAGGGATTGGATATGGAAAACATGAAAATACAAGGCAATCCATCCAACAGTTGCACCACTGCATTTTCAATGGATGGCAGTGTCTACCCTTCTGTGGTTGAAGAGACTTCTTTGTTAGAGGACTCTAAGCTATATCGGACTCATAGTGTGGATTCTTTTCCTTCATGGAGTGGTATGCATTCCTTGGAAGAGATGTTCTTCATTGGAAATCACAAATAAAGCACTCTCTTTCCATCCAAAGGGGTCTCATTTTATACTATTTCTCTCTTGTTCATGTTTCCAAGTGCCTTTATAAATACTTTTCGTGTCTCACTTTCTGCTCTTTCAGTGTGTGTTTTCCATTATGGGATTCTTTATTTTAATTATTGTTCATTTTTCTAATTAATCTCCTTTCTAGCTAGGGTGTAACTTCCTTTCCTTCCTTTAAAAAATAAAAAAATAAATGTGTAAGCTCTAATTGTGACATGATGGCTGGCAATGGGACGGACCAATGTTGGCCCTAGCCTGCCTGGCATTAGTCCCCTGAGCTGGCCGTAATCAGCCTAAAAAGGCCCTGGCCTTCGCCCTGTATGATTGGCGCTGTAATGCAATTAGTTAAATAATCAAAGGTTTAAAATAGTCCAATTTTTTATTTATTTATTTTCTTTCTTCTTAATACATCCTTCATCTACAACTAGTCACATCATATGAACAGTTGGGATCATTGAAACGTTACCCAAATCCAATCACATGTATGGTAAATGAGAATAATTCATCCATGTTTCCTAAACACCTATTCCTTTTATATAACAGTGATCCACTTGATGATTAGACCAGGCCATATATAATTGGTCACCCATGCACGTGCATGTGTTATTGTAGACTTTTCTTTTGTGGGTGCATTTTATGTACGTTTTAATGGCATTTGTATCATAAACAAGCCCTCGATAGTACCCAAATCATAGATCACTATGTGAAAAAAGGCCCTAATTCCACGGCTCAAAACTGTCAAATTTTAGGCAATTTGACTGACATGGGTGTCAAGAACATCAGTCGAAAAATTTTAATTTTCAAAACGTAATTCGACAGGTCGAAACCGCCTAATAGTTTTCGTCGGTCGCATCAACCAGTCAAATAAGAGTTTTGGTGGAGAATAAATTCAGTGGTTTATAATCATCAAACAAGATGCCGAAAGGTTTTCGATGGTTTTCAACTATCGTTTTAGGATATTATTCGATAGCTCAGAACCGATGTTCTAGGCGAAATATTTAAGCATTCGACGGCTAGGAGCCATCGAATTTTATTTGGATATAGAAATAAAAACAGCTGAATTTTGGAGCCTCAGGGCTATGGCTATGCCTGTACACCCGAGAAACACATTTTATATTATCTAAAATAACCACAATCCACTATACACCTTATAAACACATTCTATAAAATCTAAAATATATAAAATCAAATATTTTTTCATTTTCAAATATAATAAAGTATATTTCATTTACTCCCATTCAAACATATTTTATACAATATACAAATAACAATAATCCAATGCATTCCAATTCCTCTCATTTACTTTCATCAAATCTAAATATTTTGATTTCAAATGCATTTCATTTACTCCAATCCAAACACAATTAAGAATGCCATTTACTCCCAATACATTTATCTCCAAATCCATTTCCTATTTACCTCCATTTACAATCTCCCAAACGAACCCTAAAATACAAGGTAAATAGGCCATTGTTAATATTTCTAAGTGTTTATTTAATAAGGAATTATGGCTCGTCGATGAAGAGTCAAATACACTTGTGAAAGTAGATAAAGTAAAATGTAATCACTATATTTGTACATTACAAAATTACCAGTTTTAGGGTGATTTCAAGGTGAAATAAACAATATAACAAAATCATCATTACAGTTAAATGCATGTGATATGATAACCAAATTAAAGCTAAATAATTATGTACCATTTACAACGGTTTGCAGTTGTAATTGGAGATTCAAACATGATTATAAAGTAAATGGTCCAACAATGAGAATGCTCAACCAATTACAATTTGGCCACTTCTACATTAAGGTAATTTAATTCAAACAATGCACCCAAATACAACAAAAAGACAGGCAATTTCACTTGATAAATAGTAAAGAAGATTGCTAACATTTTATAGTTAGAGCATCAAGATCTCCATGAATATGTCTCATTCCAGCCAAATATTCAATGAAAAGAAAAAGTCAAGTAAATAAAATTCATGAGCACAACATTTCAATATAAACAATAGAAAGATGAAATCAGATGCACTTCCCCAATTACCTCAAGTATGAGGCAGCTTTAATCTGAGTCACTGGTTGTCACGGGATCCTAACAGTCCCCACTGGCCTCACTGAATTCAGCTGCCCTAAGTGTCAGCTCCCCCAGATGCTCCGCTTGAGTTGTTGTGCAGGCCCTGCCGCATGTCACCACTTAGGGCAACAATCCTTCCAAGATCAAGCCGACATTTCTATTTTCCCTTCATTCAGGTTTATTTGACCTTAAGAACAAGTTGGATGGGAAACATTATCCACAATGCTTTATAACATGTTATTAAGAAGTATAGTAGCACTGTAACTAGTTCATAGTGAGGGTTTGAATTAATAATTTTTTGTTTTGACCAGACTCTCCATAACCAATGAGAGAGTTGCCTACATACTTATCATCGTTATAAGATCAAGCCAATGTAGTTCATCTCTTTTCCACAGATGACAATACAAAATTGTGTTCAAGTCTAAATTGTTCTATGGACTGAAAAATTACAAGATCGAAGAAAGCCAACGTATGAGATCAAATGATGTAGAGGAGTCAGTGATGGAATTTACCTAGACGTACCTCTGAGATTTTTCCATCTAAATTCAAAATCGATTACACATCTAATAAATGACTTTGAATCATCAGTAAAAAACCTAGGAGGCACATCTAGGGAAACTGTCACCCCCCAAACTTGGAAACCGGGCTCACAAAATTCCCGATCGCCGAATTCGACGCCGACAGCCTCCTTAGAACCCCATTCTCGGATCCCGGCGCCCATTTGCCAGGTTCCGATCCTGGGATGCTACGAGGAGGATTTTCAACAATAGTTAGATTCGTAGTAAGCATAACCAAAGGTATAACCTACAAACAACAACAAAAAATTCCATCACATTTCCACTATGATAAAAAACTTTATAAGTATAATGAGTATAAAGGGAAATACAATGATGATAGAAAAAAAACTCCAAGATGATCTGCTCTGCGCTCTTGCCTCAGCGCTGCTGCGTCCTAACGTCACTTGCATGCAACGGTCGTGCATAAGCTTATAGAAAGCTTAGAGGGCAATGAAAGTGTGTGCGCAAGGTATTAATATGATTATGCAGTATCAAAGTAATGCAGAATATGCTGGTGTATCCATGAATACCGTTAGCCATACCAAGGCTATGCGATGCAAGACGTGAATGATATCGGCCATACCAAGGCCATGCAATGCGAGATGCAACTCAAGCATACGAATCCTTGTCTAAGTCCACATATCAATACAACTCAAATCTGAAATATCACCGGGATCTAATACAATCCAACCTAGATTGTCGCCCCATCGCGCGCAATAAGGTGAGTGGAAGAGACCTCACTATCCGCTTGCCAATATCGGGCTCGACTCATCGATAACGGACACATTTCTCGAGCTGGTCAAACTCAGCCTAGCTTTGCCCTCTCCTCTCGGGCGGGTAATGCCGCACCACCTTCCAACCGACCACGACACAGCGGAAAGCGCGGCCGTCTGGTAATCGGCACTTATCGCTCATGCACCCACTTGGTCTAGACGTTGGAGCAACCTCTTGGTATCATAAGGGTTTAGGGACTTTCACTCAGGGATATCTATAGCCCCTTGTAGAACAAGATTTTCGGTATCCAATCTTGCCAACCACGATACGCCTATGGAGGTTACGGCCCTGATGTCGCTAGGGCGTACAGTACCATAGCACACAATGTGAATGCATGAATCACACTATCCAGTCATGCAGCAATCTTGTACGTATCATGCGCTCATGTAGGGTAATACCACCTATCCTGGAGGCCCTAAACAATCTGCCCGAAGGCATATGCTATGATCAGTCACTTCTCATATAAGCATACATATAATGCGTATGATTATGAATCATGAAACTATACTAAACATGTTATATGGTGATGGATGCTGTTCATAACGAAGATGGGCCTAAACGGTTTACAAGTATGGCCTAACAATGGGCCCTAGGGAGAATTATAATGCGAACGTTTAACCAACATTATTTTTACAATGTAGACGTCAAACTAACATTGCTCCCAAGGCACGACTGTCATAAACATCATTACATAAACTATGTTGGGATCACACATTGCAATGGACCTTAGGTACATCCCATTGGGCCTTAAATACATCAAATGGGCCTTATATTCATCAAGTGGGCCACATCAATGGGCCGCACCATTGGGCCTTATGTACATTGCAATGGGGCCATAACCTGTGGGCCTTAGAATGCATCAAAATGGACCCTCGTAACATGGGCCTTATATATATATATATATATATATATATATATATATATATTATATATATATATATATATATATATATATTATTAAAGTGAGCCTCAACCATGGGCCACAAATACATCGAATGGGGCCTCATACATGGGCCTTACATCCACAACAAAGTGGGCCCCAATGGACTACCACAAATAAATCAAGATGGGCCTCATCCACATACCAAGGTGGGGTCCACTTGAACTATGGATCTGGCTCATTCTTTAGATCATGCCATAAAATGAGCTTTTAAAATGGATGGACAGATTGGATGCAACCCATGCATCATGGTGGCCCCACCATCTAAATGATGGACTGCCTGTAAAACACATACAACATTGTGGGCCTAGCCCAGCCATTCCCACTGCCCTACTGACGTCAGTACAGTAGCTATAGAGCTGTTGTACAGTGCAGCGTCAGCTGCTTCACACGGCGAAGGTGGGTCCCACGTGGGGCCCACTATAACATTTTCTTGCCATCCAATTTGTTCATAGGCCACAGAGGCCTGAACGAAGAGTGAAAACAAATTTCATATTGATCCAAAACTTCTAGGCCACAAAAGGTTTCAATGGCGAACGCTCAACCCCACTGTTTCGTGTAGTGTGGGCCACCCGAGCCACGTATACGGCTGATTTTTGGGTGGCCCACTTATCTGGGGGGATGTACACAAAATGGATGGTGTGGATATGAACACGAATCATGGTGGGGCCCACGGCTGGGGCCATGGTCTCTGGCCCTTCCGCCCATAGCGCAGGACGCCTGAGCGTCCTCTGGCGGTTGTCAGCGACAGCAGCAGGTGTTGCTGTCGTACTAATTATGTTTTTTTTTTGAAAATCCAGTTTTCCTGTGGTTTTCCTCATGTGGGGCCCGCATTAGGTGAATCCACCCCGACCGTTGGATTCCACGGCTCATGACAGGCTATATGAGCCCAATATTGAAGGTATTTAGGTGCATAGTGACATCAGGGAAGATTTCATGGGTGGAAACACTGTTTTCCATGCTATGGCCAGCCGAAGAATCGGGCTGGCCTCATTTTTCGGCTCAATGTCTAAAATGAGCCGAGGGATAGGATGGACGGTGTGGATTTGCTGTACACATCAAGGTGGGGCCTGTACACGTGACCCACCCCAAAAACCAAAAAAACCCACGCTGTCGGCACTGTACCCAAGTCCGTACACATACTCCATGTTAGCCACTCCATAGGGACCAGTACTAAGACCTCCGGCATTGAAACGAGGCACCTTTCACTCGGTCCGCCACTTGAACCATGGATCTGGATGGGCCCACGTCTGATCACACCTCACTGGTAGCCACCTCCACGTTAGCCACCTCAAGGTGCCCCCCCTCCCCCCCATGGACGGTTGGGATGGCCTATAACATCATGGTGTGTCCCACATAAATGGGGTCCACCGGTAGATGACATGGATGAAATACACACATCATAAGTGGGCCATGATCATGGAAAGAGAGAGAGAGACATCGGCAAGGATGGAGGGACCGCGCCACTATAGGCCCCTCTTTGATACAAGGCCTACATCAAGGTGGGTTCCAATAGATATGGATCCCTAAATCAAAAAAATGAATGAAAGACAAAATCTAAAATCACCCACTACCTTCTTCTTGCTCCCTTGGCTTCCTTTGCTCCTTAGCTTTGATCCTAACGGAGGAGATGGGATTTGGATGGTTGAGATGGGAGATGAGGGGGGTATGAAGTGGGCCACATTTGTTGCTTGGGAGGGCTTGGAGAGACTTGGACGTGTGATGCTTTGGAGTTATTTGGGGAGTGGTTTGAGAATGAGAGAGAGAGAGAGAGAGGGTTGTAAAGAGGGATGGGTGATGGAGTGATGCATGTGGTGAGTGATGAGTGTAAGAACTTTTTGACTTTTGTGGTAGATTGTGTAAGAAAGGTATGGGCTTTGTAAGAAACTTTTGACTTTAGGGGTTGCTTGGGGAAGGGTGTGAGGTGATGTGTACTTGACATGATGGGATTGATTGATTGATGTGACAAATCATAGAGATTCTCTCAGAATTCGCACGCGTGGTGTTTTCCTCGCACCTAACGCTGGCCCACATCTCCTGGCCAGAGTATTGGATTGGCGCGCGAGTCGCGGCATTGGAACCGTGGCGACGGTGCGGTTGTTAGGGTACAAGCCTCGGGTTAAGTTGACTCGGGTTGATGGTGTATGAATCAGGGTCGCGCGCAAATACCGGTTAAGGGTCGAAGGTTGCTGGAATTTGACTGGGAAGACCGCGGAAGCCTACGGAACACTACGGTCTAGAATACGGGGCTTACAGAAACTCCATCACCAACTCCCCCTACACCATTCAAAATCATACTCAAGCTCTTATTGATCATGCAATTTTGAATACTAGATAACCATTCGAACTTAAAAGTAATTTTTCTTATCATTTGGAAAAAGAGATGAACTACAGTGACTTGATCCTGTAGTTCATCTTTGTAAGTGCTTGTATTCAAAGCACACATGTTGTTATCAAATTTCGTAGACAAAATGTTAGTTAGATCTTCAATACACTTCAGTCATCTACGACATGTCATGAAGAGCGTTTCAACATCACAAGACTAGAAGATTCAGTATGGTTATAAGTGAAAGATGTGAAAGATCAATGTGTATGCCAACCATCAGGTAAATTGACCCTAGAAAGGACCTTAGGTTAGGTGTTTTTATACATGACATTATATGCTTCAAATGTAAGATTTACTATGTAATTTCTCCAAAGTTCGGCTGACCCAACTTCAAGTTTGGCCAGCCTAATTAAGTTTGGCTAACCTAACCTCAGCCTCGGCCAAGTTTTCAGTAACAACAAATAGAATATCTATTGTAAATTCGGCCAACCCAACTTTGGGTTCAACTAACCGAACTTGGCATTGGGCCAGCCTAAAGGTGTCTCAGGTGAAGTTTCCAACAATGAAACTTTCAGATTTCAAAGGGATTCAGCCAATCGAACCTTGAATTTGGCCAGCCGAGTTTTTCATAAATCTTATCCCATGTAATTTAATAGTTGTTGGAATAGTATTGTTGAAATTCGGCCAGTCGAAGCCTTTTTTAGGCTGACCGAACTTCCAAATCCTTTGGCTATAAATATGGACCTTCTCTCATTAATTTAACAATGAAAATTGTTGAAAAACCTTCCTCAAGTCAAGAGAGAAACTCAAGTCTTGCCAAAGCCATCTACGTGGTAATTTTTATTTTGCATTAGCTTATTCAATTCCCTTTCTCAAGTTAGTTTTAAGTGCAATTAGAAAGTAATATATACTCTACTTGAGAAATAGAGAATTGACTTTGTACGTAGCAGTTAGAGTTTATATTCCTTGATATATATTAGATCCCTAAATTCTTTCTGGTTGAGCATACACTGCTTCATCGACATCATAGAAAGAACATCGTTGCATTGATCAGAGCCTCGACTTCATCAAGTATCTTCAAATCGACGTTGTCTTTTGAAGATAAGTATTATTACTGTTTTATTATTTTATTTGGATTTTGTTTGACATAGCCTGAAAATCTCATTGGGTTGATTTGTGGTTAGCCTGTGAAAATCACAAAAGAAGTTTTATTGTGGTAAGCTCGTGAAAATCACAAATAAAGTTTTATTGTGTAAGCTCGTGAAAATCACAAGAACTGTAAGAGGTTGTTAAGGTAAACATGTGAAAACCTTGAAATAGTGGGAAGCCAAAATTATGAGGTAGTAATTTTAGGAGTGGAGTAGGTGTGTGTTAAACACCAAACCACTATAACTCCTTGTACATTTATGGTCATTGATTTATTTGATTCTCTGCATTTTACTGTTTTAATATACTGATTTCAAGGACGTCGAGAAATAAGGTTGTCTTGCCTAAATTTTTACGTGAAGGTTAGCATACGAATTAATTGGAATCAAGATTTCGATACTTTGTGCAATTAAATATTTTAATTCCGCAAGATTTTATTAGAAATTGGTATTATCCTATTCACCCCCCCCCCCCCCCCCCCCCCCCCCCCCCCCTTAGGACATCTGTAACTCATCTTTCAAGTGGTATCAGAGCGAGGTTACTCTTTTTGAGATTTACCTCCTAGAGCTAGATCCAGAGCTATAAGATGTAAAATTTCGAGAATGTCACTTCCCTTTGATGTCACAAATTATTCATATTAGAGAGCCAGGATGAGGATCTTCATCATATACGTTGATGAAAGTGTGTGGCAAGCCACTGTAACTCAATAGATCCCAATTATGGTGGAAGTAGTAGTTGAGAATGGAACCACATCCATGAAAGAAATTGCTTATGGTTTTTGGATGACTTCTCAGAAAAGTGAAAGTAGTAGAAATGCTAAAACCTTAAATGTTATAAGTTATGTTATATCACCAGATGAATTGAAAAGAATCATTTTGTGTGATACAACAAAATAAGCTTAGGATATACTTGAAATGAGATATGAAGGAACTAACATTATGAAAAAGTCTAAGATTCAAATCCCCACAACCAAATTTGAGGAAATTCGTATGAAAGAAAATGAGGCACTTATAGACTTCTATACAAAATTGAATGACATGGTCAATTATATGTAGGGTCTTGTTGAAAGCATCCCTGAAAGTAAGGTTTGTGCAAAAATACTACAATAATTTTCTAATAGGTTTAATTCTAAAGCTACTGCTATACAGGAATTGAGGGATACTGATATTATGAAGGTTGATGAGTTGTTTAGATCTCTTCAAACCTACGGGTTGAATTTCAAATCTCCTAAGATTAAGTCCATTGTCTTCAAATCCTCTAATTTTAAATCAAAGGCTTTAAATGTAAATTCATATGACGAGGAAAATGAGGACGATATGGTTATGTTGGCAAAGAAGTTTTATAAAATTTTCAAAAATAAGAAAAGAAATGATTGTCAAAAACCGTTTGAAAAAAAAAAAACGAAACTCAAACTATTGACAATCTAAATCTAAAGACACCCAATGCTTTTACTATTCTGAATTTGGGCATCTCGCTTTAAAATGTCCTGAGAAGGATAAATCGACTTTCAAGAAAGAAGATCACTGCTTCAAGCCTCAACTACATCTTCAAATCGACATATGAAGATAAGTACAATTGTTATTTTTATTGCTTTATTTGAATTTTTCTGACATCGCCTATAAAAATCTCTGTTGGTTGATTTGTGATAGCTTGTGAAAATCACAAAGGGGGTTTTATTGTGATAAGCCTGTGAAAATCATAAGAATTGTAAGAGGTTATTAAGGTGAACCTGTGAAAACCTTAAAATAGTGAAAGCCAAAATTACGAGGGTAGTAATTTTGTGAGTGGAGTAGGTGTGGGTTTAAGCACTGAACCACTATAACTCATGCATTTGTGGTGATTATTTTATTTGATTCTCTGTCTCTTTTTTATTTTGAAAGTTTAATTTCAATGATGTTATGGTATAAGGTTGTTTTGCCTAAACTTATAGGTGAAGGTTGTCTTACGAATTAATTAGAATCAATGTTTCAATACTTTGTGCAATTAAGATTATTATTTCTGCATTTTATATTCAAAATTGGTTTAGTCCTATTCACCCCGTTAGGACATCGATAGCTCATCTTTCATGTGGTATCAGAGTGAGGTTGTACCTTTTGTGATTTAACTCCTACAACTAGACTAGATCCAAGCTATAAGATGTCAAAATTTGAGAGTTTATCCATTACTAGGCTACCTCCTTTTGATGGCTCAAATTATTTGTATTGGAAAGCCAAGATGATGATCTTCATCAAATTCATTGATGAGAGTGTGTGGCAAGCCCTTGTGTGACGCCCCATCACTGTGTGGTCACATGTGGGTGGGCACACGTGGGCGGACGCTGATGTGGACGGGGTCTAAAGGGCCTGGGCGAGCTACTAGTGGTTGGTAGGCTACTGTACCCACAGTGAAGGCGAAACCTTGTCCCACATCGGAAGAGTTATCTGGAGTTGTAGTGGTTATATGTTGGGTTCCTCCATTAACAGACATGACGCGTTTTAAAGCAGTGAGCTTCGGCAAAGCGAACAATATCATGTGTTGTGGGGGTGAGCCTTACACACTGTGACACAATGAATCCCTCCTATGATGGAAGTATTAGCTGAAAATGGAACCATGTCCATGAAAGAAACTGCTTATAGCTTTTAGACAAATACTTAGAAAGTAGTGTTAATGCTAAAGCCTTAAATACAATAATTTGTGCTCTATCACAAGTGAATTCAAATGAATCATTTCATATGAAGGAATCAACATTGTGAAAAAGTCTAAGATCTAAATCCTCATAACCAAATTTGAGCAAATTCGTATGGAAGAAAGTGAGTCATTTATGGACCTCTATACGAAACTGAATGACATAGTCAATTCTATGTGGGGTCTTGGATATAGAATCCCCGAAAGCAACCTTTGTGCAAAAATATTGCAATAACTTCCTAATAGGTTTAATTCTAAAGTTTTTGCTATACAAGAATTGGGGGATACTGATACTATGAAGGTTGAGGAGTTGGTTGGATCTCTTTAAACTTACGAGCTAGATTTCAAAGCTCATAAGAACAAGTCCATTGCCCCCAAATCCTCTAAATCCAAATCAAAGGATTCTAATGTAAATTCAAATATCGAGGAAAATGAAGACGATATCGCTATGTTGGCAAAGAAATTTTATAGAATTTTTAAAAATAAGAAAAGAACTAATTTTAAAAAATTGATTGGTAAAAGAAAAGGAAACTTTAACTATTGAAAATCTAAATCTAAAGACATCAAATGCTTCAATGCTTTAGCTATTCTGAATTTGGATATCTCGCTTCAAAATGTTCATGATTGCTAATTGGGATGAATCATCAGAATCTAAAACTAATTCAGAAACTGACGAATCATACTAGGAAACTGTAAAATATCTTAATGCCTTTATGACTATAGCCAGAATCACTTCTTTAGATGATTGTGAAACATCTGATTATGAAACTCCTGGAAGTGAATTTGAAAGTG
The DNA here is from genome assembly GCA_021015155.1 of Magnolia officinalis. Lineage (NCBI taxonomy): Eukaryota > Viridiplantae > Streptophyta > Magnoliopsida > Magnoliales > Magnoliaceae > Magnolia > Magnolia officinalis. The sequence goes on from JAJHSJ010000005.1 coordinate 71,798,962, forward strand.
AAGATGATTTTCAAGAAACATTTGATGCCCTGTACAGAGAAAGTAACAAGATTGCGGCAAAATTAAAAATTCAAAAAGAAAAATGTGTTGAATTACAATTAAAACTTGAAATGGTTGTTTCGGAAAAATCTCACTTTTCTGATTACTTTGAAAAGTCCAAATTAGATTTAAGTCTGAAAATGAGAAATTAAAAATTGAAGTTTCCTCACTTGAGAGTTCAAAGGATACTTGGAAATATACCGAAGGAGATCAAAAACTTGAAAAACTGCTAACTTCATCTCGTCGAAGTAGTGACGAATCTGGACTTGGCTATATTAGAGATAACAATTCGAAATTTAAGAATTCTGCTCCTACCTTTGTAAAAGGAGAATCCTCGAACTTTATAATATAAATTCTAAATGAATTAAATTGTAAAAAGAGTAACTTCAAAAATACAGAACATTTTCAAAAAGTGTCTAATATAAAAACATTCGCCTGCAACCACATATATGAAATGAGAGATAACAGAAATCTTCCTCTTGCTAATAAAATAATGGACTTGCTCAAAGAGTTGTTGAAATCCAATTCTAGTAAGACTGAAGTAAACATAAACAAGAAATATCCTAACTCCCAAAATCATCGAAAAGTAGGAGATCCTCCTAAGCCTAGAACCGTCATGAAATGGGTTCCAAAGGTTAAGTGTCTTGTTACCCATACAACTTTCAAATCAACTATTCAAGATGGTACCTGAATAGTGGATGTTCTAGACATATATAACAGTTGATATAACCATTCTCTCAAATATCAATAAGATCAATGGCGACTCAGTTACATTCGGAGATGGTAACAACTGCAAGATCATCAACAAAGGTAATGTACAACTTCTCAACTTACCTATCTTTGAAAATGTATTATATCTTGAAGGTTTGAAACATAATCTCCTGAGCATATCTCAAATCTCTGACAACAATTATAGTGTGAAAATTACTGATCATGGATGTGAGATATTAAATAATAAATGACATGTGATATTAAATGGTCGTAGAACGTCTAAAAATTGTTATATCATTGATAAATCTTACTCAACAAATCATTCATGTTACATGGTCCAAACAGATGAGACTGAATTATGGCATCAACGTCTTAGACATGTAAACTATATAGATCTATAAAAATTAAGCAAAAAAGATCACTTGCATGGTTTACCCAAACTGAAAAAGAAAGAAAACAAAGTATGTGGTGCTTGCCTGGTAGGCAAACAAATTAGTAGTAGTCACGAGAAAGTGAACTCTTTAGCTACACAAAGACCTCTTGAACTTCTCCACATGGATTTAGTTGGACTTACCAGAATGGAGAGTAGAGGTGGAAAGAAATACTTTCTACTCGTAGTTGATGATTAAACTAGATACGCATCGGTAGCATTTTTAAGAGAAAATTTGGATGCTCTTGACGAAGTCAAAAGGCTTATAAAATGCATCCAGATTAATATATATATATATATATATATATATATATATATATATATATATATATATATATATATCTGTAATCAGAATAAGAAGTGATCATGGAACTGAGTTTGAAAATAACAATTTTGAGAAATACCGCAATGATCATAGCATATTACATGAATTCTTGGCTCCAAAAACACCTTAGAAAAATGGAGTTATTGAAAGAAAAAATAGAGTACTGCAGGAAATGGCTAGCGTAATACTAAATAGTATGAAATTGCCTAAATACTTATGGGTTGAAGTTGTGAATATTGCATGCTATATAATTAATCGTGTTTACATAAGAACAACAAAAAATAAAACATCTTATGAATTAAGGTTTGAGAAAAACCTTTTATTAAATAATTTCATACTTTTGGAAGCAAATGCTCTATTTTACGTGACCAGAAAAAAATTGGGTAAGTTTGATGCAAAAAGCGATGGCGGAATTTTCTAAGATTTGCTTTAAACAGTCGAGCATATCGTGTTATAAATTAAAGAACTAGGGTGATTCAAGAATCAATAAATGTAGTAATTGATAATCAATCCGATCTTTCCTAGAATTGACCAAGATGATGGTGATAATGATATTATTTTGGTTAATCAATCTGAACCATCTTCTAAATAAGATATTACTGAGTTAAGGTTGGTAAAAGACCATCCGCCTGATCAAATACTTAGTAACCCTCTTACTAGTGTTCAAACTAGAAGACAACTAGAAAATGTTTGTAATCATGTTTGCTTCACTTCCAAGATAGAACCAACTAATGTAAATGAAGTACTAACTGATGAAAGTTAGATTATGGCTATGCAAGATGAACTGAATCAGTTTGTTAGAAATGATGTATGGTATCTTGTTCCCAGACCATCTGATAAACATGTGATTGAAAGCAAATGGATTTTCAAAAATAAATCTGATGAAGGAACCATTATCAGAAATAAGGCATGACTTGTTGTGCAAGGTTATAATCAAATAGAAGGTATTGACTACAATGAAACCTTTACACCAGTTGCTCACCTTGAATCTATTAGCATATTTATTTGTATTCTTTGTTACAAAAATTTTAAGATATACCAAATGGATGTTAAAAGTGCTTTTCTAAACAATGACCTAAATGAGAAAGTCTATGTTGAATAACCAAAGGGTTTTGAATATCCCAAACTTCTTAATCATGTATACTGTCTTAGAAAGACACTGTATGGTTTGAAACAAGCCCATAGAGCATGGTATAAAAAATCGAGTAAAATTTTACTTAGTCATAATTTTCAAATGGGTAGTGTAAGGCCTGTATCCTAGCCTGTACCATTTTATAGGCTTTCGCGGTCCTCCCAGTAGAATTCCAGTGACATGCAATCAGTAATCAGCATTTGCACGTAACCCTGACTCGTATCCCGTATTCCAGAGTCGGCTCAACCCAAGACTTGTACCCTAGCGACCGCGCCGTCGTCGCGGTTCCGATTCTGCGTATTACTCGCCGAGGCGATACCCAAGCCAGGAGATGTGGGCCCTCGTTCAGTTTGAAGATTAAGGTCATACGTTGCAATCCCTAGTAAAACGTCACATCAATCACATCAATCAAGTACACATCACTTGTTGAGATATGGAGCCACATCTGGGGCCGTCTTCGACCAGTCGTGAGCTATGCTCGATCAGTCGTAGGGGCCCGCTCAACCGGTCGTGGATCGGTTCGATTCAAAATTCAGCGAGCATCATTTTTTGGTCTCGAGGTGCTCGACCGGACGTGGCTCATTCACGACCGGTCGTAGGGGTCGCTCGACCGGTCGTAGTTACGCAGATTTGTTTCCGAATCTGATGCGGACTGCGGATTTTGGTGTCACCTTTCACAAGGATGTGGAAGGGAAGTTGCCTAAACTATATATAGGTGTTCCGAGGGCTTTTCTAGGTGCATTGGAATATTGAGAAAATAATTCTAAGGTGTGGGCAAAGGGTTTTCTATGTTCTTCCAAGGGAGAGGTTAGTATATTGTTTTGTAATCTTTGTTCTTCATAGTGGAAGTTTGCATCCATGGTTTTTTACCCTTATTGGGGTTTTTCCATGTATATCTTGTCTTATGGTTTGTTTGGATTTCTTTAATCTGTTTCTAGTTTATATTTCTTCTTGTTTATCGTTTGTGGGTGAGGCCTGAGATTAGATCTCGGCTCACTGCGTTGTTGGCGTGCTGCACAACAACTGGTATCAAAGCTTTTGGTTTAGTTATATTGGGAGCGATGACAGAAGCAGGGAAAACTAGAATTGAGAAGTTTGATGGTTCAGACTTTGCCTTTTGGAAGATGCAGATGGAGGATTATCTGTATCAGAAGGACCTCTATGTTCCTCTAGGAGGAAAAGAGAAGAAACCAGAAAAGATGACAGATGATGAATGATTTTTACTGGATAGGAAGGCTTTAGGAACGATCCGACTCTCTTTGTCTAAGAGTGTCGCATTCAATATATCCAAGGTGAAAACTATAAAAGAATTAATGGAAGCCCTAGCCACCATGTATGAAAAGCCCTCAGCATCCAACAAGGTTCATCTTATGAAATAACTATTCAACATGAAGATGTCAGATGGTGGGAGCGTGGCTGAACATCTAAACGAGTTCAATACAGTCATGAGCCAGTTGAAATCCGTTGACATTATTTTTTAGGATGAGCTCAGGGCGTTATTGATCTTGTCCAGTCTGCTAGACAGTTGGGATGGTTTGGTGATTGCTGTGAGCAATTCTTCAGGGTCGACAAAGCTGAAATTTGATGATGTGGCCGGTTTAATTCTCAGCGAAGAATCTAGAAGGAAGGCATCGGGAGTTTCAGGGGATTTAGGGAATGCTCTAAACGATGAAGGAAGAGGAAGATCGCTGAATAAAGGAGGCAATAAACACGGGCGTTCTAAGTCAAGGAAGAAGTCCAAGGAACCGAAAGATAAAGACGGGTGTTGACATTGCGGCAAGAAGGGGCACATGAAACGTGATTGCAGGGCGCTCAAGAAACAAGAAGGAAGCTCTCAAGGCGGGAAGGATTTTGTGAATTTGTCTGAGGAGAGCGACACAAAGGCGTTGATCTTGTCTCTTGATGCGAGGAATGAGTTTTGGGTTATAGACTCGGGTGCTTCGTTTCATGCCACTTCATGTAAAGAAGTTCTGCGTGATTATGTGTCAGGTGACTTTGAGAGAGTCTACCTAAGTAATGATGAGTCATGCAGTATTGTTGGAAAGGGAAACATTCATATAAATCGAAAAGACGGAATGACGTTGAAATTGAAGGATGTCAGACATGTACTGAGTTTGAGAAGGAATCTGATCTCAGTGGGGCAGTTAGCCGATACCGGTTATGTGACGACATTCACTAGTGATTCCCGGAAGATCACAAAAGGTGCCTTGGTAATATCTCGAGGCAAGAAGGAAGGTACCTTGTATGTGACTTCAGGATTGTATAGTTCACTCGCAGTCGCATCAACTAGAGTGAATGGGCAGTTATGGCATTAGAGGCTGGGACATATGAGTGAGAAATGGATGAAAGTGCTATTGTCAAAAGGAAAGCTACCAGGGCTGAAGTCTCTTGACTTAGAATTCTGCGAGGACTGCGTGTATGACAAGCAGAAGAGGGTAAGCTTTAAGAAGACAGGACGCGCTCCAAAGACGCATCTGTTGGAGCTTGTACACACTGATGTGTGGGGACCGACACAAGTATTATCTCTTGGTGGTTCACGTTATTTTGTTTCCTTTATTGATGATGCTAGTAGAAAACTGTGGGTCTATTTCTTAAAACATAAATCTGATGTATTTGATGTATTTAAGAAATGGAAAGTTATGGTAGAAAAGGAAACAGGTAAAACAGTAAAGTGTCTCAGATCTGATAATGGGGGAGAATATTGTGATAAGAGGTTTGAGGAGTATTTTGCAGCAAGTGGAATCAAACATTAAAAAACGATTCTAGGGACACCGCAACAGAATGGTGTGGCTGAGCGCATTAACAGGACCATCCTTGAGCGCGCCAGGAGCATGAGGCTACATGCAGGGTTGCCTAAGATTTTTTGGGCAGATGCTGTGAATACTGCTGCATATCTCATCAATAGAAGTCCCTCAGCACCATTGGATGGTGGGCTACAGAAGAAGCGTGGACTGGGAAAGAAGTGAACCTTGCACATCTTAAAGTGTTCGGTTGCACTTCATATGTTCACATTGATGCAGAGCACAGAAACAAACTGGATGCGAAGTCCAGGAGGTGCATGTTTATAGGATACGGGTAGCATGATTTTGGCTACAGGTTTTGAGATGCAGAAAACAGGAAAATCATCAGAAGTAAGGACGCAGTCTTCAATGAAAAGTGATGCATAAGGACAGTGTACAGGAAAATAAGGCCGAAGAAAAAGAATTCTTAAAGTTGGAAGAGTTACCGGACATAGGTGTTACAGCGCCACAGGATGATCATGCACAGGAGCATTATGAGGCAGAGCATACACCGGTTGTGAGGAGGTCTACTCGGGAGAGGAGATTCACGATCCGATACTCACCCTCCTTACATTATTTACTGCTGACAGATAGTGGTGAACCAGAATGTTTTGAAGAGACGTTACAGTCAGATACATGGGTTAAGTGGGAGCAGGCCATGGATGATGAGATGGACTCTCTTGAGTCTAATCATATATGGGAGCTAGTCACTCTACCTAAGGGTAAGAAAGCTCTTCATAACAGTGGGTTTACAGACTAAAGGAGGAGCACGATGGTTCGAAATGATACAAGACTAGATAGGTTGTAAAAGGGTTTCAACAAAAGGCAGGTATCGATTTCATTGAAATATTTTTACCTGTGGTGAAAATGCCTACAATTCGTATGGTCTTGAGTATAGTGGCTACAGAGGACTTATATCTAGAGCAGCTAGATGTTAAGACAACCTTTCTTCATGGGAACCTTGAAGAAGAAATATATATGCATCAGCCGATAGGATACGTGGCACCAGGAAAGGAGAACAAGGTGTGCAGACTGAAGAAGAGTCTATATGGCCTGAAGCAGGCCCCGAGGCAGTGGTACAAGAAGTTTGATAGTTTTATATCGGAAAATGGTTTTAGGAGATATCATGTAGACCACTGTTGTTATTTGAAAAAGTTTGATACGTCGTACATCATCCTTCTTCTGTACGTTGATGACATGCTTGTGGCTGCTTCAAGCATGAAGGACATCTCAGGTCTCAAAAGATAACTGTTTAGAGAATTTGCCATGAAGTATTTAGGAGCTACAAAATAAATCCTAAGTATGAGGATAAAGCGTGATAGGGAAAACAAGAAACTGATTTTGTCATAGGTAGAGTACATATCCAAGGTACTTGATCGATTCAATATGGAAGGTGCTAAGCTAGTTAGTACTCCATTAGCCAACCGCTTCAAGCTAAGGAGCAAGGTACAAAGACGCAGGAGAAACGAGACTACATGGCTAAAGTCCCATACGCGTTAGCCATTGGGAGTCTCATGTATGCTATGGTGAGCACGAGACCGGACATTGCTCAAGCAGTAGGAGTTGTTAGTAGGTTCATGAAAAACCCCGGGAAGGAACATTGGGAAGCTGTGAAGTGGATCCTTAGATACTTAGTAGGCACTAAATATGTAGGGTTGTGCTATGGTGGATCGGAAATCAAGCTACAAGGCTACGTGGATTCAGATTTGGCAAGAGACATCTACAACAAAAGAAGCACTACAGGTTATGTCTTTACTCTAAGTAGTGCTGCAGTCAGTTGGGTCTCTCAGTTACAGAAGATAGTATCTATCAGTACGACAGAGGTAGAATATGTTGTGGCTACAAAAGCGTCAAGAAGATGGTATGGATGCAAGGTTTCATGGAAGAGTTGGGTAAGAAGCAAGCAGATTGTAAGCTGTATAGTGACAGTCAGAGTGCAATACACTTAGCTAAGAATTCAACCTTTCATTTAAGGACCAAGCACATAGCCATCAGATATTATTTCATACATTTGTTACTGGAAGATGGATCGATTGCTCTGGAGAAGATTCATACAAGTAAGAATCCTGCGGATATGTTGACCAAGGCGGTCACACGAGAGAAGTTGAAGCTCTGTTCAGCTTTGATTGGTCTTCAGGCTTGAAGACTGGGAGGTGGTGCACTCCGGATGAAGAAGATAAAGGTTTAAGGTGATGTGTCTCCAAGTGGGAGATTGTTGAGATATGGATTCGACCGGTCGTGAGCTATGCTAAACCAGTCGTAGGGGCCCGCTCGACCGATCGTGGACCGGTTCGACTCAAAGTTCAGCGATCATCATTTTTTAGTCTCGAGGTGCTCGACCGGTCCTGGCCCATTCATGATCGGTCGTAGGGGTCGCTTGACCGGTCGTAGTTAGGCAGATTCGTTTCTGAATCCGATGCGGACTGCAGATTTTGGTGTCACCTTTCGCAAGGATGCAGAAGGGAAGTTGCCTAAACTATATCTATGTGTTCCTAGGGCTTTTCTAGGTGTATTGGAATATTGGGAAAATAATTCTAAGGTGTGGGCAAATGGTTTTCTATGTTCTTCCAAGGGAGAGATTAGTATATTGTCTTATAACATTTGTTCTTAATAGTGGAAGTTTGCATCCGTGGTTTTTTACCCTTGTTAGGGTTTTTCCACGTATATCTTATCTTGTGGTTCGTTTGGATTGCTTTAATCTGTTTCTAGTTTATATTTCTTTTTGTTTATCGTTTGTGGGTGAGACCTGACATTAGATCTCGGCTCACTGCGTTGTTGGCGTGCTGCGCAACATCACTCCCATCACTCACACCCATCCCCAAGTACAACCACCCCCCTTAAAGTCAACTCTCTCTCTCACACAAGTACTCCCATCACTCACATCTCTCACCTATCAACCTCTATCTCCCTTTCATTTCCTCTCATTTTCCTCCCAAGTACCCAACGTTCATGGATTCCAAGAGAAGAAGCTAGTGTGGCCCACCTTCCTACCATCCAATCCCATCCTCCAAAGACCATCTCAACCGTTGAAATTGTTCCTTTGGAACTCTAGCATGCATTGACGGAAGAAGGAAGAAGAGATCTAAGGTGGGTGTTTTGTAGGTTAGATTTCGATTTTTTGTAATAGACCAAGTGGGGCCCACCGATTGATGTGGATCCCATTTGGGACCCATCTTGATGTATGTGATATGCTCAAGGGAGCTCATAGTGGCGGGGCTCCCTTCCATCACGCGTTCTCTCCATCTCTCTCTCTTTCCATGTTGATGGCCCACCTTGATTGATGCGTGAAATGATCCACGCCGTGCATTTACTAGACCATACCGCTGTCCAAAGCGGGGGCCCATTTCGTTGCCATGTCCAGCCGGCCCACCTTGTTGTCCATTCTCGGGTCCGCATGGACGAAGGGATAACACAAATATCAGCTTGCTACTGGTGGTGGGCCACATGCATGCGTGGACCCACCAGCCGTTAATCCTGACCGTCCGCCAATAACATCCAGGGAGTGGACGATTCAAAGATGAATAATAATATACATATAATATTAAATAAAATGTATATATATATATATATATATATATATATTATATATATATATATATATATATATATATATATATATATATATTAGAATGTAATATAATATATTATAATATATGTAGCAGGTGGCCCACGTGGGACCCACCAGATATAAGCAATTCATATTTATATTTATATATATATAATATAATATAATATATTATGTACATATAGTTGGTGGGCCCACTTGCGACCCACTGGATGCATTTGGTTCGTCTCCCATCCTCACCGTCCATTGAATTGGACGGTGGGAATCCACCTTTGCTATGTGGGACCCACCTCTCCTCTGATGTGTTTTATCAACGACGTCCATCTGCTTGACGAGCAGCAACAACTTCTAGTTGACGTCAGCAGGTTCTGTGGGCCCTGTAATGAGGTATACATTATATCCTGGTCGTCCACCTGACGGGCCACACCATGATGACGGTGCTTCATCTCATCTGCACCGTCCAATGTGTTGGACAGTGGGACACCCCTGTGATGTAAGTGTTTTATCTAGCCCGTCCAGGTCATGGAGGGTGGGCCACGTACGTGTGGACCCACCTATAATTTATGCGTTTCATCCAAGCTGTCCAACAGTGGGGACCCACCTTGATACATGTGAGCTGATCTTGGCCGTCCATCCATTTCTAGGACGTGAGGCTAGCCATGATGCACGTGTTGCATATCCTCACTGTCCAGGACGGTGGAACTCCATAATGAATGCACTGTAAATCCACATCATAGTATATGTGTTTTATCTCCACCGTCCAGATTGCTGGACGGTGGGATGTACTATGATCCATGTGCTTTATCAGCACTGCCTATCAAGTGGACCACACTGCAACGATCAGTGGAGATTGAATGTCCACCATTGAAATCCTTTTGAGAGCATAGAAGCTCTGAATCAATATAATAGTTGTTTTTCCTCTTGATCCAGGTCCTTGTGACTGTATGGATAGATTGGATGGAAAATAAACGTTATGGTGGGCCCTACCTTGACAATGTGTTGTATTCACACCGTCCATCCATTTGCTGGACTGGTGGGCCACACGTCTGGACCCTACCGTGATGTATTCGTTTCTTCCACACCGTCCAGATTTGCTAGACAGTTCGGGCGGTGCTGGACACCGTACGACGGTGCTATGGATCACCATGATGTATATTTTGATCTACGCGGTCCATCCATTTTGGGATGGGCCCATCTTGATGTATATGTTATAACTGCGTCGTCCAGTCTATTGGACGTGCGGCCCACTGTTATATGTGTTGTTCATCCATGCCGATCATTTGGTGGGCCCATTTCGAAGGTAAAGGCCCACATATTCTGAATATGCGGCCCATTGATGTAGCCCACTTGATGTGTATGAGGCCCATTAGTGCGGCCCATTGATGTAGCCCACTTGATGTATATTTGAGACCCATATGTGTGGGCCATATGTGGTGTTAACAAGCCCAAGTGGTGAGACCCGATGTGATGTATGAGGCCCAATGGTGCGGCCCATTGATGCAACCCACTTGATGTGTATATAGTCCCATTGATGTGGCTCATTGTGATGTGTATTAGGCCCGTGGGACGTGGCCCGTTGTGATACATGTGAGGCCCCTGAGTGAGGCCCGTGGCGATGTATATTAGGCCCTTGTGTGAGGTCATGGGCCCACTGTACGTATGGCTCTACGTGGGCCACTCCTTAGGAGCAATGTTGGTTAAATGGCCACATTGATAGGCAATGATGGTTTAATGTCCACTTTGTGACCTTCCCTTAGGCCGATTATCGTGGTCGAGTGTCGATTCTGACTATCGTGGCTGATTGTCGATTCTGATTATCGTGGCCGATTGTCGATTCCGATTATCGTGGCTGATTGCCGATTCCGATTATCGGCTGATGCTGATTATCGTGGCCAATTGCCGATTCTGATTATCGTGGCCAATTGCTGATTCTGATTATCGAGGCTGATATCGTGGTCGAGTGTCGATTCTGACTATCGTGCCCGATTGCCGATTCTAATTATCGCGACCGATTGTTAATTCTGATTATCGTGGTCGATTGTCGATTCCGATTATTGATCGAGGCTGATTATCGTGGCCGATTACCGAATCCGATTATCTAAGCCGATTATCGACCGAGGCCGATTATCATGGCCGATTACCGATTCCAATTCCGATTATCGAGTCCAATTATCATGGCCGATTGCCAATTCTGATTGTCGTGGCCGATTACCGATTCCGATTATCGATCGAGGCCAATTATCGTGGTTGATTGCCGATTCCGATTATCGAGGTCGATTATCGATCGAGGCCGATTATCGTGGCCGATTGCCGATTCCGATTGTCGTGGCCGATTGCCGATTCCGATTATCGAGGCCGATTATCGATCGAGGCTGGTTATCGTGGCCGATTGCCGATTCTGATTATCGTGGCCGATTGCTGCTTCCGATTATCGAGGCCGATTATCGATCGAGGCCGATTATCATGGCCAATTGCCGATTTCGATTGTCGAAGCCGAGTATCGAGGCCTATTTTGATTTGTCGAGGCCGATTGTATAGGCCGATTCCGATTGTCGAGGCCGAGTATTGAGGCTGATTCCAATTGTCGAGGTCGAGTATCGAGGCCGATTCCGATTGTCGAGGCTGATTGTATAGGCCGATTCCGATTATCGAGGCCGATTCCGATTTATCGATTCCGAGTATTGAGGCCGCTTCCGAGTGTCGACTCCGATTGTTGAGACCGATTTCGATTGTCGAGACCTATGTGACGTATATACAGCCCGTAATTGAGGCCTATTGTGATATGTATTCAGCCCGTATTTAAGGCCCAATGTGATGTATATGAGGCCTATGTGATGAGGCCCATTGTGTTGCATTTGAGGGCCAGACGATGTAGCCCATTGTGATGTATGTTAGGCCCATGTGAAAGGCCCATCGTGATGTGTATTAAGCTCTTGAGCAAGGCCCATGATGTTGTATATCAGGCCCTTTGTGAGGCCATGGGTCGACTATATGTTAGGCTTTATGTGAGCCACCCCTTAGGGGCAATGTTGGTTAAATGTCCACATTGTCGAGGCTGATTGTCGATGACGATTATTGAGGCCGGTTATTGATACTAATTATGAGTATGTGATAGCATAATATCATGATACATACCCATACGCATCATCTGCATGTTTGTTATGAGATGTGGTTGACAATTGCATATGTCATTGGGCAGGTTGTTATGAGACTCCCTGATAAGCGGAGATTGTCTCACATGAGCGCACGATATGCGCAGGATTGATTCATAACTGGATTGTATGACTCATGCATCTTGTATTGTGTATTGTGATTACTGTACGCTTTAGTGACATCAAAGTCGTAGCCTTCACAGGCATATCGTGTATGACCAGATGGGACACCGAAAATATTTGGTTCTAGCATACGGGCGTCATAGATGTCCCTGGGTGAAAATCCCTAAACATCTGTGGCCAGGAGACGCCCCAACGTCTAGACCGAGTGAATATATATATGAGCGCATGAGGGCCGTATACCAGTAGGCCGCGTCTCCCACTGTGTCATGGTCAGTTGGGAAGGGGTATGACCTTACCTACCTAAGTGAAGGGGCAATATCTAGGTTGAGTTTGACCAGCTTGAGGAATGAGTCCGCTATCGACGAGCCGGGCCTGATATTGATAGGCGGATAGTGAGGTCTCTTTCACTTACCCAGTTGTGCTCTCGGATGGGGCGACAAGCTGGTGTAGAGTGTAATAGACCCTAGTGATGATCCCAGAGAGGAACCGTACTGATATGTTGACTTATTGAGCAGGAATTGCATACTTATTCATTCATTCACTATCCACTTTGGCTGGTGGTGCGCAACTATTTGTTATGTGTTCCTTCGCATGGCCATGATTTCGGTTGGGCGCGCGACTAACCTGAGATCAGGAGTCTACCACATTGATTCTGACTATCCAAATTTAGGTATGGGATTAGTTTGGATAGAAGTCCCTTGTGATGGACCCCATAGCCTACGATACTACGTACTATCATCCCGACTTCAAACTCCAACATGGTCATTGCAGTCGCACCGCATATTGCATTACATCCACGACATATGGCATTTTGGGTTACTATATTTCTGCATTTATATGACCTAGATAAGGCTGATGGTGTTCGTAGCTCTTCCGAATTGCATATTATATTACATCCTCGATATCTGATATCTGGTTCATTATGTTTCCGCGTTACATAGCCGATTTACATTACTTTCTCAGTATATGACATTGCCTTGCTATGTCTTTTTATCACATATCCTGGATGAGGTTGATGATATTTTTATGGACTTACAGTACTTTCGCTTACTCTGATATCGTATGATTCATGCCAGTAATTCTGATATTTTATGATTAAGGAATTGTATTGAATATTTGATACTTATCTTATGCACACACTTACACTACCCTCTAAGCTTTCTATAAGCTTTTGCATGATAGATGCGTGCAGGCGACGACAGGACGCAGTCGAGCTGAGGAGATTTTATTATATGCATGTATTTCCTTTTCAGTATTATACTCAAAGGATTATATTAGTGGATATGTGGTGATGATGTTGTTCTTATGATTTGGGTATACTTGTGGTTATGCTTCTTTTGAAACAAATTCATGTTGAAAATCCTCCTTGTAGGATCTCAGGATCGGAATCTGGCGTATGAGCGTTGGGATCCGAGAATGGGGTACTATGGAGGCTATCGGCACCAGATTCGGCGATCAAAAATTTTGTGAGCACAGTTTTCGAGTTTGGGGGGTGACAAAAGTTGGTATCAGAGGATAACTTGGAAATACCTGAGGATAACATCACATATCTGCTGATAGCTACACTACACTGTGTGATTGTTAAGAACTTAGAATGGTTAGATCCCCGAGTTCGAATAACTTAGAAATTTTCTGATATAGCTCCCTTCCGTTGAGATTGTGAGGCTGCATAGTATTCCAGTTTCAATCATTTCCGATCAAGGATCTGATGTTCAGTGGGATCATCATAGTGCTGATGAAACGTCTTGGGAGAAAGATGTTGAGATTTGTGGGCGTTAGCCCATCTTTTAGGTGTTTGATTATGATGGTAAGTTGTGTTCTGATTATATCTATAGCGATAGGATATCCCTCCCTTGGTAAGCTCTGTATTAGTTGTATTGTGCTTTAAATTTCGAAGACAAAATTTTTATTAGGAGGGGAGATCTGTAAGGCCCGTATCCTATCCTGTACCATTTCGTAGGATTCCGGGGTCCTCCTGGTTGAATTCCGGTGACCCGTAATATGTAATCAGCATTTGTGCACAACCCGGACTTGTATCTCATATTTCATAGTCGGCTCAACCCGAGACTTGTACCCTAGCGACCATGCCGTCGCCGCGGTTCCGATACCGCGTATTACGCGCCGAGACGATACTCAGGTCAGGAGATGTGGGCCTGCGTTCAGTTCAAGGATTAACGCCACGCGTTGCAATCCCTAGAAAACATCACATCAATCCCATCAATCACATCAATTAAGTACACATCACTCCCATCACTCACACCCATCCCCAAGTACAACTACCCCCCCTTAAAGTCAACTCTCTCTCTTACACAAGTACTCACATCTCTCACCTATTAACCTCTCTCTCTCTCTCTCTCTCTCTCTCTCTTTCATTTCTCTCTCATTTTCCTCCCAAGCACCCAACGTCCATGGATTCCAAGAGAAGAAACTAGTGTGGCCCACCTTCCTATCATCTAATCCCACCCTCTAAAGACTATCTCAACTGTTGAAATTGTTCCTTTGGAGCTCTAGCATGTATTGGCGGAAGAAGGAAGAAGAGATCTAAGGTGGGTGTTTTGTAGGTTAGATTTTGATTTTTGTGATGGACCAAGTGGGTCCCACCAATTGATGGTGTAGATCCCATTTGGGATCCATCTTGATGTATGTAATATGCTCAAGGGAGCTTATAGTGGCAGGGCTCCCTTCCATCATGCGTTCTCTCCTTCTATCTCTCTCTTTCCATGTTGATGGCCCACCTTGATTGATGTGTGAATTGATCCATGCTGTGCATTTACTGGACCATACCGCTGTCCAAAGCCGGGCCCATTTGGCTGCCATGTCCAGGCGGCCCACCTTGTTGTCCATTCTTGGGCCGGCATGGACGAAGGGATAACACAAATATCAGCTTGCTACTGGTGGTGGGCCACATGCGTGGACCCACCGACAGTTAATCCTGACCGTCCGCCAATAACATCCAGCAACGATTCAAAAATGAATAATAATATACATATAATATTATATAATATGTATATATATAATATATTATAATATATGTAGCTGGTGGCCCACGTGGGACCCACCAGATATAAGCAATTCATATTTATATATATAATATAATATAATATATTATATTACATATAGTTGGTGTGCCCACGTGGGACCCACTGGATGCATTTGGTTTGTCTCCTATCCTCACCGTCCATTGAATTGGACGGTGGGAATCCACCTTTGCTACGTGGGACGTGGGACCCACCTCTCCTCTGATGTGTTTTATCAATGACGTCCATCTGCTTGACGAGCAGCAGCAACTTCCCGTTGACGTCAGCAAGTTCTGTAGGCCCTGTAAAGACGTCTACATTATATACTGGCCGTCCACCTGACGGGCCACACCATGATTGCAGTGCTTCATCTCATCTGCACCGTCCAATGTGTTGGACAGTGGGACACCCCTGTGATGTAAGTGTTTTATCTAGCCTGTCTAGGTCATGGAGGGTGGGCCACGTACGTGTGGATCCACCTATGATTAATTTGTTTCATCCAAGTAGTCCAACAGTGGGGACCCACCTTGATATATGTATGCCTGATCTTGGCCGTCCGTCCATTTCTAGGACGTGAGGCCAGCCATGATGCACGTGTTGTATATCCTCACTGTCCAGGACGGTGGAACTCCATAATTAATGTACTGTAAATCCACACCATAGTACATGTGTTTTATTTCCACGGTCATTGCTGGACAGTGGGACGTACCGTGATCCATGTGCTCTATCAGCACTGCCTATCAGGTGGACCACACTGCAACGATCAGTGGAGATTGAATGTCCACCATTGAAATCCTTTTGGGAGCATATAAGCTCTGAATTAATATAATAATTGTTTTTCCTCTTGATCCAGGTCCTTGTGACTGTATGGATAGATTGGATGGAAAATAAACGTTATGGTGGGCCCTACCTTGATGATGTGTTGTATTCACACCATCCATCCATTGGCTGGACTGGTGGGCCATACATGTGGACCCCACCATGATGTATTGTTTCTTCCACACTGTTCAGATGTGCTAGACAGTTGGGGTGGTGCTGGACACCGTGTGACAGTGTTGTGGACCACCATGATGTATATTTTGATCTACGCCGTCCATCCATTTTGTACTGGGCCCATCTTGATGTATATGTTATAACCGCGCCGTCCAGTCTACTGGACGTGCGGCCCACTGTTATATGTGTTGTGCATCCAGGACGATCATTTGGTGGGCCCATTTCGAAGGTACAGGCCCACCTATTCCGAATATGCGGCCCATTGATGTAACCCACTTGATGTGTATAAGGCCCATTAGTGCGACCCATTGATGTAGCCCACTTGATGTGTATGAGGCCCATTAGTGCAACCCATTGATATAGCCCGCTTGATGTGTATGAGACCCATTAGTGCGGCCCATTGATGTAGCCCACTTGATGTGTATGAGGCCCATTAGTGTAGCCCATTGATGTAGCCAACTTGATGTGTATGAGGCCCATTAGTGCGGCCCATTGATGTAGCTCACTTGATGTTTTTGAGTCCCATTAGTGCGGCCCATTGATGTAACCCACTTGATGTATATTTGAGGTTCATATGTGAGGGCCATATGTGGTGTATATCAAGCCCAAGTGGTGAGGCCCGATGTGATGTATGAGGCCCATTGGTGCAGCCCATTGATGCGACCCACTTGATGTGTATATAGGCCCATTGATGTGGCTCATTGTGATGTGTATTAGGCTCGTGGGACGTGGCCCATTGTGATATATGTGAGGCCCTTGAGTGAGGCCCATGGCGATGTATATTAGGCCCTTGTGTGAGGTCATGGGCCCACTGTATGTATGACTCTTCGTGGGCCACTCCTTAGGAGCAATGTTGGTTAAATGGCCACATTGATGGGCAATGATGGTTTAATGTCCACATTGTGACCTTCCCTTAGACCGATTATCTGTCGAGGCCGATTATTGTGGCCGAGTGTCGATTCTAACTATCGTGGCTGATTGCCGATTCTGATTATTGTGGCCGATTGCCGATTCTGATTATCGTGGTCGATTACCAATTCTGATTATCGACCGAGGCTGATTATCATAGCCAATTGCTGATTTTGATTATCGTGGTCGATTGCCGATTCCGATTATCGAGGCCAATTATCGGTCGAGGCTGATTATCGTGGTCGAGTGTCGATTCTGACTATCATGGCTGATTGCCGATTCTGATTATCGTGGCCGATTGCTGATTCCAATTATCGTGGTCGATTGTCGATTCTGATTATCGACTGAGGCTGATTATCGTGGCTGATTGCCGATTCTGATGATCGTGGCCGATTGCCGATTCCCATTATCGAGGTCGATTATCGATCGAGGCCGATTATCATGGCCGATTGTTGATTCTGATTGTCGTGGCTGATTGCAGATTCTGATTATCGTGGCCAATTGCCGATTCCAATTGTCGTGGCCGATTCCCGATTTCGATTATCGAGGCTGATTATCGATCGAGGCTGGTTATTGTGGTCAATTGCCGATTCTGATTATCGTGGTCGATTGCCAATTCTGATTATCGTGGCCGATTGCCGATTCTGATTATCGTGGTTGATTACCGATTCTGATTATCATTGCTGATTCTGATTGTCGAGGCCAATTATTGATCGAGGTCGATTATCATGGTCGATTGCTGATTCCGATTGTCATGGCCAAGTATTGAGGCCGATTCTGATTTGTTGAGGTCGATTGTATAGGCCGATTCCGATTATCGAGGCCGAGTATCGAGGCCGATTCTAATTGTCGAGGTCGAGTATCGAAGTTGATTCCGATTTGTCGAGGCTGATTGTATAGGCCGATTTCGATTATTGAGGTTGAGTATCGAAGCCGATTCCGATTTATCGAGGTCGATTCCGATTGTCGAGGCCAAGTATTGAGGCCAATTTCGAGTGTCAACTCCGATTGTTGAGGCTGATTTCGATTGTCGAGGTCGATTTCGATTACCGAGGCCGATTGTCGAGACCTATGTGAGATATATGCGGACCGTAATTGAGGCCCATTGTGATGTGTATTCAGCCATTGTTTAAGGCCCAATGTGATGTATATGAAGCCTATGTGATGAGGCCCATTGTGATACATTTGAGGGCTAGGTGATGTAGCCCATTGTGATGTATGTTAGGCCCATGTGAAAGGCCTATCGTGATGTGTATTAAGCTCTTGAGTGAACCCATGATATTATATATCAGGCCTTTTGTGAGGCCATGGATCCGCTATATGTTAGGCTCTATGTGAGGCACCCCTTGGGGGCAATGTTGGTTAAATGTCCACATTGTCGAGGCCGATTATCGATGACGATTATTGAGGCCGGTTATTGATACTGATTATGAGTATGTGACAGCATAACATCATGATATATGCCCACACGCATCATCTGCATGTTTGTTATGAGATATGGTTGACTATTGCATATGTCATTGGGCAGGTTGTTATGAGACTCCCTAATAGGCGGAGATTGTCTTACATGAGCGCACGATATGCGCACGATTGATGCATGACTGGATTGTATGACTCATGCATCTTACATTGTGTGTTGTGATTATTGTACGCCCTAGTGACATCAGGGTCGTAGCCTCCACAGGCATATCGTGGATGGCCAGATGGGATACCGAAAATATTTGGTTCTAGCATACGGGTGCCATAGATGTCCCTAGGTGAAAATTCCTAAACCTCCGTGGTGAAAATTCATCACATATCCACTAATATAAACTTTGAATACAATGCTGAAAGGGAAATACATATGTTAAATAAAACCAAAGTTCTAAAAGTCCGCTGCATGCTCCAAGCTCAACTCTGCTGCAACCTAACGCCACCTGCACGCATCTATCGTGCATAAGCTTGTAGAAAGCTTAGTGGGTGGTGAAAGTGTGTGCACAAGGTAAGTGTCAAGTAAGCAATATCAGAGTAATCAAAGTAAGTGAAAATACTAACAAGCCCATAAATCATACAATATCAGAAATACTAGCAAGTTCATAAATCATATGATATCAGAGGAATGCAAAAACATGCTGATAGGCCCACAAATACCATAAGCCTTATCCAGGCTATGCGATGCAAAAATATAATAAACTAATATCATTTACTGATGAAGCAATGTAAATCAGCTATGCAATGCGGAGACAGTAAGTTGAATACTATGTGCTGAGGATGCAATGCGATATGCGAAGCGAATGAAATGACCAAACTGAACTGTGAAGTAAGGATGATAGTACGTAATATCGCAGGCTACGGGGTCCACCACAAGGGACTTCTATCCAAACCAGTCCCATACCTAAATTTGGATAGTTAGACTCAACGTGGTAAACTCCTGATCTTAGTTTAGTTGCGTGCCCCAACCGAAATCCTGACCATTACGAACGTACACGTAACAAATAGTTGCGCACCACCAGCCCGAGTGGATAGTGAAGGAATGAATGAATGAGTATGCAACTCCTGCTCAATAAGTCCACATATTGGTACGGTTCCTCTATGGAAAATCACCGGAGTCTATTACACTCCAAACCAGATTGTCGCCCCATTACGCGCAACAAGGTGAGTGAAAGAGACCTCACTATCCGTCTGCCAATATCGGGCCTGGCTCGTTGATAGGGGACCCATTCCTCGAGTTGGTCAAACTTAACCTAGCTTTGCTCCCTCCTCTCAGGCAAGTAAGGTCGTACCCCCTTCCAACCGACCACGATACAGTGGGAGACGCGGCCTAACGGTATACGGCCCTCATGCATTCATGCATCCACTCGGTCTAGACGTTGGAGCAACTTCTGGAACCAAGAGGGTTCTGAGACTTTCACCCAAGGATATCTTTAACACCCCATGTAGAACAAATTTTCGATGTCCCATCTGGCCATCCACGATATGCCTGTGGAGGCTACGACCCTGATGTCATTAGGGCGTATATTGGTCATATCACACAAATGTAAGATGTATGAGTCATACCATCCAGTCATGCATCAAACCTACGAGTATCGCGTGCTCATGTGGGGCAACTCCGCCTATCAGGGAGTCCCATAAATATCTCAGCCCTATGGCATATGCAATGATCAACTATATCTCATAACAAACATGCAAATGATGCGTATGGGTATGTATCATGTTGTTATACTGTCACATACTCATAATCGGCATCGATAATCAGCCTCGACAAACGGAATCGGCTTCGATAAACGGAATCGGCCTCGTCAATCAGATCGGCATCGACAATCAGAATCGGCCTCAACAATCGGAATCGGCCTCGATAATCAGAATCAGCCTCAACAATCAGAATCAGCCTCGATAAACGAAATCGGCTTTGATAATCAACCTCAACAATCGGAATCAGCCTCGATAATCGGAATCAACCTCGACAATCGGAATCGACCTCGACAATCGGAATCGGCATCGACAATTGGAATCGACCTCAACAATCGACCTCAACAATCGGAATCGGCCCTGATAAATGGAATCGGCCTCGACAATCAGAATTGGCATCGACAATCAGAATCGGCCTTAACAATCGACCTCGGCAATCGGAATCGACCTCGATAAACTGAATCGGCCTCGACAATCGGAATCGGCCTCGACAATCAGAATCGACCTCGACAATTAGCCTCGACAATCGGAATCAACCTCGACAATTAGAATCGACCTCGACAATTGGCCTCGACCATCGGAACCGGTCTCGATAAACAGAATCGGCCTCGACAATCAGAATGGGCCTCGACAATCGGAATCGACCTCGACAATCGGAATCAGCCTCAACAATCAGAATCAGCCTTGACATTCAGAATCGACCTCGACAATTGGCCTAAACCATTGGAACTGGCCTCGATAAAAGAAATCGGCCTCGACAATCCGAATTGGACTCGACAATCAGAATCGGCCTCAACAATTGGCCTCGATAATCGGAATTGGCCTCGACAATCGGAATCGGCCTCGACAATCAGAATCGGCCTCGACAATCAGAATCGACCTCGACAATCGAAACCGGCCTCGATAAACGCAATTGGCCTCAACAATCGGAATCGACCTCGACAATTAGAATTGACCTCGACAATTGGCCTCGACCATCGGAACTGACCTCGATAAACAGAATCGGCCTCGACAATCGGAATTGGCCTCGACAATCAGAACCGACCTCGACAATCGGAATCAGCCTCGACAATTGGAATCAGCCTCGACATTTAGAATCGACCTTGACAATTGGCCTAAACCATCGGAACCGGCCTCGATAAAAGAAATCGGCCTCGACAATCCGAATCAGAATCGACAATCAGAATCAGCCTCAACAATCTGCCTCAATAATCGGAATCGGCCTTGACAATTGGAATCGGCCTCGACAATCAGAATCGGCCTCAACAATCAGAATCGGCCTTGACAATCGGAATCAGCCTCGATAAATGGAATCAGCCTCAATAATCGGAATCAGCCTCGACAATTGGAACCGGCTCGATAAACGGAATCGGCCTCGACAATCGGAATTGGCCTCAACAATCAGAATCGACCTCGATAATTACCCTTGACCATCAGAACCAGCCTCGTTAAACAGAATCGGCCTTGACAATCGAAATTGGCCTCGACAATCAGAATCGGCCTCAACAATCCGCATCGATAATCGGAATCGACCTCGATAATCGGAATCGGCCTCGATAAACAGAATCATCCTCGACAATCGGAATCGACCTCGATAATCGGAATCGGCCTCGGCCTTAATAAACGGAATCGACCTCGACAATTGGAATCGACCTCGACAATCAGAATCGGCCTCGACAATCAGCCTCGACAATCAAATTTGCCTCGATAAACGGAATCAGCCTCGACAATTGGAATCGGCCTCAATAATTGGAATCGACCTCAACAATCAGCCTGACAATCGGAATTGACCTCAACAATCGGCCTAAGGGAAGGTCACTATATGGACGTTTAACCATCATTGCCCATTAATGTGGACATTTCACCAACATTGCTTCTGAAGAGTAGCCTTCACAAGGCCAAACATATAGTGGGCCCATGGTCTCGTACAAGGGTCATATATATACATCATGAAAGTGCCCTTGTTTGTCTATTAACGTGAGTGTTAAGTTAGCTAGACTGCAGAGCCTCATAGGAAGATCAATTCAAGCGTCTACCTCAACCGGATGTGTGCAAGCTCGTCACAGGTAAATCTAAGCCTCACATCCCCTGTCCAAAAACACCAGGTACATAAAACCCTTAAAACAACATAGAACATTTTAGGGTTTTTAAGGTAAGAAAACATTTTCAAAAATCAAAAAATTCTCTAAGTTTTCTTGCCTTATCGATTTTATCGATACACATCTCGATATGATCGACCTGCGCTGTCGAGTCCTCGATGCTCCATCGATAGCATCGAAAAGAGGACCAAATATGTCTAGCAACCTCATACATATCTGAACGGAATTATTGATGTATCGATACACCTATCGATATCATCGATATTCAAATCTCGAGTCCATCGAAGGTGACTCAATAATATCGACAGGCAGATCTCCGGCGCCCCTATTTTTACTTAAGAATATCTCATATGCATCGATATATGGAAGCCTCCTCGATACCATCGAAATTAGAATCTCAATGATATCGGAAGGTCCTCGATGATATCGGTCTTGGGCGCCAAGTTCTTCAAGTAAAATATTTCAGGATTGTTTATCTATGATCGGGGGTCACTCGATAGAATCGATATTCAAATATTGATGATATCGGTACCAGGTCGATTGCATCGAACAAGAACATAAATTGTCCAACAAGCTTAATGAAAAATCCGTTGGATTTATCAATGCCTTGACACTAATATCGATATCATCGATATTCAAATTTTGATGATCTCGAAGGTCCCTCGATCATTCTTGTAAACCTGAAATATTTTATAGTAAGTTTCTCTCACTTTTAAGTGTTGATGAATCGAACCTCTCATCGATGAAATCGGAGTTCGAAATCCGATGACAACGACAAGTGTTTCGATTCCATCGACCAGTTGGCTGAAGGTTTCAAAAGTGTATGACATTGAGTTTGTGTTATGAGCGGACCATCGATGATATCGAGAGTATACGCTCAATGATATCGAACCCGCTCGATGATATTGAACTCTGTCATAAATGTGACCGTTTTATATCCGTTGGAACCTTTTGCCTATTTCATGAGAGCTTGTCTATTGTTGCTGGTAAAGAAAGAAGAGAGTGCTTTTGAGTGTTTAACCTTAGATCTTATACCTATATCCTTTCTCTCAGGGAAGTTCATCTTCCAATCCACCCTCATCATTGATATTTAATAGAGTGGATTGGGGAATGAACTTACTCATTCAAGGATCCTCCAGCTACTACCTTAATGGCAAATCATTATGCTGGGATGCCTTGAATGCTTAGATGATTGAAATTGCTTTATTTTCCTTATAAGAAAATCTTTTGAGAGTAGGATTTCATCATAACCTTGACCCAACCCGTCGCCATGCTTTGGTACATCATTTGAGTTATGGATCAAGAAAGCCGAAGTCTCTTCGTTAACAGAGGAGGAGATCTTCGTCAACGTGCTGAATAGGGCTCATCTGCTTATTTGTAAGTTATTAGAGTCAAGAGGACACTTGTGATCATTCCTTTTTAAGATTGGGTCTTAGGTGTTTCTCACTCCTCCAAGCCCTCGTAGGAGGCTTCCGGCAGGAGTGTACGTGGTGGGTGCATTATGTATACCCTTGCTCTGTGGAGAGCATAAACATCTGGTTAAAGGTGAACCAGTCAAAACCTTGGGTTTGAGGTGAACCGTGTGAAACCTCGGGTTAGAGGTAAACTGTGTAAAACCTCCGTTAGGGTCTTATGGAAGATCCTTGGCCAGTGTGCTTAAAAGTGGGTGCGTTGTGTTTACCCTTGTTCGTGAGAGCATAAACAGTCAGCCTTAGTGTAGTTGTAAAGGTTGAAGGTGAACCTGATTTAAACCTTAGGTTTGAGGTGAACCGCTGTGAAACCTCCTTAGTGAAATTCGGTACGCTCAAGGGTTGAGTGCGGTTACCAGGAGTGGAGTAGACTGATTGTCGAACCACTATAAAAATGACTGTGTTTGAGATTGCTATTCTTTTGATTGTGTGATTTAATTTAATACTTTCATATCTGAATACCTAGGATTACACCTCACACACATACACAGTCATATCCATCATAGACTAGTTTGCATATTGTTCAGTTCTTAAAATAGTTTGTGATTGGATCCTCTACCAAGCTTGGAAGCCAGTAATCATATGAGCCTTATATACGTCAAAGTGGGCCTCAAAATTGGGCCTATATACATGCCAAGATGGGCCTAAATACATGGGCCCATATATACCAAAGTGGGCCTAAAAAAAATACATCAAGATGAGCCTAAACACATCAGCCCATATGCATCCAAGTGGACCTCCATAATGAGCCTAAAAATGCATCAAGATAGGCCTAAATACATGGGCCCATATTTACCAAAATGAGCCTCATGTGAGACCCACCATAATGTTTACTGTACTATCCAATCTGTTGATAAGGCCACATGAATAGGGGGCCCACCATAATATTTATTTTCCATCCACCTGTTGATGAGGTCACACAGACCTAGGGGCCCACTGTAATGTTTATTTGAAATCCAACCTATTCATAAGGTCAAAGGACCAGGGCCCACCGTAATATTTATTTTCCATCAAACCTGTTTAAAGGATCAGGTGGGTCAGGGCCCACCGTGATGTTCATTTGACACTCAACCGTGAAAACGGTTGAGCCTCCAATCAACATTGTTTTTCTGTAACGTGGTTCGCTTGAGATTAGGATCTGCCTCATTTTTGGGCTCATGCCTTAAAATCATCTAACAAAATAGATGGGCGGCATAGATGACACGCATACATCATGGTGGGGCCCACGGCAGGAGCCGTGGGTCCTACACGCTCGTCCGCCAGCGGGCGCAGGCAGCACGCCTGCGGCGTGAGCTGCAGCGTCTGCTGCTAACCCTTTTTTTTTGTGGCCCACCGAGATGTGATTCACAATCCAGCCCACCCATTATGAGTGTCCCACATTTTTGCCCATCCAGACCGAGTTTCAGCTACAGCCAAACTTCAAGTGGGTCCCACCAAGTATTTTTATATGTTTTGGCATGTTTTCACATGGTTTTAGAGGGTGTGGCCCACCTGAGTTCCGTATACGGCTGATCTTTGGGGACGTCCCACATACAAAGGGGACCCATCAAATTCCCGGTGTTGATGTTCGAAACACATCACGGTGGGGCCCACAACCGAGCCGTGAGGCCGGACTCGTGCGTCCGTGCACGCCAGCGTCTAGCGCAGGACGCTGGGCATCCTCTGTTGTGTCAGCGGCAGCAGCTACTGCTGCTGCCTCATGTAATTTTTTATTTTTTTAAAAAAATGAATTTTCAGGGTTTTTCCCCGTGTGGGGCCCGTATCCGGGAAATCCATCCCGCTCATTGGTTTCCACAGCTCAGGACCGTCCTAATGAGTCTAATATGCCATGTATTTTTTACGAGTAAAAACATAAAAAAATGAATTTTAACGGCCAACACTACATTTCCTATAGTATGGCCCGTTTGATAATCAGATTGATCCCAAATTTTGGCTCAATGCCTAAAAGGATCTGAAGTAAAGGATGGACAGTTTGGATTGAGCACATACATCGAGGTGGGGCCTGCATAGGTGGCCCATCTCCAAAAGTAATTTTTTTTTTGGTTAGCTTGAAAGTACACGCCCAGTACACGTTATACCCATCCAGTGTCCAGGGATGCTGGACGGTATAGATACAACACATGCACTGTGGTGGGTCCCACATGGACATGGCCCACCATAATTATATATATATGTGTATATATATATATATATATATATATATATATATATATATATATATATATATATATATATATATAATACGGATCTCTCCTAAAATGCGGTGGGCCACACCATCCGATGGATGGAGTAGGTTTAACACAATTCGGTGGGGCCCACTACATTTTAGAGAGAGGAAAGAGGAGAGAGAGAGAGAGATACGGTAAGATAGAGAGGAGGGACCCCGCCACTATGGGCCCTCCATTCCTTACATTTATACATCAAGCGGGTCCCACCACATGTGGCCCAAAAAAAAATGAGAAATAACTATGGATCACCCACCTCTTGCACTCCTTCTTACTCCCCTAGCCTCCTATGCTCCTTAGCTTGTCTTTTGACGGTAGATGATGGACTTTTGATGGTGGGGATGGTGGATCAACGGTTGAGATGGGAGATGAGAAGGTGTAGATGGAAGATGAGAAGGTGGACCACACTTAGGAGGGAGAGGGAAGCTTGGACGTATGAAGCCTTGCTGCTTGGGAGAGAGTTTTTGAGAGAGATGGAGAGTTAATGGTGAGAGGGATAGGTGGAATGGTGGGTGTAAGGAAGGATATGGGTTGGGTTGAAAAGTTGTAAAAGAGGTATGGTGAGAGGAGAGAGAAGTTGACTTTTGAAAAGGGAGGGATGGGTTGTTGTACTCATGGCATGGTGTGTACTTGACATGATTTGATGGGACATCTCGTAGAGATTCCCTCGTAATCCGCAATGCGCGGTGTTTCTTCGGAATGAACACAGACCGACATCCTCTATCCTGGGTATCGGTTCGGTGCGCGAGTCGCGGCGTTGGAACCGCGGCGATGACGCGGTCACCAAGGTATGAGTTTCGAATCGAGCCACCTTCGGTAGGCAAGACTCGACTTAAGATCGCGTGCAAACATCGGAACAGGTCGATGGTTGCCGGAATTCGACCGGTAGGATCACGGAAGCATACAGAACGGTACGGACTAGGGTACGGGTCTTACAACTCTCCCCTCCAAATAAAAATTTCGTCCTCGAAATTTGCTCAATCATCGCAACTAGTCATAACTCATAATAGAAGAGGAAACAAGGCATCGTCATACAAAATCGAAGGCAGCATACAAGATACAGTATATGATCAATCATTAAAGAGATGAGGATAGCGTTCTCGAATCTCGGCCTCGCACTCCCAAGATGCCTCATCAACAGAATGGTGACCCCACTGAACCTTCACCAAGGGTATGACCTTGGTTCGTAGGACCTGCTCCTTTCGATCAAGGATATGAACTGGCTGCTCAATGTAAGAAGCGTCCTTACGAACCTCCAACGGCTGTCAATCGATAACAGGGACTATGTCTGACCCACACTTTCTCAACATAGAGACGTGGAAAACGTTGTGGACGCCAGACAACTGAGGTGGCAAGGCAAGCCGATAGGCCACAACGCCAATGCGTTTAGTGATCTCGAAAGGTCCTATGAACCTCGGGGCAAGCTTGCCCTTTGCTCCGAATCGAACCACGCCCTTCATGGGCGAGACCTTAAGATACACATGATCTCCTGCATCAAACTCCAAGGGAGGACATCGGCGATAAGCAAAACTCTTCTGCCGGCTTTGAGCTGTGCGCATCCTCTGCCTGATGATATCAATAGCCTCTAAAGTCTCCTGCACAAGCTCGGGACCTAGGAGACGCCGCTCTCTAACCTCGGTCCAACAACTCGGAGATCTGCATGGTCTGCCATACAATGCCTCAAAAGGAGCCATGCCAATGGTCGCCTGATAGCTGTTGTTGTATGCGACCTCAGCTAATCGTAGATGCTCATCCCAGCTACCCCCGAAATCAATCGCACAGGCCGGAAGCATATCCTCAAGGATCTGGTTGACCCTCTCGGTCTGGCCATCGATCTGCGGATGATACGCTGTACTGAGCTGCAAATCAGTCCCCATCGCTCTCTGAAAGCTCCCCCAAAACTGAGACGTAAACCTCAAATCTCGGTCAGAGACGATCGAGACTGGAATGCCATGCAGTCTCACAACCTCCTCGATAAATAACCTCGCAAGCCGGTCCATAGACCAAGTCGCACGCATCGTGATAAAATGTGCCGACTTCGTCAGACGATCCACAACAACCCAAATGGCGTCATGACCGCGCTGAGTCCTCGGCAAGCCCATAATGAAATCTGTCGACACGTGCTCCCACTTCCACATCGGGACACTCAACGGCTGCAATAGACCAAGAGGTCTCTGATGATCGGCCTTGACACGCTGGCATGTGTCACACTCGGCCATAAAACTGGCAATCTAGCGCTTCATCCCCGCCCAAAAATACTGTCTCCTCATATCACGATACATCTTCGTCGAATCAGGGTGGATAGAAAACCGCGATCGATGTGCCTCGGTCATAAGATCTCTGTGTAACTCTGGAATATCCAGGACACATAATCGGCCTCTGAAGCGAAGTCCACCATCAACACCCATCTGCCAATCTGTCTGACTCTCAGATGCTGCCTCTGCTTGGTAATCCTGTAACGACTCATCTGTCTGCTGAGTCTCGATAACCCTTGTGACAAGAGAGGGTTGAATCGACAGGCTCGATAGCTGAACGATAGAAGACTGCAGACCAAAATCGAAGTCGTACTCTGCGATATCCTCGAGCATCCTCCACTCTTGAATCATCATGTGTGCACCAGGCCTCGCGGCTGGCGGCTGAGGGCATCCGCCACCACGTTTACCTTACCTGGGTGGTACTGGAGGTCAAAATCATAGTCTTTCAGAAGCTCCATCCAGCGTCTGTCTCATGTTCAGCTCGGACTGAGAGAATAGATACTTCAAGCTCTTGTGGTCAGAGAAGAGCTCAAACCTGACCCCATAGAGATAGTATCTCCACACATTCAGTGTGAAGACGACTGCAGCCAGCTCCAGATCATGCGTGGGGTAGTTCAGCTCATGGACCTTGAGCTGACGAGACGCGAAGGCTACAGGCCTGCCGTGCTGCATAAAGACAACACCCAATCCAATACGCGAAGCATCAGTAAATACAACGAATCCATTACTCCCAGAGGGAAGAGTGAGGACAGGAGCGGACGTCAAACGGTCCTTCAACTCCATAAATGCTCGCTGGCATGCATCAGTCCAAACAAAATCTGTGCCCTTCCGAGTCAACCTGGTCATCGGGGCCGCGATATGAGAGAAGGCCTCTATGAAATGTCGATAGTGTCTAGCTAAACCAAGGAAACTGCGGATCTTAGACGCAGTCATGGGCTGGTTCCGCTGACGCACTGCCTCAACCTTCGAGAGGTCCACTGCGACACCCTCCCACGTCACTACGTGACCGAGGAACCCACCTCCTCCTGCCAGAACTCGCACTTCTCCAGCTTCGCATACAGCTGGTGGGCACGGAGGGTTTGCAAAGCGATCTCTAAATGCTGCATATGATCCTCACGAGTCTTCGAATATATCAGAATGTCGTCGATGAAGACCACAACAAACTGATCGAGAAATGGACGAAAGACCTCGTTCATTAACTGCATGAAGACCGTGGGTGCATTGGTCAGTCCGAAGGACATGATCTGAAACTCAAAATGTCCATAACGCGTCCTGAAAGCTGTCTTCGGGATGTCCTCCTCTCGGACACGAATCTGATGATAACCGGAATGTAGGTCAATCTTCAAGAAGAACTGTGCACCCTGCAGCTGATCAAATAGATCATTTATCCTCAGGAGTGGGTATTTGTTCTTAATCGTGACCCGGTTGAGCTCACGGTAGTCGACGCAGAGCCTCAACGAGTCATCCTTCTTCCTGACGAAGAGTACCGGCGCTCCCCAAGGCGAACTGCTCGGACGAATGAATCTCAACTCACGCATCTCGTCCAACTGCCGCTGTAACTCATGCAGCTCCATCGGTGACATACGGTACGGGGCCTTCGAGGTAGGCGCGGTACCAGGCACAAGATCAATCCCGAACTCAATATGGCGACGAGGCGGCAGTCCCGGAATCTCCTGAAACACGTCGGGGAAGTCGCAGACAATCAGAATATGATCGATACAATCGGCAACAGACTCTACAATGGCGTAGGACATCAAGCATGACAACGACTCTCCTCGGGGCTCGGCAACAAACTGAAACTGTGACAAGCCTGGTATGTAGAACATGACTGTCCTCGCGGAATAGTCCATGATGGCGTGGTACTCGGCAAGCCAATCCATGCCCAAGATAACGTCGAAATCTGTCATCGGCAGCACAAATAAGTCAGCAGGTAAGAATATATCACCGACCAAAACAGGGCAAGACGGACAGAAACGGGCCAATACTGTAGTCTTCCCTAAAGGTGTCGATACGGTCAATCCCTCACTAGAAGACTCGGTCGGCAATCCAGTCGATTGATGAAAACCCTCAGACATAAATGAGTGCGAAGCGCCGGAATCGAATAATACTCGTGCGATGCATGAGGAGACTGGAAGTATACCCTCTATGACCCCTCCGGAAGTCTACAGGTCCTACTGAGCTACATAGAATCTGGCCTGAGCTAGCTGGGGAGGTGTCTGTCCCCTCTGAGGTCCCTGGTGCTGCTGCTGCCTCTGCGGCGGCCTATACTGCTGTCTCTGCTGCTGTTGGGGCCTCGGTGGCTTAGGTGGCTACGGTCGCTGCTGATGGGGCCGCTGCTGCTATGCTGAAGGCTGCTGCTGTGGTCGCTACTGTCCTGGAGACTGCTGTGGCCCTCTAGACTGCTGCAGATGAGGACGGGGGTACTCAGATATGCGGTGTCCAGAACCGCCACATCCAAAATACGTCCCTGTAAACAGCTGCTGGGGTGGCCCAGAAGGTGCCACTGACGCTGCTGGTGCTGCTGGTACTCTAGCAGGTGGATGACCCCTATACCTCTGTGGTCGTCGATGCTGCTGAGAGCTACTAGACTGGGCCGGCTTCTTCCGGCCTCTCCTCTGATCTCGATCGCTCTGAGAGCCAGCCCACTCAGTCTCGTAGATCTGAGCCCTTCGTACTACCGCCTGAAAGGTCGGGAGCTCGTGCCCAATAACACGGCCTCGAAGACCAAAACGTAAACCGCTCTCGAAACGGCTGGCCTTCCGCCCCTCATCATCAACCATATATGGCGCAAACCGTGACAGCGCTACGAAGCGAGCCACGTACTGCGCCACGGACATGTCTCCCTGTACTAGAGTCTCAAATTCTCGTCCCCTCTAACGACGAATGTGGTCGGGGAAGTACTGCTCCTCGAATCGGCTGATGAAATCCTCCTATGTCCGGACATGATCGGGTCCTGCAACGCGGGTAACAGAGGTCCACCAGTGCTCTGCCTCGCCCTGAAAAAGGAATGTGGCCAATCGGACTCGCTGCTCGGTCGTACATGACATAATATCAAAAATCTTCTCCACATCAGAGCGTCATCTCTCAGCCGCTGACGGATCTGGCTCACCCTGAAATCGTGGAGGATCCATCCGTCTGAACTCTCGAAGAAGGGCACTCGCGCGCTCCTGCTCTGCCTGGGCTGGAGAAACAACTGGGCGTCTGCCCTGCCCCTGAAGTGTAGCTGTCACAGCCTGTAACATCTGCTGTAACTGCGAGGCACTCATAGGCACGGTCGGATCCGCA
The DNA here is from genome assembly GCA_021015155.1 of Magnolia officinalis. Lineage (NCBI taxonomy): Eukaryota > Viridiplantae > Streptophyta > Magnoliopsida > Magnoliales > Magnoliaceae > Magnolia > Magnolia officinalis. The sequence continues at coordinate 71,830,639 of JAJHSJ010000005.1, forward strand.
CCGGCATCAGGTGGAGGAACATCATCCTCAGAAAAGGGAGCAGGGATCTATTGCGGTAGAACGGGAGGTGTAGGTGGTAAAGCTGGAGCCTCGGGTGGTCGAGCGGGATCCTCAGGTGGTGGATCAGGGTGCGCTCGGCTCGCTCTCCTGGGTGGCATGTCCTATGGAAAAGATAAGGCACCAATCAATCTTGAGAATCGCGCGCTAATGAACTCAATCGAAAGGTTACGCACTCGGAACCTATTTGTCCTAAGCTCATAGCAAACATGTGATGTTGTTCTCGGTTATTCCCAAGTTATGCTCTGATACCAACTTCTGTCACGCCCCGAACTCGGAGACCGGGCTCACAAAATTCCCAATCGCCGAATCCGGCGCCGACAACCTCCGTAGTACCCCATTCTCGGCTCTCGGCACCCATATACCAGGTTCTGATCCTGGGATGCTACAAGAAGGATTTCTTATATCAATTTGAATCGTAATGAGCATAACCAAGCATAACCCACGAACAATAACCACAAGAACACCATCACAAAATCCACTATGATCAAAAACTTTGAGTACAGTGCGTATAAAGGGAAATACAAGATAGTGGTAATATCAAAACTCCAAAAGCTCGGTGGCACGCTCCAACTGTGGCGAGACTATAGCTGCGTCCTGGCGTCACCTGCACGCATCAATCATACATAAGCTTATAGAAAGTTTAGAGGGCGGTGTAAGTGTGTGTGAACGTGCTCAGAATGCAATATCAGAGTGATGTGGAATCATGCTGATGAGTACGTAAATGCAACCAACCGTACCAAGGCTATACAGTACAAGATATGAATGTTATCGACCATAACAAGGCCATGCGATGCAACATGTAAGTCAAGCATGCCAACCCTCATACCAATGCAACTCCTCACTAGAGCATCAAATCAGTACAGTTCTCAGTCTGGATAATCACCGGCGTTCAGTACACTCCAAATGGCACTGTCTCTCTCAAGCAGCACAGTTCAAGTGAGCGTAAGAAACCTCACTATCCGCCTGGCTAATAGTCAGCTAATACCTATCCGGCACATCGATAGCGAACCCATTTCTGAGCTGGTCAAACTCAGCCTAGTAATGCCCCCTGCTCTCGGGCGAGTAAGGCCACCACTCCTTTCCAACCGACCACGACACAGTGGGAGACACGGCCTCATGGTATTCGGCCCTCGTGCGCTCATATATCCACTCGGTATCGACGTTGGAGTCATCCTCTGGTATCATCGGGTTCAATGACTCTCACCCAGGGACATCTATGGCGCCACAATTGCTTGGAACAAGATTTTTCGGTATCCAACAAGCCACCCACGATATATCTGTGGAGGCTATGGCCCTGATGTCGCTAGGGCATATCTTAATCATACAGATGCAAGTGCATGAATCATACTGCCAAACATGCAACCATCCTGCATGTGACATGCGCTCATGTAGGTAACTCCACCTATCAGGGAGCCCATAAACAGTCTGCCTGAAGGCATATGCTATGATCAGTCACTCCTCATACCAAGCATACATATGATGCGTATGATCATGAATCATGTATCTACACTAAACATGTTATATAGTGATGGGCTTGTGCATAACGGATATGGGCCTAGACGGCCTACTCACTACAAGTATAGGCCTATCCATGGGCCTTAGGGAGTGTGACAATGCGGACATTTAACCAACATTATCCTTACAATGTGGACGTCAAACCAACATTGTTCCCAAGGCACTACATCATTATCTACACCACGGAAGGATCACGCATTGCGATGGACCTAATTGCACCCAATTGGGCCTTAAGTACATCAATTGGGCCGTATCATATGGGCCTTATATTCATCAAGTGGGTCGTATCATTGGATCGCACCAACGGGCCTTACGTACATTGCAATGGGCCATAACCCATGGGCTTTGCACATATCACATTAGTCGCACAACATGGGTCTCGAATATAACAAGGTGGGCCTAATCATATGGGCCTTATATACGTCAAAGTGGGCCTCAATATTGGGCCTATATACATGCCAAGATGGGCCTAAATACATGGGCCCATATATACCAAAGTAGGCCTAAAAAAAATACATCAAGATGGGCCTAAAACACATCAGCCCATATGCATCCAAGTGGGCCTCCATAATGAGCCTAAAAATGCATCAAGATGGGCCTAAATACATGGGCCCATATTTACCAAAGTGAGCCTCATGTGAGACCCGTCATAATGTTTATTGTACTATCCAATCTGTTGATAAGGCCACATGAATAGGGGGCCCACCATAATATTTATTTTCCATCCACCTATTGATGAGGTCACACAGACCTAGGGGCCCACTGTAATGCTTATTTGAAATCCAACCTATTCATAAGGTCAAAGGACCAGGGCCCACCGTAATATTTATTTTTCATCAAACCTGTTTAAAGGATCAGGTGGGTCAGGGCCCACCGTGATGTTCATTTGACACTCAACCGTGAAAACGGTTGAGCCTCCAATCAACATTGTTTTTCTGTAACGTGGTCCGCTTGAGATTAGGATCTACCTGATTTTTGGGCTCATGCCTTAAAATCATCTGACAAAATAGATGGGTGGCATAGATGACACGCATACATCATGGTGGGGCCCATGGCAGGAGCCGTGGGTCCTGCACGCTCGTCCGCCAGCTGGCGCAGGCAGCACGCCTGCGGCGTGAGCTGCAGCGTCTGCTGCCAACCTTTTTTTTTGTGGCCCACCGAGATGTGATTCACAATCCAGCCCACCCACTATGAGTGTCCCACGTTTTTGCCCGTCCAGACCGAGTTTCAGCTGCAGCCAAACTTCAGGTGGGTCCCACCAAGTATTTTTATATGTTCTGGCATGTCTTCACATGGTTTTAGAGGGTATGGCCCACCTGAGTTCCGTATACGGCTGATCTTTGGGGACGTCCCACATACAAAGGGGACCCATCAAATTCCCGGTGTTGATGTTCGAAACACATCACGGTGGGGCCCACAACCGAGCTGTGAGGTCGGACTCGTGCGTCTGTGCACACCAACGTCCAGCGCAGGACGCTGGGCGTCCTCTGTTGTGTCAGTGGCAGCAGTAGTAGCTGCTGCCTCATGGAAATTTTTTTTAAAAAATGAATTTTCAAGGTTTTTTCCCGTGTGGGGCCCGTATCCGGGAAATCCATCCCGCCCATTGGCTTCCACAGCTCAGGACTGTCCTAATGAGTCTAATATGCCATGTATTTTTGGCGAGTAAAAACATAAAAAAATGAATTTTAACGGCCAACACTACATTTCCTATGGTATGGCCTGTTTGATTATCAGATTGATCCCAAATTTTGGCTCAACGCCTAAAAGGATCTGAAGTAAAGGATGGATAGTTTGGATTGAGCACATACATCGAGGTGGGGCCTGCATAGGTTGCCCATCTCCAAAAGCCTTTTTTTTGTTAGCTTGAAAGTACACGCCCAGTACACGTTATACCCATCCAGCGTCCAGGGACGCTGGACGGTATAGATACAACACATGCACTGTGGTGGGTCCCACATGGACATGGCCCACCATAATTATATATATACGTGTATATGTGTATATATATATAATACAGATCTCTCCTAAAATGCGGTGGGCCACACCATCCAATGGATGGAGTAGGTTTAACACAATTCGGTGGGGCCCACTACATTCTAGAGAGAGGAAAGAGGAGAGAGAGAGAGAGAGAGATACGGTAAGATAGAGAGGAGGGACCCCGCCACTATAGGCCCGCCATTCCTTACATTCATACATCAAGCGGGTCCTACCACATGTGGCCCAAAAAAAATGAGAAATAACTATGGATCACCCACCTCTTGCACTCCTTCTTACTCCCCTAGCCTCCTATGCTTCTTAGCTTGTCTTTTGACGGTAGATGATGGACTTTTGATGGTGGGGATGGTGGATCAACGGTTGAGATGAGAGATGAGAAGGTATAGATGGAAGATGAGAAGGTGGACCACACTTGGGAGGGAGAGGGAAGCTTGGACGTATGAAGCCTTGCTGCTTGGGAGAGAGTTTTTGAGAGAGATGGAGAGTTAATGGTGAGAGGGATAGGTGGAATGGTGGGTGTAAGGAAGGATATGGGTTGGGTTGAAAAGTTGTAAAAGAGGTATGGTGAGAGGAGAGAGAAGTTGACTTTTGAAAAGGGAGGGATGGGTTGTTGTACTCATGGCATGGTGTGTACTTGACATGATTTGATGGGACATCTCGTAGAGATTCCCTCGTAATCCGCAATGCGCGGTGTTTCTTCGGAATGAACACAGACCGACATCTTCTATCCTGGGTATCGGTTCGGTGCGCGAGTTGCGGCGTTAGAACCGCGGTGATGGCGCGGTCGCCAAGGTATGAGTTTCGAATCGAGCCACCTTCGGTAGGCAGGACTCGACTTAAGATCGCGTGCAAACATCGGAACGGGTCGATGGTTGCCGGAATTCGACCGGTAGGATCGCGGAAGCCTATAGAACGGTACAGACTAGGGTACGGGTCTTACACCCCACTTCTCAAAATTTCAGCTCGAAGGCCAAGTATAATTATAACACATTGCTGGATTTTTAACCCAACAGGTTTATGGGACTGTTGGAGCCCAAAAAATGATCCATTTGATTAGGACATCAGTCCAAGTAGTTCAGTCATTAAGTTAGAGGGCCCCACCACATAGGATTACATCACATTAATTGGAAAAAATGGTGGGCCACACTGCTGGACCAAGGTCCAGCAGGTTGTCCACATGGGGCATCCCACATGGGCCTGAGCGTCCTGATGGGCTGGACTCCCAGCCCATGTGCTAGCTAAAAGGCGGGTCCTACCCTGGGTACTCCACACTCGGACGAACCATACTTAAGTGGGCCACACAAAGGAAGGCCAAAGGGATAAAACACACATCATGATGGGCACAAAATGGCGTGGACGACCAGCCCATGCTAGACGCCCCAGCCTTGGGCGTCCAGCCCTTGCCAAAAATTCCTCGGTGGTTCGTTGTGCCCGAAATTCGGTAGGTGGGTCCTAGCAGGGTTATGCCACATTTAGTTAAAATTTCAGATTTTTTTGAGTTAGGAAAGTATTTTTGTGAATTAAGAGCAAAAAGATTGTTCAAAAATCTGGTTAGTGCAAAATTATGGCTGACTTTGTTTTAAGCACCCAATGGGGTGGGCCCAAGATCTCCAAAAATTGGAAAAAATTAATTTTAACGTCCACACATATGTATACTATAAGGTAGGGTCCACAAAAGTGGCTCACCAATGCAAAAATTGTTTTATATTTTAAGATTTCCAAACTGACATGTTGCTGGACAGTTCAGAAAATCTGGACTGTCCACCCCACTTGGGCCACACCTTTGGGACCTCAATCAAGGTCAAATATCGCTGAAATTTGGGGGACATCTAGGTGGGGTCCCCACCTTTAAGAAAAGTATATTTGAAGGGTAGGAAAGGTCCCCCAATCAATCCCAAAATCTAGTCAAAAAACAAACAGAAACTGTCTAGAAAATTTCTGGACAACAACATATACTTGGAATATACTAAGCATATGAGTCAAATAAAGAGGAGATTACCCAATAAATTTGGTACCATGGTCCACCTTAGTGGGCCCCACAAATATCGAGGCCATATCCCCAACCAAAAACCCATTGCATGTATCTTATATGGGGGAAATGCGGCACCAACGTCCCACGTATGGACAACACATGGCGTCCACAATGTTTGGACAGTCTGGATGTTGCAAGGCCTCTAAGTGGGCCACACACCTCAAAGATTAGGTCATGATGATAGGGAAAACGAAGAAAAGGAAGAAAGAAAGCAGGATCCGGTCACAAGAGAGGGTCTCCACCACCATTGAGGCCCTCCCTTCATCACAAACATTACACCTTCCACTATATTCATTTACAAGTTACATCATATACATGCATGCAATAAAATTTCAGATCTAAGGTGGGGATGCCATCCCTACCAAGGTCTAGGGTCTAGATGACCCCTCAAGAACATGGATCAAAAAGAAAAAGGCCATGATGGGGTCTATGGAGAATAGCCCCATCTATGGAACATGCATGCAAGAAGGTTGGCCATAGGCCTCATCCATGGATACTTGGGGACCTCCACCATCATTTGGTGGGCCCCACAAGCTCCTTAAGGTGGGAATGAAAAGATCTAAGAAGGAAGAAAAGAAATCCTAAACTAAAAACACCCACCTCAATAGTTTTTCACCAAACTCCTACCAATGGACTTCTATGCTTCAAGCTTCAAGGATCAATGGCTAAGATTGAAGATGGAAGGTTAGATGAGGGGGTTTTTGAGGGTATAAGGGGTTGGAGATGAGGAGAAGGGTGGGACATTCCAAGAGTAGAGAGGGAGAAGGAGAGATGAGGAGAAGAGAGGAAGGGAGGGAAATGAAAGAAATTGCTAGCAAGAGAGGGTTTTATGCAATGTAATGATTATTTTGCTTGGAAAGAGGGATATGATCTCTCTCTCTCTCTCTCTCTCTCTCTCTCTCTCTAGAGAAGAGAGAAATTCTGAAATTTCAGATTTAGGAAAGAAGGAAAAGTAGCTTTTGCATGGGAGATAGAAAAATGAGCTCTCTTAGATAGAGAACTCATGATCACTCGCTAGCTAGGTAGGGCTAGAGACCTAGTCTAATCTACCTACCCTATAATGGCTAGGGTGATGAAACTTATGCTTAGGGATATGCACCAAATCCTAGGTGGGCCCCACAATCACGATCAATGGCCTAGAATGAGCACGACCCACATCTTAAGATCTATAACTTAGATGGATGCACGGGACGCGGCATCGAAACTGCGGCGACGATATGAACAAGATGGCGTAGGTTTCAGGTCGATTTAATTCGGGTCAACGTGACCGAACTCAAGGATGACCGCAAACACTACCCGAAGGTAGCGGGTCGCCGGGATTTGACCGGTAGGACCATGTGACCTAAAGAAACGACGTGCATACTTAGGTCTTACAGAAGCAACCTCGCACATGCGCGCGACCGTAATGTAGTGTGATGTGTTTGACTCAGCCATTTTTTCTTTCTTTGTGACATGATAACGCCATGTGCATGCTCATGTGGGTAGAGAGCCTCCATACACTGACGCAATAGTTAATGAGTCGACATGCACCGACATGTAATTAATGCGCTACCTGTATGCACGTCGAGTCCAACAACACTCTAATGTAGAGCGGGTTGCGGACATGTTCATATCCAAGATGGACCAGAGAAAGCCCGATTGGAGGCGAATGTGATCCGGACCGTCAGAACCTTAAAAAAAAGCTTATCCGGCAAACTAGAATGAGTTATTCGACATACCAGATATGATTTTGGGGTAGGAGAAGTTACTTTAGCCAACCAACTCGGCTATGCCGGATTACCCATGCCGAATTTATGAGATTCCATCAAATCAATGGTTGAAAGTCCTTTTTAATGTCATTTTTTAACTATTTATAGTAAGTTTTAATTCAATCCTAATTTTTGATCCATTGAGTTTTAAGAGTTGTGTCCAACATGAAAAGTTCTTAGAAAAATTAGGAGAATAACATGGTTAAACCAAATAGGACACTTACTAGTTTTGGCTGAAAACCATGAGGCCTAGTGGAAATCATGATCGTCTATAAATAGTAAGTTTATTATTTATAGTAAGTCAAGAATTTTAGGGAGTTTGAGTTGGAGTTTGATTTCGTAACTTCTTCCAAGGTTTGGTATTACTTTTTGAAAGGTTATAAATTCATTTTTATCCTCTATCAATCAAAATTTGAATTTCTAGAATTTATTTTTATTTTCTTATTTTCCCTCATGGATTTGAGGTACTTTGTGAGTAGTCCAAAGAAGCTCCGTGTATTCGGAATAGTTATCTCCTTGAGGAAGACATTGATCGACCTCATCATGTCCATCCCTGCATCACCATCTCTCATCTCATTATAAATGCACATCATTTTCCCATTTCATTCAAAAGAAATAATTTAAAAAAAAAAAAAAAAAACTATCTTCTACTACTCTCCACTTCTTTGGGATTTCTCTCTACAACTTTCCTTCTAGACATAAAAAGGAGCAACTTAGGTTTGTGTAGTTGAGATCATGTGTGTGCTTGACCCAAGTTGTTTATTATAGTAGAGTGTTGATGTATCTTGGAGGCAAAATTATTGAGATTTAGTGCATCGACAATTTTCCTTGTAAGAGTGAATCGTTCTTTAAGAGAATCACAGTAACATTTCTCAGCTCTCTAAATGATACTTTTATCATTTCTTGTCTGTAATATTTTAATTTTCGGCTTTATCTCTTTATAATAACCAATATTTTAAACATTTGATCTTATCACTCCAAGGTTGGCCTGATAAGGGCCAAGCTAGGACAGAGAGACCTTTTTACCCTGGTTATATATAGCTAGGGCCTGGCTAGAGCCAATGCTTACGAGATTGGGGCCGGGCCAACCCCAAGCCATCCCTAACCTGGCCCATTGCCTCCTCTACTCCCATGTGAAGATCTCAATATGCCAAAAAAAAAAAAAAAAGACTGATCCACTCGTCACGTGGGCCACAAATATAATTTGTAGATCAACCCTTTGCAATTTTAGTTAAACCATCCATTTTTTTTTTCATAGAAATGACCCAGCGGATGACTGGACCTGCCAGATTTTTAAGCATTCCGTCTTCACAAGGTGGGTCCACCTTTCATGGCACTTAATGTTCCATTTGAAAGTTCGCGAGGAGAGAGTGCCAGTGATGCTAGCAAACTTACACGTCACTTAAAAAATATCAGATACACCTTATCTTAATTAAGCAAGGAACATTAATTCCATTGAAGTAAGGAATTCTTACTTAATTCCAAATATCATATGCACCTTATCTTAAGTAAGGAATTCTTACTTAATTCCATTGAAGTTGAAGTCAGGAATTCTTACTTAATTCCATTGAAGTTGAAGTCTGTTCCCTTTTATTTATTTATTTATTTATAAATTAAAAAAAAAAAAAAGATTTCCGTCATTCCGTGCACGTTACACAATTTATGTGTAGCTCCATCCTGACTTCATACATAAGCTACGGAAGATACCTATGATGATCGGGACAGTTGATCGGATGGGCCACCGCATCGATCAACCATATGCCAAAACGTCTGGTGGTTGAAAATTTTGGACCATCCAGTTGCTGCGATTTTTACCAATGGGATCTGATCCATCACTATGTTCTGAATGAACGGTCTCCTTTTATGCACATGATCTAAATGACTGCCACATCCAAACCCCTTGGTTTATGGACACGACCCATCAGTAAAGCCCACCAAATCAACGCTCATGATCAACATGAACAATTTGCACATGGATAATAGACATGTTTGTGATGTAGAGCTGGTCACGGACAGATTCATGGCCAAGATGGATTAGAAAAGGCCGATCGGAAGCGGAAGTGATATGGACCATCAAAACTTAAAACGGACGTATCTCACAAACCAAAATGAGTTATTGGACGTATCATATATGATTTTGGGGTAGGACAAGCTACTTTTGCCACCCAACCTGGGTAACGCCGAATTTGCAACATACCATCAGATATACAGTCGAAATCCAGTTTTTTTTTTTTTTTTTTTTTTTTTTTTATACTATTTATAGTAAGTTTTAGTTTGAATATATCTCTTCATTAGTTGGGCTTTAAGAGTTGTGCCCAACATGAAAAGTGCTTAGAATAATTAGGATCACATCATGGTTTAACCAAATAAGACACTATCTTTGGCCGAAAACCATGTGCACTAGTAGACATCACGACCATATATAAATAGTAAGTTTACTATTTATAGTAAGTCATGATTCATAGGAGTTTTAGTTGTAGTTTGATTCCGAAATTTCTCCCATGGCTTAATATCTCTATTTATAGGGTTGTGAACTCATTTATTTCATTCATCAATCAATTTACAAATTTTATAGAATTTATTTATATTATTTCTTGTTTTTTTCCTCGTGAATTCGAGAAGTCTCTGTGAGGAGTCCAGAGAAGATCCGTGGATTAGAGTAGTTATCCTTGAGGAAGACGGTGATCGACCTCATCACGTTCATCCTTGCGTCATTTTGGTACATTGTTAATGGAACTCCATGTCTTGTCCAGTTTCAACACATAGCTCAATGGTAGATAAAGTGTGTTCTAGTGGTGAGGTCAAAAGGTTTGAGTGACTATGTGAGGTGTGCATACGTATAAAAGGAAAGGAAAATAAAAATAAAAATCGTATCCCCCAGTCATATTAGAATTTGCACTAACTTGGTTTTCAATTTGGACACACTACACCAAAAACGCTATTCTGGAACGACAGAAACTTTGGTTCAGAAACGGCGCTAAGCCGTTTTTGATTGAAAACGGTTCTCCACCGTACTCAATTCAATGCTACTTATTTTGTTATTTCCACTATTTTATTGGTGTATCCCAATTGTGTATTGGATCTTATTAGTTTTTATTATATTGTTTTATTATTTTATTTTAAAACAGATGGACGGAATGGATTCAGTTAGGTACCTCTCAGTGGACCCCACAAGGCCCGAGAGGTACACTGCTCTATATGTACCGCAGACTACCGATTCATTTAACCTATTTTCTTACGCCAGAAGCCCTAAGAGCTTCATTTCGCAAACCGCCGTCTCCACTCTCCCTCTCTCTCGATCTCCATCTCTCTCCCTCTCTCGATCTCCCTCTCCCTCTTCCGATCTCGACCCCCTCTCTCTCTCTATCTCCCTCTCACTTTCCCTCTCCCTCGATCTCCCTCTCACTCTCCGAAGGAAATGCTGGGCCGCCACGGTGCCGGATCGGGAGATTAGTCGGGTTCTGGTGTGCGGCCGCGCTCATCCTCGGTGTCGCCATCTTGCTGTCGGCGATCTTCTGGCTGCCGCCGTTCTTGAGAGCCGATCGGGGGCATCTGAGCCTGGAGGAAGGTGAGTATTGATGGTGCTACGACCGGATGCTTTTCATTTTGCTGACCTTTCTCTGGCCCATATCAATTACCTAAAACTGTTGTGGTTCTCAAAATCTGCACTAATCACAGCAGAATGATTGACTGTCTGTTTCAGCAAAAACATCCATTCGGCTTGCAATGTGAGAATTGGATAGCGTGCGCGACTGGCATTCCCCTTGTTCTTCAACAATTTCGGTGTTGTTGCAACAACAAACTCAACACATCAGGGTACATCCTATCTCATCATCCATCATTAGAACTCGCAAAACCCTCCCAAACCTCTCGAAAACTCTCTTCGAAGCCGTTCTTATCACTCTTTGTTGTTTTCCAGTAGCTGACATTGCATATCAGCACATTTTCAAGATGCTTGGGGTGATACCAGTATGTGCCGCTGATAAGTGGTCATTTCAGGGCTAGTGGGAATCAGATTTCTATTAGCCGTATTTTAAGATTTTCAAGTCATTTTTTGCCACCTTAGCAAGCCGGCCCCATCTGTTGGCCCAGATCACTGCCATGTGGCTGGGGGGAATCGGGTTCCCACCAGTCACGTTTGGCCAATCTGGACCATTAGTTGGTTCCCGGATGGGCCTAGGTGACCCTCCGATGCACTCTGTTTCCACTTACAATACTTCATTGGGTTGATCTGATGCTGATTTTGAGAATTTGCTGTGATTGCTTGAAGTATTATCTACATTTTTGGGTGGGGTTTCTTAAAATGAGGTATGCCCAAAGCTCAAGTGGGCCACCCCACAGGAAATGATGGGGTTTAACGTTCGTGGGGCCACAGAGGCTTTAGATTGGGGATGATATTTGTGTTCTCTGTTGATGCCTATGGTGCTAACCTTGTGAACGACTTAGATGTGAATATAAACATCTGGGTGGGCTGTAGGAAGGTTTAAACAGTAGGCATTTTTTATTTTTATTTTGAAGGTTAAGATGAGATCGTTGCTGATTTACCTCGAAACTCGAAGTGATATAAGGTGAAGGTGGATTTGAAGTAGATATCAGGGTTTCATACAGGTGCTACTCTGATCAAGCTGAAAAAGTGACATTGATGTTAGATCACACAGAAAATATCTAAATGCTCTTTCTAAGGTGAAAGTAAACGTAGATTTTCATTAATTTAGTAAAGGTATTCGGAGAAAATGCATGGAACTTGCATGAATGCAACACCGAAAGTAAACGTAGATTTTCATTAATTTAGTAAAGGTATTCGGAGAAAATGCATGGAACTTGCATGAATGCAACACCATCCTTGGGAATTAGCACGAGCATGGAAGCATTATCACCCAACATTTTCACTTTCTTCTTCTTATTCTTTTGCAAGCATTTAAGCTTGATTTGAAGGCTCACCAACCTGATTTGGTGGAAGTAACTTTATACATAAAAGGCAACTCTGATCTGTCTTTTTGAGATCAAGAAAGAGTGTCCACCATCCAATTCCTGATGTGTGGCTTTTGGGGAGGTGAAGCCAGGCCTTCCAACAATTGGTTTTTTGGTAGATGGGCCATGATCGAAAATCACCGGGAACGGACAATCCTAGCCATCAGCTGTCCCTGATTCCATTTTCATCCGTCATCCATTTTAAGGCCACTGTCCATATGAATATGATCATCTGCTTAGAATGGTTTTCAACTGCTGGCTATCAAGGGACAGGATCCATTAGATGGATGGCCTGATCCACCTGCCCGTGTCAGGTACAGGTCAGGAGTGCCCCTTCCTAATCCAATCCCCCAAATCCAAAACCTCCTCCACTCAGAAAAAGAAAAAGAAGAAGAAGAAGAAGAAGAAGAAGAAGAAAGACGCTTCTACAGCTAAGCAAGTTGTTGACATGACTCATCATAACTCTAATTTCTTTGCAAGAGCATCTAGTTTGTTGTCTAAGAGCCCGTTTCGATGTACCTCAGATCACCACTGCATCGGATACCTGCATCCATCTGTTCTTGTATGGGTCAGGCAGTTCTTCCTGAAACGACACCTGAGGAGGGTGCACTTCCACCCCAAAACACTACCAAGATGGCTTCAAGTCAGACTTGAACCTATCTGAATTGAAAAATGGGGAGAGTGCATCTCATGGTTTTTCAGAGGAATTTTCATCAATAACCATACCACGAGGCATACCAGAGGCATTCACAGGTTGGGCTAAACTGAATCTTGCTAAAAGAATCCTATATGTATATTTTCCGTGTGGCATTTAGCAATGTATCAATGACTGATATGAAGAACCTATGATATGTACTTATTTAGCAATATGTCAGGTACAGGTCAGGAGTGCCCCTTCCTGATTTCAATTTGATGCACTGTCAAAGAGAAAAATCATTACTGGAATTGAATACAGAGAAGATCCAACCATCTTCGCTTGGGAACTAATGAATGAGCCCTGATGCATGTCTGATGCTTCTGGAAACAATCTGCAGCTAAGTGGTCTTTCCATGCATGTTTTGTAGCTAGTATAGGCACTTGAAACATTCATGGTAACTGTCAGATAATCTAATTAATGTAAGATGAGAAGATAAGGAGGAAAAGGCATCTAGGAAAAATAAGGAAGTTCGAACTAAATATATAAATATAGTAAATAAAGGATACTAAAAATGAGGAGGTTCAAATTATTCAAGAGGTTGTTTGATTTTTTGTGGAATTTGATTGATGGGTCTGATTGGATAAGTGGCATCAGTCTGATATTTTCAATTTTTGATTTCCATTGCAGTGGCCATTGGATATGCTATCTCACACATGTAGTCCATCTACAAGTTCAGATGAAAACTTTTTGAGAAATAGCCAGTGGACCACATATGGGTACACACCGTTTTTGGCTTGTAACACCCCTTTTTCTTCCAATCATGAGCCTCCATTTGGAACTGCGTTACTTTACAAGGATCCTGTTTTTTCAGCCTGTCGTGCCTAAAAGGAGGTCTGAATGAACGCGAACTTTGTGTTGTTTTCCGTAACAATCACTTTATAGCCCTACCATATTATTTCAATTGATTCTTCTATTCATTTAGGAATCAAATATTATTTTATTTGATGGTGTTTTTCATGTAAATGTAATTTATGGCTTACATACCTTTTTTCGTTCTTTTGTACTTTCAGGGAACCTTGGCTGTATATCCCCAAGGAATAACATGGTGATGCTTGTTATGATAGTCTACGGAAAATACCATATCCTACTTTAGGAATATGTAGATATGACGTATCCTTCATGAACCATGTTTATTTAGTTGTTGTAACCTCTGGTGATGATTTTTCTTGGCAATTATAATGAGCTGAAGCTGTCTTACAGTCTAGATGCATGCTCTAGTAAATGAAAGCAGATTGTAATTTTTAAGTATACAGGAGTCTTTTTTTTTGTGATGAATAGGGAGTCCAGTACATATGAGTTTGAACCTTATTTATTCATTTATATGATTCCTACAGTCTGGACAATCCGAAGTTTCAACACTTATGCTCCTGTTGGTTAATTTGATTTTCTTTGTTCTTCTAACATCGCATACAATGTTCTTACTATAATGATCCTTGGATGATGCATGATGTGAACGATATTCTCTAAGCAATAAAACTTTACCTTTCATCTTGTTCCTACAGGTGGCTGCATGGAAGGATGATGATGGAGACTGGTATGAGACAGGCCTGCACATATTTTGTAAGCTTAGCGTCTTTTGACTGATTGCAATGTGGGACTTGGGAATTTACTTCTAGATATTGTTGGTGTTTCAACTGCTTTTCCTGTAATGGAAGAGGGTCAATGCAATAACAGTCAGGTCATGCATGAGTAGTTCACATTTCAAGTATTGAATGGGCTTTCTTGCTGGAACAAAAGAAGAAATCTATATGCTAGTTGATTTCCTGAATGTTTTATTTTTGAGGTATCATGTTATGCTTTAATCGAAAGGCTTGACTTGTTTTTGTTTGACCCTGTAATGGTACTGGTGGGCCCGCCTCTTGATCTGACACTACACCAAAATCAGTGAACTGGAACACGTTAAATTTTGGTTCAAAAACGGCTTTAAGCCATTTCTGATCGAA
>JAJHSJ010000005.1:71845699-71924601 GCA_021015155.1 Magnolia officinalis
TGTATTGGTAGCTAATGGAAGGAATTCAGAGTTGTCCAAGTTTAAGGGCAAGGGAAAGATAAAGTGTTGGAACTATGGAAGACATGAACATATAAGAAGAAGAATTACCAGAATCTTAAAGCTCAAAAGGGAGATAAGGCAAATGAAGCACTGAAAGAGGCCAATGCAGAGAGGAGGAGTGAGGATATAGACACTAGTGATGTTCCGATAACATCCGAATACAACTATCTCAGCGATGAGTGGATTTTGGATACGAGGGCATCATACTACATGATCTCGCATCGGGGTTGGTTTATCACGTACAACGAGCATGATGATGACCAGGGTGTTTATGGGAAATGATGTTGCCTGTAAGGTTATTAGAATTGGATTAGTATGTATCAGGATGTCTAATGAGATTGAACGCATCTTAACGTATGTGAGACATGTCCTGACCCTATGGAAGAATCTGATCTCTCTGGGCGCTCTCGAGGAAATTGTGTTGTAAATTCACCAATTTTGATCGTGTGTCTTGAAGGTTCAAAGGGGCATTTATAGTGATGGAGGCACAATGGAATGATAACCTTTATAAATTGATCAGGAATACCGTATTGGGTGGAGTTGCAAGCGTCTGTAGCAGAAACCACATCTGCACGTTTGTGATGTGTGTCTAGGCCACATGAGTTTAAAACGACATGAATGTACTTTATGATCATTTTTAATTCTTGCATTTAAACGTATTGATTTGAATATATGTCAGCATTGTATATTTGGTAAACATTCAAAGGATTTTTTAAGTCGAGGAAATATGTTAGTAAGGGTAGTTTAGATTATGGGCATTCTGATGTATAGGGGTCTTCGCCCGTTGCTTCTCGAGGAGAGTCATTTTCTTTGTATCATTCAAACATGACTATTATAGAAAGGTTTGGGTGTACTTTATGAAGTACAAAGTCAAATATTTTTTCACCTTCAAAGTGTGTAAGGCGATGGTGGAAAAATAGTCAAGGTAAAAGTTAAAAAATTTGAGGATAGATAGCAGAGGTGAATTCACTTATAATGAATTTAACTAGTTTTACAAAGATAAAGGGATCATGCAACATAATACAGTCAAGCATACACTAAACCAGGATGTTGTAACAAAACGGATGAATCAAACTCTGTTAGAAAGAGCCTGAAGCATGTTGAGCAACACTAGGTTAGGCAATGAGTTATGGATTGAAGTTGTTAACACAACCTATTTCTTAGTGAATTGGTCCTCGTCTATGTTGATCGGTGATAAAATTCTAAAAGAAATGTGGAGTGTTCATGATGTTGATTACTTACGGGTTGAAGTTTTTTGTTGTGATGCTTACTCTCATATACCGTCAGTTGAGATAGATAAGTTAGACTTAAGAGCTAAGAAGTGTATCTTTGTTGGCTATGGTGATAGTGTAAAGGGATACAGGTTATATGACCAGGTCATAAGGAAGATAACGATTAACCGTGATGTCAGGTTTGATGAGGATTTTTTGTTCCGTAAGGAAGATCATAGGAAATTAAAAAAATCAACAATGATGGACATTAAAATTGACAAGAATGAAACACAAGTTGAAGCTGAGTAGCAACAAGAGGTACATGAGTAGGTGGAGTGGAGTAGTCATCTGTGAGGAGAAATCCCCCTATAGATCATAGATTACCAGTGAGATAAAGGGATGACTCGAACACTGTATTTGCCCTTATTACAAATAAGAGAGATCCATCCACTTTCCAAGAAGCACTAAGTGATCCAAATATTGAGAAGTGGATGATGGCGATGCAAGATGAGATGGACTCGCAAAGATGATGGGGATCCATCACCTTCCTTATGACTGGTGAAGCTTTTGTTAGGCATAAAGTGATAGAGTCCAAATGGATTTACAAGAAGAAACAAGACATTTACAAGGCAAGGTTAGTAGCGAAGTGGTATGCTCAGAAACAATGTATTGACTTCAGTGAGATATTCGTGTTGGTTGTCAAGAAGGTATCTATTAGGTTTGTGTTGGCATTGGTTGCCCACATAAGTTGGAACAGATGGATATAAAGACTGCTTTCCTACATGGAGAATTAGAAGAACATATATACATAAAGAAACCAGAGGGATTCAAATAAAATGGGTCAGAATAAGGTTTGTAGGTTGAGAAGGTCGTTATACGACCTTAAATAGTCACCTATGTATTGGTACAAGAAGTTTGATACTTTTATGGTGAGTCGACGGTTTATCAGGAACGAATATGATTAATGTGTATACTTTAAGACATTAAATAATGAAGAAGTCATTCTATTAATATTAAATGTTGATGACATATTTATCGCCAGTCAAAGCATGTCTGAGATCAATATATTGAAGACCCAGTTGTCATGGACATTTAAAATGAAAAATTCGAGGATTCAAAGAAGATTCTTTATATAAATGTATATAGAGACAGACAGGGGAGTAGATTACAGTTATCTCAAGTGAAAATACCTTGAGAAGGTATTTGTAACATCCCAGAAAAATCCGTACAAAGACCCAAGTACCACCTCAGGCAGAAATCACTAAGGACCAAATCCTTTAGAAATTAGACGAAGATTAATTAAGTGCTTAACTAAATCACCTGTCGAATTAGCTTGGATAGCTTTCAATACGAACCGCAAGACCCAAAATCAGTAGGATCGCTGACGCTAGTTACCCTGAACCTAGGATCAATCTCTAAACCCAGTTGCTCGGGAGCGCATTGAAACTCCGTATAGGACTTGGACCGAGCGTCGAAAATCCGATATAACTATGAAACTATACCGTTATGACCACCTCGTGGACTTGACAACCACCTAGGAAATCAAGTCCAGATAATATCCCGAAACACACAACTTGAGCCCAAAGTGAAGTGTGTGAGAGAAACGCGAATATCTTTAGAAAATGAACTCAGACTTGATGAATTGAGTCGTTCACTTGCCGGCCAAATCTAAGGATTTAAACCATCAGAATCCGACCCAACTACACCCTCAAATCAGGGAAAATTTCCAACACACGTCAGTGTACTTGTGGCCCTGATCGTGTGACGATGACTGTCGAACTGAAACTGGTCCCCCGCGGTCGATCTGTAAATCCGATTGGATCGAAAACTTAGCTTGACCTAGATCTAATGTCAGAGGACTTACTCCCGACCGTATGCAGAAAAGGGGCGCCCAGATGCGCTCCGTCGGTCTGAAACAGACGAGTTTTGGCTATAACCTAAGTATACCATGGCCCTGGGGCCATTCCCATCAATTCTGGGCCTATATAAGGACCTAAAACCCTCTCTCTCCCATTCCATACGAATTTCAAACCCAAGAGAGATAAGAGAGAGAAAAGAGAAGAAGAAAGTGAGGAGAGGAGAAGAGAGAGAGAGAGAGTGAGTGAGAGTTTGTTCATGGGATTCGATCCCACCCCTCCACGTGCTTAACCATCGCTACTGTATCACTATACCGGCGATTCTGATTCCATTTTCGAGTAAGAAATCCTAACCCTAATCTGTTTTAGGGATTCAAATAGAGTAGTAAATAGTGAAATAGCTAACATATTTCATGTTATAGGTTGCTGTTGTGCCGTAGGCGAGGACTTAGTGTTTAAACTGAGTTCGTTACAGGTTTACCGGTGAAAGGTGCAGACTATAAACGTTTAGGTTATGGTTTTTAAGGTTTTCAATGTCAGTTAATGATTTATGACTGACTTGATTGCTATCAGATGCTTAGATACGATGTTTCCCGCGCTTTACACATATATATGAACTATGTTGAAATAGTGTATTCAGATGTGTTTGTTGATATGATTGAATGAGTATGGAATTTTGATTCGTATTTGCCACGATTATTCGTCGTGAATATATGGTTGTCATACGTGTGACAACTCTTTGGTGAAAGGATTTGCCTTAACACCTGTTATAACCAACATACGTCACGTATGTTGAAGTGTGTAGTCTAAGTGCTTGTCAAAATGTCTGAAAGAATATGGAATTTGGATCTGTGCTTGCCATGATTATTAACTATGAATATATGCTTGTTGTGTATATGGCAACTCCTTTGTAAAAGGGCTTGCCAGGATATATGTTATAACTAGTCTAATATATGTATGTTGAAATGTGTAGTCTAAGTGTTTGATAAAATGCCTGAATAAAGAAATGCTTGTTATAATGTATTTAATGAGGGTTGTTGAGATAGAATTCTCAATCCCCTTCTCTATAATTACAGTTCCCTTTATGTAACCTATCTTACTACTATGTGTTGTACGGATGAAATGCCTATGTAAGATAACATGTGTATTATGTGTTTGTTGAAATGCTCAACTAAGATTTATATTTAGATTTGGTTGTTACATGCTGTCATTGATTATCACTTGTAAATGCTATCGTTTGAAGTGTGTGATTGGGGCTACGATGTAGTCCAGGCAATCAGTAATGATTCTCGAGTAGTGGTGAGGTCATTTCGCCACACAAGACACGTTCGATGAATCCGAGGCGTACGATAATTGTCAACAGTGGTACCATGTCGATTAATTCGGTGTATACTTGTACCAGTCGAACTTGTGTAATAAACCGATTGGCCTACCGTGTGTTTACCATGTATGAACTGCTTGAACCTAAGGTACCCTTACTAATGCAAAGACCCATTTCAACCATGGTACCACGATCTGCTAAGACTCATGAGCCGGGCATGATGGTATGGGACATCGTGGTCGAGCTGTCGGCCTACGCTGGAGCGACGAGCCTCCCCGTAGTGACCAGTGAGCAACCCAGACTCGTGAACCGAATATGGTGGTATGAGACACTGTATTCGGGCTGTCGGCCTACACTGGTGCAGCCAATCTGTGGTCTCCAGTCGGGTTAGTGACGAGCCTTTGAAAATAAACTGCCAGTTGGTAGAGAGTTAGTGTTGTGACCTCGAGTACAAAATAGGCCTACCTCGGTGCAGCCTGGCTGTGGTTCCCAATCGGGTTGGTGATGAGCCTTCGAAAATAGACTGCCAGTTGGTAGTGCGTTGGTGGGGTGACCTCGAGTGTGAATTAAGCCTATGCTGACGGTGACGAGCCTCTCGTAGCAACCCATGGTGTAAACTCACGAACTTGCCTATCATATGTGATGAACTAGGATTGACGACCCTAGATGGATCATTGTTTGGGTCAATGATATAAAGGGCGGTACCTTAGTTTCCCAAACTTGCTGTATGAATAAGTCTAATTAAGAACTTGGCTAATCACGCTCATACACGCATTGCATGTGCCTTTGGCGTTGGTGTTGAGCATAGAGGAAGGGGTGCATGCCGCGACCGTAAGAGGAAGATCACAGAGGGAGTGCAGGCGAGGGCATGCATCATTAATTCATATCATGTTTACATTAACCAGAGTACTTAGGAATGTTTGATTGTATTGCTTTATCATTACTGCTTGACTGAATTGATAACATGTTAACCTTTGCTTTATAGTTCCACTGAGTTGATCACTCACTCCCACGTTCTGGGACAGTATTTTAAAACACCAACCAGACTCTGTTGTAGTTGTAGATGATGGCGAAGCTGAAGAAACAGAGCCTGACTTTTATGATGATGAGGAGTTTCTCCTATATGCAACTTTCAGGCAGGTCTATGTAGACCATGTTCTGATCGACGGGGTTACAGGGTTGCTGATTAGTTGCCATTACACCTTTTTATTTTATATTTTTGAACTCACATGTATATATATTTTGTCCATTTTGGGAGTATACATGTGCATACTTAACTTGGTAACATGTTCACACTCTAGAGACCCACATCAGTTTATATATTTTATGTATCTATCACAGTCTTCTGTTTGCTTAAATCTAACTGTCTCTGGAGTATGATATGCTGATTTCGTATAATCCTACTCATGTTTAAGGCACTAATACAGACAATATCTAATCATCATTATCTATGTTGCATAAGTGATGTGCTGGAACTCGGGAGTTAGGCTCCTGCTCGACCCCCGATTTTCAGGGCGTTACAGTATTGGTGAAGTTTAAGATGAACAAAAACAATTAATGCTAAGCCAGTTACCATACACCATGCTTCTTACTTCAAGCTTTCTTCAAAGTAATGTCCCATTATATATGAAGAAAAGCGGGTTATGTCTCGTTTGCCATATTCAAGCACAATTGACAATTAGATGTATGACATGGTCTCTACGAGACCGGATATTTCGCATACAATTAGTGTTGTGAGCAGATATATGTCAAAGTTCGACAAGCAATATTGGGAGGTAGTAAAATGACTGTTTCGTTATTTACAGGGTACAACAGACTACATCTTTACATTTCATAAATTAAAGGGAAAGCTTGTTGGCTATGTTGATTCAGATTATGCAGGAAATGTGGACAACAGAAGGTCGACTTCTAGTTACTCGTTTGTATTAACGGGTGGAGTGGTCAGTTGAATGTCGAAGCTTCAATCTGTGGTTGCTTTTTCCACAACGGAAGCTGAGGATATGGTAGTAATGGAATTATTCAAGGAATGTGTTTAGTTGTGTGGAATGATGAACGAATTCGAGCTTCAACAGGAGGTCGTACCAGTTAATTGTGATAGAGAAAACACGAACAATTTAAAGAAGAATTTGGTCTACCATTCTAAAACTAAACATATTGATATTCATCACCATTTTATTCGACATGTGCTTGAGGAAGGCAGTGTCACTCTAGAGAAGATCCATACGAGCGTGAATCTGGTGGATATGCTGACAAAGGTAGTTCCCATAGAGAAGTTCTGATTTTGTTCGACTTCTCTAGGTTTGGAAAAAAGGTTGATGAAGACAGAGTGTGCACAGAAGCAATGACGATGCTGAAGATATGATGGAGGCGATTACAGATGACTCTTAGAGCCGTGGTTCATGATAATTGAAGATACGATAGATATTGTTATCAAATGTCTTAAATTTATCTGTAATTGGGTCTGCCAATGATATCGACAGACCACTCGATCCCATCGATAGCCCATTCGATCCCATCGAGAAAATCCAAATTTATTCTAATTGCTCGTTAGACTTTTTTAGGTCCAAATCGATATGATCGAAGGTGGCTTTGGTTCCATCAATGACTGTCAATTCTATCAATAAAGTGCATGATTTTGCAGAATTGCGGGAATTGTTTCTTATTCTGGTGTGTGACACCATATATGTGCGTAATTGCAAGATTATAGTAATCCTAAGCTATTTTAAGGAGGACTAAACGTTTTTCGGAGCTTAGGAAATGTGAAAATGAGGGTTTTCAGATTATTGTATATGATTCTATCTCTTATTCTTTTACTTTCATAGTGATTTGTTGTCGTTTTGTGCCGTGGTTTTTTTCCACAATGATTTTTTTTTTATATGTAAAATCGTATGTGCTTTGTAATTGCTTAGTTTACATTTACTTAATCTTGTGTAATTTGAATTCAGGATTTGCTTATGCAGATTCCTAACAAGCATTTATATGAGAGAGAAAGAGGATTTTTCAATTTTATATATTATAGAATTGCCCTTGCAAGCTCTAATGGGTCGGGCTGACATAAAACCTGATTAATGGCCTGTTTTACATGGTCCAAGTCCAGCTCGTTTGAGAAGTGGGCTTGAATTTTAAGCCCAACCCACCTCGTCCCTGATATGCTAGCCAAAACCCAGCTCAAGGTGGGCCAGGCCGATGGGCTAGGCCGGTCCATTGACAGCCCAATATAGTCAACAGTAGTACGTTAGTGATCAGTGACAATTATCGTCAGCGCACACCACATATTTTCGAGGCTATCACTGGCCCACGTATACGAATCTGAGTATTGAATTCCATCTGGGATACGGTTCCAGAATGTAGCCAGTAGATTCAAAAGATGGGCCTCACCTGTACGAAGAAATGGAATTTTGGTGAGAAAATAAATAATTTTTATTCAATAAACACTGACACATGTGGCCCAGCTTTAACGGTTGATCAGTAGTTCCCGGTCAACACGCGTTGTTGGTCTTGCATTAATGTCTGTTTGGATTTACTGAAAACAAAACGAAATTTCTACGAAAGTGCTAATTCCGTTTCCCTTCTAATTCCGGGAAAGTGCTCTCTTTTATTTCATTTGCATATTTAAATAACTTAATTTTAAGAAAGTAACAAAAAGTGAGGAAAAATATATTTCCCTAAGAAATGACCCTATATTTGTGCTCCATCTTGGAGTTCCTAACACGTACGAATATGGATTCATTAATTTTAAAGCAGCACACGTGATATGTGCCACATGTATAACATGTGCCACCATCATCTTCAAGCACCTAAATATATTTATGTACCACACATGGACCACTGTGACAATGTGCAAATTATACCACTGGTGCTACCTTTCATCTTTAAATGCTGATATACATTGTGTGTTAATCATGTGCTATTATTGACTATCTTCAAGTGCCTTATCCACACACACGCAGTTTATCTTAAGCACCTTACTTTTGTGTCACAGGTATAAAATATACTTTGTCTATTCAAGTTCACCGCATTGGGCTTTTTAGTCATGTCTCCGCGATGGACTCGAAGAGTTTCAAGGTCATGGGTTCAGGTGCCATTGCACTGAAATTCTGTGGGTTATTTAAAAAAAAAAAAAAAGCCAACTAATATCCCCATTAGTCATAGACGTGACAAAGCGAAAAGACGTGGATCTAAACAACTTGGTGGGACTACTGTTGCAGATGATCTATAAGGGTAGTAGGAGCGCATAACACCTTTGACACTACACAGGCATGGAGCTTCAAACGAAGAACCCAGTTCAAAATCTTTTTCTCTTCGTCTTTTGTATCTTTCTTAGTCCATTGTGGGAGTTAGGCATGGCCCAAATTCAACAGCTGTGATTGATGTGGGCGTGATCCTTGATTGGATACTTGGGTAGGGAAGATGGGTCAGACCTGCATTTCCATGGCGCTCTCCGACCTCTACCAAGCTCATAATCACATCACTAGGCTCGTTCTCCACACAAGGGATTCCAAGGAAGATGTTGTTGGTGCTGCAGCGGAAGGTATTTTAGCCTTCTCTCGACTCTTCATAAATTTTCGTAGTATCATCCATGTCGTATTTGTTGTGGCTGTTGTTCTAATGCTTTTTCTTCTTCAAGTCTGACTGAAGTGCCAATTGGTGTTAACCAGAGGCTCTTCTTTACCTTTTCTTTCTTTCTTTATTTTCTTTTCGATTTTTTTTTTCTAATATATATATATATATATATATATATATATATATATATATATATATTATATATATATATATATATATATATGGAAAAAGTACAATGCGCTCGATCTGATTTGAAAAAGGTACAATGCGCTCGATCTGATTTAACGTCCCATGAGGTCGAGCTGTGTGGGCCTCACCGTGATGCGTTTCGAACATCTACCCCATCAGTCAGATGCACCATTCCATCGTGGGTCTAGGTCTCAAAAATCAAGTCAATCCGTGACTTATGTGGGCACACACACACATACAGAAGTGGGGAGGGGGCCGTGTGCACCATTAAAACAATCATAACTATTTTTGAGAGCCCACCGAGATGTGGTTTGCAAATCCAGGCCATCCATTATGTGTGTCCCACTTGAATGAGGGTTCAGACCAAGAGGTGCTGCAAAAAACTCAGGTGGGCACCCCAAGTGCTTTTATATGTTTTTAACGGTGTCTTCACATAATTAGATGGTATGACCCACCTGAGTCCGTATACAGCTGATTTTTGGGATATCCCCTAATTTAAAGGGGACCCATGAAATGTACAGTGTTGATAGTCGACACACATCCCTTATCCTAAGCTCACATCCTTATCCTGAGCTCCAGTCCTGAGCTCCCCCCCCGGGACCCATGAAATGTACATTGTTGATGGTCGACACACATCCCTTATCCTAAGCTCACATCCCTTATCCTGAGCTCCAACCAATAGTACCTAAACGCCCCCCCCCCCCCCCCCCCCCCCCGCCCCCCATATATATATATACACACACATATATTACACGGACTCACACACTCAACTCGACCTCACAAACCCTTATCCTGAGCTATATATATTATATATATATATATATATATATATATATATATATATATATATATATAATATATATATATATATTACAGGGACTCACACACCCAACTCGACCTCACAAACCCTTATCCTGAGCTATATATATATATATAATATATATATATATATATATAGACAGCCGGCGCACTCACAACACAACGAGTGCTCCAACGCATGACATGTGAATCTAATGCTGAGCCATAGGGTGCTGGCATTAACCCGAGTTGATGGACACATATCTCACAGTGTCTTTAAACAAAATCATATGCGCTGGAATTCCTGCAGCTGAGTATGTAGATGGTGTGAGATAGGCGTTTGCTGACAGTAGTTAACAAAAAATCCGTTTAAAAACTCTACATAAGGAAGAAAAAGCTTGTATAATTGAATAAACGTTTAGAACTCCATGTATTTAGAAGATAGAAAAAAAAAAGAAAAAAAAAAAAAGCTCTGGACAAACTGAATTAATTTTTTAGTTTTTACATATTATTTGAGAAAAATCTTTGGAGACTATTTAAAATATTAAGATTGGTGATTGCCACCTATTGATAGAATTGAGTAGAATGTGAGAGGAAGTTTTGAGAGAGGCAAATAACACAATTTGGTTACTTAGATACATACTAGCTCATGGTATAGAAATTTTAATTATTTTAATTTAATTTTTCTATTTAAACTGCATTTATAAGTGACACGCACACATATGCACACATTTACTTGTTTTTTCGCTCCATGATTTTTTTATTTTTTTTAATGTTTTTTATTTTTATTTATATTTTATATTTTTTATTTTTTTTAAATTTATATAGTTTAAATTGTATTAAACCTGAACTTTTCATTCTCAATATTGGTGTTTCCATTTTTTTTTTTTTTTTTTTTTTGAAAATTAAAGCTTTTACTATCTTAACTATCGGATGATTAAAACATGAATTTTTTTCCATAGCAGGTGTTTTTATTTTATTTTGCCATATGTCGTTTTGTAATTATGTGTTTAGTATATTGCATGCCAATCTCAAATGGAATTTCCATTTTGGAAAGTGGTTTGCCATTGGAGATGGACGTCCAACATCTTGGCCATTATGCACTTGGATCAAAATGGGTGGGCTTTTTAAATCCCATTTTGGAGCAGTGCTGGAATTACTGGAACATCGTTGGTGGTGTTGTGGTCAGGTCTCATGAATGTCACTGTCTAGTGCACAAGTGTATAAAATAATATTTTCCTTCCTGTAAGGACAAGCAATTTGATGTAGAGCGGGTCGCGGACAATTACATGGCAAAGATGGATCAGAAAAGGCCCGGTCGGCGACAGAAGTGATCTGGACCATCAGACCTTAAATCAGGCGTATCTCGCAATCCGGGATGAGTTAGCCGACGAAAAATATATGATTTTGGGGTAGAACGAGCTACTTTAGCCAACCAACCCGCTATGCCGGGTTGCGACGCTCGGAATTGCGAGAAACCCCTGATTGACGGTCGTTTCCCTGTTTCAATTTCGTTTGTTTTTACTATAAATAGTAAGTTTTAGTTTGCTTATAACTCTTCATCCGTCGGGCTTTAGGAGTTGCGCCCAACGTGAAAAGAGCTTAGAATAATTAGGAGAACGGGTTGGTGAAGCCAAATAGGACACTTACTATTTTGGCCGAAAACCTTGCGCACTAGTAGACATCACGACCGTCTAAAATAGTAAGTTTACTATTTATAGTAAGTCGCGAATTCTAGGAGTCCTAGTTGTAGTTTGATTCTGATTTCTTTCCATTGCTTAGTACCCTTATTTAAAGGGTTGTGAACTCGTTTTTATGAATAATTAAGCTATTTCGAATTTATTTAGAATTTATTTCTATTTTCTACTCTCTTTTCTCGTGGATTCGAGAAGTCTCTGTGAGGAGTCCAGAGAAGTTCCGTGGATTCGGAATAGTTATCCTCTTGAGGAAGACGGTGCTCGACCTCACGTCCTCCCCTGCGTCAGTTTGGTATCAGAGCGAGGTTTCTCCTCGGGTCGATGGCTTCTAACGACGGGTCGGGCAACAATCCCATAGGCGGTGCTCCAGGAAATTTTCCTTTAACGGCGGCAACTTTTCAAGCAGCGCAGCAAGAGAATCGACAAGCCATGCAAGGGCTGCAGGCTTCCATGGACCGCATAGCGAATCTCTTGGCAGAAACCCTAGGGCAACTCCGTGTTCCTGGTGGTAATCCTCCACCACCAATTGCTGAAACCCGTAATCGCCCTGATCGCAGGATAATACCAGCAGTGCATCCAAGGGCCGTCCCTGAGGACGGGGGTTCCAGTGAAGAGGAGATCGATGACGTGATCTTCCAACACCCCAGGCAAGGCGGCGATCGGGTAGATCGAGACTTCAAGATACGGGTTGATATTCCTAACTTCAATGGCCAGCTACACATTGAGGATTTTCTCGATTGGCTTTCTGAAGTTGAGCGATTTTTTGACTATATGGACATCCCTGAAACAAAGAAGGTCAAGCTTGTGGCCTACAAGTTGAAAGGAGGAGCTTCAGCTTGGTGGGAACAACTGCAACTCGCACGAACCAGGCAGATGAAAGCACCAATCCGCACATGGCAGCGAATGAAGCAGCTACTACGTGCCCGATTCCTCCCTAGCGATTACGATCAGGTATTATTCCAACAATACCAAAATTGTCGACAGGGTAGTCGGTCGGTGAGAGAGTACGCAGAAGAATTTTACCGCCTAGCGGCGCGCAACGATTTGGTCGAGACTGAATCGCAGCAAGTCGCCCGATTCAACGGTGGATTGCGTATGGCGATCCAGGATCGGGTCCAGATGCAGTCCGTCTGGACGATGAATGATGCGATCAAGTTGGCTACTCGGGCAGAAGCGCAACTTGAACGTTCTAACACACGGGCCTATCCTACTGCGAGGATCACTGCGGCAGGTCCACCCCAGGGAGCTCCACAGCCTAAGGGGAAGGAGCCCGTAGGAGCACGCACTCAACCTCCTATGTCTGAGAACCGAGATCAGGGAAGCGGGCAAGCTAGACCCCAAAGGGGCGTATCGACTGCTGCTGGCACAAGTACAATCCCGAACCCTTATGCTCGGCCAAGGCCCAACAACTGCTATCGTTGTGGCCAGCCCGGCCACCTGTCAAATACTTGTCCCCAGCGAAAAGTGGCAAACCTCGCCATTAATGATGGTAGTGCTGATAACGCTTATGAAGATCCAGATATTGAAGAACAGGAGCATACCGCCGAGGACGAGGTAGATGATTCAGATTGGGTTCAGCAAGATCACGGCGAGTCGCTCGTCGTGAGGCGGCTATTATATGCGCCAAGAAAAGAAGTGCATCCACAGCGGCATAACATCTTCCGCACTAGGTGTACGGTGAATCGAAAGGTTTGTGACGTGATCATTGACAGTGGAAGCAGCGAGAACATTGTCTCCAGGGGCATGGTGAAAAAATTGCAATTGAAAACAGAGCGTCATCCCTCTCCATATACAATCGGTTGGATCAAGAAGGTCAGCGAAACAAAGGTAACTGAACGGTGCACCATATCCTTTTCAATTGGCAAACATTATAAGGATGAAGTAGTATGCGATGTGGTTGACATGGAAGCATGTCACATACTACTCGGTCGACCCTGGCAATCTGACCGTGACGCCACTCATAAAGGGCGAGATAACATATATATCTTCGTCAAGGACGGCCGGAAGACCATATTGGCCCCTATGGATCCAGAAGGACCACCTGAAACTTC
This sequence comes from Magnolia officinalis, assembly GCA_021015155.1. Classification (NCBI taxonomy): domain Eukaryota; kingdom Viridiplantae; phylum Streptophyta; class Magnoliopsida; order Magnoliales; family Magnoliaceae; genus Magnolia; species Magnolia officinalis. The sequence continues at coordinate 71,859,446 of JAJHSJ010000005.1, forward strand.
TAAAGTGGAGGGTCGTTTTCTCTTAACCATTCGGGACTTCGTGGAAGAATCCAAAGAAACAGGACAGACTTATGCATTAATTGTAAAAGGGGAAGAACTCGAGCCTACCATCATCCCTGAAAGACTAAGGCCCTTGTTACATGAATTCCAAGAAATCTGGCCCGAGGACCTTCCCGATGGGTTACCCCCTATGCGAGATATCCAACACCATATCGACCTTGTCCCTGGGTCCAGTTTACCTAATCGTCCTCATTATCGAATGAGCCCGAATGAGTGCGAGATTCTGCAGGGACAAGTGGAGGAACTGATCCGTAAGGGTCTTATTCGAGAAAGCATGAGCCCATGTGCTGTACCAGCTCTGCTAACTCCAAAGAAAGATGGGAGTTGGCGCATGTGTGTCGACAGCCGGGCCATCAACAAGATCACCATAAAATACAGGTTTCCTATACCACGGTTGGATGATATGTTGGATATGCTAGAGGGCGCAAAAATATTCTCTAAATTGGACTTAAGGAGCGGCTACCATCAGATTCGAATACGGCCGGGTGATGAGTGGAAAACAGCCTTCAAGACCAAGGAAGGATTGTACGAATGGATGGTCATGCCTTTCGGTCTTTCTAATGCGCCTAGCACATTCATGAGGTTGATGAACCAAGTTCTGAAACCTTTCATTGGGCGGTTCGTTGTGGTTTATTTTGATGATATTTTGATATACAGTCAAGACGAAACCACCCATATGGAGCACCTCAAGAAAGTCCTTCAAGTGCTCACTGAAAATAAACTGTACCTCAATTTAAAAAAGTGTAGCTTCATGACTGATAGCCTATTGTTTCTGGTTTTGTGGTTACATCCACGGGCATTCGAGTGGATGAGGAAAAGGTGAAGACAATCAGAGAATGGCCGGTTCCCAAAAATATTCACGAAGTACGAAGTTTCCATGGACTAGCGACATTCTATCGTCGGTTCGTGAAAAATTTCAGTAGCATTGTGTCACCGATCACAGATTGCATGAAGAAAGGGCAGTTTCAGTGGACTGACGAAGCCGACAGGAGCTTTGCCGAAATCAAGCGCAGATTATCCACGACCCCGGTTCTTGTACTTCCCAACTTCGACAAACTGTTTGAAGTCGAATGTGATGCCTCATATGTCGGGATTGGGGGAGTTTTGTCTCAAGAAGGTAGGCCGGTAGCCTTCTACAGTGAGAAACTTAGTGATGCACGCAAGAAGTGGTCTACATATGAGATCGAGTTGTACGCGGTGGTCCAGGCACTGCGACACTGGCGACATTATTTGATTCAAAGGGAATTCATACTTTACACGGACCATCAAGCCCTCAAGTTTATTAATAGTCAAGCTAACATTAACCGTGTGCATGCTAGATGGATCTCATTTTTGCAGGAATTCACATTCGTGCTAAAGCATAAGTCAGGGCAACAGAACAAAGTAGCCGATGCGCTGAGTCGCCGTGCAACTTTGTTAGTCACTATGAGCAATGAAGTTGTCGGGTTCGATCGCCTCAAAGACATATATGCCGACGACGACGACTTCAAGGACGCATGGGTTAGATGTCAGGAAGGTCACCCCGGTGACTTACATATACAAGACGGGTTCCTTTTTAAGGGAAATCGACTATGTATCCCAAAGAGTTCGCTAAGGGAACAGATAATCCAAGAGCTACATGGAGGTGGCCTCAGTGGACACCTTGGGCGAGACAAGACGCGAGCTCTTGTGGAAGAACGGTATTACTGGCCGCAATTGGTACGTGATGTGGGAAAGGCAGTCCAACGCTGTTATATTTGTCAGACTTCCAAAGGGCAATCTCATAATACGGGCCTCTACACCCCGTTACCCGTGCCTGACGGCCCTTGGGAGGATTTATCTATGGACTTTGTGCTTGGTCTCCCACGAACACAACGCGGCATGGATTCGGTGTTCGTGGTAGTAGATCGTTTTTCCAAGATGGCGCACTTTATTCCATGCAAGAAGACTCTCGATGCAACACACGTGGCGAATCTATTCTTCAGAGAAATTGTGCGGCTACACGGGGTTCCCAAGACTATTACTTCTGACCGTGACACGAAGTTCATAAGCCACTTTTGGCGGACTTTGTGGACTCGATTCGATACACGCCTTCAGTTCAGCAGCGCGTACCACCCACAGACTGACGGTCAAACTGAGGTTGTGAATCGCACGTTGGGAAACCTCCTTCGATGTATTTCAGGAGAAAAACCGAAACAGTGGGATTTGGCCTTGTCTCAAGCGGAGTTTGCATTCAACAACATGGTGAATCGCTCGACAGGAAAATCCCCGTTCCAGGTTATTTACGGACGAGTACCTCGCCATACACTAGACTTGGTCCCTCTGCCCAAGCTCCCAGGCATGAGCATTGCAGCAGAACATATGGCAGACAAAATCATGGGCATTCATGCGGAGGTACAGAACAAGCTACATGCCTCGAACGAAAAGTACAAGGAGCAAGCGGACAAGCATCGGCGACAGAAAGTGTTCGAGGTGGGCGACCAAGTAATGGTCCATCTGCGCAAAGAAAGATTTCCGACCGGAACGTACAACAAGTTGAAGAATAAAAAGATTGGACCGGTACCAATCATCCGAAAGATCAATGACAACGCTTATGTTGTTGATCTTCCAGATGATATGGCGATCTCACGAACTTTCAATGTTGCGGACCTGACTGAGTATCATGAACCAGCGCATAATGATAACTCGAGGACGAGTTCTTTTGAAGTGGAGGAGACTGATGTAGAGCGGGTCGCGGACAATTACATGGCAAAGATGGATCAGAAAAGGCCCGGTCGGCGACAGAAGTGATCTGGACCATCAGACCTTAAATCAGGCGTATCTGCAATCCGGGATGAGTTAGCCGACGAAAAATATATGATTTTGGGGTAGAACGAGCTACTTTAGCCAACAACCCCGCTATGCTGGGTTGCGACGCTCGGAATTGCGAGAAACCCCTAATTGACGGTCGTTTCCCTGTTTCAATTTCGTTTTTACTATAAATAGTAAGTTTTAGTTTGCTTATAACTCTTCATCCGTCGGGCTTTAGGAGTTGCGCCCAACGTGAAAAGAGCTTAGAATAATTAGGAGAACGGGTTGGTGAAGCCAAATAGGACACTTACTATTTTTGGCCGAAAACCTTGCGCACTAGTAGACATCACGACCGTCTATAAATAGTAAGTTTACTATTTATAGTAAGTCGCGAATTCTAGGAGTCCTAGTTGTAGTTTGATTCTGATTTCTTTTCCATTGCTTAGTATCCTTATTTAAAGGGTTGTGAACTCGTTTTTATGAATTAATTAAGCTATTTCGAATTTATTTAGAATTTATTTCTATTTTCTACTCTCTTTTCTCGTGGATTCGAGAAGTCTCTGTGAGCAGTCGAGAGAAGTTCCGTGGATTCGGAATAGTTATCCTCTTGAGGAAGACGGTGCTCGACCTCACGTCCTCCCCTGCGTCAGCATTCTACAACTACGATAATTCCACGCGTGTGAAGCCTTGCTCATCCACACACATGCACATGTATTAGTATGGAACACGTGTGCTTATCAGATCTTTTCATCAGGTAGGCTACACTGATTATTAGATCTTCTAACCTGAAAGTCCAGCCATTCATACCCCATGTAGTCTCCAAAATGGTTAAGTGTTTATGCACGCAAGACATCTACGTTTTAAGAGGACCCAAAACTCTGTAACTATATGGGGCCGTTTGGATCAAAAGTTTCTACAGATAAGTTACTTATGCCACAAGTAATTTATCTTAGTTTCTACTTATTAAGAAGATAAGAATGTGTGTAAACAACCTACTTGTTAGCTTCTCTTCCCTTTGGTCTCTCCTATGCCTCTCTTTAGCAACTCATGAAAAGTAAAAAAAGCTATAAAAAAATAACTAAAGTGATTAAGTACTTCTAAGTAAAAAAGTTATAACTAATCATAAACCAAATTTACTTATCTGAAATAAGTTATAAGTTTTTTTTTTTTTTTGGAAAATGTAACTTATTTGGCGGTATCCAAATGAGCCCTAATTGCTATGGCAATTGAATAAGTGAGTCATGTATCTAGTTTTAAGAGAATTAACTCTCATACTAAATATACAAGAGATAAAAGAGAGAATAAAAATAAAAAATAAAAAATAAAAATGAAAATAAAAATATATTATTATTTCTCAACTCTCTACTTATGTGATAGACTCTGACGGTGGTGATTGATAATATGTGATAGCTTAATTGGGAAGTGGCGATCGATGGGGTAACAAACTTTACATTAGATGGTCATATATAGAGGCGTCAACTAAGCATATATTTCCACTGCATGGGATGCTCAGATCACCCACATATGCTTCATATATCCATGCCTACCTGCACACAGATGAGCGGGGCTTTACAGGGGTGAATTAGCAAACTTCTCCGTCTTCATCCACACCATGTAAGAAATAGTGCTGACCGATCAACCTCCTCACATGTTACCTTGACGTATAGCTTTCAAGACCATCCACTCTTTCTTGGGTTCCATTCTGGATGGATCATATCTTCACTAAAATCACATGAACTAAGCAATCCTAACCAGCCAGTTGATAGACTATCAAATGTATGGTCGAAGTAAACTAATTAGAGTCCGAATTCAAAGGGAATGACCGCATAATTAATATTTTAATTCTTAGTGAAAATTTTAAGTTATGCCACTGGTCATAGTTGGGTCAGCAAGTTGGATGGTCTGGATTGTTGTACAACTGCGGCATGTGCACGTTTGAAGAGTCATCCACATTTTTTTTTTAAATGGCGAAGAACTAGCGGCGCAACAGGGAAAGACTCAGTCGTATTTGTCGTCTGTATTGGGTGCCACACGCTAACCTCTCACATGATCAGGCACCATCCAGTCCCATGTAAAACAAGAAGGTGTAGGATTTTTCTCCCAGGAATTGAATAACATGTGGCCCACCATCATTCTAACCATTCACTACACGGAACCAGTTTTTATGGGACGCGGTTTGCCTACTGTCGCTGTTAGAAGCGACTCGCTACTGGACGGTGCAGTGTGGGCCCCACTATGATGTATGCGTTTTATCCATGCCATACATTCATTTTTCCATATCATTTTAAGCTATGAGCCAAAAAATGGGGCAGGTCAAAATATCAGGTGGATTACACTACATGAAACAGTGGTGATTGAACGACCACCATTAAAAACTTCCTGAGGGCCACAAAAGTTTTAGATCAAGCTGACATTTGTATTTTTTTTTTTTTTTTTTTTTTTTAAATTTTTTACCTTCATCCAGGTCTGTGTCACTTGATCAACAGGTTGGATGGAAAATAAATATTACAGTGGGCCCTAGTAAGTTTTCAATGGTGAGCGTTCAATCACCACCATTTTCCTGTGGTGTGGTCCACCTTAGATCTAAATATACCTCATTTTTTGGTACATGACCTAAAAATAATGACCCCAAAATGGATGAAACAGTGTGGATAAAACATATACATCATTGTGGAGCCCACATAGAACCATCCAATAGCCACTTCCTACTGAAAAGTGTGAGTACGCAATCCTCTTTCAGTTTTAATTTATGATCCTGACCATTGGTTTCAAGTCAATCGTGTGGACGCAGATTAGCTACTGAATTCGACAGTAGAAGTCTTGCTACTGAAGTGAGGGCCAACATGTTGTATGTGTTGTATCCATAGAGTCCATCTATTTGGAAAGATCATTTTAGGATATGAGCCAAAAAAAATAAAGCAGATCCAAAAGCTTAAGTGGACCCACCACAGAAAACAATGGGGATTAAATGCCTACCGGTAAAAACCTTTTTGGGCCACAGAAGTTTTGGATCAAGTTTCATATTTATGTTTTCCTTATTTCATGTTTGTGTTAACTTATAATCAGGTCAGATACATCATGGTGGGTTCACATGATGCGGTGACACCACTTTAGTAGCCAAACTCGCTTCTGTCTGCTAGGTTCCGTAGCTAATACGTGTCCCAATCCTGATTGATCTGTCACATAGGAATTATCCCAGGTTGGAAAGTAACCCTTGTTGTACCTCCCTTCTTGCGATCAATCTTCTGTCACAAATATAAAGGCTTGCATTGTCTTATCAGAGAAATGTTCCAGTACTCCTAGTTGTATGGATTAAGTTGGACAGGTCAATTGATCAATCTGAGCTATCCCTTAAGTCCAGAATACATTTGATGGGTTGTTAAGCCACTGATCGGAACATCCAACCTGTTAAAGTCGGTTGATATATATCAATGCACATCATCTGACAGCTTTAACTTTTAGGGCAGTTGGTTATTTGACATCTTATCATCAGAGTGCTTGAAAGGTCAAGTATTCAAATCTTGAGAAAACCAAATGATCCCTAACAAATAGATGGTTGAATTGTTGATCAGGCCTATTTTTGTGTAAATGATCTTGACCGTCAATATCAAAGGACACAACTCAAATGGTTAGTACGGAAAAATCTGTAATGTTTGCATGGTAACTCATAAAGTATTTATTAAGCATAATGAACGGTCTTGATTTAACAAATAGGACAATGTAAGTGACTTGATGCAACTATGAAAGCAGTGTTCTACCAGCAATGGAACATTTCTATTGTTTGTTTTTTTTTTTTTTTTTTTTCCTTCTCGGTATAAGTTATAGTGCTCTGAATTGTATCAGTTCAGTTGGATAGTCTGATCCATCCATCTGAACTGCCCATTAAGTCTAGAACACAATGCAAACTATGCGAAAATTGCACTGATCAGGTCATCCAAGCTATCCTCAATTTGATCATATTTTCTACAGCGACCATTTTTACAAGCCTGAGATAGGCCAGTCGGATTAAATTGTTGATTGGATTTATTTTTGTGCAAACATTCATGACCGTACATACTAAAGACCATTGATTGATGAATGGTTGTCAAATCGTTCTGATGTTTGCATGGTAGCCCATGAAACGTAAGTTAGACGTAATAAAATTAAAGTCTAGATAAATGGATTTGGACGGTCTAGGTGGACTCTCCAGGCATCTCAATGCAACTAGGAATACTTTAAATTGGCTTTTACACCGCTGGGCATTTCTATCTCTCCTTCTCTTTTTTTTTTTTGTTTTTTTTTTAAAATAATTTTTTTCTTTTTAATTTAGAAAATGATCACATACAACATACGTGTGTGATTTTTACATACAATGCTTCTTTTTCCTGCCAACATGTTACGTATGTAGAAGATCCTGGCCATGAAAAAAGTGGGCTAACAGATCGAAGTGAAAAAATGGGATTGGAATTCTGTTATAAGCTCAGAGAAAAACGGACAGCTCTCCATTAGTTTGGACTTTGTAGCTTGCATAATGAGCGGACCACACAAGATGATCCTCATGGTGAGGTCACAATTTTAATTAATGGCTTGATGTTTTACAAAGGTAACACGTTGGCAAAGCAGGAAGCATCGCAGAACATGCTCTATTTTCTAGCCAAAACGTGTGGGGGGACTTGAAGTCCTCTTTTGTCCCCCAGCTCACGCCTGTGGGGCCCATTGGGGTGTGCGGATGGCATTTAAGCTGTCAAAGATCCGGGTCGTTCCACAGCGACAGGTCAATCCAACCATTAGGTGAAACGCGCTGTAGAAAACAGTGGACAACCTCTCCAAAATTTCAAACTCACGTGATGGCCATAGTGACAGTTGCTCTGGCTGATACTTCGGTATTTCATTTTCATGATGGGTTGACATACATGTACCTTTAGGTCCTCACGCACCATACATAGGGAGGACGATTGGACGCGGCTTGGGTATTACCCCACTAGGACCTAAGCCAAGATGGATGGTTCTGTCAGGGGATCTACGAGGCCCACCATTATATATATATATATATATATATATATATATATATATATATATGGAAAAGGTACAATGAGCTCGAGCGCACACGTCCGTCCCATGAGGTCGAGCTATGTGGGCCCCACCGTGATGCGTTTCGACAATCAACACCATCAGTCAGATGCGTACCCTTTAAATTATGGGATATCCCAAAAATCAGCCGTATACGGAACTCAGGTGGGCCATACCATCTAAAATCATGTGAAACACCGTTAAAACATATAAAAGCACTTGGTGGGGCCCACCTGAGTTTTGAATGCTGCTGAAACTTGGTATGACCCCTCATACAAGTGGGACACACATAATGGATGGGCTGGATTTGTAAACCACATCTTTTGTGGGCCCCAAAAATGATTATGAATGTTTTAATGGTGCACGGCCCCCTCTCCACTTCTGTATGTGGTGTGGCCCACAAAAGTCACGGATTGACTTGATTTTTGAGACCTAGGCCCACGAGGGAATGGCGCATCTGACTGATGGGGTAGATTTTCGAAACGCATCACGGTGGGGCCCACACAGCTCGACCGCATGGGACGGACTCGTACGCTCGAGCTCATTGTACCTTTTCCCATCCATATATATATATATATGTGTGTGTGTGTGTGTTTTATCCATGCCATACCTTTTCCCATATATATATATATATATATATGTGTGTGTGTGTGTGTGTTTTATCCATGCCATCTATCCATTTCAACCAACGATTTTAAGGAATGATCTTAAATAGGAGGTAGATTGAAGGCTCATGTAGACCACACCATAGGAAGGGATTGAGAAAATTTCTTGAGGGCTACGAAATTTTTGTATCAACCTGCTAGTTATGATTTCCCTTCAAACATGTCTATGTGACCTTATGTTAACATATAAACATCACAATGAGCTCTAGGAAGTTTTCAACCTTAAGAGTTCAATCCCCATTCCTATGGTGTGGTCTACTTGAGCTTTTCATCTGCTTCCTTTTGGGTTCATATGTTCATATGCTCTAAAATGATCTATCAAAATATAGCATGGATAAAACATATATATCATGGTAGAAACCACAAACCCTTACTAGCTAGGTGCCTCATTTCAACGCTGAGGTCTCCCCCACACCCAAGAAAGCAAAAAAATAAATATAAATAAATATAAATATAAATATAAATAAAATCCTGGTGAGGGTAGTACCATCTGGTCCAAGATAATTGCCTACAACCTAACCAGACTTCAACTCAAAGGTCAATGTAGAACCCAACCTACTTGGGTATATGTAGGGGTGCACACGGGTCGGTTTGGTCTGGTTCTAGGGTGAAACCGAAACCGAAACTGAACCGTTCCTAACGGTTCTAGGATATTCGGAACCGGAACCAGACCGTTGGCACCCTAGAACCGAACCGGAACCGAACCGTTAAAACCGGTTCGGTTCCGGATCGGTTCCACGGTTCTGAGTTTTTTATAATCTAGCCCAATTGCATGTTTAATTTTATTATCTAGCCATGTCCATTCATGTTGTGGTCCATTTGATGAATGGTTTAAATATTGTATAAGGTGTACAAAAATACATTTATGAAAATAATTAAATGGTGCATTATGAACCATAAATCATGAGTCAAATATGGAAACAATCAAAGGGTTCTTGGTTCAGTTCCAAGTTCGGTTCCACGGTTCGGTTCTATGGATCGAATCCACGGTTTGGTTCTATGGATCGGTTCACGGTTCGGTTCGGCTCTACATACCCCAAACCGAGAACCGAACTGATGTAACCAGTTCTTTGATTTTTGGAACCGGAACCGGACTAAACCAGACCGTTTGGTTGGTTCCGGTCCGGTTCCACGGTTCTACCAGTTCAATGTGCACCCCTAGGTGTATGTATGTCGTCCAATCCCTTCAACATGTATTAGAAAATTAAATAAGAAATATTTGATTTCCCTTACACGCGTGATTCAATAAGAAATATTAGATTTCCGTTACACATATATCATTTCAAAATTTGGATTAAATCTTATATTTCTTTTATATTTTGAATTGAAATTTTGAATTAAAAATTTAAATTTAAATTTTCTATTTGCCCTTGTATACCATTGTAGCTTATATATTCACTTTATATGAAAGGAAAGATATAAGAGCAAAAATAAAATCATTTATTGATTTTTAAGGCTTATCATGATTCATAAAAATGAAAGCAAAGGAAACATTGTTTTTTTTTTTTTTTTTTTCAACTAAGAGAAACTTTACAGGATCGGATCAACATTCGGGCGCCCTGCCATCAAAAAAATCATGGCTGGCTGCCTATCCTATGGTGACTCTCTACAACCAGTGCAACCTAGGATCCCTTACAATTTTTAATGGCCCCCAGGCCAGTCTTATCGAGAACTACTAGGCCTTTAATTTGCCGCAGGAGCTCAGCTGGGTTCTTGAAAAAAGAATTCTCCTGGGAGGAGCTGCCAAGCCGAGCCAGAGCATCCGCAAGGCCATTTACCTCCCTTGGGATGTGACGAAAACAGAACGTCCCTCTACTCCTAAGCGCATTAATCCTTCTTATCCAATGTTTCCATGCCCAATTAGGATTCGAGCTACCACTTTTTTTTTTTTTTTATTCAGAGAAAGGTGGAAATAGAGCCACCAGAATTCATTCACAAGGCAAACAACTGTACAGACTCTGCATTCAGGCGGGCCCGACAAAAAAGGGAGGGAGGTGCCTATCATATGGGGCAAAAGAAAGAAACGAAAAAAGAAAACACAACAGAGAAACGGAAGCGCCGACTCAGGGCTGACCTGGATCCTGACCAAGGAAGGTTAGGAGATCCTCAGAGAGCCAAGGCCAACCTTATCGAGGAGAACCAAGCCTCTAATCGGAGCCGGGAGCGAGGCCGAGGAAGAGAACGTTGAGATTTGCTACTCGCTTCCCATATGAGCCAGCCCATCCGCTGGAGCATTTCCTTCCCGAAAAATGTGGATGAAGGAAAGGTGGCCTAACTTCTTGAGATTGATGATTTTTGTCCTCCAGTTCCACCATTTCTAGGATGGCTTAGAAGACCAATTAAGAATATCCACCACCAACGCCGAGTTAGTTTCGACCACAATCCACGAAAACCCCATAAAGAAGCAATGGATCAAACCGTCCCATATCGCTCTCATTTCCGTTTGGTTATCGGAACCCTCTCCATAACCAAATGAAAATGCAAAACGGAAATCGCCATTTTCAGCCTGCATAAGCCACCGCCACCAGAAGGACCGGGGTTGCCGCGAGCCAAGCCGTCAGTGTTAAGCTTAACCCAGTGGGCTGGGGGCGGGCTCCATCTGACTAAGGTAGGAGGGGGGCGATACTGGGGACTGCTGTGAATGTTGAGACGTTCTAGGATCAGCCTATCAGTAGACTTGGACGGATGAGGGATGTTTAAAGACACCCCAGCTACTGCAACACCATTTCACTCGAGCAAACAAGAATGAGGAGTTCATGGCCTTGTCTTCAAATCTCGCCTCATTCCTAGACCTCCACGTTTCCCAGAAAACCACACAAGGAACGAAGGATTGGAGGGAGGAGAAGAATTTTCCTGATGTAGGGGACAGCCACCACTGATATAATTTCCCTTCCAGGGAAGTAGCTCGAAGGTTTGGGATCCCAAAAGTTCTGCCCATTTGGTCCAACAGCTGGACCACAAACGCGCTGTTGAGGAACATGTGTAGAATGGATTCCTCATCAGGGTGAGGAGTAGCAGCATCGACACAACAAACGCATTTAGATGCGAGGTAGACCCTTTTCTTCTTCACTCGACTGTCAACGGGAACGACATTTTTAGCAGTCTCCAAATAAACACTGAGTCTTGGGAGGAAAATTGTTGTGCCAAACATTACTTGTCCAGCTAAGAGGAGGGGACGCAGATCTACTCATCCACCACGCTGACTTGACAGTGAAGCATCCCGAGGCGTACCACGGCCAAACACAGAGATCAGGGGAGTCAGAAGTGGCAAACCCACCCTTGAAGATAGCTTCCATCGCATTTTGAGGAAGCAGAGGAAAAATGACGCAGGGCAGGAGGGGGCCCGCTGGGCCAATGACATCAGCTACTCTGGTGTGCCGCAGAGGGGAAGGAATGGGACATTTCACTACTGAGAAGAGGGCCCTAAGACTGGACCAATTGGTGTCCCAGAAATTAACTTCACCCCGACCCCCGACCCACGAACCACTGAACCCCGTCATCAATCGATGAGAAAAGGGCTCGAATAGCCTTCCAAAGAGGAGAGGGAGAAGAAGACGCTTGACCAATACTGTTCGTCCGAAGATCTCTTTCATATCTAGCTTTGATGAAATTCACCCATGGAGAGCTTTCTGTTCCGTACTTTACTGACCAACCCAATTTCATTCTCAGCGCTGACATCATCTCGATCAGGGAATGAATCCCAAGACCCCCTTTCGACCGCGGCTTCGAGATGGACTACCACTTGATCCAGTGGAGCTTTCTTTGGCCGTCCGCCCAACCCCAAAAGAAGTCTACAAAGCTTTTCTCAAGGGTCTTAAGGATAGATTTAGGCGTCTGCACCGCAGCCATGACATGGATTGGAATACTTCCCAACACATGTCTAATTAGAGTCACGCGCCCCCCTGAGATAAATGCCTGTTTTTCCAACCACTAATTCTGTTTCTAATTTTTTCAACCAAGAAGTGGAAATGAGACGCCTTAGCACGACCTCTAATGATCGGCACACCAAGATAACAAGAGGATGAGGAGGCCCTAGGCATGCCTAGCAAGTCCTCAATTCTGATAATCCTGGTATCTGCCAGGTTGTCCGAGCACATAAAATAGCTTTTTCTGAAGTTAAGTTTTTTACCCGAAGAGGCTTAGAAGGACTGAAGAAATTTTTTTGTGGCCTGGATGGACAGAAGGTTGCCATTAATGAATAAGAGAGTGTTGTCCGCAAAAAGAAGATGAGAAATCACCGGACAGCCCCTGTGGAGATGAAAGCGGTTCCCGGGATTCGAATGGATTAGAGCTTTGAAGCCTCTACTTAGTACATCAGCTGCTATCACAAACAAACCAGGAGAAATCGGGTCTCCCCGCCTCAAACCACGAGAGAACTTGAAATAGCCGAAAGAGACGCCATTGACTAAAACTGAAAACCAGTTGTTGGCCCAACAAGACTCGAAAAGGGAGATAGAGGTTGAATTGAAGCCGAAAGAATTCAACACTCCCTTTAGAAAAGTCCAGTCAACCTTATCGTATGCCTTCTCGAGATCAATATTGAGCATCAGATTCCCTCTGACTTTTCTGTTAAAACCCCTCACCAATTCTTGAGTCAGCGCGACATTTTCAGATATAGATCGGCTCGTAATAAAGGCCGCCTGTTCGCCCGAGACGATCTTGGGGAGGATACGATTTAGTCTATTGGCGAGGATTTTTGACATTATTTTGTAGATGACATTGCATAAACTAATCGGGCAGAAGTCGGTCCAAGCCGAAGTTGAAGAAGACTTGGGGAAGAGACAAATGAGAGTAGAAGAGAACGCTCTTGGCATGGGGTGCCCCCGGAACCAGGAAATGGCCGCTTTGTGGAGGTCGTGGGCAATGATAGGCCAGCAGGAGGAGAAGAAAGCTGCAGAAAATCCCCCCGATGCCCCATCCTTCGGCATAACGGAAATTGCTTGTTTGATCTCCTCCAAGGACGGGGCTGAGGAGAGGGACGCGTTGTCTTGAGCATCAACCAGTTGCGGAATGAAACACAAAGCATCCGAAGGGACGATGGTAGGGTCGGCTGTGAAAGCGTTGCGAAAAAAGTAACAACTTCTTCTCTAAGTTGGGCTTGATCAGAAATTAATTGGTTATTATCGCCTATAATAGACGGGATGAACGCCTGCCTGGATCTTTCTAGAGCTGACCTATGGAAGAACTTTGTGTTTCAATCTCCTTCCTGGATCCAGGAGATCCAAGACTTTTGTTTCAAGAACACCTCTTCCATAAGTTCAGCTTGTTGTAATTGATGTCGCACGTTTTGGAGGCCTATAGAGAGATCGTCAGAAGGGGTCAGCTGCAGCTGATTTTCTAGGCTATTAAGGAGATCCTCAGCTGCCTTGACCCTGGAGGATACCGTGCCAAACACCTATCTATTCCAGGATTTGAGAACCTGCTTGGATTTTCTGAGTTTCAGTTGCAGGTTTAACAGAGGTTGCTGAGAGAAATCCTCTTCCCATGCCTTTTTGATAACATCTTGGAAGCCGGCATGAAAGGTCCACATTCTTTAGAACCTGAAAGGTTTCAGACAGGAAAGGGCGGGACGAGGGAAAAGAAGACAGAGAGGAGCATGATCAGAACTAGCACGAGGCAAGTGATCCACCCTGAAGCGCTGCCAAAGTTGTAACCAATCTCGTTAACAAGAACTCTGTCCAACCTAGCCCACTTGCGCGAAGCCCCGGAGTGATTGTTCGACTAAGTGAAAGGATTTCCAGAAAATCCCACATCGCACAATTCAGCTGCGTTTACTGCCTCTAAGAATTCGGAGCAGCTGATCTAATCGTTAGTGTTGCAACCCATTCGCTCAGCTGGGGATAACACTGCGTTGAAATCCCCCCGACAGCCTAAGGACCCTGATTCGTCCTGCTAACCGAGACCCTGTCTTCCCAGAGGAGGCGACGTTGGAACCTATCACATTTAGCATATACAATGGATAAAAGAATTTTATTCTGGGGGTTAGTCATACCTATATTTAGATAGAGCATTTGAGAGGAGGAAGAGAAGACCGAGACACTTAAATTATTGTTGTAGAACACCCAGATCTTTTCGCCTTCATTAGCATTGGAAAAAGAGGAGTGAAAGCCAACTTTTAGGCCTACCCTCACCCTTCTGACTTCCGGAAGCATTGGCTCTAGAATAGCGACGACTCACGGATTGTACTTGCGAATGATGCGAGTTAAGGTTCTGATCGTGGCTTGATTTCCCACTCTGCAGCCATTCCATATGATGATGCTATCCATCAGTTAAACAGCCTGAGTTTACAGCCCGTTTCTGCATTTTTCTCACTCTGCAGTACCACTCTCGATCTTTCATGTTAACTAAACCTATTCTGAATATGTGATGCTTCCTTCTGACTCTGTTCCGGCTTAAGACCCTATCTATGGAACTATCATTTTGCGACATTTTCCTGATTTCTGTCTCCCCAAGAAGCAGATTTCCTCCTGAAACAGGAGAGACTGAGCGGGCAACCTCCCTTTCCTGAGCTGCAGCACAATATTCCTCAGTCGGAGAGCAGGATTTTACCCTGACTGACATAGGGTGCCCAGAAGCAACGAGGTGGGATCGACCTTCTTCGTCCTCCCTGACCATACCCATAAGATCATTCGAAGAGAGGGCTCTCTCTGGAGATGCAGTCTCTCTGATTTCCACAGAAGAGAATGGAATCTTGCATATAGCAGCGCCCCTCTCAGTGGTCTGAAGTTGCGGCAGTATGGAGATGCCAACCGAGAGGTCCTTCTTAGTGGGGGGTTGATGGATATTGGAGTCAGGAGAGCGTAGGCAAGCGCTGTGTGAAGATGAGATAGAGGTCTCCTGATATGGGGAAACAGTCTAGGAGGAGAGGCCCCTGTCCGTAGTAGGGGGCTGCATAGGGGAGGGGCTCGACTTGAAAGCAGGATTTGGCTTCCTGATTCGAGCTACCACTGAGGTTAATTACAAAGCTTGAGTCTGACTCAACTTCCACTCTTTCCAGACCTTGGGCGAGACAAAAGAAAAACCCTTGCCAAATCACCCGCAGCTTTGCCCTATTGCTGGAACCCACACCAAAGCCTATAGAAAACGCAAAATTAAGATTACCATTCGAATCTTTACATAACCTGCCTCCTCCAGATGGGTCGGGGTTGCCGCGCGCAGAACCATCTAAGTTGAGATTAGACTACTCCTCTTTCGGCCTAATCCACCGCACAACCTGAAGATGGGCTCGGTTGACAGAGTTTTTCCCATCTGACAAAATCAACCGCAACCAGAATTTTATCCGACTGATGGTGCTTGAACTCGTGCTATTCATGCCTTCCATCTTCATGGAGTTTCTGGCCCTCCAAATCTCCTAGAGGACTAGACTAGGAAGAACCTTATTAAAGGTCTGGTTGTCGACCTTAACAACCACCATCCACCATTGTTTCAGCCTCGTTTCCATGGATTGAGCTGGCAGGGGTGGGATACCAGCTATGACACCAAAATGCTACCAAAGCTTAAATGCCTGCTCATGTGAATGAATAGATGGGTCAGGGATTCCACCTAGGGTCTATGAGAGCCATCCTCTCCGTAACAGACACAGGAAGACGCCAATGATACTCCCTTAGACTGAACTCTATCCTCCACCGCAATCGCCCCTTGTAAAAGGTGCCAGACAAATAAGGAAATCTTCGGTGGGAGTTTTTCTTGCCAAACCCCCTTTGACTAGCTCCTGCGCTGGGCAGGGATCCTACAAAGGCTCCAGGCTGACTTTACTGAAAAGTTACCAGAGGGGTCCTAGTACCTCACATGTACCATGTGTGCCATAATTTATTTTTATTATTATTATTTTTTTGTTAACACGGACACACACCCCATACACTCACGCCACGCCAGAGGGGATTTCACCACCTATGGATACTCGAACCCTTGACCGGGTGTTGAAACTCGTGAGAGTCTACCACTGGAGCAAGAGTAAGGATCCAAGTGTGCCATAATTAAGATTTAACTACCCCCTAAAATATGTATGCCACATGTGCAGCTAATTCATCTTCAAGCATCCAACATGTGTCACGTATGCTAATTTGGCACGTGCTGCTAACTAGGTAGAATTTTTTAAGATATATTTTTCTTTTGCCAAACAATAAATTAATTTTTTTTAAAATCTTATTGAAATCAAATAATAAAAATAATGTTTCATTTTCCATCATTTTTTAAAATTAATGTTTCCTAAGAAATGCTATTTCTTTTCTATGCTTTCTATGAATCTAAACGGGCTCTCATAAAATTTATCGACATGATTTGACATGATGAAAATTGGATGGCCCAAAAATCATAGTAAGAGGGCCTAATGATAGAAAACACGTACCAGAACTGAAGAACCAAAACATCCATGTAGTGGCCCACTTGATGGTTAGATAGCATGATTTTTGTCCACCCCAAATGGGTTTTCCATGTTAGACCAGTTGGGTGCGATACATATACCATCAGTGAACCTACCCACGCACCAGATAATTGGAGAGCGGATTAGGTGAGACGCTCGCCTCACCCAAAACTACCGTGGGGTTTATCTTAATGTATGTATTATGTATCCACACCGTCCATCTATTTATCCAAATAATTTTAGGGCATTAGCATAAAAATGAAGCAAATCTAATTATCAGGTAGACCATACCATAAGAAACAGTGGTGATTGACCATTAATGAGCCACAAAAGTTTTTGATCAAGGTGATATTTTGGTTTTTCCTTCATCCAGGCTAATTTTACCTTATCAACTAATAGGTTGGTAAATAAACACTACCGAAATATTAAGGTGCGTCGTAAGAAGTTTTTAAATGATATGATGGTCAATCACCATTGGTTCTTATGGTATGGTTAGGGGTGTACGTCGAGTTGAACAAGTCGAGCTGGGCTCAGCTCGAACTCAGCTCGGCCACTGGCTGACCTCAGCTCGAACTCAGCTCAGTTCGGTCCTCGAGCCTGACTAGCTAGCTCAGCTCAGTTCGGTCAGTAGCTCAGGCCAGCTCGGCCGAGTTCGAGCCAAGATCGAGCCGAGTTCGCCATTAAGGCATTTCCACAAACACCTGAATTGCAACTTCATAATCCCACTGTTTTATCAAGGCTGCTCAGTCTCAACTAGAGAGTCAAAAGACCTCTCAGCCAACATCTCCATCTCGCACAACTGCTCAGTCTCAACCAGCCCAACCAACATCTCCATCTTGCACGTCTTCTCAGCCTTAACCAGTGAGTCAAAAGACCTCTCAACCAAATCTCCATCTTGCACAACTTCTCAATCTCAACCAGTGAGTCAAAAGACCTCTCAGCCCACATCTCCTTCTCGCCCAAGCTCTCAACCTACCCGAGCAGCATCTCAGCTCCCATCTCCACACACTACTTCTCAATTACATACATCAAGGTGAGCAACATCAATGGCAAAGTAACCAAGTCACCGAAATGGTTCGATCCGAGTTCGATTTGAGCTAGATTTAAGATGGATTTGATCTGAGTCGAGTCGAGCTGGGGCTTGCTCGAACTCGGCTCGAACTCATTTTCGAGCTAGAAAAATCAGCTCGACTCGGCTTGAACTCAGCTTCGAACCGAGTCAAATTGAGCTTTTTCGAGTCGAGTCGAGCGAGCTAACTAAGCTAGTTTGGTTCGTGTACACCCGTAGGTATGGTCCACCTGGTAATTGGATTGCTTTATTTTTTACATAATGCCCTAAAATGATTTGAAAAAACAGATGGACAGTGTGAATACATAATATATACATCAGGTGGGCCCCACAGTCCATCTTGGGTGAGGCCTGGGTCTCACCTAATCTGCTATCAGCTAATTGTAGGTGAGACCCCACCCACGAGGACCCCATGCACGTCGAGTTTGAGGAAACAGATTGGCTGGTGTACCCTACAGCTATAAAGCTACTGTATTGACGTCAGCAAGTTCTGTGGGTCTGATCATGAGGTATGTGTTATATCCAAACTGTCCATACATTTGGCAAGCTTGTCTTAAGGCTTTAGACGAAAACTAAGACATATCTAACTACCAAGTGGACCACACTGCAGTGGGGGATTGAACGTTTACCATTGAAACCCTTTTTGGGGTCACAAATGTTTTGGATCAATATGAAATTTGTTTTTCCTCTTCATTCTAGTCTTTGTGATCTTATGAACATATTGGATGGAAAATAAACCTTGTGGGCCCATGAAGTTTTTAATCGTGAAAATTATTATCTTGGCTGCTATTTGTGGTGTGGTCCGAGTAATCTTTGATTTGTTGTTCGGATAATGCTCTAAGATGATCTCTAAAATTAGATGAACGATGTAGATATAATAAATACATCACTTCGAGGCCCGTGTAACTTTGATCTCCTTTGAACTGTCCGTGAGAACCGTTCGTACAACTCGGAGCTTGAGGAGTGTCAGTGCTAGTCTTCGCACGACACGTACCTACAGCAGCTATATAGCTGGAGTGTGGTACGCCAGCCAATCCGCTTCCCGAGTGGGAATGGATTGGCTACTCCCCCTGCCACCAGCCAATGGCTGATGGTCGGTGCTCTGTGGGCCCAACCATTATCTATGTGTTTCATCCATGCCGTCCATCTAGTTTTTCAGATAATTTTATGTTATGGGATAAAAAATTAGATATATCACAACCTCAAGTGGACCACATTACAGGAAACAGTGTTGAATGAGCGTTGACCATTGAAAACCTTTTGGAGTCGTAAAAGTTTTGGATCAAGCTGATCTTTGTTTTTTCCCTTCATCTGGGCGTGTATGACCTAATAAACAGATTGGATGTCAAATAAACAGTACAATGGGCCTTAGGAGGATTTTAATGGTGGATATCCAATCATTATTGTTTTCCTATGGTGTGGTCCACCTGAGATATATATCCCTCTATTATTTGGGATCAAGTACTGAAATGATCTGTAAAAATGGATGAACGGAATGGATGAAACACATACATCATGGAGAGGCCCACAGAGCAACGACCACCAGCCACCGGGCTGATGGCAGGGGGAGTAGCCAGTCCGTTTCCTTCTCGAGTTTGAGTGCTATCGAGTTTTCTAGGACGCTGACTTCCTGCGAAAGCCTTTCGCAGGAAGTTCCTGCACTGGAAACTGGGTGGGGCCTAACGTGATGTTTTGGAGCAATCCACCTTGTACATCCGTTTTCTGAGCTCATTTTAGGACCTGAGACCAAAAGTGAGAAGGATCCAAGACTCAAGTGGGCTGCACTAGAGTAAAAGGTGGGTAGGAAAATTCCTACCGTTGAAAACTTTCTGTGATAGAAAGTGATGTTTACCTGATATCCATACCGTTAATAACGTCATCCCTACTTGGATGAACTGAAAACACAAATATTAGCCTGATTCAAAACTTCTGTGGCACACGAATATTTCAACTATGTACGTTCAATACTCACATTTTAGGTTCACTTGAGTATTGGATACGGTTCATTTTTTTGCATATTATCATAAAAATATCTCAGAAAACGGATGGCCGAGGTGGATTTATCAAAAACATCACGTGGGCCGCACCCAGGTTTCCAGCGCAGGAACTTCCTGCCAAATGCTTTCGCAGGAAATCCGCGTCCAGTTTTCTGTGAGTACACTGAGTTTTTTAGTATTGACTGAGTCAATGTTTCACTTTTGGTCGTTTCAACATCAGTATGAGTAGGCTGATGTGGCACACGTATGTGACACTCGAGATGTGACCATATACGATCCAATGGATATGATTGCACCAATCTAACCGTCTAGATTGGTCTAAACAAACCCTCGTATTATGCAAACCCATACATACCTCTGAATTATATCTTCTTCTCTTGTGCATGGTAGCTTTGTACCTGTTGAAAAATGTACAAGTCAAAGCGATCATAGGACCCGAATCGTCGGCCCAAGCCAATTTTGTGGCAGATCTTGGCAGCAAATCTCAAGTGCCCATCTTGTCCTTCTCGGCTACAAGTCCTTCTCTCTCTTCATCCCGAAATCCCTACTTCATCCGGACCGCACATGACGACTCATCTCAGGTCAAGGCCATCGCAGCCATTGTTCGAGCCTTTGGATGGAGAGAAGTGGTCCCCATCTACGAAGACACTGATTACGGACGTGGAATCATACCCTTCCTCACCGATGCCCTCCAAGAGATTGATGCCAAGGTCCCATACCGGAGTATGATCCCTTCTTCAGCGACAGATGCTCAGATCCTTAAAGAGCTATACAAGTTGAAGACCATGCAGACTACGGTTTTCGTCGTCCACATGTGTTTTTCTGGTCTTGGGTCCCACTTTTTCTCCAAGGTGAAGGATGCAGGAATGATGAGCGAAGGGTATGTTTGGATTACAACGAATGGGATAACAGATTTCTTGGATTCAATGGCATCTTCTGTCATTGATTCGATGCATGGTGTCTTAGGTGTGAAACCTTACGTGCCAGAATCGGAAAAACTCAACAATTTTACCCGCAGATGGAGAAGGAAAATCCTCTTAGAGAATCCAAGAATCGAAAAAGCTGAGCTAAGCACAATAGGGCTATGGGCATATGATACAGTCCAGGCGTTGGCAATGGCGGTAGAGCAAGTTGGAGCCATGAAATCCCACTTTCGAAGGCCAGAAGCTAACCAAAACTCCAACGATTTATCAAGCTTGGGAGTCTCAGAAACAGGCCCGGAACTTCTTGATGCCATCTTAAATACTACATTCGAAGGCCTTAGCGGCAAATTCCATCTCATTGGCAGGCAATTGCCATCTTCGGCTTTCCAAATAATCAATGTGGTGGGGAAAGGAAGGAGTGAAATTGGGTTTTGGACGCCAGTATCTGGACTTTCAAAGGTACTAAATGAGGCTAGTAACAAAATATACTCAGCTTCCACGGATGATCTTATGCTTGTAAACTGGCCAGGACAGTCAAAGACATCGCCGAGAGGTTGGGTGATAGCATCCAATGAGAAGAAGTTGAGAATCGGCGTTCCGGTGGAAAATGAATTTAGTGAAATTTTGAATGTCATTGTGAATCATAACGGCAATGTGACCGCCACGGGATTTGCCATAGATGTGTTTGATGCTGTAAGAAAACGGTTACGATACGACCTCCCTTATGAATTCGTGCGATATGCAGATGCCAGCGGAAGAAGCGCAGGGAACTACGATGACCTTGTTTATCAGGTCTTTCTTCAGGTGAGTGAAACTTCAGAACGGGCTCATGTTTCTTTTTTTTTTTTCTTTTTTTTCTTTTTTTTTTTTTTTTATGCACTTTCCTTTTATTTTAAAGGCTGTTTATGCGGAAGAATCCCAAAACGTGGAGACGAGAAACCTCCATGATTTTATTATTATTATTTATTATTTTTTTTTAAAAAGAAAAAAACATTAAAAACTGTGAAAAAGAATGCGTTGATGCTCAAATTTGGTTGATCCTTCTTCGCTCATGCAGGCCTCTTGGATACCCGCAAATGAATGATAAACAATTAGACACTGGGGGTGCCAGTTGTGACTAGAGACCCTTTGATGCCTAAGTCAGGTTTATGGACTCACATTAGGCTTAATAGAATTGGGATAGATGTGCGTGTACCTTTCTCTTGAATAAGGTCATGTGTTTATAGGTTGGTTAGGTAGTTCGTGTATCTGAGAGATTCTGTAAGATAAGCTGGAGGGACCCATATCGGAGTTAGAATCTACTTTCTGATATTTCTCTCGCCTCAATTTGCATGATCTTCAGTTGAGGCCTTGCTAGGCAGTTCCCCTCTATACGGTGCAGGATCTTCTCTAGATATTTCTATTCCAAGGTTGGGCTCGGTAACCGAGGTAGAAGTCGATGCTCGAGGTCGAGGTCGGTACCCGAGGTCGAGGTCGATCGTGATGTCAAGTTCGGTACCCGAGATCAGGCTCGATAGTACTCGAGGTCGAGATCGACACTTGAGGTCGAGGTCGATAGGCGTTGATGAGCATTATTTTTTTAATCGGTTTAATTGTTACAGTTTTGTCATTGAGTCTCTTTGCTTAGCTCATTTTTTCTAGCTCTCGTTCAGAGGGTCTATTCCAATGTTCGCCATGCCACACATGCCCCGTACATTAGGTAAGTTCAGTTTTACCCATAACATGATGCATAGTCTGCTGTTAGTTTTGCAACTAAAGTTTTCATGAAAATCAATTTGCTAAGAGTTTGGGTATTTTTAAATTTAAAACATTAGTCTTTGCTATCAACAACTAATTTAGAGGTTTGGGGATTAAAGCTTGGTAATAGAGAGATGTTAATTCCATGTGCAAGAAGTACACATTCACAGGCTAGTGAATGTGATGATAGTCATTTGTGCTGCTAAAAGGACACGCATGGGTAGGGTTGTACAAGAGTAGAGTTAGCTCGGTAGCTCACTCGACTCGACTTGAAAAAGCTCGATTCGACTCGGTTCGAAACTGAGTTTAAGCCAAGTTCGAACCGAGTCGAGCTGATTTTTTGAGCTTGAAAAAATTCGAACCGAGTTCGAGCTTGCCCGAGCTCGACTCGACTCGGATCGATTCAGTTCGGTGACTTGGTTACTATGATATTATTGTTGCTCACCAAGTATGTGATGAAATGACTCGATGAAGTGTGGCCGGTGGCAAGGAAGGTACGTATATGAAACAAATACCTTTTTTTCTTAATTTTTTATGTTGCTTACAAGGTGTTTGATAAAATACCTGTAAAACCATTGTTGCTGTTTTATATAAGTGAGATTTTGAAGGTGCAGACAACGTGTTTGTGAAAATGTCGTACAGGCGAACTCGGCTCGATCTTGGCTCGAACTCAGCTTGAACTGGCTCAAGCTTTTGATCGAACCGAGCTGAGCTGGCCAGTCAGGCTCAAGTACCGAGCCGAGCTGAGTTCAAGCTGGGGTTAGCAAGTGGCCTAGCCGAGTAGAGTTGTGCCGAGCTCAACTTGGTTCGACTCGTGTACACCTCTACGCATGGGCATTAGGTATGAAGGTGACAAGTTGAGGATGGAAGCCGATAA
The DNA here is from genome assembly GCA_021015155.1 of Magnolia officinalis. Taxonomy (NCBI): domain Eukaryota; kingdom Viridiplantae; phylum Streptophyta; class Magnoliopsida; order Magnoliales; family Magnoliaceae; genus Magnolia; species Magnolia officinalis. Next base: position 71,882,954 of record JAJHSJ010000005.1, read on the forward strand.
CTGATATCTTGATTTAGGGAGGCACTAGGCGATCAATCATGTTTTAAATTTAGGATGGATTTCAACACCCTACAAGAAACTTGATAATAGAAACCAAAAACCTTAAAACCAGACCTCTGTGTGCAACTCAAGTAAGAGAATCAAAATCTTGCAATTGCATGCGAGGTGAAAATTAAAATTTTTTTTATCAAACAATTAACCATTTACGCTCTATTTAGTAAAGCCTTTTATTATTAATTTAACCAATTATGATTTATGAGAAACAAATCCTAATTCTAATAATAAAAAGAAATAGACTTAAATCACCTAAATAAAAAATATGTTGCTACTGAAGAATTGTTGAAATCGCATTACTCTTAAAAAACTCACTTCTTCTTTTTTAATGAGCATCCACTAATTAGTCGAATTGGTTGGGGGGATTACAAAAGCAGACAAAGATGAATCGAGGATAATAATCCAATAGCACCAAGCAAACACAAAGAGAACGCAAGAATTTAATGTGGAAAAACCCTTTCGGAAAAAAAAAAAAAACACGCATAAAGCGAGAGATGATCACTATGAAAGCAGAATTACAAAGTATAGAGCTTACCCTTTTCGAACAACTTCGAATCTCACCTTTGCTACACCATTTGAAACCCTTGGATGATTTGGAAACCTTAGAACCCTTCGATACTCTTCCAATTTCGATTGCACTCTAATATATAGCTTTTGGAGGAAGCCCAATCGAAATAGGAAACAAAATCCACAAATACGAAACTCTGCGTAAATCCGTGCAAAACAGTAGTCATTGAAACTCGATGGCATCAAACTAACACCCAAACTTTCTAGCAACATAACATGAAATTTTGATATTCTTCGATTGCATCGAGCCATGTTTGATGGCATCGAACAACTATCGATGGCATCGAAAAGATGCCTAGTTAGTCTAGCGATCAACTGGAGAAATTCGAAAAATCTCGATGGGATCGAGCAATGTTCGATGCCATCGACAATGACATAGAACAGTTTGTCGATTGCATCGATAGACCCTGCAAGAGACTCGATTTAAGACATTTATTACAATAATCTCTACCATGTCTTCAATCATCAAACATGTAGCTTCTTATCCTCTTCTTTTTTCTCTGCCTTGTATCATAGCTCCATCAATGCTTCTCGTGCACACTTTGTCTTCCTTTTAGGTCATCGCCAATCTCAAAAAAGTCAGACATAACTTGAACTTCTCTACAGGAACCACCTTGGTAAGCATGTCAGCCGGATTCACGTTAGTGTAAATCTTATCCAAATTCATGTCTCATTCTTCATGCACTTGTCAGATAAAATGGTGATGAATATCAATGTGTTTAGTACGAGAGTGATAAACAAAATTTTAGCCAAATTGATTGTGATTTTGTTGTCACAATTAACCGACACGACCTTCTGCTCAAGTCCCAGCTGATTTATCATGCCTCTCAACCAAATGCCTTCCTTAAAAGATTTCATCACTGTCATATACTCAGCTTCGGTCATGTAAAGAGTCACCACGGACTGAAGCTTTGACATCCAACTAATTGCTCCACCTGCTAGTATAAATGAGTAACCTGAAGTAGACTTTTTGAAATCCACACTGCCTGTGTTGTCTAAATCCACATACCTTACCAACTTTGCCCCCTATCTTCTTAAAAGTGAAAATGTAGTCTTTTGTACCTCGAATGTATCGAAATAGCCATTTCACCATTTCCCAATGTTGCTTGTCGGGGTTTGACATGTATCTGTTCACAAGACTGATTGCTTGTGAAATATCCGATCTTGTATAGGCCATGACATACATTAAACTGCCAACGACACTCGAATAAGGAACATGAGACATAATCTATTTTTTCTCATTTGATTTAGGACATTGTTCTGAGGAAAGCTTGAAGTGAGCTGCGTGGGAATGCTCACCGGCTTTGCTTGGTCAATCCCATACATGATCAATACATTCTTAAGGTATTCTGCCTGAGATAACCAAAGCCTGCTCTTCTTCCTATCTCTATGAATATCTATGCCGAGAATCCTTTTTGTAGCCTCCAAATCTTTCATCGAATGTCCTTGATAACTGAGTCTTGAGTACGTCGATTTTAGATATATCATGAGTGTCGATCAACATATCATCAAAATACAATACTAGAATGATGAATTTTTCATCACTCAGTATCTTGTAATAGACATAATGATCGTATTCACTCGGAGTAAATTTCTGACTCAACATGAAAGAATCAAAATTTTTTATACCATTGCCTAAGTGACTGTTTTAGGCCACACAACGACCTCGTTAATCTATAAACTTTGTTCTTAGCCCCTTTATCTTCATAGACTTTTGGTTGTTTCATGTGTAGTTGCTCTTCTAACTTCCCATACAGGAATGCAATATTAACATCCATCTGTTCCAGTTCGAGATTGTATTGGGCAACCAACGCCAACACGAAACTAATAGACACTTTCTTAACTACCGGCGTGAATATCTTTGTGAAGTCAATTCATTCTCTTTGAGCATAACCCTCTAAATAATCACTTGCATCTGATCGCTTTTCGGGTCACTGAAAGTTCCACCAACTCCCATGTGTGGTTCTTGTACAAAGAGTCCATCTCATCGTCCATAGTCACCTTCTACTTTTCAGCATCAATCTCATTAAGGGCCTCATGAATCGTAAATGGGTCCCCTTCATATGTAATGAGGGCCTATGTTATATTAGAGTCGTCCCTGTATTTTTCCTGTAACCTGCAATTAAGTGGTGGATTTCTTCTCACAGGTGGTTGCTCTACCGCTCGTATACCTTTGTATGTGCATCTGTCTCTGCCTGAGTATCATCTGTGTCAATCTAGATGTCTACGATCAACCTTTCAAGTTCCTCTTGCTCCTCCTGCTCATTGTTGTGAAATAGTGAACTTTCATCGAATTTGACGTCATGACTAGTGATGACATTGCTTGTGACCTTGTCTTATAACCTGTAACCTTTCATACCAACACCATAACTAACAAAGATGTACTTTTTGACTTTATGGTCTAACTTATTTCTCTCAACTGACGGTATATGAGAGTAAGCCTCACAACCAAATATATGCAAATATGAGTAATCTATCTTATTACCATCTTCCTTTGGGATCTTATAATCAATTGCCGTAGAAGGGTCACTAAATAGCAAGCCGCGTTAATGGCCTCAGTCCATAGGTCCTTGCCTAACCCATCATTACTTAACATGCATTGGGCCCTCTCCAAGAGATTCTGATTCATCTGTTCAGCCACACCATTTTGTTCGGGCATGTGATACATTGTGTTATGCCTAATGATCCCTTCATCCTTCCAATATTCATTAAACGCAGTGGAAATAAATTCTCCACTATGTCCGTCCTTAAAACCTTTATTTTTCGCCCGGACTATTATTTCACCATTGCCTTCCATTGTCTGAATATGGTGAAAATTTTGGATTTACGTTTAATGAAGTAAACCCAAACGTTTCTGAAGTAGTCGTCAATAAATGAGACAAACCATGATGACCCTCCAACGGAAACATCTGGCGATGACCCTCATACGTTAGAGTGCACATAATCAACCACTCCCTTACACATATGTTTCCAGATTTAAAAGATAATCTATATTGTTTATCATATGTACAATGCTCGTATATCTAAATCAAAATTCTTAAAAACTGGAATTAAACAATTATCAGAAAGTATCTTCATGCCCCGCTCACTCATATGGCCTAGATGAGCATGCTACAGACGTGTAGACGTGGAATCCGTAACAACCGCTGTCGCTCTATTTACTGAAGTGCTTTCGATTAACCTATAAAGGTTTCCGTGCCTCTACGCTTCCATAACCATGAGTACCCCCTTTGATAGTTTAAGGACACCATTGACACCAGTGAACTTTCATCCTATTACCTCAAGTGTACTGAGAGAAATCACACTCTTTTTCATGTCAGGAATGTGCCTTACCTCAGTCAGGGTATACTCTGTCCCATCAAACATCTTGATGCACATCATACTAACAACCACAACATTATAGGCAATGTTATTGCCACAAACACCTATCCATCATCACATTTTCTGTAATAAGATGCCCTTGTGTCTAGAATCTACTTGTTCCTACGATCATTGTATAAGTGTCCGATCATAGACATAAATAAGAAATCACCTTCACATCCACTCATACTTTCATCGGACATGGCAGTGTTGGCCTCCCTGGAAGAAGCCTCAATCTTCTTTCTTTGATTTAGGATTTGTGCAATACTTCTTCATGTGTCCAGTCATCCCACAGTTCCAACACTTTAATTTGCCTTTTCCCTTGCACTTGGATTTGGATTTAGGTCTTGAAGATCCTGTAGCTCAATATTCGTGCCTCTCGTAAGGAGTGTATTAGAAGATGTCCCTATGCCACCGCTTATCTTTCTCATAGCCTTACCCTGAAGGGATGAGATAATGGTATCCACACTCAAGGACGAATTTTTGGTGCACAATTAGTCCATGAATGACTTATACGAACCGGAAGAGAATTAAAATACATGCCTGATCTTCATATTTGATCACTTCCTCCATGTTTAGTAACTTGCAAATCAACTTATTAAAAATACTGATATGAGCCTTCACATCTCCACCTTTTGCGATCTTGAAATTGAATAACAAGTGTAAACAATTCTCAAGGGCCTTTTTAGCATAAAAGTCCTCTAACTTTGCCCACAAACTCGCTACGGTTTTCTTCCTCAAAACATTGTAAATAACAACATCCGTGAGATACAATCGAATATAAGATAAGGCCTTATCAAGAGTATTCCAACTATCATCACTCATAGATGGTCGATGCTTCACAAGAGCTCCATATTTACCTTGCTTAGTTAATAGGCTAATCATCTTAACCTTCCATAACTCAAAATTATTTTTCCCTGAGTACTTCTCAATATCAAATTTAGTGTTTCCCATTGATATTAATCCTTCAGATTTAAGCCTGTGCCCCAATGTTATCTTTGATACCATTTGTTGGGGGGATCGAGGAAGCACACAGAGATGAATCTAGGATAGCAATCTAATAGCACCAAGCAAACACAAAGAGAACACATCAATTTAACATGGAAAAACCCTTTCGGGAAAAAAACCACGGCACAAAGTGACATATGTTCACTATGAGAGCAGAATTACAAAGTATAGAGCTTACTTGATTCGAACAACCTCGAATCTCACCCTTGCTACACCCTTTGAAACCCTTGGATGATTTGGAAACCTTAGAGCCCTTCGATACTCTCCCAATTATGATTGCGCTCCAATATATAGCCTTTGGAGGAAGCCCAATCGAAATAGGAAACAAAATCACGCAAATACGCAACTATGTGTAAATCTACGTATAACAACTCAATGGCATCGAACACACTTCGATGTCATCGAAACTTTTCCTTTAATGGCATTGAAGCCGAGTTGCTGACATCAAACTAACACCCAAACTGCCCAACAACATAACATGAAATTTCGATTTTCTCTGATTGCATCGAGCTATGTTCGTTGGCATTGAACAGATCTTCGATGACATTAAAAAGATGCCCAGTTAGTCTAGAGACCAACTGGAGAAATCCAGAAAATCTCGATGGGATGGAGCACTGTTCGATGCCATCGACAATGACATCGAATAGTCTATCAATTGCATCAATAAGTCCTGCAATAGACTCGATTTAAGACATCTATTACAACAGTATCTCAGCCATATGATGTTAGATGCATGTTCTTGGGTTTAGGATTTTCAAAATTCAAAATTTTAATGTATTAACCTTAAGAAACCTTGTTTAGGTATTATCAAGTTTCTATAAGAAAAAATAAAAATTATACAACTAGAAATACCTCTTAATCAATATTGTTGAATGGCTAAAGATTCAATAACAGGTGGAATTGGCAAATCTCTAGCTTTTAAGGTTAGTACGTGAATTTTGATGGTTCAGCCAAGCACAACCACATGGAAATCAGTGAGGAGATCACATAAGATTAGTTAGTGATGAGCCACATTTATTAAAAAAGCACATTGAGTCAACAAAGAATTTAACCGAGTCAATTCAGTTTTTGGCTTGTCTAGGCAATGTTGCCAAAAGTCCACTGTGTTCATATGATGTAGAGTGGATCAGATGGACCAGAGAAGGCTTGATCGGAGGCGGAAATGATCTGGACTGTTAGAACCTTAAATCAGTCATACCTTACAAACCGGAATGAGTTTTTCAAAGTATTATATACGAGTTTTGGGGTGGGATAACCTACTTAAGCCAACCAGCCCCACTATGCTGGGTTGCTCACACCGGATTTGTAAGATTCTATCAGATCAACGGTTAAAAGTTCTGTTTAGTTTCATTTTTACTATAAATAGTAAGTTTTAATTAAATCATAACTTTTTATCCTTTGAGTTGTAGAAGTCTCGCTGAACATGTCTATGAATAGTAAGTTTAATATTTATGGTAAGTCATGTTTTTAGTGTGTTTGAGTTGGAGCAGTCAAAATATAAAACTCCGTCCTACGTTTTATAATCAATTAAGTTATTTCAAATTTATTAAGAATTATTCATGTATTTATTTCTCGGAGATTCGAGGAAGCTCTTTGAGGAGTCCAGAGAGCTCCATGGATTTGGAGTAGTTATCACCTGAGGAAGACAGTGATCAACCTCATCAAGTCCCTCCCTGTGCCATCATAAAAACCAAATCGAGGCTAGTTCTCTCAATTCCTTTTATTAACTCACTGGACTTGGCCGGGTTGACTCACTAAGTGCCCACGGGTGCATATCCCCATTACAGCTTTGGATACCTCTCATTTGTCATTTCAAACTGATCTAATTTCTTCTTCTTTTGTGATTGGATAATCAGAATTACGATGCAGTGGTGGCAGACACGACAATCATAGCCAACCGATCTGAGTACGTCGATTTTACGCTGCCCTACACTGAGTCAGGTGTGTCCATGATCGTGCCGATCAAGGACGACAAAAGTAAGAATGCATGGATTTTCTTGAAGCCTCTGAGTAGGAATTTATGGCTGACAAGCACAGCCGCCTTCGTTGTCACGGGCTTCGTGGTGTGGGTTCTTGAACACAGGATCAATGACGATTTTAGGGGCCCACCCGCTCATCAGATTGGCGTGATGTTCTGGTTCTCCTTTTCTACGCTGGTCTTTGCACACAGTTGTGTCCCCATCCTTTCTCTATTTCAATTTCTCAATTTCTATTTATATTTCAATAATCACACCCATCAGATGTTTCTAATCATCCAATCAACGGCCTGGATTTGGATAGGAAAAAATAAGTTATTGGCAGTGATCCACGGGAGAGCGTGTATAGGTTGGATGGTTAGCATCATTCACATGAGGTGAGATTTTTAGGGCATTTCTGGTGACTTATTAGGTTGTGATCAATGCCCATGTGAACCTATATATCCAACTTAAGTATGTAGTTCTTGAGTGATGATCCATAGCTGCTGGAGCAATAAGCTATTTTCTCCCTCATTCAATATGGATATCACGCAGGCCAGTCACTTGACCGGCAATTCCCACTTAGGTCTAACCTTCATTTTATGGACCAACATGCAGAAATTACATCCATTAGATGATCCTATCCGTCTACAAGATAGCCCTTAATTTTTATTGCCAACGATTTTCCAAGCCGTGGATGGGATGCTTAGGATCATCTGATGAAAGTGACCCTTGGAACCCGGTCGCAGTCCACAGTGGACCCCACTTAATGGATGGTTCAAATGGTTGATTAGAGCTAGTTGTCTGTAAACAAATCTTTGGCCATCCATTTGTCCAATGTTTATAATCATCTGATCCGTTGATTTTTTCCTAGTGGCCCACGAAGATTGAGATGGAAAAAGATGGACGACCCAGATTGATTGGTTAGATGTTGGATATTTAAGAAAAATTAAATAATTTTTTATTGGTTGCAGAGGAGAAGGTGGTGAACAACTTGTCAAGGTTCGTTATGATCATATGGGTGTTCGTCGTCCTCATATTGACTTCTAGTTACACTGCAAGTCTGACTTCAATGCTGACCGTCCAACAGCTCACCGTAACGGACGTCCAGGATCTAATCAGAAATGGGAACAACGTGGGGTACAAGAAGAATTCTTTTGTTCTGGGACTATTAAAGAGCTTGGGTTTTGATGATTCTAAACTCAGGGCCCTCGTCACCCCAGAAGAGTATAACGAGGCCTTGTCTAAGGGAATTCGGAATGATGGGGTTGCGGCCATCTTTGATGAGATCCCTTACATCAAGCTGCTACTCGGAAAATACTGTGGTCGGTACATGATGGTGGGGCCCACCTATATGACTGATGGATTTGGCTTTGTAAGTCTCTCTCTCTCTCTCTCTCTCTCTCTCTCTCTCTCTCTCTGATCTCTCTCTCAGACTTGAATGATTTTCCTAACTGGCTGATTGGTGGGCAGTTGACCTTTCGAATCCAACGAAGAAATGTCTATTAATCAGAGATTAGGATTGCTCAAACGATTTTATTTTGAGATTTTGACCTATCTACACTCGTTCCCATGATTTGGAACGATTAACTTGAGTTATGCGTAGGCGACATATACAGTATTTCTAACTGCACGCGTATCAACCCTTCTACTCTTCCAGCGTATCCAATAACTCTCAAGTTTGAAATCTTACGTCAAAGCATCTTAAGATAATAGGATGGTCATCACCCAATGACCTTTACGTGGCAGGTGTTGCAAGGAACCAGGACCGTCTATCTAGTGGGTCCTTCTCAAGAATCCCCTGCTGTTGATGAACAAAATGAATGGTTGGTCCTATATATCCATCTTAGAAGTGGCCTTCAAATGGAAGGTTGAGATGAAAATCTATTCAACCATTGAGAGTGATGTTTGGATCATCAATTTATGTCAGACAAGACTAAACTAGATGGACGTTTCAGATTCACCCCTTTCCAACATCATATCCTAGTCAAAGAAAGGAGGATTGTAGTGGGTTGTGCTTGCATTTTTCAGCCAATGTAGCCTTGTCACTAGTTTGGTTGCTGGGGAATTTCCTAGGTTTTTGTCTTTTGGAATATGTTCAAATTGGCCTAGTGTTTCGTATGGAGTAATTAAGCTTTGTGTTAGTTCCTTGGTTTTCCATTCTCCCAAGTAAAAACTCTGATTAGTTTTCAGAGGAAAAGGAGAAATGGAATTTATGAAGAATGAAAAAGAGAATGTAACTCATGTTTTATTGGTTTTTTACACTCCCCAACTTTTTCCAGGAAAATTTCTCTGAGGAGAGAAAAACTAGAGAAATTAAAATAGAATTTTAAACCTTTTCTGAATTTCCTCCAGTGTATCAACCATATAAAATTTAAGTATTCTCCACAAAACCGCATGCCAACTCTCTCGTTCGGCAGCATGGATTGTACTCCCTTAGAATCTAGTGGAATTTAGACAATACGGAATCTGATTGGATTTGAATTCAGAACTTTGATGTAAAAGTTCAAAAAGAGCTCTTTTAGAGGATTTGGATTCCTCTCAATTCCAAAACCCTCTAATTCCTAGCTACCAAACATCCAAAAAACAGCAAAATCCCTCCAATTCTGCAATGCAAATGGCCCCTAACATTGTCAAGAAACATAAAACTAGGAAATGAAATCCCAACAACCAAACAAGCTCTAAAGTGCATTCCAAAAGACATGGGCGTTCTCGAAAAATTTCAGTGCTTGGTATGCTACTAACAAATTTTGGTACGTAGTGTGATAAATATATGTTGGTTTTCTCACTCCCTCTAATTCACAGGTCTTCCCCAAAGGGTCCCCTTTGGTCCACGACTTTTCTCAAGCCATCTTACAGGTAAGGGAGGGAGATGAAATGGAGAAGATCAAGCGAAAATGGTTCGGACAACAAGCCAAGTGTTTGGACTCATCATCGACCGTCGCTTCAAACAGCCTCACCCTCGATAGCTTCTGGGGCCTCTTCCTCATCACCGGGACCGCTTCTTTTCTCGCCTTCTTCATATACGCACTCCGCTTCCTTCACAAGCATTGGCATGTTTTGACCACCCCAGACGATCCCGAGACCTCCTTCGGACGCAGGCTCGTCCATCTTTTAAAACACTTCGACAACAAAGACCTCTCTTATCATTCTTATAAGAAGGTGCAACCACCTGGCGAAGGGCGGGCAATAGGACCTAGAGGATCTGAAGAACCTTCACCGCTTCATACCAATGGCTCTGAGAGTCTGTTGAGCATGTCAAATGGTTCTGATTTCGTTGGAGGTGAGGTTGGGATATTCTTTCCAGAGATTGAGACTCCATATCAAAATACCTCTGCGGATGTGCCCAATAATAGAAACGCTATTCCAGGGACGGTGGAAATGATTGAAAATAGGATTTGATAGATTTGTTTCTTTTTTCTTTTGGAGCTGATGCAGTTTTTGTGATTGTGGGTCGTTCTGTATATGGTACGAGTATGGTGTACGTGCAGTATGCTACTTTCTCCAATACGTGGTGTTCTAGGGTTACAATCATTCGTGTGTCACTTCTTACACGTGTGCAATGTAGTTGTATTTATTGTTATATATGTATGAAATTATGAATCTTATTATTGTAGATCTCGCGTGCATAGAATAATATTGAAGAGGTAATAATTGTTGGCTTTACAAAGCCCAAATGGTGACAAGTGCAGCTCCACTTGCAAGGGAGAGAGAAAATATACTATCTTATATTTTTCAAAACCAAGCTACTGCTGTAAAAAGAAAACATTTGCTGTTTTTCTTTGATTTTTCTACACTTTCACAACACAACTATTTATAAGATTAGTTGGTGTTTAAAAAAGACATTTCTGCCCCTGTATGATACATTCACTGGGAGTAAATACACTACACATTTCTAAAAATAATAAATAGCATTAGGTAGCCTGTATTAAACAAGGAGGATGAATTTGCTGGATGAATCTGAAATTCTAGGGAGAATGCATCTTGTTGGATGAATATGAAATTCCAAGGAGAATGCATCTTGCTGGATGAATCTGAAATTCAAGGGACAATGCATCTGTTGGATGAATCTGAAAATGCCAGGAAGATGGATTTGTTGGATCTGGACATGCAGTTTGGTTTGCACATTCCAACACTCCCCTTTAAACCATAACTGGCTTCATTTCGAGCATCGTTTTGAGTCGTCTGAATGCATCTGTCAATGGTGCCTTGGTGAAAATATCTGCCATCTGTTCAGTAGTATAACAGTACTCCAACTTCATCGTTTTCTGCTTTACCTAATCTCTTAGAAAGTGATACCTAGTATAAATGTGCTTGCTCTTTCCATGTTGCACCGGATTTTTGGCAAGTTGATTGCCGACTTGTTATCCACGTATATAATTGTGGATTCCTCTTGTGAATGTTTTAGCTCCTTTAGTAGGTTCTTCAACTATATTGCTTCACAGACTGTGGACGATGCTGCCACATACTCTACTTCACATGTGGACAAAGTGACCACACGAGTTCCATGTGAAGGCAGTTGACCCAAGATAGAATATATAACCAGTGGTGATTTTCCTTTCATCTTGGTCACCTCCCCAATCACTGTCTTAGTATCCATATAATATTACTTCATCATTGTATGGATAGAAGAAACCGAATTCCATGGTTCCTTTGATATACTTGAGGATTCTTTTTGTAGCAAGCTAGTGTGACTCTTTTGGTGCTTCCATGTACCTACTTAGAAGCCCAACACTGTGGAAAATATCTGACCTATTGATTGTGAGGTATCTGAGACTTCTAATCAGACTCTTGAATAGAGTCGAGTCCACGCTTCTTCCCTCTCCTTCTTTTGTCGGCTTCAGGCCCGTTGCTACAGGCGTATTTATGGCATTGCAGTCAGTTATCTTGAACTTTTCAAGAAGTTCCTTTGCATACTACTTCTGAGATATATAGATGCTGTCAGCTTGTTGCTTCACCTCGATGCCGAGAAAGAAGGACATAAGTCCTGCATCAGTTATTTCGAAGTCCTGAAACATGGCATGCTTGAATTCTTGGAACATCTGCAGGTTGTTTCCTGTGAACAATATATCATCAACATATAAGCATGCTATAAGGATATCACCATGAGCATTCTTCTTGATGTAGACTGCATGCTCATATGGACATTGGGCAAAACCATTTTCTTGAAGATAGCTATTGATGTGTGCATTTTAGGCACGTGGAGCTTGCTTCAACCCATAGAGAGCTTTCTTCAAGCGGTACACTTTGTGTTCCTCCCCTTGCATAACAAAACCTTTAGGCTAGTCAACATAGACCTCATCTTCGAGTACTCCATTTAGGAATGCAGATTTCATATCAAGTTGGTAGATTTTCCAACTGTGATGGGCTGCAAGTGAGATTATCATCCTCATAGTGTCAAGGCGAGCAACTGGGATGAAAGCTTCTTCATAGTCTACCCCATATTTCTATTTGTAGCCCTTTGATATGAGCCTTGCCTTATATCGTTCCATCTTACCGTCAACATTCCGCTTGATTTTATACACCCATTTGAGACCCATGGTCCTCTGGCCTTTAAGGAGTGAGATCAGCTCCCATGTGTGATTCTTCTCGATAGCATGGATCTCTTCTTCCATAACCTTTCTCCAACATTCTTCGTTCACGGCATCTTCGAATGTGAGAGGCTCATGGTCTGCATATAGGCAGAATAAATTCACTTCCTCAGTTTTTGCGTAGATCTCGTTGAGGCTTCTCATTTTGATAGGAGCCAAGGGTGAAGGAGAATTGGATGAAGATGTGCTGGCTAAATTCTGATTTGATGAAGTACTTTCGAGGGAGATGGAACGTACTCCTGGACTTCTACGATCTGAAGGAGGTGATGTGGGTGTCTACTCTTGATTCACATGCCTCTCTTCTTTATATTCTTCAATTTTGACCTAATTTTCTTTCACCGAATCTTCCTGGTTTCACTTCCAGGTTTCTTCCTCGTAGAACACTACATCTCTACTTACCACTACTTTGTTGGTTAGTGGATTGTAGAGCTTGTAGGCCTTGGATTCTTCACTATATCCGATGAAGATACATTTCTCATCACGATAATCGAGCTTCTTTCTTCTTGCCTCAGGAACTTGAGCGTAGGAAACACACCCAAAGATTTTAAGGTGCTCCACGCTTGGCTTGTAGCCGCTCTATGCCTCTTATGGTGTCATGAACCTGACACTCTTAGTGAGACACTGATTGAGCAGATATGTAGTACATGCAACTGCCTCTCCCCAGAAGCTCTTTGGTAGGCCTTTCTCCTTCAACATGGTCCTCGTCATGTCGAGGATGGTGCAGTTTTCCGTTCTGGAATTCCATTCTATTGTGGCGTGTAAGATGCAGTGTGCTATTGCTTAATGTCATGTTCCCTGCAATATTCTCGAAAAACATTTGAGGTGTATTCTCCACCTCTGTCAGATTTGAGGACCTTGATTTTGTAGCCACTTTCATTTTCAACTCGGGCTTTGAAAATTTTAAAGATGGAAAAGGCTGCAGACTTTTCTTTAATGCAGAATAACTAGAGTTTTCTACTATAATCATCAATGAAGGTAATGAGATATTTGTTACCTCCAAGAGATGGTGTCTCCATGGGTCTACAAATATCAGTATGAACCAATTGTAATGACTCCTTTGATCTTCAGGATACTCCAACTGGGAAGGAGTTCCTTTGTTGCTTGCAAAGTGTGCACCCCTCAAACACATATTCTGAAGCTTCAATAGCAGGCAATCCATGCACCATGCATGATGAGGACAGGAACTTAAGTCCATTAAAGTTTAGATGGCCAAAGCGAAGATGCCGCTTCCATGATTCATTGTTGGCACGTCCATAAAGACACTTCTCAAGCCTTGTGTTTATATGGAGTGGGTGAAAGTGCCGTGGTTTATTAATTAGCGTGGGTGTTGAGTCAGCAAATCAAGTGAGACCTATAGGAAGAACATTCAAGCGCCTGCCTCAATTGGATGTGTGCACTGAACTCATCAAAGGTCATGTCCCAAAATACCCATGTATATAAAACCCTTAAAAGTGGATAGAACAACATAGGGTCTATAGTATGAAAATTATTTTGCAAATCAGGAAAATCTTTTAGTTTTCAGCTTTTATCGATTTATCGAGTACTCATCAATGCATCGAACACTCATGAGCGATGATATCGACAATAAATCGATATCATCGAAATAGGCCATTCTATGTCCAGCAACCATAAAGTATTTATATACTCGATAAATCGAAAAACATTTTGATAATATCGACATTCAAATTTCGATTAAATCGAATGAGGATCGATGATATCGAATTACCTTAAGCTTTCTCCAACAACTTTTGGAAAATATCCTGACAGTGCTCGAGTAATCGAATCATCGTCGATATCATCTGAATTAAAACATCGATGATATCAAAAGGGGTTCGATATCATCGAATTCAGTCAAGTTTCGTCGTGCGAGTCTCAAAGGAAAATCACCTAGAAAAATCTCGATATCATCAGATTTTAAATCTCGATGATATCGAAGGTCTATCGATGAAATCGAATCTGGATTAAACTATTCCAACAAACTTGCAAGGTAAAACCTATGGGAATCACCGTGGAATCGATGATGTTTCGATATGATCGTAATTCAAATATCAATGAAATCGATATATTCTCGATATCATCGAAATGGATTAAAGATTGTCCAACAAGCTCTTTTGAATTTCATAAGAAAATGATCGATGTATCGAGCAGCCGATCGATGAAATCGGAATTCAAACTTTGATGACATTGACGCCAGTTCGATTGCATTGAAGCAGGCCCAATGATATCGAACTCTGTCAGAATCTGACATCTTTATTACCGTTGGAGTTTTTTTTAATCTATTTAAGAAGAGCTTGTTCTTAGTTGATGCATTAGAAAAAGAGAGAGCTTTGAGAGAGTAACTCACATCACCTACCCTAAGCCCTTTTTCTCATGAGAGTTCATTCCTCAATCCACCCTCATCATTGATATTTAATAAAGTGGATTGGTGAATGAACTTCCACATTCAAGGATCTTCCATCTACTACCTTAATGGCAGATCATTGAGCTGGGATCCCTTGAATGCCTAAGATCTTAGAATTACTTTGTCTCTTCAATGATTATCCTTTAATAGATTAATTACCAACATAACCATGACTCAACTCGTCACCATACATTGGAGCATCATCAGTGTTGTGGATCAAGGAAACTGAAGATTCTTCGTCATCAAAGGAAAGATCTTCATCAACATGCTTAATGGGGCTCATTTACTTATCTGTAAGTCATTAGAGTCCAGAGACCCTGCTGATCATTCCTTTGTGTAAGATTGGGTCACAGGTGATTCTCACCCCTTTCAAGTGCTCATAGGAGGCCTTCGATGGGAGAGTACGTGTGGGTGTTGTGTATTGACCCTTCCTCTTATAGAGCATAAACTTAGGTCCTTAGTGTAGGTCATTAGCCTGTGTGGCCTAAAACCCTAGGTGTTGTGTGTTGACCTTTGCTCTTGTGTAGTACGTAAATTCTAGATTCCTTGTGTGGATCCTTGGCCTGTGTGGCCTAAAACCCTAGGTTCCTTGTGTGGATCCTTTGTTCGTGTGTGGAGCATAAAACCCGGGTGTTGTGTGTTGACCCTTGCTCCTGTGTGGGGCATAAACTTGTGTCTTGTGGAGACATGTCTAGGTTCCTTGTGTAGGTCCTAGAGTCAACCTTGTGTAGGTTATGAAGGTTAGAGGTGAACCTGATTTAAAACCTCCGTTAGTGAAATCCGGTACACTCAAGGTTGAGTGCGTCTGCCGGGAGTGGAGTAGGTAAGTAGCTGAACCACTATAAACGACTATGTTTAGGATGGTTATTTGTGTTTTACTTTTCTGTGTTTACTTTGGATGTTCACATGATGCATGATCACATGATTGTTTAGAACTGATAAGTATGACATTCCACACACAGTTACTGATTTAATCCATCTTAGACTAAGGCTATATATATATATATATAGTTTAGATTCTGCTTAGTCTTATAATTTGATCCTCTAATTGGTTTGGAAACCATTAGAGTTAAATTGATGATATCTTGACATTTACATATTAAATCAAGATAACGGTAATAGGATTTTTCAATTGTCATAAAATTTTATAAAAGTCCTATTCACCCCCCTTTAGGACACTGTGACCTATTCGTACTTCAACTAAAGTGGTCGTTACCACAATTTCAATTGGTTTCAAAGTGGGTCTCTCTTAAGGGCTTAATCGCCTAGGGAGTGATCTTAACTGAAGTTGAATCATGGTCAAAGGAGAGGAGTCATCTGTAACTAGACCTCCTATATTTGATGGATCAAATTATGCTTACTGGAAGGCTAGAATGCATTACTTTCTGAGATCTTTGGATCATGATGTTTGGGACATTGTTGAAAATGGATACGTGCCTCCAACCGATCAAGTAGTACGTGATGATGGCATATCCAAATCGAAATCCAAAGAGTTGTGGTCCACTCATGATAAAGAACAACAGACTGCGAAGGCAAAAGCAATGAACGCCATTTACTGTGTTGTGTCCCAAGAAGTCTTTAATCAGATTAGTATGTGTGGAACAACTAAAGAAGCATGAGACTTGTTAGAAACAACTCATGAGGGAACTGGCACAGTAAAAAGATCCAAACTGCAGTTCCTAACATCACAGTTTGAAAGTTTCAGAATGGAAGAACATGAGACCTTCATAGAGTTCTTCACAAAATTGAATATCATCTGCAATTCCATGGGTGGATTAGGCGAAAAAGTTCCGGTCCCAAAAATATGTAGGAAATTCTGAGATCCTTACCGGAATGGTTCAACTCGAAAGTTATAACCATTGAAGAATGTAGAAACATGGATGAAATTAAAATAGAAGAACTAGTAGGTCCCTTACAAACATTTGAACTACACTTCAAGCAAACTCTTAAACCCAAAAATACTGTCCTCAAAACTTCAAAACACACTACTAATGAGGAAGAGGAAAGTGAAAGGATAATGAGGATGAGGAAGTAGCTCTCTTGGCTGAAAGGTTCAAAAGATTTTTCAACAAAAATCGTGGCCGACCATACATAGGCAAACAGATAGACAACAAGAACAATATAGGCAAACGTTCCAAAAAGTCCAGAGAACCTCAGTGTTACAACTGTAGGAAATTTGGACATTCGTCCACTGAATGCCCTAACAGAAAAACTAAAGGAAAGGCCATGGCCGCCACCTGGGATGACATTGAAGATTCAAACTCTGACCTCAGTGATTCAGAAAGTGATGGAGACCAAAAGTCCTTCAAAATACTCATGGCCTCCATATCTACAAACATTTCAGTGATACTTGAGGAAAATTAATGAACCTCGGATCGAAGAGACATTTCCATCAGATGATGAGAAAGAAGAAGAAGAAGAGAAGGATAAATTACAGGATGCCTATAATCAACTTTATACACATAACATCTATATCCTTAAAAGACTTGGGATGAATGAAAGTAAAAATAAATTGCTGTAAATGGATCTAGATAAAACTTCAGAGATCAACACTCACTTGATCACTGATCTTCAACAATACCACTCTGAAAATGATAAGCTGGAAAGAATCAATTTATCCCTCAAATCCGAGTCCTTAAAACTGACCGAACAGATTGAACTATTGAAAGATGAAAATATGCATCTTAAGAATGAGAATCACACACTTAGGTTTGATGCAGAACAATCTAGGAAGTCTATTGAATTGAACTACAAATTCTCCCAGAGCAGTGAAAAATTAGAAAACTCTTAGGGATGGGAAGACTTGGGAAAGACAAGAGTGGATTGGGATATGAAAAATTCAAAAATGCAGAACCAATGATTGAGAAATTAGCTGCATCAGGAAGTAAAACAAAAGCTACTTCTATTTGTCATTCATGTGGAGACTCAGGCCATTTTAAGTTTGAATGTATTGCTGCTAGGTGGACTCAATCCAATTCCGGTCTGAATCATATTGGTAAATACAAACCACCCAGAAGAGCAATACAAAATACCAAGAGTACACCAAACAATATGGCAAGAGGTAAGACACATCCATCTCTACCCAGAATGACCAATAAAATGGAGGAGCTATTGAATCAAGTGGCTCAACTGAATCAGAAAACAAATGATCTAATAGAACAAGGAAAAATGATTCAGTTACTTAATGTACCTAGACAAGTTCTTGACAAAGTAAAGGAAACATTCTCAAGGAAACTTGTCACAACATGGATAGTGAAAGAAAAGAAAAATTGCCTTGTCACTCACTCAAATCATATAACAGGCAATAATACTAAGTGGTACCTAGATAGCGGGTGCTCAAGAATGTCACGGATAACAAGTCTCTTCTCTCAAATTACTCAAACCTTGATGATGGGATAGTTACTTATGGTGATGGAAGCACCGCTGAGGTAGTAGGGTATGGAACCATAAAAGGAATGAAGATGCTCAAAAATGAGAATGCTTTTTGCATAAAGGGACTAACTCACAATATTTTAAGCATCTCTCAAATATGTGACAACAAGCATGTGGTTACATTTGACATGCTAAAATGCAAGATCCTAGACTTATTAGGAAAACTAGTTATGGAGGGTCTTCGCACCAGTGACCACTGTTATGTCATCGAAGGCAGTGGAAAGGTTGATTCATATGTCTAATGTCAATTGAGCAAGGATAACAAGTCTAGGTCATGGCATCTAGACCTGGATGGATGTGTGAAGTGATGCACTTTTGGAAATAATCATGATATATCTAAGGTTTATATAGCTTAAAAACTCTTTTTGCAAATAAACATAGCACGTGTTTATAATTTTTGCTTCACAATGTTTTGTACAAATTTTGATGTGTATACAAGCTGATATGAAAATATACTATGATATGCAAATACGGTAGATCATTGAAGTGATCAAATCAATGTCATACTTTTTCTCTTCG
The DNA here is from genome assembly GCA_021015155.1 of Magnolia officinalis. Lineage (NCBI taxonomy): Eukaryota > Viridiplantae > Streptophyta > Magnoliopsida > Magnoliales > Magnoliaceae > Magnolia > Magnolia officinalis. Next base: position 71,901,841 of record JAJHSJ010000005.1, read on the forward strand.
ATTAGTCTGTTGATGAATCAGACTAATCCTCGATTAGATCAAATATATATCGATATCATCAACGACCTTTCAGAATTAGAAGTGTCACACGTTATAAAGTGTTATTGAAGACCTCTTCGATAACATCAACTTGAGGCTTTCGATGAGATTGAAGTATACTCAATGTCATCGAACAATTTCGCTTGATAAAAGTCAAGCGAGCTGGAAAAGGTTTTTTATTTTTCACTTTTACCATTTCCATTTGGGCAGTTCGTCTACTAGAACATTTCCGTTATCCTGGATGACCGTCTGCCCCTGAAATCCAAGGATCCCCAATGTCTACTTCTTCCATTCAAAGGTATCATTCCTTCGATTTGGTGTAACATAGTTTGATAGGAATTCTGTTAAGACAACCATTCAATCGTTCACTCCTTGGTTAATTCTCTATCTTCCTTCACCTGGTTGTCGATTAATCATGTCCAAAAACAAGGGAAAAGCCCTTATTGTAGGAGAATCATCCCGTCTTACACGACAGAAATCTCTGGCTTCACGAGAAAGGGCCAGAGCATCCTCATCACCTATTCACCGCCATTGAACCATCGCAAGAGAAACGTCACGTGGTGAGACTCTGGCAGTGGCACCTGCTCCTCCACCTACTACATCAACTCCTCCTCCAAATGTAAATGTGTTGGAAAAATATACTGAGAGGAGTCTGGTACATGAATGACGGGTTGATAGGGAGTGCATTCAAACATAAAATCTAGAATCTCTTTTGGATGCAGTTGATTGGTTGCCCATTTTGGACTTTGGTGGTATATGTCATGATGAAAGGACCTATCGCTTTCTTGCGTACTGTCATTCTCCGGCACTTAATCCTCCTTCGATAACTGTCTCTGTCGTGGAATAAAGTGTTGAAATCACGACCGAATCCATTGCCAACATATTTGGTCTTACCTTGTCTCCTATCGGTCTATCCAGTCTTGACCTCGAGGACCCAACAAACCGATCTAAGGTCATAAATTTCTATGTCAAGGTAGAGATATCCCATGGTATTAAGGGAACACTCTTAAAGCAAAATACATGACTCCTAAATACAGAGTTTTGCATGGGATTTCTCCACAAATGTATACCCCAGAGGGACAAATCGAGCTAATCTTACCTCCTTCATGGTGTTGGTTCTATACAGCATTGCGTCTGGTATTAACCTATTTGCCCACTTTAATTCCCCACCAATTAGCCTGTGTCATTTTCACCTCCAGAGCAACTCATCTACCTTTTCCTCATATTGTCTGTGTGCTGTGTGATAAAATTGGACTGCCCATGACAAACATCCTGAGCGTCCAATGCAACATTTTAACAAGGTCAATATACGGAATATGGATCTCAAGTTTCATCCGTATACAGAAGGACAGCCCGAGGTAGAGATACATGAAGAAGCAGAGATGGGAGAAGGAGCAACACCTACTAAAGGAGAACCACAGGAGCCACGACCCGTTCCGACTACACTTGAATCTGCACCGACTCATCGTCATAAATTATATCAGGATCGGGTTAGGACAATGATGCGAGGAATGGCACAGATTGAAGATAAGCTTTATAAGCACGGTGAGCGACTTTCAGCCTTGGAAAGGATGGTAGCTAGACTACAACATATGACACAACAACTCGTTGACCTACGGACCTGTCGAAGAGATGACATAACACCATCCAACTCAGCCCCCGTGATTTATTTTACTCATCACATACACCTATTCATCACTTATACTGAGGATATGGATATCTTTTGATTATCCTAAGTACTTATAAGTGTATGTGATGATCTACTGACTTGTATAGTCTGTCAGTTGGTGTGCTTGTCGTTGGTGTGTTTGGCCTTGGAAGGACCACAATGGTTTACCAAACTTGAATATTTTGGAGTGATAGTTCTCTGGATGAGGAGAATTATATATATATTATTATATATATATATACATATACACACACACATATATATATATATTACACATATATATATATACATACACATACATACCCATGGATGGGCTGAATATTTTGTGTTGATATAGTAAATGCTGCCAAGCTCAGGCAACTATTTTGGAATGCTCATTGAATGACTGTTACTATTTTTGAGCTGTTCCTCTGGATTCCTCTAGTTTCAAATGCATTTGTGCTTGTTATGTCTCGTATGAATTTCTAAATCTTCTTCTATCTATTTATGCATTTTGAATACACACTCACCTTGATTCTCTCATGTTTATGATTCAACTTTCGTCAATTACTAATCTGATATTGCTATATATTGACCTTTGTCAATAACTGACAAAAAGGGGGAGAACAAATCCCACTATGAAGAAAATTGTATCTATCTATGTATGTATGGTGGTACAGGTGTTAGGGGGAGCAGCTGCAAGAAGATAGGGAGAGCAGCTACTACTGAATGTTACAACCTTGTGTGTGAACTCAAATAGCATATTTATAAAATTGTGTAAAGTTTATGTACACACAATTTAGGATGTTGGTCTAGGTGTTGTTTTAGGATTACAGGTGTTTTGTCACGCAATTGACAAAGGGGGAGATTGAAAGTGCCCTAGTTTGTCAATTAGTGTGGGTGTTGAGTCAGCAAGTCAAGTGATCCCTATAGGAAGAACATTCAAGTGTTTGCCTCAACTGGATGTGGGCTCCGAATTTGTCCAAAGGTAAACTTAGCCTCACATCCCATGTCCCAAAACACCCAGGTATATAAAACCTTAAAAGTGGATAGAACAACATAGGGTCTAGTATGAAAACTATTTTGCAAATCAGGAAAATCTTTTAGTTTTTAGCTTTTGTCATATATCGAGTACTCATCAATGGCATCGAACACTCATGATCGATGATATTGACAACAAATCGATATCATCGAAATAGGCCATTCTATGTCCAACAACCACAAAGTATTTTGGACAATATACTCGATAAATCGAAAAACATTTCGATAATATCGACATTCAAATATCGATCAAATCGAATGAGGATCAATGATATCGAATTACCGTAAACTTTGTCTAGCAACTTTTGAAAAATATCCTGACATTGCTCGAGTAATCTAACCATTGTCGATATCATCTGAATTCAAACATCGAAAATATTGAAAGGGGTTCGATATCATCGAATTTGGTCAAATTTTGTCGAGCGAGTCTCAAAGGAAAATCACCTAGAAAGATCGAGGACTCAAAACCATACTCGATATCATTGGATTTCAAATCTCGATGATATCGAAGGTATATCAATGAAATCGGATCTGGATAAAACTATTCCAGCAAACTTGCAAGGTAAAACATATGGGAATGACCGTGGAATCGATGATGTTTCGATATGATCGTAAATCAAATTTCGATGAAATTGATATATTCTCGATATCATCGAAATGGATTAAAGATTGTCCGGCAAGCTCTTTTGAATTTCGTATGGAACTGATCGATGTATCGAGCAGCCGGTCGATGAAATCAGAATTCAAACTATGATGACAACGACGCCAGCTCGATTGCATCGATCTTCAGCAGAAAGTTTCAAGGATATACTTCAGTGGAGTTTATATCATCGAACCTTGCTTCGGTAGCATCGAAAGCATACGTTCGATGATATCAAAGCAGGCCCAATGATATCGAACTCTGTCAGAATCTGACATCTTTATTACCATTGGAAATTTTTATCTATTTAAGGAGAGCTTGTTCTTGGCTGTTGCATTGAGAAAAAGAGAGAAAGCTTTGAGAGAGTAACTCACATCACCTACCCTAAGCCCTTTTTCTCAAGGGAGTTCATTCCTCAATCCACCCTCATCATTGATATTCAATAGAGCGGATTGGCGAATCAACTTTTGCATTTAAGGATCTTCCAGCTACCACCTTAATGGCAGATCATTGAGCTGGGATCCCTTGAATGCCTAAGATCTTGGAATTACTCTGTCTCTTCAATGATTATCCTTTAATAGAGTAATTACTAACATAACCTTGACTCAACCCGTCACCATACATTGGAGCATCATCAGTGTTACGGATCAATAAAACTGAAGATTCTTCATCATCAAAGGAGGAGATCTTCATCAACGTGCTTAATGGAGCTCATATACTTATCTGTAAGTCATTAGAGTCCAGAAACCCTGCTGATCATTCCTTTGTGTAGGATTGGGTCACAGGTGATTCTCACCCCTTTCAAGTGCTCATGGGAGGCCTCCAATGGGAGAGTACGTGTGAGTGTTGTATGTTGACCCTTGCTCTTATAGAGCATAAACTCAGGTCCTTAATGTAGGTCCTTGGCTTGTATGGCCTAAAACTATGTGTTGACCTTTGCTCTTGTGTAGTGCATAAACTCTAGGATCCTTGTGTGGATCCTTGGCCTGTGTGGCCTAAAACCCTAGGTTCCTTGTGTGGATCCTTTGCTCGTGTGTAGAGCATAAAACCCGGGTGCTGTGTGTTGACCCTTTCTCCTGTGTGGGGCATAAACTTGTGTCTCGTGGAGACATGTCTAGGTTTCTTGTGTAGGTCCTAGAGTCAACCTTGTGTAGGTTGTGAAGGTTAGATGTGAACCTGATTTAAAACCTCCGTTAGTGAAATCCGATGCACTCAAGGGTTGAGTGCAAGCTAGGAGTGCAGTAGGCAAGTAGTCGAACCACTATAAATGATTGTGTTTGGGATTGTTATTTGCGTTTTACTTTTCTGTATTTACTTTGGATGTTCACATGATGCATGATTACATGATTATTTAGAACTGATAAGTATCACATTCCACACACAATTACTGATTCAATCCATCTTAGATTAAGGATATATTATATATGGTTTAGATTCTGCTTAGTCTTGTGATTGGATACTCTAATTGGTTTGGAAACCATTAGAGTTAAATTGATGATATGTTGACATTTACATATTAGATCTAGATAACGGTAATAGGAATTTTCAATTGTCCTATTCACCCTCCTCTAGGACACTTTGACCTATTCCTACTTCAACTAAAGTAGTCATTACTGCAATTTCAGTGGGAACATTTGATTTTTCGTCATTTGGACCCATGCCACATCTCTATCGCATGTATCTTTTAATGACATAACTGAGTTCTCCATGTGTATCACATACCCCTTTTCAAGTAGCTGGCCAATGCTGAGGATGTTACCTTTCATGTTGGGTACGTAATATACATTAGAGATGAATTGTGGCTCACCATTTTTCTGGTAAAATTTGATTTTACCTTTTCCTTTCACCGAAGTTTTTGATCACATCGCCATGAACTCCTTCTGTGAGTTCCATAAATAGATTTTTGTCGCCGCACATGTGATTGCTTGCACCCGTGTCAAGATGCCTGACTAATCATGACCTTTTTCTTGTGCAAGGAAGAGTGTGGTTTTTTCCTCTTCATGATTTGATGCTTCGACATAGTTGGATCGTTATCTTGATTCACCGGCTTGCTCCAACAATCTGATGCATAATGGCCGAACTTATTACAATTTCGGCATTGAATATTTTTCATATTTCCACGACCTCGTGTGGATCGGCCTCTACCATGAAAATTGATAAAGTTTTGTTGATTTTGTGGATTACTTGGATTATATCCACGCCCTCTTGCTCCTGCACGATCGCTATTGGCACGGCCACTTCGAAAATGGGAGTTTTCATGACCATGACTGGTCTTTTGTTCATTTAGAGTAAATCTTGACCCCAATGCTTGTTCTAGCATCATAGATCCAGCATTATTTTGCATTTGTTGCTCATGAACTTACAATGATCCCATCAACTCTTTAATGGAGAGATTTTCCAAATCTTTCGATTCTTCAATGGCCACAACCACATGTTCAAACTCGGTTGTGAGGGATTGAAGCACCTTTTCAACCACATGAATGTCTTCGATCTTTTCACCATTTCTTTTCAAGTTATTAGTAATAATGAGTAGTCGTGAAACATAATCTAAGATACTCTCACCTTCCTTCATGTGAGCGGCCTCTAACTTGGCTCTAAGTGTCTGTAGCCGGATTCTCTTTACACGATCCACACCCTTGAAGATGGTACTTAGTGTCTCCCAAGCTTGCTTGTTTGATGTCGCTTCAGCGATCCTTTTAAAGGTGGATTCATCCAACCCTTGATAGACAAAAAACAATGCCTTCTTGTCCTTCTTCCTTTGATTTTTGAGGACGGCCTTTTGTTTGACAGAGTAGGCAGCTTCTTGGTCCGTAGTGGGCTCTACGTACCTGTCGATGAAGATCTCTCATAGATCTTTTGACCCGAACAGAGCCTTCATCTGGATGTACCAATTTTCATAGTTATCCTTAGACAACTTTGGAATTTGTGGATGGATTGTGGTGGCCATCTTTACATGAACAAGTTCTTGATGGATAAAACAAATTTGCTTTACTAAGTCTCAAGATGACCCGAACAATCTGATTTTTGGAGAAGGAAAAATAAAATCCCGTTTTATTTTTATTTTATTTTTATAAAACTTCTTCAACATATTTTATTTTAAAAAAATTCTATTGGCTAAAAATTGTTGTCGACTTCAACCAGAAACCTGGCGCTTTGATACCAGTTTGTTGGCTTTACAAAGCCCAAATGATGACAAGTGCAGCTCCACTTGCAAGGGAGAGAAAGAAAATATACTATATTAGATTTTTTAAAACCAAGCTACTGTTGTAAAAAGAAAACATTTGCTGTTTTTCTTTGATTTTTCTACACTTTCACAACATAGCTACTTATAAGATTAGCTGGTGTTTACAAAAGACATTTTTGCCCCTATATGATACATTCACCAGGAGTAAATACACTACACATTTCTAAAAATAATAAATAGCATTAGGCAGCCTGTATTAAACAGGGAGGATGAATTTGCTGGATGAATATGAAATTCTAGGGAGAATGCATCTTGCTAGATGAATATGAAATTTCAGGGAGAATGCATCTTATTGGATGAATTTGAAATTCAAGGGACAATGCGTTTGCTAGATGAATTTGAAAATGCCAGGAAGATGGATTTGCTGGATCTGGACAGTTTGGTTTGCATATTCCAACAATAATAACCTCGACTCAGTTTACGATAATTGTAAGCACTTCTCCCCCTATTTTGAATTATTGCAAGTACCACCCTCTACCATAGGGAGTTTGTTTTGCTTAAGTATGGACCCACCATAATATATAAATGATTTCCAACCTGTCTAGAGCATTCCATAAATATTAGATACCTAAGAAGTCGGGCTAATCCAATCATAAATATTAGATACCTAAGAAGTCGGGCTAATCTAATTATTAAGTGAGTTATACACTAGAAACAATGGATATTTACCCACAAAACCTCCAACTTCACATGGTTTGGAAAGGCCGAGGGGGGGGGGGGGATCCGATTTTCTGCTTTCCTACATTGTAATTGGCACACATTATCACTGACGTTGTCAGCACTACTGCATTAAATGCAGTCTGTGATGATGTGGCCCAATCACATTGCAACAAATATGAAATTCAAGCCTATGGCAAGGAAAGGATCTGAACTCATTTAAAAAATAGAAATAAATCTTTTCTCTTATCCTATAGTTTTGGTATTGGGTTTAGTCCCACGTCATAAAGGAGCAAGGGGGGGGGGGGGGGGGGGGGGGGTGGGGAATTTAAAAAGAATTTAGATTTGAGATCCAATTTTCTACTTTCTGTTGAGGGATAAAAATGAAGGATTGAGGATAAATCAGAAAGAAGAATTGGAAGGAGAAGTATCAGAAGAATATGAAGAAAGTGAAGAGATTCATGACTTTATTCGGGCTTGTGCAAACCACCCTGGTTGCATAGGTTTGCACAAACCCCTTCATTGGCACAATGTTGTGCCAGACCACGCAACACGCAGCGTTGTGCGAACTTGCGCAAAGACCATGAGGGGTTGCGCGCTTTTACATAATATAAGTGCGGTTGAGATAATTTGGATGGCTAGATCTGATGGAAGGTGGGTCCTATGGCACAAAATCGAGGGTTCACACGTGTGGAGGCCTATAAATACTCCATTCCCCCTCTCATTTGTGACATTGAAGATTCTGAAGAAGACCAGAGCTCCAGAGAAGAAGAAAGATCTGAAGGTATTCAGAAGAAATGAGAGGAAGAAGGGAGAAGGAATTTTGTGCTGGACCGCGCAACAACATGGTGTTGCGTAGGTCCGCGCAATCGCAAACCATGCTGTTGTGCGGTCATGAATAATGAAGGGCCAAAATGCTATCGGAATGATTAAAAGCAATTCGATCTTCCTTCCTTGAAGGAATATGAGTTCAGGAAGGAGATGTCAGATGGTCATGTCCACACAATATCCCTCTCAATGAGATGGCCAAATTGCAAGCCGAAATGCTGCCAAATTTAATATTCAAACTCTTGCAATACTTGTATTTTTGATGTACTATCTTAGAATCAAGGGAAATCAAAGGATGTAAATGAACTCAGTATGAATAAGATGATGATCGTTCTCTTTATACTCTCTCTGTTATGATTAAATAAGATAATTTTCCAAATCAAATGCATTTGTTTCTTGTCGAAATACTTTCCTACATTGTAATTCCTACACATTATCATTGACATTATCAGCACTATTGCATTAAATGCAGTCTGTGATGATGTGGCCCAATCACATTGCAACAAATAGGAAATTCAGGCTTGTGGCAAGGAAAAGATCTGGACTCATTTAACAAATAGGAAAATATCTTTTCTCTTATCTTATAGTTTTGGTATTGGGTTTAGTCCCACGTCATAAAGGAACAAAGGTGTGCCATGGGACACATGATCTTGGTCATAGTGTGGTGTGATTTGGCTTATTTTGTTTTTCTCTATATTGGTGGGGTCTTGTGCATATGTGCATGAGCAAAGAGCTGCCATGCGATAACATAACAATAAATGAGCTAACATTCACCAACATGTCATTATTGTGCCACCTGCATGCACCTCGTGCCCAATGGTTATAATTATATACCTCATATGAAGATACATTTTTCACCACGATCATTGACCTTCTTTCTTCTTGCATCTGGAACTTGAGCGTAGGCAACACACCTAAAGATTCTTAGGTGCGCCACACTTGGTTTGTAGCCTCTCCATGCCTTTTAAATAGTGAAATATTTTTAATATTTTATGGTGTTTATCATTAAGTTTAAAGTCATCTCACAAAATTTCAATTCATTTGGAGTTGTAGAAAAATTATTAAAATTTTAGAAGTAACAGTTGTCCAAAACTAACGATTTTTGGAAAGTTATCAAAACATCCTAAAATTTACTATTTATTATTTATTTATTTATTTATTTTTATATGAAACTAGACTTATTAAGCTTCAATATGGCTTTTGAATCACCTAAATCGAAGTTATATTGAAGAATATATGAAATTTTAAAATTCACCCAAAATCTGAATTTTTTGAAAAAATCCAGCAGTGGCTCCGCCACCCCCTGTGGTGGTCAGCGGTGGCCCCGCCACCCTCTGTGGTGTCCGATGGTGGTGCACTGTTTTGGTGGTGGCTCTGCCACTCTTCGTTGGAAAATGGCGTATCTCACAAACCAAAATGAGTTATTCGATGTGCCATATGTGAGTTTGGGGTAGGAGGAGCCACTTTATCCAAAAAACTAGGTTATTTGTGAGATTCCATCAAGTTAATGGTCTAAAATTCATTTATTTATATGTTTACTATTTATAGTAAGTTTTAGTTTAATTATAGTTCTTCATCCTTTGAGCTCTAGGATTTGTGTCTAACATGAAAAGTTCTTAGAAAAATTAGAAGAATAAAGTGGTGAAATGTGAGAAGTTGGTGGCCTTGAGGAAGATGGGTTTAGGGAATAAGGGACAAGATAAGTGGATGGTGTTTGGAAGGGATTTTTTATAGTAAGAGGACTTAAAGATGAAGGGGACGAAGGAAAGGAAGGCATGGGTGTTTGGAAATGGGGGATCTAAAAGAAGATGGGTTGTGGGTCTTGGGGAAAAGTTTTTGGCTTGAAATGGGGTAGGGATGGAAGGTTTTTCAGGTTGTTGAGAAGGATGGCTAGAGGAATTTTGAATTGGGTGCTTGCTTGGGGTGGAATTGGGTTAGAAAGGGAGGCTTGGGGTTTTAGGTGTTAGAAGGGGAAGAAAAGGGAGGCCCACTCGTGTGGGGGGTCCCAACATGAGTCTCGGTACCGGCCGGTGGCGCCGCCAGCCTCGGGGTGTCCGGCGGTGGCCCCGTCACCCCCTGTGGTGTTCAGCGGTGGTTCACCAAAAATAGCGGTGGCTCTACCACCTCTTGTCCCTTTTTTGGTGGGGGCACGCCCAAATGGCGGTGGCCCGCCACTCTTTAGACCATTTCATGGTATATTGGGCGGAGGCGACTCATTTGTAGCAATCTCATGGCCCACCAGTGATCGGAGGTGCAAGCCACGTTCAAGATGGGCTAAGAATGTTGATTCGGAGTCGGGGGTGGCCCATTGGGCTTAGGGGGTGCCGTTATGCGGTGAATCTAGACTTTTCTGTGCCTGTACTTCCCCTATTCTCGCAACTCAGCTTCGGCTCGCTTGTCTAATGGCTCAGGTGGGCTAGGAAAACTCCTGATTAGGAGTGGGAATGATCCTGATCGTCAAAACTTGAAATGGGCATATCTCATGAACGTAAAATGGGTTATCGGACGTTTTATACATGAATTTGGGGTAGGGCGAGCTATTTTGGTCACCTGGTATAGTTGAGCTAGGTTGTGGTGTTGAATTTGAATCTCTCGGCTAACTGTGAGCCAAAAGTACCCCTTATAAGTCCAAATTCTAAGCTAAGACCTGATCATTCGAAGTAGCTAAGGGTTTGGTCCTAGAGTTTTGTCATTGCTAAGTTTAAGCAATTTTAAGTTCCAGCTTTCCCTCCTACATCGGCAAGCGCGTTAGGATGAGTCCATAGTCCACGTCCCAGTTTTAATTCCAAACCATACTCTGGTACTAAAAAGGGCGAGCTCTCAGTCCTAGAGGGGGGGGGGTGTGAATAAGACTATGCCAAATAAAAATAATTGCGGAATATAAATGAAGATAGCTGAATCAAATAATATTCTTAATTGCAATAGTATTGAGACGTTGATTCGAACGTTGTTCAAAGGACAACCTTACACCAAAAACCAAAGTTTATGGTAGGACAACCTGATTTCTTGAACTCGGTAAGGATAAAAAGCCCAAACTAAAATAAGAGGCAAAATAAAGAAATCTAGCTATTACAACATTCACCACATGTACATGAAATAAATACAATCATTCACCACTCATACATCACATACATCAACCACAAAATACCAGAAATTATAGTGGTTCGGTGTGTACACCAACTATTCTCAAATAGCCACACCTACTCCACTCCCAATAATCACAACCCACGTGATATTAGCGTTCACTATGAAACAAGGTTTTCCAAGGTTCACCTTAAAACCTGTATAGTTGTGTTTTTAATGGGCTATCACAATTAAAAGCCCCGTGCTGAGATTTTCTAGCTATCTCAGTCAAAACCAATACAGAGATTTTCTGGCTATCTCAGAAGCCAAAAATAATTAATAAAAATACTGATCTTAAAGATTCTGCTTGATGTAGTGTAACGCCCCGTGTTTTCAGGACCCGACTATATGACTCGTTTCCTAAAAACCTGAGTGTTAACCTATAGAGAACCAAATTCCATACTTTTTTTTCTTTATCTTTTAAAGTTAGTAGTTTAGCGTAGAATGGATAGATCAACGTATAGAAAAAATTATAATTACATTTAGAATATACAAGAGGTTGCCCATAATGACTTATACGAACCAATGTATCTACATTAACAATTACAAGATTTATACATGAGAAATATGAAAGAAAATATATAAATGAAAGCCGCAAGATCGCGCAGCTTCCTTGACAGGTACAACCACACATCTTTGACCATTATAACGGCTCCTTATCAGTCTGAACCTGCATATCACTTAAGCCACTTGTACTACCTGTATAGTTGTATACTTGATGGATGAGTGGCCAACTCAGTGTAACTTTCCCTCAAAATTATACACCGTCGCATTTGGTAAGCATAATTATAAAAACATACAAGGCATATAAAATAATACATGATGCAGTCTTATTAAATGCATGGATGTATGAGTGCACATCAACTGGGGATGCTCATACAGTTGGCTTTTGGGCAAAACCCATACAATGTGGTCGGTCACCAGCGAAAGTACATAGTACATGCGTAGTGCCAAACTCACTAAAGGTGGGTTGAGAGTCGATGGTCTGGGAGCTAACGAAATGATACCCCAACTAAATCCCACTCGGCACGTGCTACGACATCCAGAATTACCCACCCGTCATCGCCCAAATGCTATGAATGCATGATTAGCCCATCCGTTATTATTCCATTTACAACCAGCCAGTTTAATAAGCTCAAAGGTTACTACGGGGAGCTCAGAGCCTAGCGTAGGCCAACAGCTTGGGCATAGTGTCCCATGACCACCATCCCCGACTTATGAGGCTACCACCTTAGGATATTTAATGGAAATACGTTGACTAATAGCCAATCATATTTCAACATTGGGGCTTACCATCACATGGTTGCACATTATAAAACATCAAACCCATATAGGGAAAATACCAAAACAAAGCCATGTAGGGCCAATATCAAAGCAGGCCACATAGGGCAAATATCAAAATAAGCCACATAGGGTGAGTATCAAAACCATGCGATAAAGACCATCCCTGAAAACCATTGGACACAACAACCTTGGATGGTAGGCCCACATCAATGATCAATTTAGACCACCACTTAATAACCACTAAGCAGAAGGTCCATTACGATCTCAACCAGTCGAGTTACATCCCAAGTATGGGTGTACATTTATAGGTGGGGGTTTCCCACTAATGTACCAGTTTAAGTCCCACAAGCAATCCACAGATAATCCACAAATATAGGAAGATATACAAGATAAATATTTAGCATGTGATGTAGCAACTCAATTCCAATAATTAACACATGTGATTATAGGATGGAGATGTCAATTATAAATTAAAATAAAAAAAACTATAACTTAAGCTAATGAGAAAATGGAAAGCTCAAGGGGAAGAATCATCACCTTATAGATCGGATCGCCACTAACATTGCTAGGAAGCACGTGTGCCCTTAGAATCAACTCCTACCATGAATTGTGAAATTTGCACATGAGATCAATGTTCTACCAAGTGTCTATGGTCAAGATTTATACAACTTAGGATTTGGATCACTTTTAGGGTTCTATTATAGAATTAGCGCTTCATACTAGGGTTTAGTTATAGGCTTTAGATTGGAAGATTTGGACTCCAGTCGGTGTATTAGTTATAATTTAAACTTAATAGTTACAAGATAATTATTAGCGTTAGTGTTATACTTCACATTAGCTAACATGCTAATGATAATCATTATGACGATAATTAAGTTTTGATCTAAAGAGTGACAAAATAGTATACCAGGATTTAGTAATGATATTGTTTTTAATGTAATAACTAATATCGGTATAGCTAAGTCACCAACGGCTATTCATTCTTAATATAAAAAAAATCCTAATGATGATAGGGATGGTAACCATGTTGATAGTGTTAATAATTGTAAAATCACCATTAACACTAGCGATGAAATTGTTATTTAGCTAACTTGACAATCTTAACCCTTATGAGGGTAATAAATATTATGATATACTATTAATGATAATGTTTGAGGGTAATAGATGAAATACTACTATTCACTAATTGCAACTCTATTTATAATAACTAGTTTTAGCATAAGCTATCCACTAATGGTTAAACACACCTAATGTTAGAAATCCTTATAATAAGAGTGGTAACAAATAGTGTGATCTACTATCATTGAGAGTATTTAGGAATGATAAGTAGATACTAATGTCCCATATCTAACGGTTGTAGTTTTGTTCATAATAACGAACATATGTAACTTGCTAACGGTTAATCATATTTAATAATCACAATAATTATGGTAACATTGATTTTTATACTAAATCAAGGATTTACTTTAGCAGAGGAGGCTTACTCACATTAGTCGGCTCATTATCGAGTAAGTCTTCCAAACCCAACCCGTCTCCAACAGCCCATAACCGCGACTTAGGCGAGTTGACTCGGCAACTCATGCTCTCTTCTTCTTTCTCCCTAGTTTGTCTTTCCTTCTTCTTTCCCATCTTCTCTCTTACCTTCTTCTTCACTCAACGATTACACCAGACGGCTTGCTGGACCAAACCTCAGTGGGATCTAGCCGAGTTGACTCGGTAGCAACAACTGGCTCAACCTCTCCCTATCTCTCTCATTTCTCTCCCTCTTTTCTCCTCCTCCATTCCTTCTCTCTTTTTCTCTTTTTTTTTTCTTTTAGTCTGGACCAAGTTGTCTCAGATGCAACTCACCAGCAACCATGCAAGGCCCAACAACTCGGTCGAGCCGAGTGGTGCGGTGAAATCATTGCACACCTGCATCTCCATCTCTCTCTCTCTCTCTCTCTCTCTCTCTTTGATTTCCTTTCTTTCTTCTTTCTTTCTTCCTTCCAGATGGAACGTCCAGCCAGGGGCGTCAGGGTCGGCCTGACTCGGATCGTGACTCGACTGAGTCAAGCTGGTGCACACACACGTTAACAACAACTTCTCTCTCTGACCTCTTTCTTCCTGACCTTCTTCCTTTTGTTTGGGAGCTCAAGAGGGTCTAAACGGACCCAGACTCACACAATGGAAGAGTGGTGTGGCGTGACTGCAACGAGGAAGAAGCTCCGCCGTTAATGGCGGTTTCAAACGATGGTGTTTCTCTTCAATCCGTCCTACATGGATAGTCTGGGCTGGCTCCAAGGAACTTGTGGAGGAGAGAAATTTAAGGTTGGAAGGGTTTTGGGTGGTGCTTTTGGATGGAGATGGAAACGACTGGTTCTCTCTCTCTCAGGCCCTTTTCTTTTCTAAAGCCCTAGCTAAGACAGCTAGGATCTCTTTAGAATGGAAGGTCTGGATGGAGGAAGAGCGACTCACGCGGATCGTCCTGTTGGTGTGAGAGCAGTTTCCATTTTTGGAAACATTGTGCTTTGTAGGACCCTATTGCACTAAGGATCGTGTGTCCACACGTACCGGGAAAACTGTTATAACAGTTGGGTTTTGATTGAGCCCATCGTATGAATCTGATGGATGGTTCATATCTTGAAGATGGGACCACGTGGTGGGCCGTGATCAAACATTTTTGGATGTTGTTCGTCTGCTGCCAACAACCAAGGAGAGAGAAAATCTCTCTTTTAGAGGAAAGTTCGGGTCAGCGGCTGCTTGACCAAGTTCCTTGGATTGGTGCACAACGAGTGCACGCATCCCACGTGCACATGCGTACTAATGTGGGGTCCATAAGGATGTATTTTCCAAATCCACCCTGTTCATTCGATCCCACTACTCCTAACAGGTCTTCATACTAACTTCCAGCCGATCCAGTAGCCAGATGGGCCATAAACTTGGATTCTCGTCTTTAAATTGTAAGTTTTCAACGATCTGTTGGCCAGATTGCGTTCAATATGATCATCCACGGTTGTAAGGGTTATAGGGCCTACCTAGATAAGATTTAATGGTTGATGTGGTGGCCTGATAGCATAGGTCTGATGATCAAGTGGCGGGACCTTAAATGTTGCGTTACGTTAATCTAACGGCCAGATTCATCAAGTTTGACTATTGATGGTCCTAGAATTTCTGGGTTAGGTGGTCACTTAGTGAATATCGTCTCATGATATGCTATGAGCCTATTGGACGGATTACATTAATTCCAAAATGATCATTGATGACTTCCAGGATTCTCAGCTTAGCTTAGGTGAACATCATCAGTAGCTTTAGTGATCAAGTGGCCTAAAATAGTTTTCTCTAACGATGTGGTGGTCCATTTTGAATAATAACGAATGGAATGCTTGGTATATAAGTGGGGATTTCATTTAACGGTAGGATGTTTTCAAGTTTAATCATTGCTGACAAAGGTTCCTAGGGCGTGTTTTAAGTGAAGTCTCGATAGTCGAGTGGTGTGTGCCAAGTGTTTTAGGCCCTGGTGAATGGTGGATCTTGAGACCTGAGGTTGATGATAACCTAATGGCTAGCTTATTCAATTATATCACTATCCGTCCCATCAGAGTCGTGGATCTAATGTGCGGTGATTAATCCAATGTTTCTCAAATGCTGTAGTGGTTCACTTTGAAAATTAATGGGCGGAGATTATATTAAATGGTTGGATTGATGAATAATTTAGGTAGGCCGGCTCACCTTGATGCTGATTTCATGATTGGCCTTATTGTATGGTTATAATGAAGATTTGTTTGTACTGATTTAGGGCCAAACTTGATTTGAGGTATTTAGGTGCGATATCATGCACACTACAAGAAATCCCACCTTTACCGACTAAAATTTTCGTCGCTAAAAGCCAAAATTTTGTAACTAAAATGTTTTAGTGATGAAAATTTTCGTCGCTACATTCGTCATTAAAAGACCGATGCAAAAGGTTTTTATCGATGAAATTTTTTAATCGTCGGCAAAGGCAACCTTTTTAGCGCCGAATTTTTTCGTCGCTAAAAAACCTTTTACCGACGAATTGTTTCGTCACTAAAAATAATTACAAAACTTTTAGTGACGAACATTTTCGTCTCTAAAAAATAAATGTTAAACTTTTAGCCATGATAGTTTTTGTCACTAAAAATAATTACAAAACTTTTAGCGACGAAAGTTTTCGTCGCTAAAAATAATTACAAAACTTTTAGCGACAAACATTTTCGTCACTAAAAAATAAATGTTAAACTTTTAACGACGATAGTTTTTGTCGCTAAAAATAATTACAAAACTTTTAGCGATGAACATTTTCGTCGCTAACAAATAAATGTTAAACTTTTAGTAACGATAGTTTTCGTCGCTAAAAATAATTACAAAACTTTTAGCGACGAACATTTTTATCACTAAAAAATAAATGTTAAACTTTTAGCGACGATAGTTTTCGTCGCTAAAAATAATTACAAAACTTTTAGCGACGAACATTTTCGTCGCTAAAAAATATGTAAAAAGCTTTTATCGACAAAAATTTTCGTAGGTAAAAATATTTACAAAACTTTTACCTACTTAAATTTTTGTGGGTAAAAGTCTTTTTAAAAAAAAAAAAATATATTCCAGCATAAAATTCCGCACAAAATTCCTGATATACAACTGTTACAATATATTTCATCATATTCATCCTGATACACCTGTTATATAATATATTTCATCATAGTCACATTCACATCCATCTAAACCCAAACTAGTAAATCCATCCAAACATAAACTACATTCATCCAAACACAAACAATCTTATCCACATCACATTCGTTCACGCATAAATACATATAAGCTTAACTTCATAAACAAAAATATAAAAAATCACAGAAATGAAGGCGGAGGTTTAGGTTTAGGTTATAAGTATAGGTTTTGGGATTTGAGAATAAGTTTAGGTTAAGGTTTATGTTAATGTTATAAGTATAGGTTTAGGTTATGGGTTAAGGTTTAGGTTTAGGTTATAAGTATAGGTTTTGGGATTTGAGAATAGGTTTAGGTTAAGGTTATAAGTTTAGGTTAAGGTTGTAAGTATAGGTTATAGGTTTAGGTTAAGGTTTAGGTTTAGGTTATAAGTATAGGTTTTGGGATTTGAGAATAGGTTTAGGTTAAGGTTATAAGTTTAGGTTAAGGTTGTAAGTAGAGGTTATAGGTTTAGGTTAAAGTTTAGGTTTAGGTTATAAGCATAGGTTTTGGGATTTGAGAATAGGTTTAGGTTAAGGTTATAAGTTTAGGTTAAGGTTATAAGTATAGGTTTAGGTTATAGGTTAAGATTTAGGTTTAGGTTATAAGTATAGGTTTTGGGATTTGAGAATAGGTTTAGGTTAAGGTTATAGGTTTAGGTTAAGGTTATAAGTATAGGTTAGGTTATGGGTTAAGGTTTAGGTTTATGTTTAGGTTACAAGTATAGGTTTTGAGATTTGAGAATAGGTTTAAGTTAAGGTTATAAGTTTAGGTTAAGGTTGTAAGTATAGGTTATAGGTTTAGGTTAAGGTTTAAGTTTAGGTTATAAGTATAGGTTTTGGGATTTGAGAATAGGCTTATGTTAAGGTTATAAGTATAGGTTTAGGTTATAGGTTAAGGTTATAAGTATAGGTTTTGGGATTTGAGAATAGGTTTAGGTTAAGGTTATAGGTTTAGGTTAAGGTTATAAATATAGGTTTAGGTTACGGGTTAAGGTTTAGGTTTAGGTTATAAGTATAGGTTTTGGGATTTGAGAATAGGTTTAAGTTAAGGTTGTAAGTATAGGCTATAAGTTTAGGTTAAGGTTTAGGTTTAGGTTATCAGTATAGGTTTTGGGATTTGAGAATATGTTTAGGTTAAGGCTATAAGTTTAGGTTAAGGTCATAAGTATAGGTTTAGGTTATAGGTTAAGGTTTAGGTTTAGGTTATAAGTATATTTTTTGCGATTTGAGAATAAGTTTAGGTTAAGGTTATAGGTTTAGGGATTTGAGAATACATTTAAGTTTTAGGTTTAGGCTTAGGTTATAGGTTTAGGTTAAGGTTATAGGTTTAGGTTTAGGTTATATAGCTTTAGGGAATTTAGAATAGGTTAAGGTTTAGGTTTAGGAAATCCGGTTTGGTTCGGGATCGGGTATAGGTTTAGGTTTAGGTTTTATGTTATAAGTTATAGGTTTAGGTTATAGGTTAAGGTTTGGGTTATAGGTTAAGGTTTAGGTTTAGGTTTAGGTTATAGGTTATAGGTGTAAGACCCATATCCTAGACCGTACAGTTCCGTATTTTCCGCGGTCTTTTCGGTCGAATTTCAGCAACCTTCGACCCTTAACCGGCGTTGCGCACGACCTTGATTCACACGTTATTAATCTGATTTGACTCAACCCGAGACTTGTACCATTACGACCGCGCCGTCTTCGTAGTTCCGATGCCGCGACTCGCGTCCCAAGGCGATACTCTGACCAGGAGATGTGGGCCAGTGTTTGGTGCGAGAAAAATGCCGCGCGTTGCGAATCCCAAGAGAATCTCAATGGCTTGTCACATCCATCAATCAATCAATCCATCCCATCATGTCAAGTACACATCACCTCACACCCTTCCCCAAGCAAGCCCCAAAAGTCAAAAAGTTCTTACAAAGCCCATACCTCTCTTACACCTTTTACCTCAAAAGTCAAAAAGTCTCTTACACCCATCACACCACATCCATCACACCACATCCATCACCCATCTCTCCCTTTACAAGTCCTCTCTCTCTCTCTCTCTCTCTCTCTCTCTCTCTTTCAAAACACTTTCCAAGCAACCCAAACGCTCTATACGTCCAAGCCTCTCCCACCTCTCCCAAGCAACAAGTGTGGCCCACCTACCCTCTCATCTCCCATCTCCACCATCCAAACCTCATCTCCCCCATTAGAATCAAAGCTAAGGAACAAAGGAAGCCAAGGGAGCAAGAAGAAGGCGATGGATGATTTAAATCTTTGTTTTCACTCATTTGTTTATTTAAGGGCCTAATTGTGGTGTGACCCATCTTGATGTAGTTTTTGTATCAAAGAGGGTCCCATAGTGGCGGGGGTCCCTCCATCTTTGTCGGTGTCTTTCTCTTCCTCTCTTTTTCCATGCTCATGACCCACTTATGATGTGTGTATGTCATCTATGACATCTACCGGTGGACCCCATCCATGTGGGACACACCATGATGCCTATATGCCATCCCAACCGACCATAGGGGGGCCCACCTTGAGGTGGCTAACAGTGGGAGTGGCTGCCAGTGAAATGTGAACTGGCGTGGGCCCACCTAACTCCAAAGCTCATGTGGCCGACCGAGTGAAAGATGCCTCATTTTAACACTTGAGGTCTTGACATCGATCTCTATGGTCGTGGTTAACATGGAGTGTGTACTGACATGGGTGTACTAACATGGGGGTGGATCTGACGGTGGGGTCCATGGGACCCACCCATGTCATCCATCCCCTTTGGTGGGCCTCACCATGATGTATGTGTTTTATCCAAACCGTCCACCACCCTGGACGGTGGGGCCACGTCCCTGTGGGCCGTATTCCACGCCTGGATCCATAGCTCAACTAGCAGACTGAGTGGAGATACCTTGTTTCAACGTGGGGTCCAGGCCCTAGCTCAACTGGCAGCGGAGTGGAGATACCTCATTTTACACTGAGGTCTTGGTACCGTCCCTGTGGGGTGGCTAACGGTGATGTGACCACTGACGTGGGGCCCACCTGACCTTTGGGTGCAGCTGAAACTTGGGCTGACCCTTCATTCAAGTGGGACACCCATGATGGGTGGGCTGGATTTGTGAACCCCATCTCGGTGGGCCTGATAAATGATCATGAATGTTTTAGATGGAGGGAAACCCTCTCAACTGTTGTATTTGGTGCGGCCCACACAAGTCACGGTTTTACTTAATTTTTGAGACCTAGGCCCACGCTGGAATGGAGCATCCAAGTGATGGGTTTGATGTTTGGCAACATCACTGGTGGGACCCACACCCCACGTGTGGGGCCTGGTTTGTGTGACCGTCCAGGGCCTAGACGTCATGCATATAATATATGTATTATATTATATATATATATATATATAGTATATATTATATTATATTATATATATTATAGCTACTAGTTATAGCTATTGTGGTGGGCCCTACATGGACCCACCTCTGTTGCATTGCAAGAAAGAAAAAAAGAAAAGAAAAGAAAACGAAAAAGGAGGGGGCACGTGGCTGCCCTCTCAAGTCCTCTCATCTCTCTCTCTCTATCTCTCTTTACATCTTTCTCTATCTCTCTCTACATCTCTCTCTCTATCTCTCTCCCTCCCTGTGAACGTCAGTGGGCTGTAGGCCCCACATGATGTATGTGTTTGCACATGCCGTCCATCTGTTTTGATTGTGGGGCCCACTGCCATCTGGCGACGGGGAGTTCTGTGGGTCCCACCGCTATATAATATATTATATTATATGTTATATATTGTATACATATATATTATATTATATATTATATAATATGTTTATGGTGGTGGGCCCTACATGGGACCCACCTTTGCCCTCCTAGTGTAGCCGCTTGTACAGCAACACCTAACTGCTCCTTTGTTGGTGGCAGGCCCCACATTAATGTATATCGACACCGTCCACTAGAGCGGTGGGACCCACCATGATGCAAGTGTTGTATCTATGCCATCCAACCATTTGCGAGATCATTTTACGGCATGGGAAGATAGTGGTGAGTCAAATCTAAAGTTCGGGTGGACCCCACTACTAAATAGTGGATAGTGACACCCACCGTTCAAACTTCTAGGGCCGTGGTGGTTTCCAAATTAAGCTGATATTATTTTCACTTCATTTATCTCTATGTTAACTTATGAATAGGTCGGATCTCAAATATACATGAGGTTGGGCCCGATTTGATATAAATGAGGCCATCGGTGTGTAGCCTATTTGATATCCTGAAGCCCATTGGTGTGGCCCATATAATGCGGCCCATGTAATGTGGCCCGCTTGACATACGAGGCCAGGTGCGAGGCCCACCTGATGTGTATTCGGGACCCGATACGGTGTATGTGAGGCCCATAAGCGAGGCCCAATGTAATGAATGTGTCTAACCGTTACAGTGTAGGCCGTGTCTTGGGAGCAATGTTGGTTTGACGTCCACATTGTGCAAATAATGTTGGTTAGATGTCCGCGTTATAATTCTCCCTAGGGCCCATTGTTAGGCCCATACTTGTAGGCCGTCTAAGCCCATCTTCGTTATGAACAAATCCATCACCGTATAACATGTTTAGTATAGTTCCATGATTCATGATCATACGCATCATATGTATTGCTTGACATGAGAAGTGACTGATCATAGCATATGCCTTTGGGTAGATTATTTAGGGGCTACCGGTTAGGCGGTGGTTGCCCCACATGAGCGCACGATACGCGTAGGATTGTCGCATGACTGGATAGTGTGATTCATGTATTTCACATTGAATGATATGGTTACTGTATGCCCTAGCAACATCAGGGCCGTTAGCCTCCACAGGCGTTATAGTGGTTGGCAGATTGGATACCAAAAATCTTGTTCTATATGGGGTGCTATAGATATCTCTAGGTGAAAGTCCCTAAACCCTTATGGTACCAAGAGGTTGCTCCAACGTCTAGACCGAGTGGGTGCAGGAGCGCCGATTGCCAATTACCAGACGGCTGCGCTTTCCACTATGTCGTGGTCAGTTGGAAGGGGGTGCGGCCTTACCCGCCTGAGAGGAGGGGGCAATGCTAGGCTGAGTTTGACCAGCTCGAGGAATGGGTCCGCTATCGACAAGCCGAGCCCGATATTGGCAGGTGGGTAGTGAGGTCTCTTCCACTTACCTTATTGCGCGCGATGGGGCGGCAATCTGGTTTAGAGTGTACTAGACCCCGGGTGATATCCCAGATTTGAACTATATTGATATGTGGATGTAGATGAGGATTTGTATGCTTGAGTTGCATCTCACATCGTATGGCGTTGGTATGGCTGACATCATTCATGCCTTGCATCGCATAGGCTTGGTTATGGCTAGTGGTATTCATAGATTCACCAGCATGTTCCACATTATCTGATACTGCATATCTGTATTACTACCTTACGCACACACTTTCACCACCCTCTAAGCTTTCTATAAGCTTATGCACGACTGCTGCGTGCAGGTGACGTTAGACAGCAGCATCGCTAAGGCAGGAGCCCAGAGTTGATCATTTTGGAGCTTTTTGTCTATCATCATTGGTATTTTCCTTATGCTCATTGTACTTGTAAAGTTTTT